>OZ007591.1:93308737-94508737 GCA_963931845.1 Maratus michaelseni
TCAAAATGTTTACCTTATAAAAGACAATTTGTTGCTGTTATCAGCAATGACATTTATTGATTAATACGCATGAATACTTGAACAAGGTGAGGAATATTGTTTTAAATTTACGGTATTGACACATAATCCCTGTCCTGAAGATATAACTGCGCCAACAATGGCGCCGATAATGCTAATTACAGTAACCCTTATTTTTTGACAACCATATTGTTTATTTATTGTAGTTTATTTATTTATTATAGTTTACTAGCTACCCGCCCGGCGTTGTCCGGGCCCGAGATAATAACAATCTCAGAGCAAAGCGTTAAAACCCCTCCCTCCCCATACCCGCAAATATATCGAATAATTTGTTCAAGAAAATCACCTTCACCTACATTAACGCGATCATCAAAAAAAGAATTAAATTTTTCTGATAATTAGAACATAACGAAGACACTACGCTAAAATAGCCGGCAGACGACACTTCCCATCCTCAAGTTCAGATCTATACCTTAATTAGTTATCTAAATTTTTGTTCATTAGTAAAAATTTGCAATTATTTTCTTTCATTTTCGCAAACTAAATGGAGGGATCGGCCAGAGAAACAGATCTCTTTGTAGTTCAGTTTTTAATGAAAGCAGATCCCTGTCTGAAACTTTCTCGGATTTTTTTCACTGGCGCCGGCAGATATTTAGGAGTTTTTTGCATAAATTAAGAAAAATTACCGGCCGAATTTTTCAAAAATCCCATAGTCGGTTGCAGATTTTTTTTTTTTTTTTTTTTTTTTACATATGCTCGGAAATTTTCAAATTGATATCTTAATTAGTTTTTTTTAAATTCGCTAATTAGTAAAATAATTCCAAATTCGTTCATTTCCGCTGACAAATCCACAACAGTAGTTCTTTTCTTTAGCCATTTGATTTAAAAGATGGCATTTTTGATGCGATGTTTAGTGATATTCTAATTAATATCTTGAGTAATTATCAAAATATCAAAATTCTGAGACTCAGGTGCACATGGTCAGACCTTGGACTATCACCTAAATTTTCAGACTTCTAGGTGGGCTAGATTTTTCTAGCCATCGCCAACAGACACACACACACACACACACACAGACACACAGAGCGAAACTTTATTTTATTAGTATAGATAGTTTATTTTTATTATAGTTTATGGTTTTTTATTATTTGTTTATTATACTTTATTTTCATATTATTTACCATTTTTAACAATGTTATGTATTTAATAACGTTAAATTATTGTATTGAAAGTGATTGGCAACGATAAACACGATTAGAAATTGACAAACCTTTTTGACGATATATCTTCAGGACATAGATAATACGTATGTATCAAATTTACTTAATAAATATATTAATCCCTCTTTCTATAAATTTGTAAAATATCGTTTTTCCAAAAAATGCAATGTTTTCATTGAAGATTATTTTTTTTTCATCTAAAATTACTTTATATATATTTTTAGTAGCATTTATTCATTATTAGCAAAACTATTCTTAATGAATCTTAAAAATTGGGGAATTAATATAATTAAATTAGAAAATTTCTTTCTAAATATCAGCATTTTCGCAAAAAGTAATTTTTTTTTTTTTTTTTTTTTTATTAATGTAATGCAAATTATTTCTGAATATTGGTGTTATGCGGAAAATATTTCTTATGCACATTAATATGTTCGATATGATGCACAATTTCCATTTATGTTGGTAATAAAATTACACAAATTATTATTTTTTAAATATTAGTGTTACACAAGACTTAATCATAAATAGGTCTCAAAAGAAAAAAAATATTTTATTCTAAGGATGTTTAAAAAGTTATCTTTAAAAAATATATACAATAGATGCTTTGCAATCGACTCAACCTATTAATATTTTAAACATTCAGAGCGAGTTGTATGAAAATACCCAACTTATTTCTAATAAATTTTCTTTCCTAGCTAATAAAAAGTCTAAAAAATGTATACTGTATGAATAAAATTAAAATATTTTCATAGTCCATTTCATTAAAATATGAGTATTATTTTATTATTAAATTACATGACAATAACCACATGTTTTAATTCATCAATATGTTTACAGCGACTTCATATAAAAATTATAAAAGAAAAAGGTTACTCGAAAGATAAATAAATGCAACCTCTAAAAATAGCATTTATAAGACGAGATGAAAGAAATTTTTTGCGTAAATATAGTATGAATAATAGATTATTCTGATGGAAAAACAGCGCATTAAATGTATCAAAAGATTTACTTAAAAAAAGACATTTTTTTTGCCGATATTTGCAGTGACGTTTATTGATTGAATCGCACGAATAATGGAATAAGTGTAAAATACTTTTAATATATAGAGAAATATTCTAAAATTGGAACAAACTTCACCTTTGTTTATCAATTAAAATAGGAAACCATTAAAATGGATCACAATTTGTGTAATTACTAAAATAGGTGTAAAAATAAAAAGGTTCTAAAACTTTAAAACCATTTTAAGATGTTAAAAACATCCATCGGAGTCCCGAGCGCTTTCAACCAGAACCTGGCCATCATCATGTTTTAACATCTTAAAATGGTTTTAATGTTTTAGAACCTTTTTATTTTTACACCTATTTTAGTAATTAAACAAATTGTGATCCATTTTAAGGGTTTCCTATTTTAAGTGTAAAATACTGTTTCAGATTTAGTAACCAAAAATATTCATGCTATTTTCCTTTAGTTTCATTTTCAACGAAAACAACATTTGATTTATATGAAGATTAAATTTATTTACTGCCAGAAATGAATTAGCCAGCCATCCTCAACCTGCGGCCCGGCGACTTCTTATGCGCGGCCCGAGACACATGATCATTAATCCATGTTTATAATATAAATTGATATATGTATAAAAGTATGTAAGATATTCACTATAGTTTTATTTATTTTCATGATATATAAGACAAAATCTGTCCTGAAATTTATATTAATTTAAAATTGTGTTAAAATATCTTAAATGTTTTCTTAGAAAAAAAATCATTTTACATACTGTTTGTGATCGGTGCTGCATACATTTCTTAATATTCAACACTAAACAATCTTATTGAAAATTGATTAAATTTCGCTATATATTTCTACAATTAAAATATAATAATAAAAGTTCTTGTAATGTGTAAAAGACTGATTTATTAAAGAAAATTTATTGATTTTTTTTCTTTAAAACTTTGAAATGTTGCATTTTTATATTATTATGTTTTATACGTATTATATAGCTAATACTGCTTTTTAAGGTTTGACATTTCTCGCAACACATAATTATTACACTACTATTTTCAAACAACAAACTTCACGGCATATTTTTACATTTGTAATAGAAATCTATCACGAAATTTATTGTTTGGAAGAAGTCTTGTTAAATTTTTTTGGAAATCTTTCTTACTACATAAACGTTCAACCGTACTGATAATATTAACTTTGTTATATTGCTTTGTTATGCTACTTTTATTATCTTACAATTAAAATCCTCTTTTTTATCCTTTTTAAGTCTGTTGCGGCCCGCCTAATATCATAAACATTTGTTTGCGGCCCGCGAGAATAAAAGGTTGAGTATGACTGATAGACAATCTTGTCTAAATATCGATCAATAGATATTTAGCTTTGCAAATACTTTATCAGTATTGGGTTGTTTACATTTTAGAAAGGTATATTGTATATTCCGGCATTTAACGCACTCCAATGATGTATTGCGCGCACCTAAAATTTGATAATTTTTCTCACTTTTTAGATATATTTGCTGTATTGCGCGCATCTCCTTCTTTGCAAACGTATCTTTATGAGATGTGTAGCATGAAAATTCAATAAAGAACATTGAAAAATATAATAACTCCTACAAACATAGCGAAAAGTAAGGGAAAATGCAAAGTGAGAACGTAAGATACGTACAATGTTCATTAATATAAAATTCTGAAGTCTTTTGATCATAATTTTTTAATATTTAATCTATCATTTTACTTACCCATCATACGTAGTATAGGATAAATCTTGTAATCGTTTTGAAAAACGAAAATTTTTTTTGTTAGATTTACACGTTTTAGACACTGGAGATTCCGAAAAACATATTTTTAGAAAACATTTTTTGCCGTCCGTCTGTCTGTGAGTGTGTCTGTAAATGCTTTATCTCCCGAACAAATTGAGATAGACACTTGAAATTTGGTATGTACTTAGTATGTAATAATAGAAAGAAGCTTATTGCATTTCAGTAACCGCGATTATCCGGAACTCTTTCTTTCGCATTCTCGAAATATTCGTTCTGATAAGAGGTACATAAAATTTTTCGAAATTGTTTATTTTAAGAAGTGAATATAAAAAACAATAAAAAAACATAAATTTTGCATAAATGATGAATTCTTTGATCGAATAATTAGTTGCCGAGATATTTGCAATCATATTTTCTACACTCTTCGATTTTTCACGACCCTGTATTTCATTCAAATTTCAATTCAAATATATATTTTAATTCAAAATGAGACGCTTAATCGGACGCAGTAAACCGTTAGTTAATATGATTATCCATGATGGGTAAGTATTACGGTGGACCGCAACGACTAGTTTATATCCGACGTATAGCATGGATCTGTAAATGTAAATGGAATTTCTTGTATCAAAAGTTCGTGTAACACACTGGAATATAAATGATATTCTTTATTAGTATTTATTCTGTATTACATGAACATTTGGAATATTTTTAATGAATCTTAAAATTTGAGGAAATAATAAAAGTAAATTACTTAATTTCCTACTGAATATAAATACTTCTGGGATGTAAATATTTTTTTTGTAAATGTAATGCAAATTTACTCCCAATATTGATATTGTGTTGAAAATATTTCTGCTGTAAAACTAATAAATTAAATAATAATATACTGTTATATTGTTTTGCTACTAAAGAAATTATACAAAAAAATTCTTTTTATATTTTTAACATAATTGAAAAAAAGTTCTGTTATGTTAAAAATACACAACACTAACTTTACACAAATTATAATTTTAATAAAAGAATGTAATTTTATTTTATGGGTTCATAAAAATTTCCCGTCTTAAAATATTCATACTCTTAAATATATTTTTAAGAGTGATTTAGAGAAATATCTCGATTTCTTAAGCACCACTATTTTCGAATAGCGAATGGTGATAAATGGATATTCACTCCATTTAAAGAGAGAAATATGAGATTAAATAAGACGAAGAATTCCATTCGGAAATAGTGGTACTCAAAAAAATTCCGGAAACATGACATCTATGCTACAAAATGGTTTGGAATAAACGTAACATAATAATTCCTTAAAAAATTGAGTTGTAGGAAAATATTTAACTTATTTGTAATGCATTATCTTTCTTAAGCAATAAAAAGTCTAAAATTTTACAGTGAAAATTAAATGCAAGTTTTTTCATATATATAGTCATTGGTTTAAAATATTAATTTTACATACTTTTTAAATTGTATTAATAACATGTTTAACCGTGTATGTTTACATTTGCTTTATATAAAAAATAAATAACTGGCTGGCATACGCGAGAGATAAATAAGATGTATGGTCTAAAATTATGTTTTATACTTTTATATGATGAGATTCACGATAAACAAGATAAATATACAGGGTCCCTCAAAAGAAATCATACACGGGTTTTGGCCAACAACTTTATTTTTACTTGGTTTATATTCGGAATTTTAATGTCAAAATGAAACTCGGAACATGCATAACATTATAAAAATGGTTCGATATGTTCACCTCTCATATCAGTGACCATTTCAAGTATTCTCTTGAAACCTCTAATAACCTCAAGAAAAGTGACTGGCGTAATGTTTGCTAGCACTTCTTGAATTGCTTGTTCAGATTCATCGAGAT
This sequence comes from Maratus michaelseni, assembly GCA_963931845.1. Classification (NCBI taxonomy): domain Eukaryota; kingdom Metazoa; phylum Arthropoda; class Arachnida; order Araneae; family Salticidae; genus Maratus; species Maratus michaelseni. Next base: position 93,314,607 of record OZ007591.1, read on the forward strand.
ATGATGGTGCATTTCGATAGCATTTATCTTTCAGATATTCGTGGAGGAAATAATCACATGGATTGAGGTCAAGGGAATACGATGGCCACTGAAAATCACATCCATATCGGCTTTTAAAACTCAGACTCTGTCATGAAAGTGTTATTTAATGATATCGGACCTTTCGTAAGCTGCTCCATCTTGCATAAACCATGGTTCACCTTTTTCGGGTACTGGGGTGTGTTCCATGCCATGTTCCTGAAGCGCCGAACAGTACCTTTCTGAATTAACTTTGTCTCTGAAAACATATGCTGCTAATGCTTATTTTGAGCAGATGATTAACCAGGAAGTTCTTTTTTGTGTATGTAGGGGATTTTTAAGAGACTCAAGGGGGTTTTCTCTCTACCAGTACCAGTAATTTTGTTTATTAATGTGCCCGATCAGATGAAAGTGAGCCTCATCATTAAACCAAAGGTTTGAAAGCCTAATTTTGTTACCTTTTGATAGCCGAACAACTTTTTTAGCGAAAAAAAACTCTTTTCCTGGGCATTTGCAGTCAAATTGTGCAAAATTTAAATTTTGTATGGTAAAGATGCAGTTCACCTCTTGAGATGTGGTGAACACTTGCCTCAGAAATGCCGATCAATCCAGCAAGTCTCGAACTTGACAAATATAGATGACAGATTAAGACATTGACTTACTTGCTGGATAATTTCAGCGGTCGTCGCAGATCGTAGTCTTCCGGCTAAATTTGCCTTATGATTGGCAACAGTTTCTGTCTACTTAAATTTGGCGATTAAATTGTTTATCGTTTGCCTTGTTGATGCACTGTGTCTTCAATATTTTTTTTTCATGAAGAGTACACAATTAAGAAGATAATTCACCAGAAAAATCGCATTTCATGACTATAAAAATTCGTTGCTCGAGCGTCAAAGCTTGGTTAGGCATTTTTAGTCCATTTCGGTCCGATTGACTAAAATTTCAAAACTGAGTAACAATTTAATCCTACCTTTAACCCTACAAAAATCCCATTTTTGATAGCCTAAAATATTTTAATTTGTGATTAAAAAAAAAAAAAAAAATCTAACTTACGGTACACAGTGTAGCGTAGTTCAATTGAAAAAACTCTTATTTTTGGCTCAAAATTTAAAAAGAAATCACAATTGAAATGCAACAACGCTTTTTACTCAAACTTTCGCTTTCTTTACATATGAATTCTTTGAATTTCCAATTAAAATGAACACCGCCTCTGAAACCGCTCTAGTTTCCGCACATGCGTGCAAAAATCGTGTATGATTCCTTTTGATGGGAAGTGTAGGATCAATAATAGATTATTCTGGTAGAAAAACAGTGCGCAGAATGTATTAAAAAGTTGACCTTTATAACGATGTTTTGTTGTTCATATCAGCAGCGATGTTTTTTCATCGATGCACATTAATATTGAAATAATATGTGCAAATCTGTTTCTAATTGAATGTATTTAAATATTTATGATCTTATCTGTAATTTATAAAATATTTTTTTCAAGAAAATACAAGTTTCATTTGACTGAAGATTAAATTTATGTGCAACCCAAACGGTTCAGATAAAATTGGTTATATATATCGGGAAACAATGTTGAACAATAATTCTTCAGAATATTGAGCTGGTTCTAGACTATTTACATTTTGAAAATATATTGAAAATTATATTTACTTAATATTAATATGACATCAGAAATATTTGCAAGTAATCGTAAATATCGACGATGCAATTGAACGGAATTAGAAAATTATCAATTAAAAACAAAACATTAAACATAAATCAGCAATATAAATATTCTATTATAAATGGTTTCAATGTAATGAAATTTTTTTTTCTTAATATTGTATTTATGTAGAAAATATTTATTATGTAAAATCTGTAAATTGAATAATGATGCATTTTGGTTTTGCTACTTAGGGAAATTGCGGACAATTTAGTTTCATATTTTTAATGAAATAGGGAAAGTTTATTTCTTTCATATTGAAGTTACACAGAATTTGACAAAGAACAGTTCATAAAGTAAAGAAAAATATTTACTGTAAAATAATATTAAAATTTTCTCTTCTTAAAGTGTGCTTTATTAAATGTTTTACAGTTGATTAAATCTGATAATTCCTTAAGCATTTACATCGACTTGTGAGAAAGTTGGTTTCTTCTTTACAATACATTATCTACCCAAGGCAATAAACCGTATAAAAGTATATGCTTCCCAAATAAAATATTTACATAGCCATTGCTTTAAAATAGGGGCTTTTCCTGATTAATCGCGTATCTTACTTGGTTGGTATGTTGACAGCGCTTTATTTATGAAAAGAAAATACCATATTTTCTAAAAGCTAGTAGGACGTATCCTAAAAATATCCTTTATCTGAAGAGCAGCAAAAGAATTTCTCTGCAAATATAGCTTCAATAATAGATTATTCTGTTTGAGAAACAGTGCATTAAATATATCAAAAGGTTTGTCTTAAAAAGGTTTTTTTTTCTTTATTATCTCTGAAGTAAGTAACGAAACATCCTTTCCGATTTAACGAATGAAATAACCGTACTCTTTTCTAGTAGTTTATAAAATATTTCTTTTAATGAAAGACACAGATAGATTACATTAAAGTATGACCTTTCTTTATAATCAAAGCTACTTCAATGATTATGAATTCATAGTTGACTAATGCTACGCTAGTTTTACAGAATACTGTACCTAAATGTTTCCGTGTGAGTTTCATAATCATGCCTGTTAATGTAATGCATCTGTAAATTCTGGAAATATTCTTAAAGAGTCACAAATATTGGTAAAATACTTGTATTAAAATAGAGTATTTCCAACCATTTAGCAGACATTTCTCTAAAATTTCTAATAAAAACCAGTGTTTCAGTAACTTTTATGTATTTTGTAATATGTTTCATTCAACATGTTTGATAACATCAAACATTAAGTATAAACATTATTTTTTAGCATGGATTCATTTAATTAATATTGTGGAAAAATTGGTTAAATATCTTCAAATAACGTTAGACAAATTTTTAGATGAATACTACTGCAATACTGGTTTGCTTATTTGCTCATTATTGACAGAACACGGAAAACATTTTTATGTTACTTTTTTTTTCCATTTTGGTAAAGAAAATTAAATGTGATAATTAATGATAATTTCAATTTACATCTGAATTTATGAAATATTGATATCTCCCTTGTAGCAAACCAATTGCTCTTCTAGCATTGATTGCGCTGGGGTGCAATTTTCAGTAAATACGGTATTCATCGAAAATAATTCCAAAGAAATACCAATACTGATTAAAACTGGTTATATTAGCAACTAGTGCAGATTTGTCCCGCTTTGCTATTTTTCCAAACGAAGCTGGGTTGTAGGCCTTACTGTATTCGGCAGCGTACAACACATAACGGGCCGCGCCCATTCTGGTCTCGAATTAAACGAACCTTGAATTATTGTGATTTTTTACACTTTAAAAACGACATTTTCGAAAACTGAGCAAAAAATACTCAAACCTGAGTATGTCGCATAGTCAAAATGGCTTCGAATCAAAATTACTCAAGTTTGAAACATGTATATAATCATTTCTGAAAACATGCACACACTCAAGAATAAAACATCATGTGTTCATATTTGAGTATGTCCATGTTTCAAAAATGAGTATGAACTGACTTCTATGTGCTAAGTTTGAGTATGTCCATGTTTCAAAAATGAGTTTGAACTGATCTTAATCATTTATGATTATGTTCATGTTTCAAAAATGAGTATGAACTGACCTCTATGTGCTCACTTTTGAGTATGTCGATTTTTCAATAATCTGAGTATTTCCGGTATTTCAGAATTGAAAGCCTATTAGGTCATCATATTTGAAACAAAAAGTTTCAGAACAAAATGAAAACACCGATTTACTCAGATTTGAAAGTGCCATTTTTTCGGTGTATTTTTAGACGGAAATCATTCCAATTGAACCTACGGTGGGGGGAGGGGGGTCTCACTGCCGTTGGGAACGTACGCAAAATTATTATTTTTAATCTTTTGTAAAACATAACTTGTTTTATCTCAAAGACTCGCGGCGATCGGACGAAATTAAATTCAAATTTTCAGCATTGTCGTTCCCGTTGTTAAAGGAACCGATTTGGCAGCATTCCAACTTGGATATAATCATGCGAGTAGCAAAATTTACAGGAAAATTCTTCCTTCCGTTTCAAACACACAAAAAAAAAAATTCCATCGCCTTGCTTTCTTTAATAATTGAGTAAAAAAACTATTTCATATTTCTTGAATTAAAAAAGATTTAAAATCTTCATTTTTGGTGAAATTTTAAAAAAATCGCAAAAAAATAAAAAATAGCTGTACAAAATAAATTTTTATTCAAATAAGATAACGAATTTCACTATATATTGGACTAAAAGATTGAAACAGGATTTTTTTTAAATGTAAAAAAATCGCCGATAATGCGAAAAAACGCTAAAATAGCATGAAAATTATTAAAAGAAATAAAAAAAAATAATAAAAAATTGCTGTAAGGAATCTGAATAAATTTTATTGAAAAGGGGATAAAATTTACTATATTGAATTAAAATATTGCAACCGGATTCATTTTACTAAAATGGAAAAATCGCCGAGAAATGCGAAAAAAATCGCATAAAAATCTAAGGAAAAATTCCAGAAAATGCTTTGGAGGTGGATAATTTCAGACATATTCCTGTCAAATTGTGCACCTATGCATCTATTCAGAAAACTACAGACAAACTCTCTTTCGAAGATGAAATATCTCTATAATAGAAGATGCAAGATTTCTAATTACTGAAATATTCACTTTACATTCAAAATATTTGCAATGAAACCCAAATATTGCTCAAATATTGGATTTGTGCTTGGAAGATTAACAATAATATTTATTGCCAATATTGGTGCGATATTATCAAAATGTAAAAACCCTAATGAGTGGGGAATATTACTTACCAATACGCACCAAAGATATGTACAAACAACACTGGACCAATATTGTTCCAATATTAAGGTATATTATTAATATTTTGAATGCAATGCCGATGTTTGCGCAATATTCCTAATATGCATGTTGTAAATATATAAGTATTTATTGCCGATATAAATATATTTTTTAATATGAGCAATGAATAGAATTCTGATCCAGTGTTAGATTGCTACGAAGAGAATTATGTATATTTTTTATTATAATAAATTTTATATCAGCAAAAATGATATGCATCTCATTCATTGAAATATTAATATTAAAAGATAATAACAAAATATAATATAATATAATAGCACAGCAGAATCATTTGTTATTGCAACATGAATTCAGTTCTGTTATTTTAATATGTATTTCATTTTCTAAAATAATGTTTAATATAGCTAAAATATTTCAGTTTTTGTTATTTTTCATGTTTAATCTTTCATTAAATTGTTTAAATCCATCTTAGCATTTAATTGTTATTAAACTAATTATGTATTATTAGAGAAATAATATATATATGTGTATATAAGGACGGAAAAATTTATTTTAATTCGTTGAAAACAGACACAAAATTTGTTAGTTACATATAAATACTTCATTAAATATTGTGTAGCGAGTTTGGAAATAAGTTTAAATTCTAGATTTATTGAATCAGTAGTTTACGGAATATTTTCATGTTCACGTTATTTTCATGGTAGTTAAATATGAGTATTCTTACCTCTCTAGAAAAGAAATATTAAATATCAGATAAGGCCAATGTGCCTAAGTGTGATGATCCATAAGTCTGACAAAGATCTTATACCTAAAATCCTAATGAAAGAATCGTATGTAGTTATGACATTATTAAATACTAAGGAATCCAACCCGGGATAGAGAATATATGTGAAAACCATTTTTTAATTGAAAACTCTAATAGATTTTTTACATTTAATAATTTTTTTAAATTGCCCCCTAACAACACCAAAGAACCTTTTAATATGAAATATGTCAATCATATATTCAAATAAAGTTTTGAACAAATGAATTAAATAAAGTAAAAAAAAAAAAAAAAAGAAAAAAAGAAAGAAAAGATTTCACCAGTTTCTAAGCTGGCGAAAATGCAACTGAAGACCATATTAAAATATACTAAATAGTAACATCTCAGAAATTTTTTTTTCGTGATTATACATTTAAATTGAAGATAAATAAAAAAGTTACAAAAGCAACAGACTATCAAATATATATAACATCATCATCATCATCATCAACCGTTTTCAATCCACTGCTGGATGTAGGTCTCCCCCAGATTTTTCCATTGTTGCCTGTCTAGTGCTTTAGTCATCCAATTAACACCGGCCACTTTTCTGATTTCGTCACTCCATCTTACTTGAGGTCGTCTTCTTGGTCGTTTTACATCTCTGGGATACCACTGTAGGGTGTTTGTGCTCCATCTATTGTCTTGTCTTCTTGCAATGTGCCCAGCCCATTTCCATTTTAGCCGTTTAATTCTCTCGATAATGTCAAAAACTTTCGTCTGACTTCTTATCCACGTTATTCTCTTTCGGTCTCTTCTGGTTATGCCTAGCATACATCTTTCCATACTTCGCTGTGTTGTTTGTAATCTTTGTACCATCCGTTTTGTTAGTGTCCAAGTTTCTGCTCCATAAGTTAGTGCAGGCAAAACACATTGGTTAAACACCTTTCTTTTCAAACAAAGAGGCATGTTACTTTTCAGAATAATATTGTTCTTCCCAAAAGCACTCCATCCATTTCTTATTCTTCTATTGATTTCATTCATGATACTGTTGTCTGATGATATTTCTTGTCCAAGGTGCACATAACTTTCAACATCTTTAATCTCAGTGTTGTTGTAGACGATTTTCTTTTTTGATGCAAATGAATTGAACATCACCTTAGTATTTTCCAAATTTATTTTTAATCCCACATTAATGCTAGCTTCTGCCAAATCTTTTAGCATATTTTGCAATTCTTCAGGGCTATTACTGAAAATTAAAATGTCATCAGCAAACCGGAGATGGCTTAAATATTCCCCATTTATTCTAATCCCTTTGTTTTCCCAATCCAGCTTCTTGAAAATACTCTCTAAGACAGCAGTAAAAAGCTTAGGCGAAATGGTGTCTCCTTGTCTTACTCCTCTTCCAAGCTTGATCTTCGCTTTTCCTTTGTCCAAACGGATGGTGGCTGTTGCTTTCTTGTAGATCTTCTTTATGATATTGATATAAGGTTTGTCTATACCAATGTCCTCCAGAGAAGTAATTACTGCAGATGTGTAGACCGAATCAAATGCTTTTTCATAATCAATAAAGGCAAGACAGAGAGGTAAATTATATTCTTTATGTTTTCCTATAACTTCCCTTACTGTTTGAATATGATCCATTGTGCTAAATCCACTTCGAAATCCTGCTTGTTCTCTAGGTTGAGCTGAGTCCAGAGCTGATTCAAGTCTTGTCATTAAAACTTTGGTGAAAATTTTATAAATCACTGACAGTAAGCTGATTGGACGGTAGTTTTTAATGTTTTCCTTTTCTCCTTTCTTATAAAGTAACACCATCACAGCATTATTCCAATCTTCTGGTACATCTGATTTCTCGAGACATTTGGAAAACAGCAAGGCTGGCATTTTTGCAAATTCTTCTCCTGCTTCTTTGATAAGGTCAATTGTAATTCCATCTTCGCCAGGGCATTTACCTTTTTTCATGCCTCTAATGGCTTGTAAAACTTCATCTGTCATCACTGGGATTATCTCTTCAGTTTCTGTTATGTTTACTAGTGGATCACGTAGGTTGATTTCCCATTGATCTTCACATTTATATAGATCGTTATAGAATTTTTCGACAATGTGTACTATTTTATTATTGATTTTGGTGATTGTTCCATCTGCTCTCTTCAGTGCAAAAATACCTTTTCTTCCAACACACAGTTTGCGCTTAGCTGATTTTAAACTTTTGTTATCTTCTAGAACTTTTTTGACAAGATCACAGTTAAATTTTCTGATATCTTCTGTAACACATTTTCTTCGTTTTACATAATTCGGCATATTCAACTCTTGATTTAGGATAGTTTTTCTTCATTTTAAATTCTCTGCGTTTCTTCATCAGTCTTCTTGTTTCTTCTGTTATTTTCTTTGTTTGCTTTACTTGTGCTTCACCAGCTATCGTCCTTGCAATTTCTTGTAGAGTATTTGTTATTTTCTTGTTCACTACAACTAGGAGAAGACCGTTTAAATGCCTCAGAGGAGGACTTAAAGGAATCGACTGGGAGCAAGGACTTGATGTCCAATCCGCACCTTCCATCGGTGCAGCCTGTTAGTACCCTTGCCTAGTGCATGGGGAACGAACGCGGATGGGCTTCCTCCAAGCCGCGTGGCCAGCGTGGAGGAATTTGGCCACCTCCCCCCTTATTTTACCATGAATTTTACCATGAAATATATATATATATATATATATATATATATATATATATATATACCCAGGTTTCACCCTCAGGTTTACCACACGTTCACCAGTCATCAACCCAGGTTTCACCCTCAGCAATCAATGCATATATAGGACGTTTTCTGTTTACAGGATCGGAGACCTCGTAGTCTGGTAAGTCAGCAATAATTTCGTTAGGGATATTATTGATGATTTTATAGAATTTTGTGGGCAGTTGATTCCTTTTTTTAGAGAAGCTGGCAGCATAATAATAAATCTTTTGCTGTTTTTGTTTGGCAGTTTGTATTTAATAAAATGCGAAATGTATCCTAAATGCGACAAACTTATGAGAAATTACATTGCATTTAGGCATGGTGAATTTTTAGATTTCAGGAGTCTGAACTTATCATTAAACCTCGCGTACAAGTAATAGAAAAGAAATAAAATTCTTCCCTCTGCGAATTGTAGAATTTCTAAGATATCTATTGACATTTCTTACGATTCATAGATTTTTAATATGAGTTCTGTAAAGATAATTAAGATTAGCATTGCTAGCAAAACCTCAGAGCGTACAAGCATATGTAAGGGTGAAACGAATGCAAGCATTATAGACCAGAAGTTAATTTTTTTATAGAAAGAGAGTTGCTATTGAGGAACGGATGAAGTGATTTAGAAATGCCGGCGACTTTAAACCTGACATTAAGAATGTTCTAATTCCAGGTGAGTCTTCTGTCTAAAGTCACCCCTCCCCCAGATATTTAGTGTGGTTAGTCCATGGTATGTTGACGTTGTTAATAGTTATATGTTTCCGGTAGTAAGTTTTTTAGAGGGGTAAACTACAACAGTTGAATTTATTGAACAACCATGTACAAACAAGAAACATCTCATTAAATAATTTTTATGGTTAAAATTATGCTTATTTGCCTAATAAATAAACTATTTTGGAGGGTGAAATTATGTTAATTTGGTTAGGCAAAAAAAAAAAAAAAAAAAAAAAAAAAAGGAAGTTTTTTAGTTATGACATAACCAGAATTGTTAAATTGCAGGAACAACTACAGCGTTCCAGAAATTCCTAACTATAAACAAATTTCTTTTATGAAATGGTTGTGTAGAACATACATTGAAACATTGTTTTGGTAAAATTAATGTTGTATTGGTTATTCATTTGCTACTTCCTTTTTATTAATTAATCAAAGTTAAAAGCGTTTAAAGTATGAATGTTAAATGATTCTTCATTTAATTATAATGCAGTATAACGAATTTAAAAATCAGATAACAAATAAATTAATAAAATAAGATGAACTGATATGCATAAAGTGCATTGTCACTTTTAGGTACTTTGGACATCTCATTTTGGATTTAGCTACTGCAAATGTGATAAAAAACAACTGAAATGTGAAAATGATATATTTTTGCTTAAGTTACAGATAATAATTAAATTTCTTAAAAAAAAATATATATTCAACTTGAAAGCATAATAAACCATGTTTTGCTGATTTTATTTGAATTTTGTATTTAATAAAAAGCGAAATGCACCCTAAATGCGACAAACTTATGAGAAATCGCATCGCATTTAGCCACGGTGAATTCATAGATTTCAGGAGTCTGAACTTATCATTAAACCACGCGTACTTGATATTACAAATAATAGAAAAGAGATAAAATTTTATGAAATTATTTAACAAAATGCTACATTATTCGAAGAGCGGCTTCTATTTCTGCTTAAACACCATATGTAAAAATAATTGCGATAAAATTTTACTGGTAGAACATTTTTAGCTTGTCATTAACATGTTTAAGCCAAGAAAGTACATGAAGATTTAAATGACTATGTAGAATATAATAAGTTTTTGTTCTTAAGTTATTCATTTTTGTAATTTATAGAAAAATGTCATTAAAAATCTTTCATGAATGGCATATTTGGAAGAAGTAAAAAGGAACCTTTTTGCTTTAAGATGAACGAGAGAATGTTAGTTTCTGCATATTTTAAATTTCAACAGGAATTTATCTTGAATCTGATTTAATTTTATATTATTTTTTTAAACAACATATTGGATGAGTCATAATTTAAAAAATGTACATGGTTGAAAAATCTATACTCAGAGATACTTTTGAAGTAGTTTTAAATAGTTCGTGTTGTGAAATAATTTCTGTTTCAAATTTAGATGTATACTTGAATTTTTTGTAAGAAAAAGAATGAAAATTGACAAACGGGTTTTATTAAATCCAAGCACTGTGAAAAGCAGGATGAAAAGCCATTATCAGAAATAATGTTTTAATTATAATTGAAACTCCGATCCTAGTCGCGAACGAATATTCCACATTAATACATACCTATTGTGTCTTTATACCTATTATGCATACCTATTGTGCCTGTGTAACAAAAATACAATGAAAAAATAATATAGATAATTTTAAAATGTATCGGAGAGTTTTGCATGTAAACTTAGTAAAAACTACTGATTATTTTCAGGAAATATTTTTAACTTTATGTAAATATTGTACAATATTTAATCAATATTTAATAATATTTCACCAATATGATTTTTTTCTGTTTATGTCAGCCACGTTTAAGCAATATGAATACAATAGTCTTCAGAAGTATTGGTTTGTTATTCCTATATTATAAATATTTAAATATTGACTCATTATTGTATACTAAATGTACGGAAAGTTCATGTACTTTTATACAATTATGAAGCGATATTGGTTAAAGCTCACAGCAGTAATTCTATGCATATTCATCGTTATTTGTATTATGTTATATTACAGTTTATATTTATATTAATTCCATGCAGTTATACGCAATTATTCTTACTTCTTTTAAGAACATCACGTATAAAATATATTTTAAAACATCACACATAGGATTTTCAACTTATCATTAAAGATCTACCTCATACTTTAACTTGTAAATAATAGAAGTAAGTAGAGTTTATGAAATTATTTAAAAGATGTTAAATTATGCTCACGCAGCTTGTAGCAACCGTTTTTGCATAAAGACCATTTGTAAGAATAATGGAGAAAAAATAAATGACAGGTATGACATTTTTAGCTTGTCATTATGCTGTTCAAATGAAGGTACATTAAATGAATACGGAGAATATAAAGTTTTGTTCTTAATTTTCTCTTTTTTGCAATTTTAGGAAAAATTTCATTAAATATCTTTCATGAATGTTATATTTAGCATGACTACAAGAAAATTTTTTGTTCTAAGATAAAAAAAGAGAAGATTATTTTTCTGTACTTTTTAAATTTCAACAGGAATTTTCTTTGATACTGTTTTCATTCTAAAAATATGCATATAGTTGAAACTTTTACATCAAGTGGTTGACCAAATTATTATACTGTATAAATAGTTTGGTTTGAGAAAAAATATCTTTCAGTTTAGATCTACTTTTGGAGTTTATTTTAGCTAAAATAAGATTGACAAATGGATTTAATTAAATTTAGGCATTAAGAGAAATAACATGGGAATCATTTAAAAAATAATATTTAATCATAATTAAATCCCACAAACTGATATTGAACAGTATTGTACTTGACAATGGAATATAATTAAACGGAATATTAAAGAAAATTTTAAAATGTGTTGTAAACATTTGCAATGTAAATGTAATAAAAAGTAGTCGAACCTCGTTAACGCGAACACTCAAGGGGAAACTTTTTTGTTTGTATTATCCGAACTTAAATATATTACATAAAACTAGACGGGGCAATCGGAAACAGTTCGTGCTAAAAGTAATTCGCGTTAAGCGTGTTCGTGTTAACGAGGTTTGACTATTGGCTATTTATGGGAAATTTTTCTAATTTAATCTAGATATTGTACTACATTTCCGCAATATTTGTATGTGATATTTTCGCCGTATAATCAAAATAGAAGAAATATTTTTGAGAAGTATCGATTTTCTATTTTCACTAGTTGGCCCCTAATTACACCGGGCCTCGAATTCATACGAACCTCGTAAAAACTGCCCTTATACTTCGTTGACACTAGGCAGCGCTGAAAATCATATTTTTAAACGACATAAAAAAACAAAAAAATAAAAAATAAAAAGCACAAAATAAAAAGCACAAAATACGTATTTTATAAAATAAATTTTAACTAATTTGGGCAATCTTCGTCATTTTGATCTTTTAAACTTCCCTGCTATACCAGAGTAAACATTTCATAATTCAAATTTCGATTTCACAACAGTATAGAACTGTAATATATTTCGATAACTAAAAAATCATCTTTTCTTTTATTTCATAACTAGATTGCAATTATTAATTGCAATAATATGACTGATCTTTTTTTTTCACTACAAAGTTACTATGTTAAAATTCAAAATTTTATCTGCATCGATATAACTAATACCTAATGTATTACAGTATTTTATTTGATATGAAATATTTATTTTATTTACAATGCAAGCAAAATTGATAAAACGCTGAACAAAGTACAATTTCACCCGAAAGTTTATTTGTTTATATTAATTGCCAATAGATGGAGCCAAAATAATAATTATTTATCTTAAATTAAAAAAAAAAGTTTATCTCAAATCAGATCCTTATTTGTTTAAAACATGCCTAAAGAAACCTCTAATAAATATAGATTATTAAAAATCATATTTTATTACATAAGTAAATTGCAACTATTAATTAAATTAATATGAAGGATTTTTTTTCAAATTCTCTTATTAAATTACAAATTTATTTTCACTACAAAGTTTCTAGTATGTTAAAATGCAAAATTTTATTTGCATTGATGTAATTCATATATGTAGTACACGGTATTATATTTTCCTTATATTCTAATTACATTTTATAAGAAATGTTAATTTTATTTGTAATATCTTCGGAATTCATAACATGCATAACAAAGTACAATTTCAAAAGAAAACTTCCATATTTATATTAATTACCAATAGATGGCACCAAAATAATATAAACGAAGTGTAATCGATGTCTGCGTTTAACATGTCTATCATATGATATCATACATATCTATCACATGGCTTACGTCGCCATGTCGATTCCTGCAATGATCGCTACGACAAAATGCAGTCGTAGATTGGTTGAAGGAAATGCTTGTTTGTTGGAGAATTTGCTCTGCGAATAATTACGTGTTTAATATTTTTAACGTTCATAACAAATGCGATTAACTTTTCTGACACCAGGCTATATCGTGAAGCTAGAGCGAAGATTACGATTACCTGCATGGTTTATTATTTTAAACGTTCACGAAAAAAGAATCTTTTGTCTGTTTACTTTTATGTAGCGAGAGCTGCCAACCTAATTCCAACTGAAGTTATCTCAGAATATATGCATAATTGAATGTAAGTCATCGCTCAAACATTAATTTATTTTGAACGACCTTTCTAAAAATGTAACTTTTATGCAGTTTTATTCGAAAAAATAATTTTGAATAATAAAGACCGCCTGGCATATAAAAAAACGTACATAAGCGTTCCACATAGTAAAAAGGTGCCTAAATTTCATAAAAACTTCTTCACACAATTATTCTGGCACTTTGAACTTTTTAAAAATTGATGAAAGGAAAGAAAAAACTAATTTCTTCATTTTATTTTAAAAATATACATCGATGACTTTTATTTTTAATTTACAAAATTATTTCCCCCCAAAAAGTACCAAAATAAACTAATGGGGAATGGATTAATAATATATCTGGAATTGCCTGAAAAGCGTACGATGCTCTTAACAGAAGATAAAAAAGTACCGGTATTAAAATAGTCAATTGCGTAAAAACTCAACATGCTTTTTAAAAAAAGTAATGAAATTTTTGTCGAAAACGGAAATTTTAAAGACTATCTCGAATGGAAGTTTAAACAGTATGAAGATATTTTTAAATCGTGAAAAATTTTAATAACAGCTGTAATTGATATTCGATAAAGCTGTCATATATATATCAAATGTTAAAAAACAAATTTAACTGAGACTTATATTAAAACTATTTAACATTTATAGAATTTGCCGCAATAAAATTTAGTTTTGAACATTTTTTTAAAATCATTTATTTCTTATCGATTGATTTTAAAAATCACACTTGGTGTTGGAAGAACTTCTGATTTATATTAAAAAAAAAAAAAAAAATCAGCACTGCTCTGCTAACGAAACAACAGATGTAGATGCAATAATTACGATGAATTTAATTAATCAATAAATAACAATATATTTAACCCCTTCGGCCCTGATTTTTTTTTTCAATTTTGGGAAAAAATTACTGTTATGCTAGCAAAATTAAAAATACCTATCGGAATCTTAGAAGTTAGGGTTTAATGAAAGTTAACGAATGCATTCTTTACCAAAACCTCACAAATGTAGTTATTTTACGTGTTTTTCATATAACAATAGTCTAAGGAAGAATTTTTGAAGACGTTTGGAAAATGTTGTATTACAACTAAATTAAACAAGCATAAAAATTTTGTAATATTTTTTATCTTTTACCACAAATTACCAATTCGGAAAAGGATTCCTAAATTTTAATTTAAAGAGTGAAACGTATGTTTTAATTAAAAGAAATGCCAACGGCTTGCTAATAATTATGAAAATTATTATTATTATTATTATTACTAAATGCTAAACATAAGTGAAGTCATAATAGGAAATGTAGAGATTCATACTATCACTATTAGGTGCTGGAATTAATAAAAATAATGTTTAAGACAAAATAATACTCAATAAAAGATATGTCCTATTAGTAGGACGTCAGGGCCGAAAGGGTTAAAAATATAATTTTTAAAATATAAATAAACGTGGCATTTTAAGATATTTTTACATGAAGAAAATAATAGCTTTGCAATAAAAAAAAAAGAGACTTCCGGTTTTCGACGGATTTATAAGTTTTAGAAGGTCTTGAACACCATTTAACTGTTTTTAGAAAATGTCTGTCCGTCCGTCTGTGTGTCTGTCTGTCTACATGTGACACAAATTTTGTCGAATAGGATGAAATATTATATGAAGTTCTATCCTTATGTGAACTGGTGCTAATTGGATTTTGCACAAAATCCTCCAGAGTGGGATGTCGCAAATGGAGGATTCATCGATTTGTGTGATGCTTATATCTCCAGTTTATGTGCGTAGAATTTAACGAAACATCAAATTTAGAATCCTGATGATAGGGATATATTGTCATTTAATTTTGGTTGCGTTCATCTAAGAGAGGGTGCCGAAATTCAATTATTTGCTCAAAATATGCGATTATATAGAATAAAGTTTTGTGACCTCCAAAACAGCTTGTTTTATGTAAACCATAATATCTATATATACTATATTATCCAATTCCTTAAAATTTATTCAAACTCGTTACAGTATTAAATATTTATCCTAAAGTTATAAAGACGTAAGATAATGTATCGGACATTAATCGGCATAAAAATAGCCATTATTTATAATTTTTTTTTGCAGCTAAATTCTGATTAATATTACTTGTACATTACCTTAAATATTGTATATATGACAACCACCTTTATCAAAAATACCACTGAAACTTCTTAACAAAGTTATGAATAGCGAAATTCTCCATAACGAAATTCTCCTATAATAAGTAGTAAGTTCTTTTCTGCTTCTTTAAGTAATGTTCTCAGTGAATGTGATCTACTTATACATTTTCTTAGTTTAAAATTACACATTTTCAAAAGTTTATGTTAAAAAGTTTGCAATATAACATATTTTAGTGTATCTAAATCATTGGTCTGCTTAATCTCTAAATAAAATTTTAATTTTGTTGGTTATTAAAAATATTAATAGTGATCACGTGACTAGGGAATGGAAATCTGTAATTGAAGAAAGTGTGGTTATGGCCAGGGCTAAACAAATGTGGTCGCAAGTTATTCTATCTGGCGACCCTTTTTTTTAGTTTGGCTTTTTATTTATTTTTTTATTTATTTTACTTATATATATATTACAAAAATTGACCTAAGCAATGATCACAAATGGTTTCCCTTCCACCCATCCCCACCCTTACTCGTGCGCGGAAAGCAGTGATTTTCTTCTTCTAATGTACTGTTAATGGAAGAGCCAAGTTTAAAAGGCAATTATTTCCCATCCCATGCACAGAAAACGTCATTCTTCTCCGTTATAACATGCTAGCATGCCACTTGATTTGAATGTGGGAAGAAGGGAGGAGGGGGGGGGGCAGGTTTCAATAAAACTGTAAAAAATCATGAATCTTGGATACAATAATAAAAAAAGTGTTCACGTTTTTTATTTTTTTTATTTTAATTCTTTTTTGTTCAAATGAATTTTTTTTCCGAATTAAACTTGATTAATCTATCACATTCATTTTAAAGATTAATAATATCTAAGTTAAGTGATTACTAGTAATTCATTTGAAGCAATTAAAATTTCAAGAATAACTAATTTTAACAAAATTAAATAATACATATTTTAAAATATCTCTCCCTGGCGTAAAATGCATGGCGCTTTTATTATCTGTACATCACACAAAAAGTAGTCGCCACCCTGTTTTGGAGACGACTGGTCTATATCATGTAAAGTATTGAGGATACTTCTTTGCAGAGACTGGATGCTTTTAAAAAGGAAACATAATTACAAAAATATTAAGTGTTTTTTTTTTTTTGTTTGGTAACAATTTATTTCGCCAGAAAAATCTTTTGCACTGCCTCACCCCATGGAGCCGTAGAATTTTCTTACATTTAAATCTTCGTTAGTATTATATCAAGTGTGCTGTCTGGAGAAGTGTTTTTTTTTTTTTTTTTTTTTTTTTTTTTTTTTTTTTTTTAATTATGGATTGTAAAAAACAAATTTTTTTTTCTTTATAAAAAAGTTATCTGGAATTCATAAAAATTATAATAAGGTACAAAATGATGGCAAACAATCAAAACCGAATGAACCAGAACAAATCATTCATTGCACTTCAGAAGGGTAAGTTATTATTATTATTATTATTATTATCAATATTATTATTTTCCTCAAACTTTTATCGTAGATTGTTGAATCCAAATAAACTTTCCCCCTCCCAGCCTGGTGCTGATTTCGATTATGTTATACGAGAGTGAATGGTCTATTTCAGCAATGCATATTTTACATAATAACTTTTGAGTTATTTGATATTTCTCATATATGGATTTATTTTATGATCACGTAAAGTTTTTTATTATTCGAGCCTGTTTATGTACATAAAAAAGCTTATTTTTTTTTTACAATTGTAGCTTCCTCTAATTTCTATCAAGAGCAGCATTTGTTACTCATCTTAATTACAATCTTAATTTAAAATTCTCATAAGACGTTTCATTGTAGATGTTGCAAAGTTTCAAAATATTAAAAAATAAATGTGGAAATTATATTCAAGCAAAAAAATATTTGTAATTTAAATATTTATAAATAAAAAATATTTGTAATTAAACAGAAAATTTAAAATTATTAATAGGCATCATGTAATTGGGGACCAGTCATTCTCCAATTTAAATTGGTGGGTTCGCCTATTAATAAAATAAACAATTTTAAGTCAACGCGTTTCGCCAATGTATTTTATTATCGTTTGAATATCTCCCTGCATTAATTTCAATCACTACATGAATTAAAAATTTAACGAGCTGCGTTTAGTTAAGTATGCTATACAGTTTTTATGAATAAAAAGGCTTATAAAATGCAAATTGTCACACTTTATTACTGTCCAAAAATCTCACTAAGTTAACTTCATTCACAACATTAACTTAAAAATTTAAAAACTTTCCACTGTGTATAGTAATTATACGCCATTATACGAGACTTCTGAAAAAAAAAAGGCCTTAGGAAATGCAATTTTTTAAATTATTGCTGTTCAAAAATTTTACTAAATTAAATTCACTGACTGCATTAACTAAAAAGTTAACAAACTTTCCGTTGCGTTTAGTAAGTATGTGTCATTATATAAGTATTTTAAAGAAATGTCTTAAAAATGCATTTTTGACACTTTACAACATAAAAGTTGATTTTTCCTCTAAAATAATTCCTTTTTTGTCCAAACTTTGAAAAAATAATGATGAAATTATGATGAAATTTTACAAAGACTTTTAAAAAGATAATTATAAGAGGTTTTTACTAAAAAAGAACACAGTAGCTAGCGAAAATGTAAAAATAATTCCTGTCTCTTCAGTCTATTAGTATTTGATTAGTACATATTTAATTATTTTATAATCTGAAAATTCAAGAAACTTAACTATTCTATTTGCGCAGGCTCACATAATTTTTCAAATAGAAAATTTCAGAATGCACATAAAAAATTTTAGTTATAATTAGCAAAAACAGAAAATGAAATATTCATTATTGTTTGTAAGTAATGTTTAGTAGCTGTGTGAGTAATGTTTATTTTATTAATTTTAATGACATTAGGTTAAAGCTACAAAATTTGAATGTAGCACTGGACTGACACTAGATTTTTTTGTATAGATGATAAACCATACTTGTAAGATACTATTATTTGATTTTTATATGAATAATTGATATGCATCTTATTCTTTTTTTAATTTAAATAATTTATTAACGGCAAATTTGGGGTATTCTTAAACACCTTATTAGAATGTAATTTTCGCATATTGTTCGCGGTTCTCATTATTAATTTTTTAAACATAATTTTATAGGCCTAATTTTATTTGCTTAAAATTAAGATTTTTAAAATTTTATTTTAAAGTTTTTTCAGTGTAGTTTATTTTGTACATCTGAAGACATTTTTTAACTACTAAGTAATGCTAAAAATTTATCCTATAAAAATTAAAATTATTAGTAGCTGTCATTTGACTGATGATTAATTATTCTCTAATTCAAGGCGGTAGTTATGGCAAATGTTAAAACAAAATACTAGATAAAACAATAACTTCTTCCTTCAATATCAAAAACCTAGTCATAAATGGAGTAATTTCCTTTAATTAAAATAAATGACTATACTAATGGATATTATTGCTGTTCGAAACTCTCAATTAATTAATTCCACTCACTACAACAACTGAAAAATGAATAAACTTTCCACTGCATTTAGAAAGTAAGCGTAATTAGAAAGGTTTTAATTTAAAAATCGTTAGAAAATGCAAATTTTTACACTTTACAACACAATCTAAAACTATTATACATTTGCTTTTTTCTCCTTTAATATATTTCGCTTTTCAACGATATATGTATATATATATATATAGATCATGATGAAATTTTAAACAGTTTTAAGAACATAATTACAGGATGCATTTCTCTAAAAGTGATCATAGGACCTAATAAAAATGTTCAAAATAATTATTGTCCCTTTAGTCTGAAAATACATTGTTAATGTTTTTACAGTCTGGAAATTCAAGAAATTTCAATATTTTATGCACCTAAGCTCAATAATTCTCGACTGGAAACTTTCAGAATGCGCGTAAAAATATTAGTTTCAAATTGAAAGTAGAAAATGAGATATTACTATTTGAGATATCAGTATATGAGACATATGAGATTCTATTATATACATCACTATTTGTGAATAACGTTTGCATAACTGCTGTATGAGTAATGTTTGCATAATTTTAACGATATTATATTAGCTCTATAAATTTTGAATGCGCCATTCGCATGACTCTACATATTTTTATATAGATGATAAACAAACTGTAGGTAAGATAATACTGCTGGAGTTGGAATTGAATATTTATCATGCGTTTTATTATTTAAAAGTTGCTTTTTTAAGAATCTATATTATAAAGCAAAAACATGTCCGGGAGTAACTCTGATGTAAATGGACGGTGGCAATGTTCTGAACAATCCATTTCGCTTTTTTACAAAATTTTTAACTTAAAAACATCGCGCAATTTCAGTTTTTAAACCATTGAATAAAGAAAATTGTACTTTCAAATGCATTTTTTTAAAACTGTATTTTACTTTACCGAATATTTAGGATTTTGAAAATAACTTCATGCATGATTTTTTTTAAACCTGTTTCTAATGCGTGCAACCGGATTACAAAAAATTACCCTGTCTGCACTTAAAATAATATAAATATTTCAGAATTTGTTTCCGGCTATTATTCCATAAAGAAAATTCAAGTATCATTAAAATAGATAAATACATAAACAAATAAAACACAAGTTTAGCAGATATGTAATAGAACTACGCACTTAAAAACTGAAATATTTAGAATCAAACAGGCTGCTGTATATAATTAAATCTTTGGCGTTTCCCCTGACTATTGAATCCTAGTATGTGGCTAATATGAATGTACAAATTTCAAAACTTTATTTCAATAATATATAATTGATATTTTTCATATAAAATGCTTTTTGGTGTTCTTAGAAGGCAATTTCAAAATAGATATATTATGTATAAAAATTCTTTTAGTGTTTTCAATTAAAAATAATTTTTATCTCTGTTCTGTACATCCAATAAACAAGAGTTAGTTGCCCTGACATTAATTTTTCCATTGTTGAAAAACTAACCCAGTTGCCCAGACTCAAAATAAGTCAATTGTCTTGGCAAAAGAGTTTATGAATTTGCCAAAAGGGAAAAATGTGGAGAAAACACGTTAAAGATATAATAGCAATCTTTAACAAGTGGCAATACACTAAAAATTATCTTGGCAAAAAAGTTACAGTTTTAGTTAAGAAAAAAGAAAAAGCTTGTTAGGAAAATTTATTAAAAAACATTTTCAGGGTCTTCTTAAACTCTTTAATAGAATGTAATTTTTCCATAATGTTGGTATTTTTGATATAATATATGCATAAAGCACGAATTTAAGAATAGTAGATAAAAAAGGAATAATCCATCAGATTATCAGTCAGTTTTAACGAAGTTCTCTTATAAGGAAAAATAAGCTCTTTTTATTAAATTCTTTAAAAGCGGCTTCCAGTATACCGTAAAATGGTGTGAATTGGAACACTTTGGAACGTCTAAGGTGAAAAAAGGGTAATTAAAAAAATTTTTAATTATGAATTTGGACCACAACCTTCGGTTTTACTTTGGTCTGATAGCTTTGAGTGAAAAATAATTATTTCGTAACTTTTTGTATTTTTTTTTATATATATTTTTTCATGGTGTTCCGAATAAACCCGCAAATAATGGTGAATCGGAATACCTGTTAAAATCATTGGTTGTTCCGGGTCAAACATGAAAGGGGGTTTATGAGAACATATAGTAATAATAAAGCAGTAAATCAGATCACATAATAAGCATAAAAAAGTAATTATTTGAATGCCAACACCTTTTTAAAAATCAAAAAACATAACTATATTCAAGGTTGGAGTAGTATAGTTAAGGTTTATTAAACTTCAACTATGCTACTCCAACCTTGAATATGATTTATCTAGTTAAAAAAAAAATTCCTTCACTTCATTAGGAACATTATAAGTCTTGAAAATTTTCATTAATTTCAATGCAGGTTCAAATCAGTTATGTCATTCTTGAACTTTATCATACTTTTAAAAGATGTCTTGATGTTCTGAGAATGCTGTAGTTTCTTCACAACAACGTTTTGAGAAAGAAAAAAAATGCCTCTTTATCCGTCTCACAATGTGTCCATATTTGAGGGAGTCTTTTGTAGAAAACTCCCACATATCCCTCATCCTCTGTGTACAAAATTTTGGTGACATAGAGGCTGTATATGTTCCCATTTTTCCTGTATACTTTCACCACTAAGAAGTCTTCCTGAGAAAAAGCATTAGAAGTTTGACGGTTTTCCGGAGTTCCGAACTCAAAGTCCTCCTCCGACATTGTGGACAGTGTATACTCTTTATCACTGTCTTGTATTGAATAATTTGAGTCATCTTCTTATGTTGATTCATTACAATTCTTTTGTTACTTTTATTTGTCGACTTTAATGAGTCTTTAGGGTTCTGGTTCGTCAGTACCCAAACCCTTGAGGGTCCTGGTTGGTCAGGGTATGCTGTCACAGAACCATGAAAATCCTTCACTTCAACACTTTTTCTTGGTCTTATATTGACTATTATTATCTTCTACCTTATCTGAGAAGTATCGTATAGTCTTAAGAACCTCAAGAGTACCTTAAACGTATCATCTATGACCTCTATGCGTGGTACCAAAATTAGTGATTTGCCATCAGTGTTACTGTTGCCATCAGCACTTATAGTCTCATAAGTTCCTGGCAACATGTAGACCTTTTTGACGGCACAACAGCAAAATACCACATTTTTAAAAAACTGAGTAAATATTTTTCTCATCAAATATTTCACACAGCTTTTTTAGTCATGCAGGAAAATAGTTTTTAGGCACAAACGCCTCCCCTCTTCCACTTTCTTTTTTCTACTCCTCCAATATCTGACGCCAAGCATCCTTCATTGGTCGGAAGAAGGGGAAACATCAAGCGGCTTGATAAAGTGGTTAGAATTACTGGACAGGAATACGAACGAAATCGGTTATCAATTCCAAATTTTATCAAGTCTACTGACAATGTGACGACAAATTGTCCACAATGAAAAACTTACGCCCTTCAAGATTCTTTAAAAAGGTTGATTCTACCCAGTCTGAAAAACAAACACTGTCGAACCAACCAGATTTGGTTTGGTTATACATTAAGTTTTTTGGATCCCTTTTCCTCCAGCTGTCATAAATATGTTATGCTTTATATACCACATAACGTAACAATATCTTCCCTTGTGCAGTCGCAGCGAACATAAAAGACTTTGACGCCTTAGAGGAATTCATCACTCTTTCGGAGTATTTAAACCTAATATGAAAATGAGTTTTCTTTTACCAGGATCGTCGCAGAGATTAGTCTCACCATACTTAATTATATGACTTGGAGGATCTTTCAATTCATTTTCCAGCTCATCAAATTAGGCAATATTGTCTTCGGAGATATCGCTACGCACGATCTCTTGGTACTTCGACACATTCTAGTTGGCAGAAACTTTTTACGGCTTTTTTAAAAGGATGTCATAAAGTCAGGAACTAGTGTGTCGTTTCTGAAGTCACGCACTTTCTTCCCTTGTTTCTCTAGAAAATATTTCACTAACAATTTGAAGGTAATGGAATCTACGGGGTACTCCCAATCACTACATATTTTAAAACGATCCACGAGTATCGCTACTTCTTTCGCTGTCAATACAGTCTGTCCTCCTCTTTATCTTTTAAGGTTACTTCCAGTTTTTAAATGCCCGTGTCAGGTTATAACAAGCAGGGTGTACTTTTCGGAACATTTTCTAATGCTCAATCTATTCTTCAAATCATCTAAAGCCTTTTTAATATTATCAGGATCGATGTCTTTCTTCTTTCTACTGCTTACTCTGATATATTGGCGGGGCATTGTATCGTCAAGTTTAGTTCTAAGTCATCCTAACCTGATAAAAAAAATTACAAAATATATAGTACACAGTTATTATAATACACTGTTTAAAAATTTGTATTAGGTTGAAACATCTTTTGGTGCTGTAGTAGAGACAGCTACAAGATCGTGAAATCTCGTACCAACATTTGGAACTATGGTTCAACAGAAGCTCCAAATGATAGTATGAGATGTCCCAATCCAATGGTTGCAGCTACTGCAGCAGCAGAAATTGGCTCAACATAGCACAACATTTTTAACAGTGTACATATTACTCGTAACTACCGGGTGTCCCAAAAATGACCTTTGGATTTTAAAATTCAATAACTTGCAAACGGTGACATGTATTTTTAAAAAAATTGCAAAAGGGTTATGTTTGATGTCAGGAGTTTTTTTACTATGATTCTTGATTTTAGTTCGAATTTCAAACAATAGATGGCGCTGACAGCGATTGGCGTTTAGTCGAGGCCGAAACTGACGTCACTCAGCATTGATGCACCGCCCCCTGAATACTAGATGGCGGCTGTCGCAGGCGGATTTTTTTTTTCAGCGTCTGAACAGTTCCTCGAACTTCAACATCGCAATAATTTCTAAAATTTTTCTTCGCCTACTTTTTCTGAAATCAAATAAGTCAAAGAAAACTTTTAGATATTATTGGTGTTGAAGTTCGAGGGACCGTTCAAACGCTGAAAAAAAAATCCGCCTACGACAGCCGCCATCTAGTATTCAGGGGGTGGTGCATCAATGCTCGCCAATCACTGTCAGCGCTATCTATTGTTTGAAATTCGAACTAAAATTAAGAATCACAGTACAAAAACTCCTGACATCATACATAACCCTTCTGCAAGAATTTTTTAAATATCTGTCACCGTTTGCAAGTTATTGAATTTTAAAATCCATCAGTCATTTTTGGCACACCCGGTACCTGGAAAATATTACTCTATGGATAATCGCTATCTGCAGGGTGAATAGGAACACCAAGTATTTGGCGTTTTGAATTACCCATCGAACCACATCTCTATGACGCAACTACAAAAAAACAGTATTCGACGTGAAGAGTTTTAACAAGAAGTAAACACTAATATGGCCTATTGTTGTACAGGCACATTTCAAGTGAAAAACCCATCTTAAGCCTCGGTCTGTTTTTGTTTTGGAGAAGTAAAAAAAATGTAATTTTCTTCTATGTTCTTTCAACTCCTACAGACAAGTCGGCAGTGTTGCCAATAGCATAAAATTTATCCGTTATGATGTTAGTCAACTGGTAAAAATTGGAGTGGAAAAATTCCCTAAAATATATTTTTGAATATTTTCTTTCTGTACTCATCAAGTTTCGTTCCTAATCACCCCCTCCTGATCCCTATCTAATCTTTTCTGTAAATTTTCTAGGTATGATTACGTTAATATTAAAATTAAACTTTAAAAAATGTTTTGTTAAAATTTTGCGACATTATTTTAAACACAAGATAAAGTTAGTTTCATCCTAAGAAATTTAATGCAACATCAAGTGTCTCTACATTTTTCTTTAATAAACAATAAAGGCACGGAAATAATGCTTGAGTTTTTTAAATATTTGATATATAAATGCATTATAAAAATGCATTCTATCATTTAAAATTTAAAATAATTTATAAAAGTCATTTTCGGGTTTCTTTTTAACACTTTAATGCGAGGTAATAACAATGTTGGAAAATTTGATATAATTTATGCATAATGCAGTAATTAAATCCTTCTTCTACAAAAAAAAAAAAAAAAAAAAAAAAAACTATTTAAGAATTACCAATCAGGCTCAGTGGAGTCGCACGTGAGTAAGTAGGATAACCAAATTACCTGATTTACCTGAACTATAATAGTAAATAATAATACAACATAATTAATAAAAAATAGAAATTTAAAAATACACATATTGTGTTTATTAGACATTTTATTATCTTCAATTTATGTGTTCATGACATCAAATGAGCTAGAATTATTTTCGGGTTTAATGATGCCGTATCGGCAGTCGGGTGGTTAAGAACAGTAGAATTAATAAAAATTAATTCGTCATTTTTTTAAAAAAAATTGCTTTTATTAGAACTATTACTTAATTCAAGTTTAAAAGAAAAATACAACAAAAAATTGAAAGTATGAGTATTTCATGAGAATTTCTTTCACAAGAATCCTTACAAATATTCAAGGAAATGGAGGAATTTCTATAATGTAAAAGATTATATCTTGATCTTCACTCGGATTTTCTTATTTCTTGATGTTTAATCGACACTATCATGATATGAAATATTTTCTTTTAATTTCCGGTTAATTTCCAAAATACAAATTCACTTGGAAAATGTGTGCTTTAATAGAAACAGATTTTGTTTTTTCCTTTATTAATAAGTAAAAGCTATTTTGCTTTGTTTAAAAAATTAATTTTTATTAATATAATTTTCTCTGTAAAAATAATAAAATACTATCAATAGAAGTATATTAAACACACACACACACACATATATATATATATATATATATATATATATATATATATATATATATATATATATATATATATATTTACTTTTAACTTTATCAGTGAAATTTTTTTAAGGCTTTAAAAATCTGTTATTTTCCCGTCACAAATTTTATGTGTTTGAAAAAGACATCAATTTCTTGATACCATCTTGTTGATGGGATTAACAAATCACATTAAAAACTTTTTAAATTCAAAATTGGCTAGAACTAATTCAGCAGTTATTTTCTTGTAGAATGCATATGAGATTATTTAAAAAATAATACTACAGCAGTATTTAAAAAAAAATGACAAGTCTCAAAATTGCATAATATTTTTCTGCAGCCAGAATGCTAATACGGATGATTAGTGCAAAATAATAATAATAATAATAATAAATAAAGGAAATGCAAATATCTTTATTAAGATCTCTTTATTTTACGACCCATTTTGGTTAAGGAACGAGAGAAGAAGATATTAAATTAGTCTACTACTAGTTATCCCATATTGTTATTAGTATAATTATCCTAAAATTATGTCAAACCTCCAGGAAAAACTTTTTGAAAAAAAAGTTATACAAATTCTCAATTCTGTATTCTTCAAAAAATGTTATTGATTATACACTTTATTCTTCATAGAATGGAAATAATATACTCAATCCTTAGAGTGACTCTTTTAATTTGTCGTAAATACAGTGGAACTCCAGTTATACGTTTTACCCGGGACCGGAAAACAAAACGCATAACTCAGTAAAACGTACAACTCAATTAATGGTTTACCGGAACAATTTTTAAAATATATCGTGAAAACTTTGATCCGCTGAGGAGTTTGCTACCTTTTATATTGAAAACAGAAGTTTCCAAAGTAGTACTTCGCCCATGACATAAATTTTCGAAAATGGAACAGAGCAGAAAAAAAGTACACCTGAAGTTATTTTATCATAAAAGCTTTATTAAAATTAGTTTTCATACACATAGAGTGCTTATAAGAATTCATTGGAATCGCTTTGGCATATAAATCATTTATCAAAGACATTTCAGTAGTTTACTGAATCTTGTTGAAATAATTACTAATCTTCTATTGTTTCTTTTCGGCAGAGCCGACACTGAACAGTAAACATACTGCTTCTGTTAATAATGCAGCCGCCTTGTGTTTATTTGTTTTACTACTAATGAACAGCTTTACTACGTCAAAAGCTCTCACAGCAGCTCTGAAGTTTGAGAGGGATCTTTCAAATCAGACTCCTCGGACGCGTCGTCAGTGTTTTCGATTTCAAATTGTATAAATGAAAAAAATTCGTCTGGAGACATAAAAACGTAACGTATAACTGAGGGAAATGTCTAATTCAAAACGTATAACTCAACTAATTTTAATGGCAAGTGGTCGGGAGCGCTGAGTTGAAACGTATAACTGAGGGAAACGTACAACTCAGGTAACGTATATCTGGAGTTCCACTGTAAAGCTTTTTATTTGTTACCATTTGTGGATTTTGCTTCAATTAGAGTTTTTTTTCTAACATAAAACAAATTTTAGCAAATAATTGCTAGACTGAATCACATAATCGTATTCTTTACAACAATCAGAAAGCGCTTTTTACTGCTTTGTCGCTTGAGTTACGACTGTGCATTATACGGTAATTTGTGCTTGTTTAGTTGTGTTCTAACTCCTCTAGATGTTTGTGCTAGTACATTTGAAATACCCCATGTATTATTTCATAGTTATAATATATGTTCCGTTAGTTTCATATAAATGTAATATTACTTTTTATTGCGTCATTTTTTCCATCCCTTCTGCATGTACGCGCTCTCGTGCCGAAAAGAGTTTTATGTGAAGCAAAAAATGTTGCGATAAATAATTACTGGTAATAAATGACTTCTTCCGACCCTTTTATAAAATCAGTTAAACTGCTTCATTTGGGTTTTCCTGGGGCGTAAGGATTCAATCTTCGTTACAAGGTGCCCCTACCCCCAGTTTGCTGCTACGAACATATACCAATCGCAATGCTCAGGAGTTTGCTCGCCAAGCTCCATGTTCTTGCAAAATGCTATTCGCACCAAGAATATTAGATAACATCAACTTAGAAGGAGTGTAAATGCCAGCATCACGACTGGCGTATGCAACTGATTACCCATCGCATTGATCCATTGGTTCATTGTGGGTGTGGCTCTGACTACCCCACATCAGACTCTTTCCACCACGAGAGGACGTACATGCTGAAGGCGTAGAAAATAAAGCAGCACTACTTCTGAGTTTCCCTTAGGTCGATCAGTCTGTAATCTATTTTAATATACTAATCTAAATAAAAAAATGCAATTTTATTTTTTTTTATCACGGAAGACTACTTTAATAAAAATAGTTGCAAGTTTGACAGCTGAAAAAGAACTAGATTCAACTGGCAAGCCTTAAAAATGTCAACTCCAACATTCAAAATAAATCAACAAATACTTCAAAGGGAAGCTCCATAAAATCCAAAAAGATCTTAATTTATATATTGAAATAAACTTCTTACGAAAAGTCAGCTTAGGAAGTAGGACGGTGTAGCTAAAGCCACACAACACACTACATTCCATTCTAGAACGTGCTTTTATATCACGGAATCAGCTGACAAAACATACTAACATTTGCATAAACTACAGAAAATCCCATCTCTCTCTTCGGTACGCATTCACACGTGGAAAATTGAAAGAAGTCTAGAAAAGAATAATTGTAACGAGAAAATGTGTTAAAGAACCTTCATTCAGAACATCCGTTACACTTTCAAGTAAATTCAACAAGCTACTATCGAAATGGTCACTATCGAAAACCATCTATTCTTCACAATCCCATTATTGAGAAGTCAAAAACGTCGTTGAGTAAATTGTAAATGGAATCAACTATCGACAGTAGACTATTTCGCAGATCAATAATCTATAAATTAAGTAAGTAGGACGGTGTAGCTTAAACCACACAACAAACTACATTCATGCTAGAACGTGCTTTTATATCAAGGAATCAACTGAAAAAAACAAAACAAACATTTGCATAAACTACAGAAAATCCCATCTCTCTTTTCGGTACGCATTTACACGTGGAAAATTGAAAGATGTATAGAACAGAATAATTGTAACGAGAAAATGTGTTAAAGAGCCTCCATTCAGAACATCAGTTACACTTTCAAGTAAATTCCACAAGCTACTATCGAAATGGTCCCTATCGAAAACCATCCACTCTTCACAATTCATTTTAAAACGTTGTTGTCAAAAACGTCGTTGTGTAAATTGTAAATTCAATCAACTATCGACAGTAGACGATTTCGCAGCTCAATAATCTATAAATTAAGTAAGTAGGACGGTGTAGCTTAAGCCACACAACACACTACATTCCCTTATAGAACGTGCTTTTATATCACGGAATCAACTGAAAAAAACACAAAAAACATTTGCATAAACTACAGAAAATCCCATCTCTCTCTTCGGTACGCATTCACACATGGAAAATTGAAAGAGGTCTCGAACAGAATAATTGTAACAAGAAAAAATGTGTTAAAGAAACTCCATTCAGAACATCAGTTACACTTTCAAGTAAATTGCACAAGCTACTATCGAAAACCATCCACTTTTAACAATTACATTCAAAACATCGTTGAGTAAATTGTAAACTGAATCAACTGTCGACAGTAGCCGATTTCGCAGCTCAATAATCTATAAATTAACGACTTCTTAGCTCAATTATCGGTGAGTAAAAGATTTGGCAAGTCCACTACAAGATTTCGTAACTCTAGTACAAGACGTCGTAGCATGGACACTTCATATGTTGAAAAATATTATTTTTTAGATACTTGTTCTAAGGGTTAAAGCATTAAATCGTTTAAAAGTCTTAATGATATATTAATATTTTTTTATATTTCATTTAATTAATTTTCTGCATTTGTTTGACGTTTAACATTTGACGATAAACCTGTGAAACGTAAGAAAGTTCACTTTAAGTTAATTACATGTTAAAAAACATTTAATCACAAAGAACAAAGGATTATTTAAAAATTAAATAGAATCATTCAATAAATAACTTCTGAGCGTTTGATTGGATGTTAATTGCGTTAAATTGTAAAATAAAATTTTTCAAACAGTAAGTAAATTAGCTAGTAAGAGGTTTTTTGGCTAATTAACTAGGTTTTGAATCAAACATTAAAAAAAACATGTGAAGTATTCGATTAGTAATTTTTTTCCTTAAAATAAATTAAATAGAATAAAATTATTCGTATATAATGCACTTTTAAAAGCTTAACCAATGCAAAGATTCTAGAATAGTTGATAGTATTATTTAATCATTATATTTATTGCACGATACATTTATTGAAAGTTTTAAAAATATTTTTTTATCTTTAAAATTATTCATTATTGTTTATTGAAAATCATAATTTAGATCGTAAAAATTCTATTTCACAGTATGTTTATGGATGTCCACAGTACGACGGAAATATCGACATTTTCCAAAATACATGTTTTTTTGTCAACACATCATAAAGTATGCAGAAGGAAAAACCCATTCGGAGTGCATAAAAATCAATCAAAGAAACCATATCTCTATGACACATCGTTTTCAAGAAAAATGCAAAATAAAAAGTATTACGACATATCTGATACGCGAAAATAAGCTTTATTGGAATCATGTGAAACTTACAAGACGAATGAAAAACAAACAAACAAGAAAATGCTGTAGTTTTTTACAAATGGAATTTGAAAGAACTGGTATATCGAGCCCCAATTATTACAGAAAGCGACTTTGTTGCTTGCTTGCATGCTGCTTTTAGTTTTATGGATATGGTTGAATCGGGGATGTGGGATCCTGTTCAGCTAGCCATTGTACGGCACATGCAGGCATATCTCGATATATGCGGTAGTCATTTTGGACACCTTCTTACGGAAACATCGCACCATATGCAAATAAGGCTGTTCACGTTTCTAATAAAGCTTATGTTTGGTGAACCGTATGTAAAATACTACTATTTTTCTCATTTTCTCGAAAACTATGTGTCGTAGAGGCATGGTTCTTTGATCAATTCTATGTACTCGGAACCAGAATTCTAGCTCTGCACAGTATATTTGGTCTTAGCAGAACACCTTGTACGCCAGCATATTAACTTGAATATTTTACCGTCGATAGTGATAGAAATGTCAATAAATATTATGTTTATTATTAATTACATTTCTAATTTTATATAAATTTTAAAATGTTTTAACAAAGTGTACTAATTTTTTTTTTATTTTTTAATAGATACTTGGTTATAGAACGTCTTCGTCAGTTTGATACTCATAACTTTTTTTCAACGGAGAGGTAAGTGACAACTTTTCAAATATATATTATTCCTATGAGCAACTTCATCAATTGAGCTTTCTGTTTAAAATAATTTATTGTTTTATTTTAAATAATGTATCATCTGTTGCAACTTCCTTTTGAAGAAAATGTCGTACTTTTCCATTATCTTTCATGCATTATGTGTTATGAATAGTTGAAATATTGTTTTCGAATGTAGTTTTTAGAATATTAAAGTTTACGTTTCTTTTGAAACACAATTACATTAAATTATTTTATCATGAAATATTATTAAATCTACTTTCCCTTTTCTAGTAAAATAACAATAAAGTTACTTTTAATTGAGTTATAGTTAATAATAATATAGTGTCACTATGAAAACTTTATAAAGTGTGCTTGATTAGTTTAAAATGAATTTAGTGTTTTTATTTCAAATAAGGTATCACCTGCACTATCCTCTGTATGAGGAAAAAAATTGCATTTTTCCATTACTTTTCATGTACTATGTGTTCTGAATAGAAATGAAGTTTTCAAACACAGAATTTGGCATATTTAGTTTATTTTTCTCTCGAAATTTCATTAGGTTAAACTTTATTTTTTTCAAAAATACTATTATATCATTTTACATTTTCTTGTAAATTATCAATACAATTACTTTTGATTGAGTTATATTAATAAAAGTTAAAATGCAGTTGTAATTATGAACATTTATTATTATGGGAAGGTAGGATAATAAGAAGCAGTGGTAATAAGAGACGGGTATAAAATCGCATCGTAAATATACATTTAAAAGTATAAAATATATGATAGATATAATTTTTACCATTAAATCGGTATTGTCTGTATGATAAAAAGTTACCATGATTTTTATGCATTATTTGTTCTGTTTTTGAAAAATACCTTTACTTTAAACTACTCATAATAATTCAAGACTGTCACTACAAAATTTTATAGTTAAAATTTATATCTTATTGTATGTTAAACTTTTAGTTGTAATTGATATACCAGTTTTTAACTATTAAGGTGTTAATTCATATTCTATTTTGTAAATTATGAAAAAGAAGTTTTAGGGGCGTTCTTTCAGCAATGTTTCTTATATTCAATGTTTCTTCTTTTTATTCTTATTGCCTGTGCAATAAAATATAAGAATCTATTATTGTCGTACTATATTTTTCTATGTAACTTTTAAGGTTTAGTCCCTTATTTCAATCTATCCCTTATGTTTTGAATTAATCATATATCTATATCAAAACCGTATCTATATATTAATTTGTAGGCCAAATTTTTTTTTTTGTTCTGTAATTCAATAAATCTATTATTTAGCCTTCTGTAACTCAAACATTTAAAAATTAAATCTGAGAAGCTGTACTGTTTTTGTTTAGGATTTTATATTACCCCATTCAGTTTAACAATGTTTAATATGAATGTTGGAAGACTAGTGTATTATATTTCATTTTTGAGGATTGGTATGTCAGTTTTGATTAAAAATATGTTAATTCATATTCTATTTCGTAAATTATGAAAAAGTCGTTTTAAATACATACTTTTAGCAATGTCTCTTATTACTCCGTTTATGCTTATTGCTTGGGCAATAAAAGACAAGAGCCTCTTATTGTCACTCTATATTTCTCTCCGTAGTAAAGTTTAAAATGCAAAAAACTAAAAAAAATCTCTTATTCCAATCTATTATGTTTAATGTGCGTTAATTTATGTTTTGAATAAATCATATACATTTATAAATTGCATATTTGTAGAACAAAAAGTAAATAAAAATAAAAATGTTGCGATTATCGCTGTTCCCATGATCCCCCATTTAATTGTAATCGTTTGGTTTTGCCCCTCGCGCACAAACAAGAGTTTCGATTTGCTCACGAGCGAGGCAGTTAAGAAAAAGTTTGAACTTGAACGAGGATATATTCATATTTACGATTGTTTTGACGATGCATAGATAGTACGCTTAAAATTTATGTATTATGTATGTAGTGCTGTGTTAATATATGTTTGCCTGTCATCGTTTTATTTTTGTCATCATTGACTGAATCATAAATACTTGTTGCTGTAATGATTTGATCTCACAACAACTAAAATGTAGGTAATCCTAATTTCCACATCACATGCA
The DNA here is from genome assembly GCA_963931845.1 of Maratus michaelseni. NCBI lineage: Eukaryota > Metazoa > Arthropoda > Arachnida > Araneae > Salticidae > Maratus > Maratus michaelseni. The sequence continues at coordinate 93,348,125 of OZ007591.1, forward strand.
TTGATGATTTATTCTGACACGAATGAATATTGATATTAAAACAATTAATATATTAATATTGAATATAAAAAATTCACTTTAAGCTAGAGATTAAATTTTAAAAAATGTTGTGTAATTCAAGAAATCCACTATTTAGCCTTCTGTAACGAAATAAAAAAAATAAAAATAATAAACTGGCAAACTGTACGCATTTTTTAATTGTTTTTTCTATCTCCCCATTCAGTTTAACATAGTCAAAAATATGAATGTTGGAAGACCATTGTCTAAAAACCCTCTACCGTGGATAATAAGAGAGAGAAGATTTAGGTAAACGGGAAAAGAGTTTTAACACCAAGAATTGGCTTTAAAATTTTGAAAAAGAAAATGTCAATGATTAGGCAAAGTTGTGGAATGTAATGTAAGACCCTTTTCTCATCACATACACAGAAGAAAAAAAATATGTATTTTTTTTTCTTATTATCGCTTTTTCTCTTGTTACCTGACCATTTCCTATATATTCTTTTTGCTTTCCTAATTTTCTTTTTCGCTCAATTACATTGTTACTGCTATGAACTTAAAAGATCTAGTGCCATCTCACGAAATGCAACCAATTTCCATAAGTCTGTCATCGTGCATAAACATTGCTTTAAATTTCTACATAGTATGTAAATATTCAGCATTGATAGAAGCATTGTCCTAGTTCAATTCTGCTTAATGTAGAAAAAAGTACAGGGCAAAAATTGTTTTATTCGAAATATACATGCTATTTTTGTCTCATAGCTATCGAGAACCAGGACGATAAAGTCGAAATCGAATTCTGTAATCTTCTTAAAAAGTCACTTAAAGCGTATTTAAATATCCATCTGTATCGTACCACTTCATATATTCCATATCATTCTAAAAGAGCTTAGGGAAAATGGAAGGTTATAAAATTTATTGGGAAGCAAAGCGGAGAATATGATTTCTTTTATAATATCCGGTTTATTATAAAAAAATGTCCATGCCTCAAGTTCTATCTTCGTGCAACCATATCTTTTACTGCATATGGGACACTGAGCTAACCAGGTCAGAATGTACATAAAATTTATTTCAGATTTTGACGAGCCTGAACGAAATGATAAGCTAGTTGGACAGAAAAGGGAATACATTTGTGGTTAAAGAGCCTCGAGGTCATCTGTGCAAGTCAAAAATTTTATTTTCATATCATTTCACTTGATATCTAAATTCTTCTATACACAATTTCATTTCTTTTACACAGGCATATATGCGGATGATTCCTGTATATAAGATTTTTCTTAGTTTCGGGAAATATAACTTCTGTGTTAAACAAGAATTTATAGGCAATGATGTTTTAAAATTGCTCATTCATCTAAAAATGTTTAATAGAAGAAGTACTTCACATTTCCAAAGGATCAGAGTCCTTTTCAATCCGCCAGTGTCTCCTTACTTTTATATGCAATTTGGAAGAATTTGGTTATTTCACGATTCCATTATATCTACGGATACTTTTACTGCTTGAGTTTATGGCATAAACCCCTTCTTAGGCACGAGATTTTACTTTTATTCACATAATGATAGTTGCAAACCTGACAATCACAAAGTACTTCTTGCACAGCGAGTGTAACTACCAGCTAATGATGTGTAAACAATTGAGCACTTGTGCTCTGAAACGTTTGTGTTCCTACATTTACCGCTTGAGTTTATTGCAAAAACTCCTTCTTAAACACGAGATTTTAATTGTATTCCATTATGATAGTTGCAAACCTGACAATCACAAAATACTTCCTGCACGGCGAGTGTAACTATTTGCTAGTGATGTGTAAGCAATTGAGCACTTGTGCTCTGAAACGTTTGTGTTCATACATTTACCGCTTGAGTTTATTGCATAAACTTCTTCTTAGAGACGAGATTTTAATTGTATTCTATTAATGATAGTTGCAAACCTGACAATTACAAAGTACTTCCTGCACAGCGTGTGTAACTACCTGCTAGTGATGCGTACACAATTGATCACTTGTGCTCTGAAACGTTTGTGTTCATCCAGTATGGCTCTGCAAGACACAATCGTTTCCAAATTATAGGCATCCAAACAGCTACTCTTTAATAATGACCATTCTATATTTCTGACTGTTAGTACAGGATGGTCCAAAAGTTGATGACACACTAAAACTAGTCGGATGTGCCAATTCCAAAACTTTCTTCTATCTCACACAGGTTTCGCATACACTAAAAAGAATCAGCAACCAATTTATATCAAGGTCTAACTTAATCTAAAATTTTATTAAATTCCGTGCATTAGTTCTTGAGATAAGACTATTGCTAAAATCGTGTAAATCCTGCAAAATGCAGCATAGCAGCGTCACATGTTGGGTGATTTAGACCAAAACCTAATCAACAATAACGTATGACAACGTCTAACTGAATCTGAAGTTTAATGAAAATCCTTGCATTAGTTCTTGAGGTATAGTTATCGTGATAATAATGAAAAAAATAACATAGTAGCGCCACCTGTTGGGCTATTGACACCAAAACGCAATCCGCATCTATATATGTCAAGGTCTAACAGAATCTGAAGTTTGATACAATTCCGTGCATTAGTTCTTGAGATATAGCTATCGTAAAAATGATGAAAAAAGTAGCATAGCAGCGCCACCTGTTCGGATATCTACACCAAAATGTAAACAGCGTCTATTTATGTCAAGGTCTAACTGAATCAAAAGTTTGATGAAAATAACTGCATTAATTCTTGAGATAGAGCTATTGCGGAAATCGCAAAAAATGCAGCATAGCAACGCTACTTGTCTGGCGATTTTCACCAAAAACTAATCAGCACCAATTTATATCAGGGACTAACTAAATATAAAGTTTTATTAAATTTCGTGGATTAGTTCTTGAGATAGAGCGCCCACAAAATTTTTGTCACATACAGACAGACATTTTCTATAAACAGTCAAAAATCGTGTTCAAAACCTTCTAAAATGTATAAATCCGTCGAAAATTTTCATGAATCCAATACTTTCTTCTTGTAAAGATAGAAGAAAGTAAAAATCTAGAAATTGGCGTAAGACAGTGCGGTTTGGGCGAACACGCTTCTCATGATCGAAAGTTTTGTTTGAGCAAATTCAAATAGTTAGTTCCTAAATATGTTTGCAGATGGCTCTGTACATTCAAAGCTGAAAAGAAAAACATCGAAAACTCAAGATAAAGCTGTTATAAAACATTTATTTTCTACAACCTACTATAATTTATTTCAACGTGTTCGCCATTTTTAGCTTAAACTATATCTAAACGTTACTGAGTTTCATCTCACACATTGAAATATGGTAATAGATTGTGCGAAATAAATATACAGTATTTTTGTGGTATGGTGTCTTTTGATACCTTAAGCTAAATTTAGTAAAGTACACTTATTTTAAATGTTACAAAAATATGTTGCGTAACTGACATGGAAATATTTATAAAGTGTAATTTGAGAAGCACTTTAATTGTGATTTATGACTATGCATCTTTAAATTTTGAAAAGGTATAATTGTATCTCTGTATGGAGTATCTGGTGTCGGCTATTTATTTTATTAGATTATGTCAGTGTTTGGAAATACGGAAACTTTTGAAATGTAGGAGTTACTTTGTTAAATGAATTTAGCTGTAAAATACCTTAAAGTGTATGTTACAAAACCATTAGAAATATATTTTGATGGAATATGATGCAGTTATTGTTTAGGAGGGATTTAAAGCTGTGCCTGTTGCCCCTTTCAGGGGCAAAGTACTTTTATTCGCAAATTGGTGAAATGATTAAATGACACTTGAATTTACAAACAAATTTATTTGAAATAAAGTAAAAGCTTTTCTTCACGTACTTAATAAAAGAAAATTTTTCATTCCAAAATTCTGGTGCCAATGTGCATTTAGGGATTAAAATTAAGTGGTCTAAAAAGGAAAAAACACCCTTCAAGGGGTTAAGTGACCGCAAGGCGCAATATTTTGTGCGAATGAATGAAATATTTGTAGCATTTGAATAGGTATAGAATAACTATGTGATTAATTCTTCGTGTTATACAAGATTTAATTTAAATGAGAGAAAACAAGAGTTATAAAATTTGTATATATAGTATAAATAGTATAAATATTGAATGCAAATGTTTTGATAGCAAAGTTTTTTTTTACCAAAAAACTCTGGTTTTGCTAAACATTTTACAGATTAACAAAGGAAAAATTTACTTATTCTTTAATTTCGTACATTCGAAAGACAACATACTATATTTATGTGTTTTATTGAGAACATACATCTGACTTGTGTGCTTGATATCAAGTGCCCGCTTATAAGTCATCGTCAATATACAAGGAAGAGATAGCCACAAGGAAATGTACAACACCAGAGAATTACAAACGGGAGCTCCACAAAATGTGTGCAATGGAGCTGACGGGAGTCGAACTCGTCGACCTGACTCCTGCGGTCTCAAGCGATTAGCGGAATGGTGTCTTAACCACTCCGCCACGAAGGCCCCATGCTGTATTTATTTATTACAAAAGAAAATAGTTAAACAACACTTTTTTTCAATTGCTTATTTTGTCTTAGAAATTTTAAGAAAAGGGATAGTTCTGGATATCAAATATAGATTTACAATTGAATATTAGTATCATTGTTAAGTATTTATTGGTAAAATATTGCTTGTAAAATAGTCTTAAAAGTTTTAGAGAACTATTATTTTCAGAGACAGTCCTTTGAATGTATGAATATCAACAAAAATTGTAAGTAGAAAATCAAAAAAATCTACTGAAGATTTTATAAGTGGCATTTATACATATCTTTGTAAATTATCCGAATTTCCTTTCAAAAAAACACGCTAAAATGCGCTTTAACAATACGCATACATCTTGGATGATTTATAAAACGAAATCCATTGAATTATAAAGCAAGCAAACTTCTTAAAAACACTGTAAATTTAAAAGATGCGCTAGGCCTTTCGAAAGAACTTTGTCTTTCTTCATCAGGCGCAAAAGACATGCTACCAGTTGGAAGGCGGGAAAAAAGACTAAAAAAAAAAAAAAAATGGGAAGGAAAGGGGATAAGTTAGAGAAAACAGAAAATAGGAATGCAGGAGCCATCAGCCAATCACAAGAGAGCATTTCCCAAGCAGGAGAACACAGACCATACGGAGAATTATGAAGCAAAGTGAATAAACGACAGAGTCAGAAAAGATAAAGGAAATTATATGCAAATATAAGATATGTATATAATAATAACAAAAAAAGAAAGAAATACAAAAATAAAAATATTATAAACAAATTCGATGTAATAATAATCTATATACTTATAAAAGAGTAGCTTGATTTTCTCATAATCAACACCGAGCCTCAACCGTTTGTCCTAGAACAATGAAATTGGTCTTTACACAATGTAGGCGCGTACTAAGAAAGGATTTTTGAAAATTCACAGTATAAGGGGGTCAAATGGGGGGTCGAAAGTTTTAGATAATTTCGTCTTTTCGACATATCTCAGCAGGAGTTTTAAACAGGAGCTTCAAATTTGGGATAACAATTTTACTAAAGAATAGTTAAACATTTATTTCAGGCGATTTTAGAAATTCAACCACTAACTGGGTTAAATTTTCGGTGATTTCACATTTTCACCATATCTCAGCAGCAATCTACAAAAAAAATAATTATACACATATTTCAGCGATTTTAGAAGTTCATCCATTAAGGGGGTTAAATGGGAGCTCGAAAGTTTTAGGTCATTTTGCCTGTTCGCTATATTTCAGCAGCATTTTTAGTTAGGAGCTCGGAATTCGGGATAACAAATCTACAAAAAATATAGATAAGCATATATTTCAGCAATTTTAGAAATTCAGCAACTAAGGGGGGTTAAATAGGAAGTCAAATATTTTAGGTTACTTCGCCATATCTCGGTAGAAATTATAGGTAGAATCATGAAACTCAGGATAACATATCTACAAAAAATATAGTTAAACACGTATTTCAGCGAATTTAGAAATTCAGACACTAAGGGGGGGGGGGGTTAAATGGGGGTCGAATGTTTTACGCCATTTTGCCATATCTCAGTAGAAGTTATAGTTAGGAGCGTGAATTTCGGGATAACAAATCTACAAAGAATAGTTAAACATGTATTTTAGACGATTTTGGAAATTCAACTACTAATGGTGTTAAACGGGGGGGGGGGGGGGTCGATAATTTTCGATGATTTCACCTTTTCACCATATCTCATCAGTAGTTTTGGATAAGAGCGTGAAATTCAGGATAACAAATCTGCTATAAAAATAATTAAACATATATTTCAGCGATTTTATAAATTCACCCATTAAGGGGGCTAAATGGGGGTCGAAAATTTTAGGTCATTTCGAATGTTTGCCATATCTTAGCAGCATTTTTAGTTATGAGCTTGAAATCAGAATTTCAGGATAACAAATCTACTAAAAAATAGTTAAACATATATTTCCGCGATTTTAGAAATTCAGACCCTAAAGAGGGTTAAATGGGGGTCAAATTTCTTATGTTATTTTGCGATATCTCAGTAATAGGTAGAAGCGTTAAATTTAGGATAACAAATGTACTAGAAAATAGTTAAATATGTATTTCAGCAATTTTAGATAGTAATCCATCAAGGGACTCACACTGTGTATCAAAAGTTTTAGGTAATTGTGCCATATCTCAGCAACAGTTTTAAGTAAGAATGTGAAACTCCGCTTTACAAATCTGCAAAAAAAAGTAATAATTTCAACGATTTTGAGCTAGCGAGTTCGTGGGCAATATCGGCTGTGAACACGATTGTGGAAGATTAGACGGAAAAGAAAACTATTGCTGATTTTTTATTATATACTAGCCAGTCGCTTCCGAGTGGGGCCCAGATACAAAGTACTACTTGGGCCCCACCCCTAGATAATCACGGGTAGGGCCCAGTAGTATTTTGTCAGGGGACTCATAAAAAAATATTTATGTCGCGAAATCTTTATTTAAGTGCTTTTTTATATTCTTATTAGTTATTTCCGTATACTTTTATTTTAAAGTATTTGATTTATATTTTTCTGGTTGCATGTAAAATGCACTTTCTTGGCCCCACTCTGCAACGACCGGCTAGACGGGCGAAGACCGGCTAGTATTAAATAAAATAGATTAAAAAATAATAATAATTACAAAAATACTTTAAAAAAAATAAATAAATGGTTGAAATGAACAGCTTCAGAGAGCATAGTGGAATCAGATTTTTCATTAACCATAACCTCAAGATTAAGATAAAAGGCTAAATTTTCCAGAAAGTCCAATTCTGAGGTGCTACTGGCATAAAAGATAATTTTAGCGTTTTGAAAATTAAAACTATGACTGGAATCCCAAGAATGCTTGGCAATAGAAGATTTAGAAATTTCTTAATTAGAGACATTACGGGAGTGTTCTTTTCGAGATTTCTTTTAGTTTAACTTATATAAGATAAATCACAACCATTACAAGGAACATTATATATACCCCATTTGCGAAAATGAGGAACAGGAGTGTGGAGGGGAACTTAAGCTTATTAACTGGTTTAAAGATAACCTTAAAGTTGAAACGATTCAAAACTTTAGCTAATTTAAACCATAAAGGAGTATAAAAAGTCAGAACAGTCAAATTATCCGGTTTGGTTTCGACAGATTTAGAAAATGTAGATTTACAAGAGGGTCTATTGAATTTACTCAAAACATTATCGATAGCAAAAGGAGTTGGAAATTCTTTTGACAGCAACAAATTTTAATAATTATGTTCATCATTAAAGGCAGCAGAATCTAAACAGATTTTTAGGCCACGGTTTACATAAGCATGAGGAGGATTAGAAACAGTAAATGGTTTTCTATAAACACAGGTTTTGAAAAAAGAATCACATCTGGTAACTAAAACAACAATTACTATTATTTAATTTTCTAACTCAAAAGTAAACTTAATATTTGTGTCGATAGAATTGACAATTTGAAGAATGGTGGAAATGTCAAAAGGATTATCAACTAAGACAAAAGTATTGTCAACATAACGCATCCAGCATTTAAACTTTAACAGATTCAATAATATTTCTTCAAATGTTCAATCTGTAGCAATTCAAATTATTTTTTGTTGTTTAATATGTTTTATAATACAATTTCATTATAATATAGATACAATTTAAACCATGAAATTGTGTATGTTTATATATATATTGAAAAGTAAAGTCAAAATAAATATATAAATAAATAAACAACAAAAATAGGCAAATAATACTCCTATAGATCACAAAATTTTGCTTGTTTTAAAATTTGTTTACTATCATTTGCATAAATAAACTACTATTTTTCCCAGTGAATAAATTAAAATACGTTACATAAAATTATAACACGCCGCTTTAATTATTTATCAAATTTAAAATTTCCTGTTAGTATTAATAGTATTTCAATCTTAATAGTACTCCAAATATATCGTATTTTTAACAACTATTTTTTTTTAATTTGTAAATCTTGGAATCTTGTGTCTATAATTAGAATAACTGTCTATGTTCTTAAAAATAAGTTCTAAAAAAGATATTGAATTACTAAAAATTAGTTATTACATAGGTAGTAAAGACGAAATAAAGAATTCGAGATTTTAAAAAATCATATTAAAAATGTTAAAGAATATTTTAAAAAAAATCACGAAATATTTAAAATATTTGTATACTAAATAAAAATAAAAATAATATATTATATATTTATATCACGTACTTTAATTTATTTCTCTGTGAAAAATAGTAGATTATTCATTTAAATAACTGTAAATAATTTTAAATAACAGCAAACATTTCTAGCCTATATAAATATAAATTGCCTGTTTTAATTTTATTTTTCTTTTCATTATACATAAAACATGAAGAATTTGATAGTTAAAACTGCACTTATATGCTACAATATATATATTTAATTTATATTTTTCGTAAATTTCAATGATTATACATATTTTTTTAATTGTAGTAAAAATTTTCGCTGCGAAAAATAGGTCTAGATGGGGATTCGTACCTAAACAAAAAAATCTCTATTCCAGCGCGTTACCAACCAGGTTGCAAAGACGCTTGCCACAGAAAGAAATTTATGCAATTATAAATTGTGGCGTAAACTTTAAGACCTTTTTTCTCAAGACACCCTGGGTATTTTTTATAGCTTTCATATATTTATATACTAACTATTCTCCATCGATACACAAAGGTTCACCGCATTCTGGAAAGCCGACCTCGGAACCTCTTCTTGTTAGCAAGTACGCCACCTGTTAAACTGTAGTGTATACTTTTCGTAGGAACCCTGAAAATTTTCTGTTTAAGGCAGGATTCTGTTATAAACAGCCTAGCTTCCGTTATATATAATTACCAGATATAATTACCAGATATAATTACTTCAAATAACTTTATTAGAAAGAAAAAAAAATATTTTCTGAACATTTTTAGGCGGCAAATAAATGACCTGTTTTAATATTCAGATAGACTAAAGTTATTATATTAATTTTTGACACAATTATTCAAATTGGTAAAGAAATCATATGAGATGCAATCTTTTTACTGGACGAAAAAGTCCGGGGCAGGATTCAGGGACTAAAATTATTGCTCGCATACAATTGACATGCTAGAAATTGAAATTTTGCTGTGTTCTAGAAATTCAAGTAAGTCGAACATATTAAGCATTTATAATGGCAGCTTTTACTTTAATAATATATCTAATGTAATATAAAATGTATCTGTACTAATTAAATAGGCAATATAAAATATTAGTTTTAACGGGTGAAAAACAATATTCTCAATCGAAATAAAGAGCTTTATAAATATACACAAAAAACGAATAGATTAAAGCCAAAATATTTGATTTTAAACTTTATACCCTATAGTTATACAATATTCATCGTTACACGGACGTTAAAAATAAAGGAGGTACAGCCTAAGATATTTGAACCTAAATCGTTTTTTCCAGAAGAAAAAAGATTAGCAGCACTTACAGTAATGAAATAACTTAATATAGAAAAAAAAGTGAGGGAAAAGGAGAGGGAGGAAAGAAAGGAAATAGCTTTCCAACTGGAAAGTTACGATATTTGAAGTAAATTGATTGATAAATAATCTATTAAATTGTTTAATGGATACCTTTTATCTAGTTTTTTATTGTTGTAGCTCCCGCTGAAAAAATGCACACAGAAAATACACATAATTTCTTCTACTTTAATAGATGACAAAAAAGACAAACCGCATGTGCTCAAGTTTACTTCTATTTAATGTTTACATGTTTTTTAATAAGTACTCTAATTTTATCGATTTCAAACCTGGTTCATAAAGAAGCAGCTCCTTAGCTGAATAATTTATATATATATATATATATATATATATATAATCCTATTAAAACAAATGTGTGTAACGACTTTATGAAACGAATATATCAAACGAATTTATGAAACGCTTAAATTCCAGGTTTATAATATAATTTTTATAGATAGACAGAGATAGATAGACAGAAAGATAAGTAGACAGAAAGATACATAGACAGAAAGAAAGACGGATAGAGATATAGACATACAAACAGATAGAAAGAGAGAGAGAGACAGATGTAGAGAGAGCCAAATAGAAAGACAGACAAGTAGACAGACAGATAGATAAATAGACAGATAAACATAGAGACAAACATACAGACATATGAATATATAGATAGACAGACATACAGATACATAGAGACACAGACATCTATATATTGTGTTTCATGGTGAAGGGAAGTGCAGCAGATATTAATCCTGTTCAATCTTCTTTACTCTTTGTTTCTATGGTGAGTTTTGCATTATGATCTGTATAAGGTTAAATTTATATATATATGTCTTATATAAGGAGCTTAATACTGTCGATTTTACGGATAATGCTGACGCTATTTAATGAAATAACAGATATTTACTATGAATTATTTTTATGATGCTCCTTTGAAGATTCCATAAGATAGTCATAATATTTCATTTTAGATTTTATTAAGTTTAATTCTTCCCTTTTTGTTGATTTTTATAGTATCTCTTCCTTTGTTTTTCACACGTGCTTTCATTAAATATATATATATATATATTAGACAGACACACACACAGAGGGACAACCAGCTAGACTTATATACAGATAGACAGACACATACAGAGACAGTCAGCTAGACATACAGATAGACAGATAGATATACATAGATATGGATAGGTAGATAGATAGACAGGCAGAGATATGATGTTTACATATAGGTAGATAGAGAGAGAGACAGATATATATATATATAGAGAGAGAAAGACAGACAGACAATCATACAGACAGATAGAGAGACAGGCAGACAGATATATATATAGAGAGACATACAGATATATAGAGACAGACAGACCAAGAAACATAGAGAGAGACATACATAGAAAGAGACAGACAGACATACAGTCAGTCAGACTGATAATTAGACAGACAGACAGATAGACAGGCAGGCAGACAGATGGATAGGCAGACAGACATACGGATAGACATACAGAGATATAGACAGATAGATAAACAGACATATAGAGACATACATATAGATAGTTAGATACACTTAAGTTAGATAGACAGGCGGGCAGAAAAATATTTAGATAAACAGAGAGATAGACAGACAAAAAGTAGAGAGACAGATAGACTGATAGATGGTAGATATGTAAGTAGACAGGTAGATAGAAAGACAGACATATAGATAGATAGGCAGACATGTAAACAGACTGATATAAAGATAGACAGTCATACAGATGGACATAGAGAGACATGCAGACAGATAGACAGACAGACGGACAATTAGATAGATATGTATAGTTTCGGAATTAAAGATTAAGAATATTTTTGCGTTTTTATTACTGAATAAAATAAATCAAAAGAATCTACGTACCTCTGATTTGAGTCGGGTGTTCGATTCAGGATGAAATTTCTTGTATCAATTGCATTGAATCTAATAATGAATCATCACGTAGTAAATTAGGAATGATGAATTATCATGGAATTTACGTAGAATCAATTAGCTGATATTCCATGACTTTAATTTTTCGCCGATCAAAAACAGCACCCTTTTATTGATTCCACGGCACTATTTGAAGAACGGAAGAATTTTTATTCTGTGCAAACCCAGAAGCATTTTTTTTAGAATTAACCATGTGAATTAAACTTGAAGAATTGAGGCATAATTTCACGATAATTAAAACTTGAGAATTTGATCCTTTTCACATTTTTAATAAGTAGAATATGACTTCGAATGAGAATTTATAATCTTTACAAACAATCAGAATTTACGTTCAGAATAACACAGAATCATAACAGAATTTTTACATCACTGTCCCGCAGAAAATAAGCAGGCTCGCATTTCACAAATTCTAATAAAAAAAGAATGAAAGTAAATTAATAACACATCTTACAGTAAAATAATAACAGAATATTTTAAACATAATAAGAATTAGAGTTTTATGCATAGTTTATAGTTTTATAGAATGTTTTTTATTTATTTAATGTCTGACGAAAAGTTGGAATTCAAAGCAGTCTCTTCTTTGGTGCTGACATCTAGCGGAAAGACTTACAGTTAAAATCGTACATCCTCCGCCCCCGGCAGGAGAGGGGAGACCTTAGATATTACGCTTGATGTCACCGTCAACTGTCTTAATGAGGACAACCCGCACAAGATTATCTATTCCAGGATAAGTCTTTAGAATTCGACCCAATTTCCATTTCATGGGCTGTAATCGTTCATGAAGTATTACCAAATCGCCTTCTCGAAGATTTGCACGTGGAGTAGTCCATTTTGGATGCTGTTGAAGATGTTGTAAATATTCGCTGGACCACCTGCCCCAAAATTGATTTTTTGCTTTTTCTATTAAACGCCAGCGAGCATTTAACGATATTTTAGGATGATTTGATGATTCTGGAATGTCAAGAAGAAGTGCTCTTATTAGAAAATGACCCGGCATTAAGGCACGAGGATCAGAAGGATCTGAAGACATCGGAGTTAACGGTCTGGAATTTATGCAACTTTCTATCTGACAAAGTAAAGTAGTGAGCTCTTCAAAATTGAGTACGCTTGATTTACAAGCTCTCACAAGATGAGTTTTTGTGAGTTTCACAGCTGCTTCCCATAGACCACCAAAGTGTGGTACATATGGAGGGATGAAATTCAAATTAATTTTTTGGGTGGAAAGAAATTCTTGAAAGTCTCTTTCCTTCAAGTATTTAAAGAGTTGTTTTAATTGGTTGGACAGACCAATAAAATTTTTTGCATTATCCGAAAAGCCATCAGAGGGCAAACTTCTGCGTGCGATGAAGCGTTTAAAAGCTGCTAGCAAGGCTTGTACAAATAAGTCGGACACAAGTTCAAGATGAACCGCTTTCGTGCACATACAGACAAACACTGCTATTTAAGATTTAAGCTTGATTTTTGTTCTTGGCATATTTGGTTTGGTCAAAAAGGGACCAGCAAAGTCTAAGCCCACCTTGAGAAATGAACGAATTTGAGTGATTCTTTCAACGGGAAGGTTTCCCATCATTTGTTGGCAGGTTTGTGAATTAAGGCGTTTACAAAGCACACATTTATGGAGCTCTTGTCGGACTGTTGAACGACCATCTACAAACCAGTAATTCTGGCGGATTGTAGAAAGCACTAACTGTGTGCCTGCATGCATATTTCTTTCGTGTACATCCTTTATTAATAATTTAGTAAAAACACTGTTTTTAGGAAGAAGAATAGGGTACTTTCTGTCGAAACTGAATGATTCATGTTGCGATAGACGACCGCTCACTCTTAATATATCAGCTGAATCTAAGAAGATATTCAACGATAGCAATTTGCTATTGCTTGGAAAAGATTTATTTTCTTTTAAAAATTTAATTTCTGCATGAAATTCATAATTTTGAATTATTCTTACTATAGAAATGGTAGAACTAGATATTTCTTGTGCACTTAGATTTCCGACATTTCTTGTAGAATTATGTCTAGAATTATGAATAAATCGCAAACACCATCCTATTACGCGTACCAATTTATTAAAGCTTGAAATTTTTTGAATAAAATCGGGTAAGACATTTATTTTTGTTATGTTACTGACAGAGTTAGCTTCTTGATCAAATTCAGCGGTAGGACTGTATAAGGGGATTGGAATTGGTTCTTTTGACGAAAGCCATGGAGACCCATGCCACCACATCTGATTATTGAGGAGTTTTCGCGGTGGAATACCCCTGGAGGCTACATCTGCAGGATTTAGCGTTCCTGGAACATGGTTCCATTCGGCTGAAGGCAATAATGTTTGCACTTGACGTACTCTATTTAATACAAATTGATTTCCCTTTAAAGGGGGCGATTTTAGCGAGCAAAGTACTATTTGGGAATCTGACCATAAAAATACAGTATTTATGCTCGTAGATAACGTATCGACGATAGTTGAGCATAGTTTTGCTAATAACAGAGCGGTGCAAAGTTCAATGCGTGGCAGAGTTTGTGGCTTTATGGGATTTACCTTTGTTTTTGCAGCAAGTAAATTGACGAATATTTCGTTAGGAGTGATAGCGACAGCAGCGTAAGCTTTTCCTGAACCGTCACAAAAACCATGTAACTGAATTTCACATTTTTTTTATGGTATGAGTTAGTATACCGGGGAATTTCAATACATTCTAACAAATGGATTTCTGCCAAAAATTGATTCCAACTAATTAAGATTGAATTTGGGATTTCCTCATCCCAAGAGATTTTTTCCTTCCAGAGGTTTTGTAGCATTATTTTTAAACTAATATTTATAAGGGAGAGAAAACCTAGAGGATCGAAGATTGTTGATACCACTGATAGAAGATCTCTTTTGTTTTTAACGTCTTTGAACTCACTAAACTTAATTTTGAGCATGTCATTTGATGAATCCCAGAGCAAACCCAGAATTTTAACAGCTTCATCTTCTTTGATTACAATTTGTGCTGAAGCTTTAAGCTCATCTGGTAAATGAGCGAGTACTTCAGGATCATTTGAGGTCCATTTTCGCAAATTAAAGCCTCCACCTTTCATCACATTAATAAGCTCTGTAATTAAAGATTGAGCATTTTCTTTGGAATCTGAACCCGACAACAAATCATCGACGTAGATATTGTCGCGAATGATTTTAGAAGCCCTTTTAAAAGTTTGTTTGTGATCTATTGCTAACTGATTTAAAGTTCTAATTGCCAAAAATGGTGCACAAACAGTGCCATAGGTTACTGTTAACAACCGATAGTTTTGAATGTTTTCTTTAGGATCGAACCGCCATAAAATACGTTGATAATCTACATGTTTTGGATTGATAAGAATTTGCCTGAACATTTTTTCGATGTCCGCACTAAAACCTATTGGATGCATTCTGAATTTTAATAATAACTGAAAAATATCCGGTTGTAATTTCGGCCCTATCTCCAAATAATCATTTAACGAGCGACCTTCTGAACCAATTGCGGATGCATCGAATACTACCCGAAGTCGAGTTGTACAACTATCCTCTCTTATTACCCGGTGGTGGGGGAGATAAAAATGATCTGGATTTGAAATTTCTGAGGCTGGTACGAGCTCCATGTGTCCCAAATCAATATACTCTTTCATGAATGACGAATATTGTTCCTGACGTACGGAATTTCCTTGAAGTTTATTTTCTAAGGAATTGAAACGCTTTAAAGCTTGAGATTTAGAATTTCCGAGAACAGGTTTTGATTTAAATGGAAGATCCACGATATATCTTCCCGACTCCGTGCGTGATACTGTGTTTACGTAATTATCTTCTACTAGCGAAACTGGATCATAACTAGGAACTGATTCGAGTTCCCAAAATTTTTGCAATTGAGAATTTATTTGCGTCGTAACATGACAACTAACAGAAGAATTGTGATTTGAATGATTCGAATAAATTACTCCAGATAATATCCAACCCAGTTTCGTATTAACAGCACTCTGTGTTCCCTCAGGACCTAGAATGGACTCTCCGATTATTATGTTAGCAAACAAATCCGCACCTATGAGTATATCAATGGAATCGGACAATCTTGGGATCTGCCAGATTTAATCCTTCAATATGAGGCCAATACTTATTAGTAATCAGAAAGTTCGGTAAATTTGTTGTGATCTGATTAACAACTAAAGCATCTAACTGAAAAGTTTCGTTATTAATATCCGGAGAAAATGTTAAAGAAACTTCCTGAAGAGCTGTCTCTGCGACTAAATTGTTGATTCCTGATATTTTATGAATTGTAGTTCTCAAGGGAAGACCTAGCTTTCTACAACACGATTTTGAAATCAAACTCCTTTGAGATGCATTGTCAACAAGTGCTCTACACTGAACGACATTACCTGTGCTAGATTTCACATTAATCAGAGCGGTAGATAATAAGACGTTATAATTTTGCATAGATGACTGACACTGCGCGCTATTAGACACAGAAGTGCCTGGTACATTATAATTCCCTACCTCCTGACTGGTTTGAACAGTTGTATACACATGTAATAATGTATGATGTTTTTGTGAACAATTTTTACAGTTCATATTTATTGTACAATTTTCCACTTTGTGATTTTGACGTAAACAATTTTGACATAATTTGTTTATTTCAACAATTTTCCACCTCTCCTTTACTGGTTTAGAATTAAAAGCGGAACATTTGAATACCGCATGATTTTGATTGCATACTACACAATTATTATTATTCCTAATAAATGCGCTGTTTACTAGGTTAGTTTTAGTGGCTCCTCTGTTAGAATCTGGAGGCCTTTTTACAAAATTGGATTTATTTTCTACTTTAATGAATTTTGATTCTTCTACACTCCTAGCCTCACGTTCGATAAATTTTCGAAATGAATCTAGGTCCGGTATTTTATTATTGTCTAACATCAATTCCCATCGCTGTTGAATCGGCTGATCTAACTTAGTTAACATGAAAACCATCAAATCACTTAACGCACTCTAACCCCAATGTTTTCAAATTACGAATTGCCTCATTACAAGTATCTAGTAATTCTAATAAAGATTTTGAATTATTAGCTTTGAGAATTTTAATAGAAAATATTTTATTTATTTGGCTCAATGCCAGTTGTCTTTTGTTGTCGAATCTCTCACATAACAACTCCCAACATTGATCCAAATTTTCCTCTTTTAATGCAAATCCGCGAATTAATTTTGCAGCATTTCCACGGACTGAAGAATGTAAATATTGCAATTTCTCAATATTTGACAAATTTTCATTCTCTAATATCGTCGACTTAAATAATTCTTTGAATGAAATCCAATGTTCTTTCTCGCCATAAAAATGCGGAAGATCAAACTTCGGCAATTTTACCAAGGAAGTCTGTTTAACTTGAGAATTCAAATGAATTTCGGGCTGAGAATCAACATTAGTCTTTTCTTCTAACAAGGAAGGTCTCCATAAGCGCATACTCAGAAAATTTTGAAAAAATTACAGAATATTCTTCTCATGAGGATACATACGCTTATGAAAATATTTGCTGCGGAACCTCGATATAACGTCCGTAAAAAATTATGAAAATTTCTTGTTTTGGCGATTTATCGTTGGGTTGGCGACACAATGAAATTTTTAAAATGCGCATTTACGATAAATACGCTTTAAGGGAAAACGTTTTCTACTCTTTATACTGAACTAATTTGAGTAAGTTTAACTTAAATAAATAAACTTTTATAACTACATTTTTTCCATGTACTTTTAAAGAAAATTAACTATCGTATTCTACGGTTTAGAACAAAATTTAAATTGATTAAAAATGCTTCAAACTAAAAATTAATTGTCCGATTCTGAGCACTGTCAATTTGACTTCGATATTGTTAGTGCCGGAGACAACAAGAAAAAAGTCTTGTTGCCATGGAAACAATGACGTATTCAATATCGAAATGTATAATGAGAGGGTTGTTAATCCGAGATTCACTCTTAAAATACACTTAAAACTTATCCATCCAGCGACACCGTGTAAAATTAAATAACTTCAGTAATACTTAATTTGTATTTATATTATATAAGCTTATAGAAAAAATTATAAACTATTTAACCGTTGAAATTTAAATTCATAAAGTACTATGCATTTAAACACTCATCTAACCAGGCATTTTCAAATCCATTAAAGTCGCTTGCATTTGGCGAAAAAAAGGTTTTGCTCGCCAAATCGCGTCTTTCTGCGCCAAATACTCCAAAGTATTTTATTTTTTTACACATTTTTTACTAGGATTCCGCAGCTAAATTTGACTGATCCTTTATTACGTACATGAGTAGCTTCATTAGCATTTTTTTCAAAATATTCTGACTATGCGCTTTAAGGAGACCTTCCTTGTAAGTCAACTAACAAATCACATATTATTTCTTGATACTTTAAATACGCATCTAAATTATCATCATTTTCTTTCGGCGACAGTTTTTCAAAAGCTTGCGCGAGAATATTTTCATACGGTATTACTTTCGATTTCAATATTTTAATTTTTGACTGTTCATCAGATTTAGACTTGTTAACTTTATTTTTAAATAAAGCTATTTCTTTACATATCCTTTCAAAATAAAGCTCTTGTTTCGATTGCTTAGTCATATTTAATATTTACAAATAAGCACTATAAAACTGAATCAGATTATGAAAATTCGTAATCAAAATACTACACATAAAATATACTATAATACCGCATTCAATAAAATATAAAAGCATAAACCCAAAGAATCAATACCTATAACAATTTTACCTTTTTAAAAAAAAATCTAGCACAGATAGAAAATTACGGTTTAAGAACAGATATTCCACGTAGAAGCTCAGGGCTACGACACGACGGACCAGACAAGATACATAGATCGACAAACATACAAAGAGATAGACAGATAAATACCTAGATAGATAGACAGACAGATAGAAAGGCAGACATATAGAGAGACAGACAGATAGAGAGGCAGACATATAGAGAGACAGACAGATAGATAGAGAGACAGATAGATAAATAGATTGATCTGATAGATATATAGATTAGATACATAGACAGATAATACATAGATAGATAAATCTGACCGATAGATAGATTTCATAGTTATTTTACATGAGCGCATGAAAAAAATCGATTACAATAACGTCTATGGGCAGTAATTACATATAAACATTTTATGTTACTTCGCCATTGTGTTATTTGAAACACTACGAAATTTGTAGATGGTATTGAGGATTATTACAGCCTTTTCTCCATTTGGAATATGGGATGTAACTTTTACAGTTCTTTTACAGGGCCACACAAAAGAATTCAGACGCAGTACACTTTGTTCTATAATTTTTATTTAACATATGATGCTTCATGCATCACTCTATATAACTATGTATTCATCTAACTTTTCGAAAGCAATTTAAACTCACTTCCCACGAAAGAATTTCCCACATATCTTCAGAATAAGCTTCGCCCATTCTCAAATTAATGTTTTTGTAATATTTTTGTCATTAGTTATTTTCTTATTAGTTTCTTTCTTGGAAAATATAAACATCTTCAACTGGACCGAATGTCCGCCTGCCATTCGAGACTGTGTTCGAGAAAAACTTGAAATATCATCAAAAGTCACCAAGTGTTTACTAACTAGGTAACATGAGATAAAATGTTTCTAAATTTTGCAATGAAAGTATATCGTTAAATATATTGATAACTTTGCGATAACACATTAATTTGGCGAAAATCCTATTCAAAAATTAACAACACATTAACGTTTGTCTCTTTTGTTCACCTACTAAATCATCTTGCGTTTGAAGCACTTCGATCGGGAAAATTTTCACATTTGATTAGTAAACATACAGAAAAAAACCTCAAGCATAATAATAAAGAAAATGATTATTTTTCAAAATTCGTTGCATTTTCCCAACATTAATTTTAGAGACTGCATATCCCAGGACTATATTTTCCCAAACATGAGGCGGTGAATATTTTGAATTTAAACTCATATCTAATAGTCCAGGCAATAGAGACCGCATAGGGGCTCTACCTAGC
Organism: Maratus michaelseni; assembly: GCA_963931845.1. NCBI lineage: Eukaryota > Metazoa > Arthropoda > Arachnida > Araneae > Salticidae > Maratus > Maratus michaelseni. The sequence continues at coordinate 93,368,087 of OZ007591.1, forward strand.
AAAATTGATGGTAGTTCTGGAAAAAGGCTTATTTTATGTTTTTTGGGTCGCTGAATCCGAATTTTTAACTTCCCACCAAAATATCCCCCCACAACCTTCCCCAAATTTTGGTAAAATGCCCCCCAAAACAGGGTTTTTTTTAAAATAATTTTTTTTTATTGTTTTAGGAAAAAAGTATCTAAAAATTCAGAAAGTAGACAAAATTTGCAACAAATAAGATACATGACTTTATGACGTAGGATGAACGGGGAGGGGGGGGGGGACTGCTTCGGAACATGGTCCGCAGCGCTGCCTGCCTACGTTACGCAATTCCGCTTAACCACTCACATCGTTGTGAAGGGCATAGATGTCGTTATGAAAAAACTGCATTAGGGGCGTAAGTGGATCGTGGATCTTGGTGGATTTATGCGCTGCCTCCACTTTTGAAGGTGGATTTTAGAGGATTTCGACGACGCCTCCACTTTGGACTACGGATTTTAGCGATAAGATAAGAAGCATGTTACAGCACGATAAGGGATGTTCGCAACTTTTTGAGATTCGTCCGCCCTTTTTTTTGAGGAGATAAGATTTTTTTGACTGTGTTACAGTAGGGGATCAAATATGATTTCAGAATTAAAAGTATGGATTCAAGTGAGGCTAAAGATACGGCATGTGCATCGATATGAGTTATATTCAAAATACAGGCACCCATAAAAAAAAAAAAAAAAAAAAAAACTAAAATGCACACGCGTTAAAGTAAAAATTATGTTCAAAATACAGGTGCTCATCTAAAAAAAACTAAAATGCTCACGCGTTAGAGTAAAAATTATGTTCAAAATACATTGGATTGAAAAATGGAAAATACATGTTCAATATTTTTGAAAAATCTATCTAGGCATATTAAAGTTGCCCCAACAACTCTGCCCCCTGGGGGGGGGGAAAGAAGAGGCAACATTTAAATCTCAAATAACCCCACTTTCTTATTGAAGATTTGGATTCTACGGGAAAAAATACGTAACTTTTGTATTTAACATTTTCTTCGGTAAAACGTAGATGACCCTGTAATCGAGTAAAATAAAGTGCGAATCGTTTCCATTGAAAAGTCTGAAAACAGAAATACACATCAGATTGAAAAACGGAAAAATACGTGTTCAATATTTTAGAAATATCTATTTCGGATATCAAAGTTGTCCTTTTTCTGAAATATCGAACACGTAGTTTTCCTATTTTTAATCCGATGTATATTTCTCGAGTTATTCGACCGTTTCCAGTCTTTTTAATGGAAACAACTCTCACTGCATTTTACTCGATTACAGCGCCTACGATTTTCAGAAGAAAATGTTAACTACAAAAGTTACGTATTTTTTCACATAGAATCTGAATCTGCAATAAAAAGGGAGTTATCATTTAAGATTAGATTTCAAAGTTGCCCCCCCCCTTTCCCCAAAAGGCAGATTTGGGGGAAAACTTTGATATCCCTAAATAGTTTTTTCAAAAATATTGAACATGCATTTTTCCATTTTTTAATCCGATGTATATATCTCTAGTTATTCGATCGTTTCCAGACTTTTCAATGAAACCGATTCTCACTGCATTTTACTCGATTACAGCGCCATCTACGATTTTCCGAAGAAAATGTTAACTACAAAATTCACGTATTTTTTCCCGTAGAATCCGAATCTGCAACAAAAAGGGGGTTATCATTTAAGATTTCAAAGTGCCCCCCCTTTCCTCCCAGTGGGTAGAGTTAGGGGGAGCAACTTTGATATCCCTAAACAGATTTTTTAAAAATATTGAACACATATTTTCCATTTTTCAATCCGATGTGTATTTCTCGAGTTATTCGATGGTTTTCAGAGTTTTCGGACACCCTGTATATACAGTTATGGAGAGAATTAAAACATTTTTCTACAAACAGTTATAGATAAAAGATACTGATGTATCATATATATGTTAGGATCACATTTGTATAATTTCTAAATTTTTCTTGTAATTTCGATCCATTTTTCTTTTATGTGTTCAATGCACTGACCCTATAATAATTTTTAAATGAGATAAAGTGCCTTGAAATGGCATAAATATCATTAACACAAATCCATTATGCAATAAATAATATCATATAATGTATTTACGTATCAGGTGCAATATAATTATTCTGTGTCAAAAGTTAATATGTAAAGCCAGCCTTTTATATTACAGATACCACAAACTTGTCATACTTGTCAAAAACGTTTAGATGCCAAATTACATAAAATCATCATATTTTATCATATAATACACAGAAAACATAAACATGAATTAAAAAAATAAAAAGCTTTTGCATAAATTTAGGATTTTTCCCGGAATTTGTAAAAAATGGCCAATATTTTAAAATAAAGTAAAAGTTTTTAAAAGGACAAAAGGACTTGACTCATTTTTAAGAAAATAAATAACTGGGAATTTTGAAGTACAACATATTTATTTATAGCAATTTTTATTAACATCCTTTCATTTTACTTAATATCATGAAGTCAGTTCTGATGATCAATGAAAAAGGCGTTATTGATATATTAGACGCATAATCTACCGATGAATTTAGGTACAATGGCATTTCTGGAACTGACATCTAAATAGATTATTCACAAAGACGTTCATTCTAGGAACTCAAGGTAACGAAAAAATCTTTTTATAGAAATAATGAGATTGTTTCCAAGCTTGTCGATTTTAACTTCTTTTATCAAAAGAGGAAAATATATTCGGTATATTTCACATTTCTCGACGCATATTTAAATAGATTATGCTTAACCGTGATAGCATTTAAGAAGACGATTTTCATTGTGTAAAATCATTGTGTATAATTTAGATCATGTGCCTATTGAAAGACAATTTGAAAAAAGAATTAAATTTATAACCTTTTGTCAAAGTTCATAAAATGTTAAACTCCTCCGTAATATATTCTTTGTAGAATTGATTTTTATAAAACATTTCTTTAAATAAATCATTTTTTAAAAGTAATCTTAACTTCATGACTTTCGTTTAAAAAATTATAGAATGAAATAATTTTCAACCAAGGAAAAAAATTATGTTTATATATTTAAAATAAAAACTAACAAAATACTATTCAGTAATTTATTTTGGTACTTCTTCATTATCCCGTCGATCACTTTTCATAACAAAAAACTATCACCAAACTGAAATGCCAAATAAACAAATGGAAAAATGTTGTCATTAGAATCTCAAATAAAATAAAATAAATAAACAAAATAATACAAATAAACAAAATAATACAAATAAAATACAAGAAATTCAGAAAAGCCACGCTCACCAAAGTGTCAACAATCAGTAAGTTTAAACAAAAAAAAAAAATTCTAATACATTACTGAAACAGAAAAAAATAATTTTGGATATTTAGTTATTTAAATTATTTTTTTAATTATCGACCTCGACTGGTGGATAAATGTTTGTGACGTCAGCTGAAACTGATCTATTGCACGTAACTATGCATCACAACATTTTTTCAATGCTTTTTCTCTTTTAATATCACAACACCGCCGTTTAAGGGCACAATTGTTATTTTAATTAACGAAATAACTAATAAAATCAATAAAACATAAAGAAAAATGCAGGTAAATGTCGAATTAAAAATCACTTGATGACATAACAAACGCGTGAAATGCTTCTGACGTCAAGTGAATGGGATAGCATTTTTGGCGTTAAATCGATAGTTTGGCGATAGTTTTTTGTTATGAAAAGTGGTCGACGGGATAATGGAGAAGTACCTTTATTTTTTATTTTGTTTAAGATAAATAAAACATATAAGTAAAAATTATATTATATGTAAACCTAAAATTCAAATTTTTTCTAAATCCCTCTTACCCTCATATATCAATTCATTCTTATTCAATTTTTTTATATTATTTTGAATTATTGAATATAAATACAGATATACAAATACAAATACAAATATACGAATACAAATTATAACATCTTGTGATAGTATACTTCTTTTCTAAAATGTCTAATTCAATAAGTAACGATGCAGCATCATTTAACTTACATGGCTTGAGTTACTCTATGGTTACGAATATGAAAAGAAACATCCAAGTAAAAAAAAAAATAATAATGTGCGTAATCGTGAAAGAGTACTTGAAAAATTTAATAATGGCGTTTCAAATCATTACATCATAGATCGTGCAATTTTAGAATGTTTTTATTTGTTTTAATTATGGCTTCGATGGAGTCAAAACATGTAAACAGTCTAATTATGTTTTTTTTACTGTTTATAAAGTTTTATTTAACGCCTTTTAGCTACTAACAGAAGTATAAACATTTATTTGTTGGCATTAGATGATAACATCTTAAATTATCACAAACTCTCCTTTAATATAAGTTTATTGTTCTGAATTTAAAGCAAGTTTCACAAAAAAATTTAGTTTCACGTCCTGGAACTTTTTGATCCAAGACACTATCCAGTATTTAATAGTCCCAATGCTGCTGCAAATACTAGGAATGAAGAAGATTTTCTGTCTAGGCGTTGCAATAATTGTTCAATTGTCGCATAAGTGCCTAGCTACTCTTTTATGGAGGTAATCTATGGTCGAGAGGGTTATGAATTTTTTGTACGATTTTGCTGTACTGAATTCTAACATTTGTGCGTAAATGAGCTATATATTCTGTAATTTTGCAAAGTGTGTCCGAATCTCTGGAAATCTGATTTTGACTGTTACTTTGTGCAATGGTAATTAGGTATCTGTGGTCGGGTAGCTGCTATATATACTGCGGTTGGAGTTACATTCAGTAGATTTAGTCGTATCTTGTCATTAGTGATAATCTAGACTGTAGTTTCCATTTTTATGTTTCAAACAAAGAGGTTTAAAATTACATTGGTAATTGAGTTAAATCGTCAAAGAAATATTGCTTCTTTCGTTTACTGCCTACATATTCATATTTATTGCGACAACGTAAATATATGGCTAAAATTTAAATTTTATTTATTATACTTTCATTTATTTTATGAAATGTCCATGAATAATAAGCAAAATAAAAATTCATATAATCATTTAATAACCATGAGACAGAAAACAAAAACAAAAACAACATAAAACCAATTTTCTTTAAACTGTAATACGAAAAAAATAAAGAAGAGGAAACAGAAACGGATGAAATTTTATTTAAAGTAGCCCTGGTTAGATTTATAAGATATAGCAAACCCCTGTGAGACATTAATTAGGGATACAGAGTGACAATTAAATTGAGAGTAATATTCTTTATTTTCTCATGAAACGAGCTTTATATAGTGAATAATATAAATATGAAATATAATGTAATTTCTTTAAGAATATATTGCGCTTTAAATAATTATATATAGTCAAAATCACTGCGAGAAAATATTTATTGGTGCACAGTGATAAATTAATTTCAGGTTTTTACTCTTCGTTTCTCAAACAACCAGTTTAAAAATAATATTGGTAATTTAATTAAACCATCAAAGGAATGCTACTTCTTTTGTCTACTGCCTGCCTCATATATTAATGTTTACTACGAAAATGCATTATACGAAGTTAAAATATGATGAAAATTTAAAACTCATTCATTAAACTTTCTTATAATTTGTTTACTATTTTAAAAACTTTAGTGAATATAAGTAATAAAATAAAAATCCACATAATTAATGAATATTTCGTGAGACAAGATATCTTATAAAGCATAATTTCTTCAATCTTGGAACGGAGGGGAAAAATACTTGAAAATATAAAATTTAATATAAACTGGCTATGGTTAAATTTATTGGATATAGCAGTATCTCGTATCTTATGATTTACTTTTTTTTTACATCTGAAATGAATTTTGTAAATAGTAATTTTTCAGGCACTCTTGTGAGATGAAAAGTAATATGGAGCAAAATATACAGCGTGCCCACACAAATTGATTCCTACGCCCATTAACTTCAGAGTGACGATAGCTATACTCATAAATGTGGTGTCTATGCATAGTAATTTTGCTATGCACTGCGCGACGAGATACAAATTCTACATAAGAGAGAGATTGGAAATTTACGAAATGCCCACCATTTTTGTTCAAAACCATATACAGAAGGTTATTTCTATTGCAGAATAATTTGTAAAATGTACCATATAAAGTTTACTTCGGTATTACTTATATATACAAAAATAGATCGTGGGAAACTGGTAATTAAATTATACCTCTAAAACTAATGATTTTTTCTATTAATCAGCGATAAGAAGCGACACCCTATATAAATTTTGATTTGTGTTATACTGGAAGTAAGATGTACAATAAAAACATGTGCTACCGTTATAAGAGGTACAGCATGTATTTTTTAAATAGCAGGTATTTTAATATATAAATTCAGCGGCACACTGTGCCTCTTAATTTCAAAGGCACTACTCCGTGCCTCTGAATCTCAAAGGCACTATATACCTCTTAATTTTAAAGGCACTGTGTGTGTCTTAATTTCAAAGACATTTTGTGCCTCTTAATTTCTGGGGCACCGTGTGCCTCTGAAAGAACAAAAGCACAAAACTGAAAGCAAAAAATTCAGAAGGTATCTCTTGGATCGTCGCAATACATTTTCATCAACACCTAACACTTTTTATTCTTTTAAAATAATGAAAAATTAATTTTATATGCCTTTAGAGGTTCATACAGAACATATATGCAAGGGCATTTTCACTTTAGTGAATAAGAATTCTTAGAAAACGCCTTCTCTAAGCAGGGTACAGTTTTTTTTCTAAAAAAAAATCAAGTTAAGCACTAATTTCAATGTGTCCACTATCAGAAGACATGCAGAATGCTTGATGAATTGCATTCAAAGGTGGACAGATTAAGCATATTAATTTCATTTTCATATTAAAAGAAACTGTATCTTGCTTACATGTGTTAATTTTAATAGTAAATGTGCGTCTGCCTTATAATGTAACATTTTGAATGCATTTAGTGGAATAATTAAGCTGGTGAATGCATATAAAATAATTACATTTCAAAGCTTCTAACAAAGTTATTTTTACATCTAAGATATCATTTAATACTAAATCGCGGATACACTGCACCTTTGTATTTGACATATTTCCCGTATCTCCAATAGTTTATGACATAGATCTAAATATCAACAACACAGTCACTTTACTATACCTAGACACCATGCTTATCATTATATCTGTCGCCGTTTAAAGTTAATGGGGGTAGATAGAAATTTAGTGGGCACCCTGTATATAATATGGAAGAAACGCCAAGTGTTAGGAATGTACATTTAATACTAAATGTCGACTGGTTGAATAAACTTGGACTATGAAAATGGCATTGCTTTAATAGAACAAAGTCGGCTTGTCTTTTTAAAAAGTTTAATAACAGAAAGTACTTTCTGAAAATGTTAAAATGTTTGAAGTATTTACATTTAACATTTGAATATTTTATGTTGACTGCTTCCTATTAATTCTTCTCTAAATAAAAAAAAAATTCTAATATCAGATCCTAAATGAAAAATATTTTTATCAAAACAGCGTAAATTAAGTATTTTATAAACGTGGACATATGTAATAAAATAAGATAAATTTATGTAAAACAAATATGTCAGACTGTTTAGTAGCAAACAAAGTTTCATGACATTCCAAACATATATTATTTAATGAACAATATTTTACTTTTTATTGCAAACTGTTAAATAGGAGAAGATATTTTACGAAAAGTGTAACCAAAATATTATAATGTATTTATCATTTGAATTTAATTGCATTATATTAACTAATTTCTACGAAAAAAATATTTTAGATCCACATTAGAGTCCTGCATGTGTTTTGTTATTACCATATGCGAAATGATTGTTTTTTGCTTTTTGAAGGCAATTCGAAAACCGACCCGAACTCGAAAAAAATGTTTGGACTCGAATCTCAAACAAAGCTTTATAATGTAATTTTTCTTCGCCTGAAACCAACATATTTCAACTCGAAATCTGAAAAGAAAGAAAATTAAAACTTTTTTAATAAGTTGTGAAAAAATAGTCTACAATAATATCAATTTTATCCCTTATATTGAAAAACAAGTAATATATATTCATTCATATTTCAAATATATGTTTTTTATATGAAAACATATACTGGACTTTCTTTAAAAATATTGATTCATTCTGCAAGAGTTAAAATTTGACGCTAAACCGATAAGTAAACAAAAAATTAGTGCCGATCCGACCCGAACCGAATCGCTAGTCTAATCGGGTTCTGTTAAATTCATGTTACCCGACCAGATGCAGGATCTGCAAATACATATTTTCAGATGACGTAAAGCAATCTATAATAATAAAAGAAAGATGTTTGTGTTTCTGTATGTGTGTATATTCTGGTTTTTGGAGGTTGTGAAATACCAGCTTGCGATAGAATTATTTAAGCCTGGAATAGACGAATGAGTCATTTTGACTTATTTTCCCAATGAAGAAGATAAGGGATAAGAGTGATTCCCGCATTCCAGGGTTAAATTAGATAAAATGAAAACGGAACAGCAGTCACATAATGAAATGGTTTATTTCAAACACAATCTCCAAATCTACCCAAGCACTTGTCGCACTGTTTCACCAAATGGTGAATACCTTGCTCATGGAAGTTCTTTAGCTGAAATCCGAACCAGTTTCGAGCATTGTTCATGATTTCGCTGTCCGAGAAGAAATGGCGACTCTTCAAAATCTTTTTCAGCGGACCAAATATTGGATAGTCACATGCCGAAAAATCCGGGCTATATGGTGGGTATTCAAAGACTGTCCACCGAAACTTCACCAGTTTCCATCGCGGAAGTGTTTGTGTCCGTCCTGCACACGAGTCAATGACAGCGCATGTTCTCCGTACACTGTCTTCATTCGCCAATGAGCTTCGTGAAATCCAACTTCTTCTATCCTTAAATAACGAATAACACTCGGTTGCTCTGTTTTACTCGCAAACATTCCGCAGACGCAGATGAATAAAACAACCAATTACCTGACGGACGAAACTGTTGGCCGATCGCCAGAGCATATCACGTGCTTCTGCTTGACTACCTAGGGCAAGTTCATTTCCCCAGTAAAAGATGCCTTCATTACATACCCACTCTACGCTGTACACAAAGTTCACCACACTCATACAAAAATAAACCAAATTATAAACACTATTCCGTTTTCATTTGATCCACACTTATATATAGCCCACCATCTGTAAATCCCAGTATTCTAAGAAAATTCATTTTGCAAAAAGTAAAACTATGTAATTGTGATAACTTACATAGTTTTTACGACCTTGATTTTTGGGAAGCTCATCATATATGGAAGAATGTAGGCGACTTAGTTAATGATATGTCCACGTCCAGTACACCAAATTTTTCAAATGTCTGGCTACCTTTCATTTGATTCATTCTCTTCGCCCCCCTTTTTTTTCTATCCGTACCTAAACTCGCCCGGTCTGGCCGGGCGCTCCTATTGGTTTCCTGCGTCACATGTGTTTCCTGACTCCGCTGTTGTTTTGAAAAACTCAACGCCATTCAATCTTGGGCGCGTGCGAGAGACGCAAGCATATTTACATGGCTTAAACATTTGATTCGGTTTTAATCTTTTGAATTTGGCACTGATGATGGAGCTTTAGGAGCTCCGAAACAGCTGTTTGCCATTTTATATAGTTTTATTTGTGCTATTGTACGTTGTTCATTTATTTTTAATAAAACTGTGCTTTAGAAGTAATAGTATGTACTGTTTAAAAGTACTGAAAGGAATTGCAATCTTATATATTTTAATCTATTGAACACTGTATAATATATTGAAAATTACATATTTTACCCAACATCAGTGAATTTCTTAGAATGTTTTAAGCATTTGAATAAATATTAGATACTAAACAATACTAAAGATTTATACTAAACAATTTTAGATTTTAGATAAAACTTATTAAAAATCAAACAAACAAAATTCAAATAATAATAAAATTAAGATGTACATTTATTGCTTCTCTTCTTAAGAAAAAATAATGAAAAACCCTGTTTCTTCACAAACTTTTGTAACGTATAATTGCTTTCAATACATCATATTAGAAACATGTATAGAGTTTAACATGCTGACATTTAGCGTACAATCGATAAGAAGCATCATTATTTCAAAAGATGAAAGAAGAGATTAAAGTATAGTATGACACTAAAATATAATTGTATTTCGACCCAGATAGAAAATTATAGTGATTCTTAGAGGAGAGAAAATGCTGCATTATGCGGGTTTTTTTTAAAACTTATTAAGAATCAAATAAGAAAAATAAAAATAGTATTTAAATTAACATGTACATTTCTTGCTTCACTTCTTAAGAAAAAAAAAATGAAAACTTTTGTTTCTTCACAAACTTTCGAAACGCATGATTGCTTTTATTATACCATAATAATAATAATAATAATAATAAAAGAATGTGTTTAACATGATGAAATTTCATGTAAAATTGATCAGAAGCATCATTATTACAAAATATGAAAGAAGAAATAATAGAATAATATGACACTGAAATATAATTACATTTCCAGCCAGTAAAAAACAACGACAAAAAAAAAAAAAAAAAAAAAAAACTATAACAATTCTTAGAAAAGAGAATATGCTGTGTTATGCGATTTGTAAAACGGCTTTTTTGCATTTGTATAATACATAAATTAAGTAATTAAGTTATCAGATTGTAAATAACATTCTTAGAATTTGCTGACATGTAAAAATAAAAAAAAATGTTCATGGTATTTATTTGCTTTACAAACGCAACATAATATGTAATCCTCTGCCTTGCAAATTATTGCGTTCAACATTTTTATAAACAAACATTGTCTTTATATTTAAATAATTTGAAAAAAAATCAATCGTAATATTTCAGGAAAATAATGTACTTACAAATAATATTCGCCACTGGAAATTTGGTTATCAATGTTTTGTTTGAATATCTTCTTAAATATTAAATATGGAAAATTTAAAGTTCCTTTAGTGAAATTTTTTTCTTTCGTGTTCTCATTACGCTTATTTTGACAGGTTTATAAATCGTATAATTTTGCGATAAAAGATTACAAGTATGGCCTAATTGAATTTTATATATTTAAAGTGGAGTGGGGAAATTTTTGAACTCTGAAATGGGTATTTAAGAAGATAATTATTCTACGTATGGTTTGATAGCTGAACTCACTTTCAATACGTATAAAATCCAAACTTGTTTTATGAGTTTACTAGATTTGTACTCCGAGTGTTTCAAATTTTGTTTAGAAATTTACAGTGTTATATTTTTAAGTGCCCGATAACAGGCGACAAAATATTTACTTTCCAAACAGTAACATTAATTTTTGCATAAAATTAGTAGTAATAAATAGGTTTGTGATAGAAGTTCAATATTGATTATTAATAAAAGATTGATTTGCTACCTAATTTTTGCTTATTCTGATTTCATAATATGACTTTTAAATATATCTAACAAAATTCAAAAAGGTGTCAGAAGGCTAAATGAAATTTTGTTGCCAAAAAATGTGTGTCCAGAAATGAAAGCGCTCTCTATTTCTATCAGTGACACTCTTCCCGAGTAATTATATATTATCCATTCGAACTTTCATTGATCTATGTTACTATACGAAAATAATATATGACACTAAACGCAGTATTTATAAAAAGGAGCTATGCAAATCAATTACTTTTTATTACATTATCACTAGTTAATAGTAGAGACAAAGTTCTATTTATTTCATTATGGACATTTTCGTCGTCACCATCCCGTCTCCTCTACTGCCAGTTAAAATTTGATTGGCTTGCTACTCTCTCTTCTCTCTACTTAACGTTAGTTTAATTTGATTGGTTGGTTGCTCTCTCCAGATTTACTGATGAAGTTTTCAGTCGAATCCCTTACCTTTCTTTCCTATTGTAGTACAAATGTGCTACAGTTATACTTTTTTTTTATTTGCCTCCTCTAAGGTGTGATATACAATCACTCATATACAAAGAGTGGAGTTGATTGCAACTGGGAATCTCATTGAAATATTCAACTGTTTTGCTGTTTCGTGGTCACCATAAATTCATTGTATACGCTTTTGGATAGCTGCCATACGCTATTGTTATTTTTAGAAATTATAACGATGGCGGCAACGATCTGCTTTTTCACTTTTGCTTTCATTGCTTTTGCATTACTTCTAAATATCGCATACTTTCAATGTTTACATCATTGAATAGGAAAAAAATCTATTCTCGAATGAAATTTGTTTGAAAATTACAGCTAAATTTAGTGACTTTATTTGACATTTTTAAACTGCACACGCATTATATACATTTGGATTCCCGTTAACTACACGCAATGTGTTGAGAACCGTACTGAGTTCTTTATCAATCAATACAAATAACTTTTTAAATAAACCTTTTCAGTTTTGCATTTTTCTTGGCTATGGCACAAATTGTTACATGCAAGTAATTTTTTCCATATAACAATGGATTTTCTTATTTATTTTTAATACATAAAATTTCAATTTACTTTAAGAATACGTTTTAAATATACAAATTAATAAAATATTAGTAAACACAGTAAAATATATCAGAACTTTCAAGTTTCGATTTCACCTAGATGGTTTCCAAAACGGAAACTGCGATGTAATCTCCAATCCTTCCCCTAACTTCGTAGAGAAAAACAAACAAAAAAACCCTTGTTTCGATGTTATGTTATATGGTGATTATCACATTAATATCAGATGTTTTTGCATTTTTAAAAAATCTCTATCCAAATGCTTGGTAAATTATACCCAATACACTGTGTGACATTTGCCCCGATCTGGCTGGCCAAAATTCGACTTCAAATATTACAAAATATGAATGAAAAAATGAATACATGTAAAGATAAATCATTGAACATCCACGTGATACATTTTTTTCCTCTTATAAATAAACGATGATCTTTTTAGGGGCGTTCGTAATTATATAAATACGTAGCGCTTATAGCCGTCATCTGGCCCGCCCGTCCGCATATAACAGCGCAAAAACTACCCAACCGAATGGTTTGAAATTTAATATATATAATCGTTTCAGAATTTTGTCGAGTCATTTCAAATTTTATGAAAATCGGTTCAAAACTTAAAAAGATATTAATAAAAGTTTTCTACATTCTATTAAATCCATATCATACGTAATCTGTATAATAAAAACGCAAGTTATGTGACTAAGGAAAACAATTGCGTGCTAACAGCTTCTTTTTCATATGCCAGGCAGCCATTTTTATTCAAAATTATTTTTTCGAATAAAATTGCATAAAAGTTACATTTTTAGAAAGATTGTCCAAAAAAATTGTTTGTTTGAGAGATGAGTTGCATTAAAAAAAATGTATAGATTATGAGATAACTTCAGTTGAAATTGGGTTGACAGCCCAATCTCAATTCATTAAATTAAATAAACACAAGAGATTCGTGCGTCATAAAACTATTAAACCATAGAGGTAATCATTCGCAAAGCAAGATCTCCATGGGAAATTTTGCACCGCTGTCTGATGTCGAAAAAAAAATCGCCACTGTAAATGTGACATAGTTAATAAAATAAGAGAAAATGAATGCTTATTTCGCTCATAACAGATGATATAATTCATTTCACTGAAATAATAGCGATGATTTTTCTACATTATAAAACTAGTTATAGTACGAACGCACCCCACTTGTCACGTTTAACGAACAATTTCCAACTTGTTTTATTAGTCAAAACTAGGGCATTATATACAATGCATGCACTTTAAATCATTTTTTATAATATGACGCTTTGTTTTTCGAACGGCAATAACTTTCTTTTGTGACATACATGATATGAATTGTTTTTATGTGATAAATGGAAAAGAGTGAGGCAAGTTTGTATAAGTTTTTAATATCCCGATGGAGACATAATCAGTCTTAGTAATTCTGAAAATGATTTAAAATAGTCCATTTCCTCTCTCTCTCTTTTTTTTCTTTTCATATTTCCAAAACTCGAAGCTATTAATTTTACTTCCCGATATTTCCCTGCAAAAATTCCTTTTGTAATAATAAATGTAAACCTTTATGTTTCTGTTTTTGCTAAAAAACAGCCCCACATATGTCCGCATTTTAAAATGAAGGCTAAACAAATATTGTTGTTCCAAACTGTCATGAAAGTATTCCAAATTACAAAATTTTATTTTTTAATTTATATTTATAATATGAACTGCAAGATGAAGCAAGTTGTCATACATAATGACGAAGCTGTCACATTAAAAAAATAAAAACGTATAGATTAAAATTAAAGGAAAAAATTAAAAACATATTCTGACAAACATATTTTATTTTATTCTGTTATTTCCAAAACTTGAAGCTTTTAATTTTACTTCCCGATATTTCCCTGCAAAAATTCTTTTTGTAATGATAAATGTAAACATTTATGTTTCTGTTTTGTTAAAAACAGTCCCAAATATGTCCTCTTTTTAAAATGGAATCTATACAAATATTGCTGTTTCAAAATGTCATGTAAGTATTCCAAATTCCTAAATTTTATTTTTTAATTTATATTTATAATATGAACTGCAAGATGAAGCAAATTGTTATATATAATGACAAAGCTATCACATTAAATAAATAAAAAGCTATAAATTAAAATTAAAGGCAAAAATAAAAACATATTCTGTCAAACATGTTGTGTTTTATATTATGTAACAACTTTATTCTACATTTTGCAAATACCATAATATGAATCAATTTAAGACAATTTATAAACATTAATGCCTTATTTTGTAATAAATTTTTTGAAAATGAGCAGTGTATCAAGATTTTAGCAATATATATATATATATATATATAATTGCACAATGAAAAATGAATGAAAATTTCCAGACAAATAAATTTTCTAAAATGTCGCATCTGGAGATATTCATTTTATTATCTACAATAATATAATTTCATAAGAGAAAGTAAACAATTCTATTATGAAAGAAATTGCATTTCTATTTTGTGTTGTAATATAATTATATAATAAACTAACTGCAGGATATTGTAATAATTCTTTTTCATACAATTTAAAATCACAGTTGTATAAGTTAAGTAATGTAAAATGTTTTCAAATATAGCTATTGTACATTATTGAATTACATAGGAAAATATTATAAAAGTATTCCTTTTTTCTTTTACAGTATTATAATAAGAAATAGACTCTGACAGTAAACTAATTCACAAAAACTAACATAGTGTCACACATTATTATGGCTAATAAATTTAATTGGACTGCTGATAATTGTAGATTAAGCCTAACAATATTTGTCAGTTTTTATTCATCCAATTTCCATAATCGGGATGCCTGTCCTTTTTCTACGATATCTTGGGCTCTTTTTTTTTTGTTGTAAATTAACCATCGGCAGCAAGTTGGCGGAACATCCCTGTGATTTGAATAAATGTTTCTGTTATTTGACGAAATTTCCCTCTTTTGTATCTGGATGATTTTCAGGAAATTTTGAGCTCATGGTCACGAAGTTTCTGTGATTTGAGGGAAAATGGACATAAGTAAAGATTCCGCTTCAACGAAAAAGGGCTTGCAAAAGGGTTGCCGGAACGCCCCTGTGATATGCTGAGAATTCAGCCTAGTTTGTATTATTCCAATTAATTTTTTAGTTGGATTGGTGAAATTTCAGCGTTTTAAGGAATATTAGACTATTCAAAACGGAAATTTTCGTGAATATGATTTAAAAAAAAGAATTGTTAATTGAGAATAACAAATTTTTTTAGAGTGTGGAAAGAAATGCAAAATACACCTTTAAAAAAAATACCAAAAATCATTATTACTTAATTTGAAGAAAAATATGACACATAATGAAAACCACACATTTTATTTAATATTTCATTAAACATAGCTTGTGGATAAAATTCCATTTGAGGAATCCCTTAGTCAATTAAAACTTTAAAAAATATACATTTAAATTTATGAATCATCAAAAATTCGGAAACAATCATTCAAAATTTCAAAACATCGGAAACAATGTTTTTTTTTTTTTTTTTTTTTTTTTTTTTTTTTTTTTTTTAAAGAAGGTAATAAAAGAAGGTCCTTTACTAATAAAGAAAAAATAAATTCGTTTTAAAATATTAAGTGCTTTTCTCAAACCTTAACACGGATATTAAAAGTTTTTGAATCTGTAAATGTTTATATACTTCATAGCCAAATATTTAAATAGCCTTTACTTTAATATAACTTCAGAAGAAGCAAAAGAAGCTTTTAAAATGTTGTCTTCAGATTACATTTTACGTTTGATGTCAAACGAAAAGCTTTAGATTTTTCGAAGCAAATGAGCTTGTAAACAAAATATATACATTTTGAACTATTTGAAACTGCACTAAACTATTCGAAACTATATTTAAACTATTTTAAAATGTACGAAGTTTTAAAAATATTTTAATTGTGTTTGAATTTAAGTTTATCATAACTTCATTTTTCAAAAGTAGCATGAAATACAAATCAGTATAACTCACAGCTATCTGAATAAGTTACTATTCGTTTATTAATTACTATTTTATAGGATTTCAATTTCTGCACATAGAATTTCTTTTTAGTCAGTTACGAACAGAAGAGGTTTTCTGTCAAAAATGACTCCATGATTAAACGGAAAAGAAAATGAATAAGAAAATATTTCGCTTGAAAGAAAAAACAAGAACGAAAAATCATACATCAAGCATAGATTATGTAACACTTTCCAACGCTTCCAAAATAATTTTACAAATCATTACCGTTTAATAAGCTGAAAGATAACATCTAAGTAAACAATTTGGAAAACGCATAACATATTTAAAAACGTAATTTCAGGAATTCCCAACATATATTTCCAACATATACAATATTCGGAAAAATATCCGAATACTTTTATTCAGCCCTGTATATGATCTATAGATTTGTATATTTACTTTATAGGATGCTGAATTTTAGTTTAGTTTGGAAACGCGTAGCACAGTTTAAAATTCTCCTTCTGGAGTTTCTGTCAATAAATGGAAATGTGTTTGCGAACTTTTGTGCTGCCCTGTATATGATCTACAGAATTTATACACACCAAGTAATAGACAAAAAGTGAGTTAAATTTAAAATCGCGTTCAGCAACTTAAAACGCACTTCCAGTAATTATTGTTAACAGACAGTAGAGAATTCTTTTGTGTGTCCCTGTAAATGAACGATGACTGCTATACACACAATATTCTGTAGTAATCCTCTTGTAGTGCACCTTAGTGATATATATAAATTTCAATGCATTTAAAATAGTGAAACATTATTTAATTAACCGCAAACGATTTTTATCCATAGACGTAATGTAACGGAATTCTTTTGACTGTCCCTGTAAAGTAACTATAAGTGCTATGCACATCCTATTCCATATTAAGCTTCTTGTAATGCACCTTAGTGATATATATCAATTACAATGTGTTTGAAATTGTGTAACATCATTAAAATAAACCACAAATGATTTTTCCCCATAAATCGTAATGTAACGGAATTCTTTTGAGTGTCCCTGTAAAAAAACTATAAGTGCTACACACTTCAGTTGAAATAGGGAACATGCTACAGATAACGACAATAACATATAAAAATTGCAGGACAATCCGTCCATAATTACGGGAGTTAGAGCATGGAGAGACGGCAGACGGACATACGGCAGACAAACCGAAGTCATAAACACTTTTCAACTAGGTTGGAAAGTGTTAAATAAAAGGCATTACTATTTAAATAAAGCGAAGATTTTCAAAGCTATATTCTAAAGCAAAAACATGTCCTGAGTAATGCAGACGTCTTTTTGACGGTGGTAAGGAATTGACCAATAAATTTCATTTTTACTTCATTTCTTTTAATTGTTAGACAACGCGCAATTTCAATTTTATATTGCCGGATAGAGAAAAAAATTCACTTTCAAGTACAATTTTTGTGTAAACAATATTTCAATTTACTAATTTTTTATAGATTTTAAAATAATTTGAAACATTAAAATTTTTTAATATGGCGTGGAACCCGGTCACGGAAGGTTATTCCGTTTGTACTTAAAACTGTTAAAAATAAAAAGCGCAGTACAATAGAAATATATATTTTATAGAAATCCTATCAAGGTAAATGAACAACCTATATATAACTTGTCAACATATAAACTACTAATACAGAAAACAGAATTTAAAGTACAGTTTCCAAACAATAAAATTTAAATCTTTCAAATAACATTTATACGGCCTATTCTTCTATGTGAATACACAGTCTAACCCCCCCCCCCCCCCACTTCTCCTTCAAGCTGCAGCATTAAAAATAATTCTATTGCACACGTCTTTAAACTTAATTTTGCCCAATAACTTTGTAAACATATCTTCAGTGATATTATAATATTCACACTATTTTATATCAAATAACAATTTCTTTATACAGTTCACGTATAAAACAGTAAGGAAAGTCGATTTGTTTAGATCTTTGATTGACATGCTTGTTTTTAGTCATAACAATACAATCTTGACTTTCTTCATAAATCGTAAACTGTTTTCTTAGAGTACCCTTAATTTCACACAATATACAGAGTGTCCCAGAAGTCCTTGAAAATTCAATAAAAGATCAAGCAATTGGCACAGGAGAGTGCGGTTTGGACAAAAATGCTTCCTATGATCTGAAATATTGTTTAAGCGAATAAAAATATTAGTTCAATTTTTTTCTCATAGATGGCGCTGCTTCTGGAAAGTTATCGAATAGGTAGAATGCAGGGCTTCACTAGATACCGGACTAGCTCATTCATTATCATGACGTCACAAATGGTGGCTGGCCGCGACCAGCGATTGGTTCAAAGCAAAACGACGAAACGAAAGACATACTGCGATTGGCACAAAACGATAGGCGCGTCGCTTTGTGCCAATCGCTGGTCGCGGCTAGAGCTCCTATAATACAGGCTGAATCATACCGCCATTTAATGACCCAGCCCACCAAAAACCAAGCTAAAACCGGTTAGCTTACCGTACTAGTGGACGGCGAGTGACAGTAACGAGACGGCGAACACCTGCTGAGGCGGTTTCCTAATGCTGAGCTAGGTCACAATATGGCGGTTATTTTGGGCAACAGAATGGATATGCGTCAGCTCCCCATGCGTCAGCTCCCCTTATAGGAGCCTTAGTCGCGGCCAGTCACCATTTGTGACGTCATGATAATGAATGAGCCTGCCCGGTATCTAGTGTAGCCCTGGTAGAACGCCTTTATACATAACATTGGCGAAAAACGCACAATGTGTATTCGCAGTTTTTATCCAAACTATAGCAACCCATATTCCAGAAGTTAACAATACTTCTCTAACCATCCTCACTCGTCTAATCGAACTCAGGAAGGCGAGTATTGTTAAGTTCTGGAATGTGGGTTGCCATAGTTTGGACAAAAACTGTGCATACGCATTGTGCGTCTTTCGTCAGTGTTATGTATAAAGGCATTCTACCTATTAGATAACTTCCCAGAAGCAGCGCCATCTATGAGATTTTTTTGGAACTTAAATTTTTATTTGCTTAAACAAAATGTCAGATCATAAGAATCATTTTCGTCCAAACCACACTCTCGTACGTCAACTGTTTGATCTTTTATTGAATTTTAAAATGTGTCAAGGACTTTTGGGAGACCATCCTCACTCGTAAACTGTCACCCTGTATTTTCCAATCTTTTAGGACCCCCTGTATTTTCCAATCTCTTTACAACCTCCTTTACATACTTTGGAAGCATCAATAAATTCAGCTTCTGTAGAGGATAGTGAAAATAAGTGTTTTTTTTTTCTACTAGACCATACTACAGGTGAATTTCCCACCATAACTATAAATCTGGTGGTTGACTTTCGATCTGAAATATTTTCAGCCCCATCAGCATAAACTTCAAAAGATGACAGATCTTTCCCTAATTTAATGTAAACTTACATGTTCCTTTAAGATACCTCATATCTTGTTAAACTGCATTCCAAACATTTTCAGTTGGTTTACGGCCTGATAAGGTTCCAATTGATGTTGAAATATTTGGTCTTGAGAAATATATGATGTCACTATCATATATTAATTATTTCATTAATTATTTCATTAATTATTTCCCTCTTATTTATTTCCTATTTTGAAAAAAAAAAAAAAAAGTTTCCGTTATTTTAATGCTCAAAAATCTCTCCAAAAAGATAATTTTGTCAGGAAAAGGTAATTTTTCGGAGGGTTAAAATTAAATTTTTCAAGACGATAACAGATTTTAAAAAGCAATGGAACGTAGATTAGGCGCGGTATTTTTAGTTTTTTGTATCTTGTTTATAAACGCAGATTCGAATTTTTTAAGATAGGGGAAATCGTTAAAAATGCGAAATTGACTTACGGTAAAAAACGTTTTCGAAAGGGTTAACTTTTTTTTTTTAACTAAAGGTTTCTGCCTTAACGTAGAACGTAGATCTCCTGTGGTGTGTTTGTTTTTTGTTTGGTTATTTTAGAGATCGATGAGCGATTTTACATATCGGAATTCGCAAAATTGAGTCCTGCGCGCGAATTTTTTTCGAAGGTTTAATATTCGTATTTTGTCGAAAACGCTTCCAGATGTAGAAAAGAGAACAAATGTAGATATTGTCTGGTATTTTTAGTTTTTCGTAACTCGCTTGGAATCACCAAAGCGAATTTTTAAAAATCGGAAAACTTTCGAAAATCGCGAAATGGTGTACAGAAAATATTATACTTTTTCGAAGGGTTAACTTTCGTATTTTTAAAAATCAAAGATGACTTTGAAAAGGGCAAAGTTAGATCTTTAATTTGGTGAACTCGGGTTTTTTATATCTTTTGTAGTCCGGCGGATGCGGGGATCGGAAAACGAAAGAAAATAAAAAACATGAATTCAACGCTTCTTTATTTTTATTTATTTATTTATTTATTTTTTGTAAGGGTTAAATGTGAAATTTTTCGAACTGACCGGATCGCTCGAGACATAAAAGTACATTCTTTGAGAATATGTAGACTTTTTTTCGTATTTTCGGTCGTACGCCCTTGGCGAATTTAGAAAAACGGAAAAAGAAATGAGCTGACTATCGCTTTGTTTCTTCTCTTTACGGAAGGTGCGGAAAAGGGCTTCTGAGCATGCGCGCGTGAATTTCGGAATATTTCTTTTTTGTTTGTAATCTCTGATCAGTTTTTAATTAGTAACTACTCTAATTTTCAAAATAGTAAAATTCGGAGACTCAGCTGCTCCAGGAAAGTCCTTGGCCTATCCTCACCTTAATTTTCAGACTGCTACGTGCACTAGATTTTCTAGCCATCGCAGACATACAAACCGACAGACACACACACACAGAGAGTGAAACTTTCTTTTATTTGTATAGATATTGAGATTTTAATTCAGTTTTAAAAAATGTTCATACCACAATACATTTTTTTAAAAGTCTTCTTTCAAGATTATGCGAGTATATATTTATTGTTCTAAGAATGAACACATTGCATTTCTTGTTTTACATTCAGACAAAATGGTAAGGATAAAACATATTTCTCACAATAAGAATCGCTCGGCTGTCCTAATTGTGCATGACGAGTTAGAAAATGTATGTAAAACATGATGGAGATTTAGAGTATTTTGTCGAATCGGAATAGGTGTAATAAGGAAGTTTTCTAATTTTTGTTTCTTATGAAGGCCAGTTTTTTTATGAAGGCCAGTTTCGCTCGACTGTCCTAATTGTGCATGACGAGTTAGAAAATGTATGTAAAACATGATGGAGATTTAGAGTATTTTGTCGTATCGGAATAGGTGTAATAAGGAAGTTTTCTAATTTTTGTTTCTTATGAAGGCCAGTTTTTTTATGAAGGCCAGTTTCGCTCGACTGTCCTAATTGTGCATGACGAGTTAGAAAATGTATGTAAAACATGATGGAGATTTAGAGTATTTTGTCGTATCGGAATAGGAGTAATAAGGAAGTTTTCTAATTTTTGTTTCTTATGAAGGCCAGTTTTTTTATGAAGGCCAGTTTCGCTCGACTGTCCTAATTGTGCATGACGAGTTAGAAAATGTATGTAAAACATGATGGAGATTTAGAGTATTTTGTCGAATCGGAATAGGTGTAATAAGGAAGTTTTCTAATTTTTGTTTCTTATGAAGGCCAGTTTTTTTATGAAGGCCAGTTTCGCTCGACTGTCCTAATTGTGCATGACGAGTTAGAAAATGTATGTAAAACATGATGGAGATTTAGAGTATTTTGTCGTATCGGAATAGGTGTAATAAGGAAGTTTTCTAATTTTTGTTTCTTATGAAGGCCAGTTTTTTGTTATACGAAATAAAAACAGTATACTTTGTAGTACTGGCGACGCCAGTAGTATATAATTGACGACATTGGATTACCACAATTCATGAAATATCTGAACGTCCGCAATATTTCCTTAAACATTGTACGGGATAATCAATAGTTCCATTTTCGTTGATAACAATTTAGGTCAAAATACGTATATTTGAGTATCAAGATAGTATTAGGACAATGTATCTCTGCCGGAAAAAAAATTCCATACAAATGCGTTCCGAGAGAAATTTTGCTTCTAAAATGTGATCCAAGATTTACAAGCCAAAATGTAATCGGTTCTGTAATTCAAGCCAAAAGTTTGAACAAACCTCGTCTAAACCCATTTTAGCAGAGAAGCTCTAAAGCACGTCTTCGAAAAATACATACATAAGATTCAGAAGCACATTATTTGATAAATAACACTGCAGTAATCTCTTAAGAGGCAACCTCACTCAGGCTAAAATACCCTCTCGCTAATGTTAATCCTATGGGTGAAATATTTTACGATTTCTCGTTCGCATTTCAATATTTTTAAATGATTTTTTTTTATTGGATAGCTGTTGTTGTCGATCTCTATCCAGGTTCTTTTTTTACTTTTTTAATTTTTGTTGCATTTTTTTGAGGATATTTTGACTTTCGAAACCGGATCCAAAAATGAAAGTTCCTTAATTTAAAAAAAAAAAATGCAATCAAAATCAAAAAAGTGCATAGAGATTTACTTCAGCTATCCAATGCAAAAAAAAAAAAAAAAAAAAAAAAAAAAAAAAATTAAAAATATTGAAAGGGGAACGAGATATCGTAAAATATTTCCCCCATTGGATTAACATTAGCGAGCGGGTGTTTTCGCCTGAGTGAAGTAGCCACTTAACATTCGCGAGGATTACGTTCGAGGAAAATCTCGCGAATGTCAAATTCGCAAGTCTATCTCTCTGCACGGAAAAAGGAGTTAAGTTCTATAAAATTTTAATTAGAGTGGCACAGCATTCTAGAGAACAAAAGGATATATGTATTAACAATACATTATGCATAACCTATATGTAGAAGGTGAATGTACACATATTCATAAACATGAAATTTATTTACTGAAGATAATTCAAATTAACTGACTAGAGAAATAATTACAGCTAAAAAAGCATAGGTTTTTATATAAAGTAATTTCAACTATCTCTATTCGCAAAGAGATGATAATGTATTAGTGGACCAGTATGCGATGTAGAATTAAAATACAATATTTAAATACACCTGAATGCTTCAGAAATGCTTTTATTTTCTATCTAAGTGTAGCTTCAGCTCCATCTCTACGAGAACCTGCACATTTTAAATTAATAGATTGAAGATGACTTTACCTCCCTCTTTTAATATCCCCATTGCATAATGAAAATTCTTCTGTTATTATTTTGCTTTCCTACAACACTCGCTCTTTTTTCAGGTGACAACTGAAAATAGATTTGTAAAAAGATACTAAGAAAACACAGGTTAAATAATCTTTTACTGTAAATTTTGAAAAAGAAACTAATAAAACAAACCGAGAATAATTAAGTTAGATTCTCGCGAATGTTAAGCTTCTCCGCATTTTCCTATTCGCGAATAATCAAAATTCGCGAATGTTAAAACCGCGAATGTTGAAAGAGTACTGCATATCATATATGATTTTGTACATTTTTCAATCAATATATTTTGAATCTGTAACGTTTGTACAGATTGGCTAACTATAAATACGAGGCGAATTCAGAAAAAAAAACTTACCTTGTAGTGTGGCGCTGCTAGTAGTGAGCGGAGAGCTTCCATTGCCACATCGGCGTGATTTCTGACTCACGCCAGTAAGCATCCAGATGTGATAGTGTGAGCCTCGTTCTTTCGCTCATTCATTTGTTATAACCTCAAAACATGAGTGCTGCAATAGAAAATCCAGTTGAATGCGTGCTGTAATAAGATAAATAACATGCGTGCTGTAATAAGATTTCTTTGGACACAAAATGTTTCAGCAGCAGACATTCGTCTTCAATTCAGCTCATCGTTGTCATCGTCATGACAACGGTGTCCACGCAGTGCTTGAAAAGCTCAAGAGCTTCCGAATCAGTTTAATGAGAAGCTTTTGATCGTCCTCCTTACAGTCCGGACTTGGCGCCGAGTGTTTTTCATTCTTGACTCACGTGAACATGTGACTTGCGCAGCACTTCGATAATGATGAAGAACTTCAAAATGCCATGAAAGGTAAGCTGCGTATGCAGATGGCCGAATTTTATGAAGATGGAATTTGTAAATTAGTGAAACGCTATAACAAATGATTAAACTTAAACGACGACTATGTTAAGAAATATCGAAAAACTGTAGTTAGAAGATGTATATAATAAAATATTTTTTTATCTTTGCTGATTTTCTATTTATAGGCAAACGACGATTACTTTCCGAACTTTAGAACAAACGTAAAACATGTTATCTGTTATCTTAAACTTTCTGCAGTATGTTGTTATATGCCTTAGACATTAACATTATATATTCTTTGAATTATATTTTATAGTTTGCGGATAAATGAGAAAAGTTTTTCAAATAAGATATGCAAAGAAACATATTTTACTCTTTGTTCAAGAAAAAGAAACAAACATATAATAGCTAAGAACAATACCATTTTACTATTTATATAAACTTATCGATTCCATGGCAGATTGTATTTACTTCGTATGTTTACTTAAAACAAAAATATGCTTCTGTTGCGTAACATATTTAAATTTTAAAATGTATCCAGGAAATAAACAAACTTTATCTTTTACGATATTTTTTAGGTTACGCATTTTTGAATTTACAGATTTTTAAATATTTATTATTCTTTTATAAATTGAAATATATAAGTTATTGAATATTTTTCTCTTTATTTAAAAGAAATGTAACAGAATTGTTAAATGTATATTGAGAAATAAAGCTTTAAAATAGGATATGCAAATATTTATTCAGCATAAAAAGCTGAAAAACAAATCTATTCAAAATTGTAAGTAAACGTGAAAATTAATTCTATATGATCAATTCAATGTTAAGTTCTCACTATTTATTTTATTATTTTATTTTATTTTATTTTATTTTTTGAATTAGCAAACAAAAAATATTTTTCAGGCGCAAAAAAAAATTGTATTTCGTAAGTTTTGTCTTGCGCTATTGATTTGCGTTCTGAAAAAAATATATGTCTTAACAGTTATGGTTGTAAAAAAATCCCGATGACTTAAATTTGCCTGAAAACACACTAATAATTATAAAACAATATTACAAAAAAAATGTTTTGCTTAATTAATTTTTTGTAAATCAAGCATAGAGCCAAAATGTTTTTTATCTAATCTTATTTCAGCTTCATCCGAAATAATAAATTTGTCCGACATTTTTTATTTCAACATCTTGTAAAATAATTAAAATTTTTTGTACTGAAGCGTATAAAATGAAAAATAACATTCAAAATACTCCTATCATTTGTGAGGCAAGTGTTATCGTAATATTTTTAAAGGACAGTTAAACGTTTACAATACTTACTGAAGTACCAGAAACAAACACAGGCTGGGATCCATCTCGATCTTTTGCTATTTTAGAGATAAGATTGACTAATCAGAAGCCTTGATTTTATGATATATTCAAAAAGAGCAAAAATGTCGACAAAATTTAAATTTCTGATTAGTTAATATCGTTTCAGAAATGGTGAAAAATCTGTCTGGGTCTCTTGTCCTGAATTCTGCAGTTTTCAATACTTAACGAAGTTGTTTTTGCACTAACTGTCACAATTTTTGCAATTTTTACATTTTAACCAAATTTTGCATGGATTTTATTCGAGTTCAAATTGATTTATGTTACAATAGAAACTTAAGATTTGTCGATGCATTCTGTTTTAACATAAAATATTAACTTATACATCAGAAAATTTAGAGATTACATAGACAGTACCTTGATTTATCAGAGTACTAACATACACACAGGACTAACACTCAGATTGGAAGGTTTTTCTAAACTATGGAAATCCATGTTAAGGAATTTGGAGATATTCGTTTAGACGAGATAGATGTGGTGTGCCTATATCAGAGGCCTATATCAAACACCTTATTTATTTTTTTTTCAAAAATCATTTATAAATTTTTAAAGTGTGAAAGCTTTTGTTAGTTATCGGTTATTTCACCCGATACACCGTAAACTGAAAAGATATTACTATTCATAGATAACAATATATCCAGTTTTCTGCGTAGCATTATATGTGAATTTATTTATATTCTGCAAACATACCTTAGTATACTAAATATAGTTAGGTGAAAAATGCACAATACAATGTAGCAACATCTCTAATAAATCCACGCCCATAGAAAGTACTGCTAGATTTTTTTTTTTTGCACAGCCCTGTATATGAACTATATAATTCGTATACACCACAATTTTATTAAGCTTAAAAACGCATACAGCATCTGGAAGCGCACTTCCATGATTACCGGTCATAGACAGTATTGTAACTGAATATTTTTTGTGTCCCTGTAAATGAACAAATAAATGCTATACATTCCATACTATACAGTAAGTATCTTTTAGTGCACCTCAGCAATACACATCAATTTCATTATCTTTGAGATAGTATAACATCTTTAAAATATACTGCTAATGATTTTTCCCTATTGGTCATAATGAAACGGAATTTTTTTCGTGCGTCCCTGTGAATGAATAATAAATGCTATGCGCTCCATATTCCACAGGAAGAATGTTGTATTGCAATCCAATAATGCATATCAATTTCCTTATGTTTGAAATATGTTAACTTTAATGAAATACACTGCAAACGTTTTTGCCTCTTCTCATAGACCATAATGTAACGCAATTATCTTGTGTGTCCCTTTAAGCGAACTATAAATGCTACATACTCCGTTTTCAAAAGGGAATGTTCTATGGTAAACCTAATTAATATATACTAAGAACAAGGTAATCGAAGTATATGTACGTGGGTTATAGCACAGCCAGACATACAAACCGAAGTCATAAACATTTTTCAACTGTGTGTTCTACACACACGCAACTGTTAACAAACTTTCAGTGTTAAAGAAGGAATTTTTACATATTTCTGACACAATCGAAACGGCATGATACGAACGTAGGACCTTCTGTTTTAAACCTGGAGACGTACCGCTGTATTTCTAATGTTTGATTACATCGCCGCAATATTTATTACTTATACTCTGTCACATTTCTTTGGTGATATACCCTATATACCTGCAAAAACAAAAAAAAAAATGTTTATTTTACGGTATAATACTTATGGTATAATACTGGCATCTCAGCTGCCAGTGTTACACCGTAAAATCAACAATTTTTTTTCAGTGTAGAATATTTTGCAAAATGGTTTGAAAATGGTTTAAAAATGGTTTAAAAATGGATTAAATTGGATTTCATACCTAATCCGTCGGTCGATTTTTACGAAAATATGTACAGTTCTTGCAACAGTGGTCTATAATATTTTCTACACATGGAAGCTCAATCGGAAATATCGTTTGGGAGTTATCGTGTTCATTTATTAATGCATTCATTCATTCGTTCACACACACACGCATTAAATCAAGGTTTCAATACATTTCTTTACACTAAGTCGGAAAGTAAAAATGAAAAAAAAGGTATTTTTCCTTTATACGAACACCATCCCAAAACGTACGCTAATGAGCCAATTATTTCAACCCTGACCGTTCAGAGTATTTTTGTTGCAAACTTTGCCAAACATTGTGATTTGCGATTTATTGAACATGAATCATTCTTTTTTATTATTATTTAATCGTAACCTCTGAACGCATATTAATTTGCAATTTTTTGAATCGAAAATATTTATTAGTAAATTATAAATTACATTTATTACTGATACTGAGATAGATGCCATCTGGCAGTTACTTGGTGACGGGGAAGCTGCAATAAAATTGTTCCAGAATTTTGGAATAAAAAAAAACCGTATTTATTCAAAAATAAAATATTTATTGCAAAGCTAAGAGACATATTTACAATTTCATCATCGCTATAGTTTAAATTAGGTTTTATTTTATTATTTTATTGTATAATATTTAATTATTTTTTTTATTTTAAGTATATATTTGTATTGATTTAATAAAATAATTCGTGAAAGTCTGCAATTTTCAAATGTTATATATTTTTTAATTCTCACTTTCGTACCAACAATTTTTTTTTTTCAAAAGTTTTATTTTACGTGAATTTCATTTTGCGTCAAGTACTACGCTTGACGAGAATGGTGTTGGTACAACAGAAAAGCACAAAAACCTCCCCCCAAAAAAACACAATAATGCAAATTATTGAACTTAAAATGTTTACAAGTAACACTTATTAAACTAAAAATCTATTTTAGTAGCGAAATCACAAATAGGATATTACTTGTGAAAATTTGATAAATGTGAGTTGTCCTGTATGTTGGAAGATTGTAAAATATGCGTTAAAACAAAAAGGTTAAATTTAAACATGTAAAAATTTATTGTAAATATTTAATCCGTGCAGATAATCGAGTCTAATAAAGACATTAGCTATTTGCTCTTCTTTGTTTACAGCAGTTTTCTATCTAAAATTGTTGCTAAAAATATAAACTTCTAATCCAATCCTTTTCAAACAAAAATAAATATATAATATATCTACAAAAATACCTGATTTCTAATAAAATAAACAAAGACTTTTAATCATTAATCTCTCTGTATTCAGCCAACAATTGTAAAGCCTGGTTTATTTACTTGTATCGTTTAATTCTTAATTTCGAGAGTGAACAAGGGAATACTAATCTAATTTTTCTCGAAACAAATTCTGTTTGGAAATCTTTTTAAAGTCAGTTCTTTTTCTTGTCTCGTTAAATACTTTATAAAACTAGGAAACACAATGTTCAGAAACTAAAACTTAATTGTGATAACATTTTTTTCGAAATCTGAAGAGAATTAAGCCTAAGGAAAAGTACAAAAGAAAGGAATTGAAATTACCATAAATTAAATTAAATTTCTAATTTTAAACCTTAAAAGGTTTATTTTTTATGTATGTTCCATTTCAAAGTTCTTAATTTGACGCATGAGTTGTTTAAATTTGATGCATGAATTGTTTTAATTTGATAAAAAAATGAGGTAATAGCTACACGTTATGTATTTCTTAATGAGCATTTATGTATAAAAAATAAACTACATGTGTGAATTCAAAATTTCTAACCTCGATAATTTCAGAATCATAATTTCAGAATCATCGTGATTTTAGAATACTTTTAACGCATTTCACTCTTTTAATATCGATTTAAAAAAAAAAAAAATCTTCTAGCGAGAAATATCGTGTTCATTTTCATTTTGTATTCATTTTCAAACCATCACTGTTGTCCACAAAAATTGTGATGAAATAGCAATTTTAGAATAATTTCCTTTATTTCGCATTATTTGAAATTTCGATTTCTGAACAAAGCGAACAAACATATCGTGGACTTACTTAATAAATGTAACATATGAATTTTAAAGCTCCTAATTTAAATATTGTTAAATTGTATAAGAAAGCTTTTCTGAAGTATTGTTTGGATGATTCTTCTATCATCTCACCCACTTCCAAATTTGAATTTTGAAGATCGACATTTCTTTAATATCTGTGCTAAGAAAGTAACATCCATGCCAAATATCGAGCTCATAATGCCAGTAATTCCGTAGAAATAAATGATGAAGCAGTGCCTAGTTCGTATTTGAATTGTGTATATATATACATTATGTGGAATAAACAAAGTTTAGAAGCTGCATGTAGTAAGTACGAGGGAAAGTCATTAAGTGAGTCACAAAAGATAATTAAATAATAACTTAAAATGATTTTCACTTCAAAACTATTTTTATTTCTCAACATATTCTCCACCAATATTTATGCACTTATATCCCCGTTTTATCAGTGCCCCAAAGCTGCATAACATTCTTTGGATTTCTGTCTCAGCCACATTAGGACTTCAAGTTGAACCTTTTCATCCTCTATGAACATCATCTTGCTTCCAAGATGGTTTTTTAGTGGACTAAATGGATGAAAATCGCTTGGGGCTAAGTCGAAGCTGCATGGTGGATGTTGAAGAAGTTGCTAACCAAACTTTTGAATTGTTTCGTGTGTTGCTTCCAAGACGGTTTTTTAGTGAACTAAACAGATAAAAATCGCTTGGGGCTAAGTCGAAGCTGTATGGTGGATGTTGAAGAAGTTGTCAACCAAACATTTGAATTGTCTCATGTGTTCAACTTGAAGTCCTAATGTGAATGAGACAGCAACCCAAAGAATGTTATGCAGCTGGTGTTGGTGCACTGATAAAACGGTGATATAAGTGCATAAATATTGGTGGAGAATATGTTGAGAAATAAAAATAGTTTTGTAGTGAATATCATTGTAAGTTATTATTTAATTATCTTTTGTGACTTACTTAATGACTTCCCCTCGTACTATATGCAGAAGCACCAAAAACTACACTGTAAAGAAAGAGAAATGTTTTTAATCTACGAAAATATAATATAAGCACGACCGAAAATATACAATAACCTCTTCTGACTTACCCATGATTCCGAAAAGCGTTCTTTATATTTATAAACATTAGAAACCAATGCGTTTTCGATATTTAAAGAAATGTTTTATTTTTATTATTTGTTTTGCTGCCACTAGTTTTTCGGAAAAGTTTCCGAGTATTTTTTAGAGTGTATCATTTTTCTTAAATCAAAATATCGGTTTTTAGGATGTTATCAATTCTCAATTAAATATGTTCAAGTGCGTAATTGAAATTATACGTGCAAGAGTAACGAAATAATATGAATTTTTATGTTGATGCTGTTAATTTTCATGTTTGTCTGTAAAACATGTTTGTTGAATATGAAACTGTTTACTTGAGAATTGATAGCATCCAAAAAAGTTACGCTGAGAAAAATGACACTTTCAAATCTGAGTAAATCTATGTTTTCCTTTTGTTATGAAACTTTTTGTTTCAAATATGACGACCTAATGCTTTCAATTCTGAAATACCTGAAATACTCATAATATTGAAACATGGACATGCTCAAATCTGAGCACATAGAGGCCAGTTCATATTCATTTTTGAAACATGGACATACTCAAAAATGACTAGAATCAGTTATTTTTATTTAACTCATTTTATATTTAACAATTTTTATTATTATTTAGCTCATTTTTTAAACATGGAGATGCTCAAAAATGAGCACATAGAAGTCACTTCATACTCATTTTCTAAACATGGACATACTCAAATATGAGCAAATGATGTTTTATTCTTGAGTGTATGCATGTTTTCAGAAATGAGTATATACATGACTCAAACTTGAGTAGTTTTGATTTGGAGCCATTTTGACTATGCGACATACTCAGATTTGAGTATTTTTTGCTCAGTTTTAAAAATGGTTGTTTTTAGAGAGGGCATTTCGATTTGAGAAAATTGATACACTCTAAAAACTACTTGGAAACGTTTCCAAAAATCAGTGGCGATGAAACTTTTTTTTATAAAGATTTCTTTAAAATCTTGAAAAGATATTGGTTATATATATTGGTAATATATATGAAGTTTCTAAAGATAAAAAACGCTTTTCAGAATCGTGGGTAACCGAAAAGAGGTTATTGTATATTTTCGTTCGTGGTTATATTGTATTTTCCAAGATTAAAAATCGTTGGTCTTTTTTTTTTACAATATATTCTAAATGTTGTTTTTTCTTAACAGATTTTTATTTCAGAATATTTTAAAACTTAATATCTTAAGCAGTAAACCTATTTTTCACATATCACATGTAATTGGTACTGACAGTTGGCCGGCAAAAGGAATATACTATATTAAACCCTCGTTACATACTGCAAGCCTGGAGAAAAGAAACAAGTGGATAAGTGTGATCGAAGATCGCACAAAGGGTTTCGTTTAATATTCCTTTCAAAACACTTTATCCTTCCTTTAATAAATCCAAATAAATTTCATTTTCAAAAAAAAAAAAAAAAAAAAAAGAAAGAAAAAGTCGTTTTTTTATAAAGTAAAAATTTACCAGTTTATTTTTCTCGGTTTTTTTTTTCGAAAATCAGAACCGGTCCGATAGCGGGCTAAGCCCCCTATAATACTC
Organism: Maratus michaelseni; assembly: GCA_963931845.1. Lineage (NCBI taxonomy): Eukaryota > Metazoa > Arthropoda > Arachnida > Araneae > Salticidae > Maratus > Maratus michaelseni. The sequence goes on from OZ007591.1 coordinate 93,400,389, forward strand.
TGTCACAATAATATCTGTCATGTGGACTAAATTCGATATAAAAAAAAAGAATCAAATTAAATATGTTGTATGAATTATTGCGTGTTGTAACCTTCAAAATGTTAGACGTCAGATTAATTTTCTTTTTAATTCTCTAATGACGTCATATTAAGCTGCTTTCTGTATTTACTTATACTCTACTCATACTCCTTGTATTATTGAGAAAAGTTTGAAAATTTCCGCTTTATTACCAATATGACGTCATATTAATCTTCTTTTTCAATTGGTGAAACTTTTTATTTCATTTCCATTTTTCACGTGGAAATCTTTCAATCGAAAATTAATTATTGTAGAAAAAATTTTATTGTGGATTTTTAATTATTGGCAACTGCTATAACGAAAAATGTTTAAATTTAATAGGAAATGTCTGTTAGACTTTCAGTTTTTTATTCCTATATATTAAAATAATACGATTTTTCCAAATTTTATGATTTGAGCTTCATAATACGTATTTAGCTATAAGTACACAAAATTTCATGACTGTAAGGTAGATAGTTTCTGAGAGCCGGCTCTATGACGGACAGACAACGAAGCTGGAGTAATAGGGTTTCGTGAGATGAACGAAACCCTAAAAAACGTGATATACCTGAAATCGCAATGTAACCGAGTGTATTAAAATTATATATATATATATATATATATATATATATATAAACTAATAAATATTTCATGTTTCTTTAGATAAGAATCATTTATGTCCATAATAAAAATTTTCTTAGTGAAAATAGGGTAATGCATTAGTCTTATTGTAATTAAAACGCGTATAAATCTATTAAAAAAGTGTGATTAAGGCTGAATTTATTACATAAGTCTGAACTTATTAAAAATGTGATATACCCGAATGAATGTAGTAACGTGGCTACTCGATTACTTTTGTAATCAGATTAATAATTATGATTAAATTAATCGTAATTTCAAGTAATCATGATTTATTCTAATCGTGATTACTTCATAATATTTTTAATCATGGCTATTTGTAATCATGAATCATAATTACAGTAATTAATTAATCATGAATGCATCGATTACAATAATTTGATATGAAAATTTGTGAATACATTTTTAGTTACCATTTCTTATAATATAGAATATGGAGGGTATGCACGTTTTTAAAAAGTCATTATGTAGCTCTATTCACCAAACAAATGTCTGTCGAAAAAAAAGTTTGTTTGAATTTCAGTCCAAGTTTGTTGAAATAAACATTAATTGATTACAGCCGGAATTTTTTCGTTTGAATTTTTTTTCAAATATACTGAAAAAAAATTGAGGTATAACCTATTTAATGATTGTACATTTTATCTTAAGTATTTGCTTAATATACCTGTCTCTATACCATTTAATATTTAACTAGTAAATCTGCAGATCAGGTGCCTCAACGTCAGCCCTAAAAGTCATTGTTTTTTAATCTCACTTTTCATATTATTTAGCACCTTAGAATCCGCAATTTATTTTTCTTTATATTACATACATATTTATAGGTATATAAAATACTTTGGAGGTTTCAGAAATTAGAAGCGTTAAATTAAACATGGTTTATGCAATGATATTCTGAAATTCGTATGAACTTCTTATTCATGTAACTTTTTAGATTAAAAAAAATAAACTTGTATTAAAATAAATTCTTCATTTATGTCAATAGAATACAAAAATAATTTATTTTGATAATAAAATATTGCAGCAAAATAGTGCGAGTTACTTGAATTTTATTATGTTGATATTCTTTGAAACAGGGTTGCCAAACTATTAATAAATTAAAGAGCAAAGTAAAAATAAATGCATTTTAAAATTTGTAAAAAATAAAAAAATAAAATGTTTTATATTTCCCGAACAGATGTAAAATTTTTTCCAATAATTTAAACAATTAATTTTTAAATTCTAATGAATGTATCAGCAAATTTTCAAAGCTATTGGATATATTTAAAACCTCATATCGAAAATTTAGCATTAGTAATTTTACGTTAAAATCCATTATTCAAGTATGGGATTTTTATTTCAGTTAAAAAAGAAATTTGAAAATCGTCTGCATACCCATAGGAAAGCATTATGACCTAAAAAGAAATGTTCTATATGTTTCGAACGAATGTAACCAAATGTAACCAAAAACTATACAGCTCATTCCGGGTACCTCACCATCATACCCACCGAAAATCAACCTAATCGCATCATTTTTACGGCAGTTATCGCGGAACCGACAGACAAACAGACAGACAGGCAAACAGCAGACGGAAACCAAAAACTTTTCGCGTCTCCACAGTGAGCCGCAACTGACGTTTCGGCAAACATAGTTCATACAAATATTTAAGAGAAAGTTCATGTAGAATTTGTTTACAATCTGCACTTTTTCAAAAAATTCAATTTTGTTTATAACCCTTGCATTATTTTGTTCATATTTTAGATTGTTAAATGTGGGCACGGGACTATTTTCCGAACATTACTGTAATCATTATAACGCAATGAAGTAATCATGATTGCGATTACAGATTATTAATCCATATACAAGTTAAAATTATTTCTTTTCTGGATATATTTTTTAAATCTGTAATCTTGATTTACGATTACAAAATGTAATCCAATTTATAATTTTTTAATCTGATTACATATAACCTAACACTGCGTAGCGCACTTTAATGAGAGCTTACTATACTAAAAATTTTAATTTCACAGCAACCCAAAATTTAGTTATACACATCTGATTTTTCATAAATTAAACGTTTAGAAATATCAATAATTTTTTTCTAAAAAAACTCAGCCACATCTTGTGAAAGCTTTCAAAGTGAAACCTTTGGTGCCTAAATTAAAAATTGTCTTAACCGGTTGTAACGACTCAAAATCAGTAACAGGCATATTTAAATTAATGAAGTCCAAGAATGAGTTGCAGGCTTCAAAAGACAGGAATATTTTCCATCGCAGTTCTAGACTTATGCTAGAAATTTGAGTAAAATTAATAAAATGACATGATAAATATTTACAAAAATTATTGCTCACTTATATTTATTTTTCTGAAAGCTATTTAATAGGTATATAATTTTGTAAGCTATAAAAAACATAAATTAAATTCATAAGCTTTCGAAATATGAATCTAGAATTAAATCTAATTAAAATTTAAATAAAATAATGCTTAACGTTTTTATTTATTTGAGATGTATGAAGAAATTTTAATAATTTCTGAAATGATTTAAATGTTTTTAATGGTTTATATTAGTTATAGCTCCTCATTATATCACGCCTCACTATATCGCGCATTTGAATATATCACTCTTTTTACGTGTTTCCCGAAAAAAAAAAGTTCTACTCTAATCCCCTTAAAAAAAATCATGTGCAATTCGTTTAGAATAAAAGTAATTACATATTGTTATTTTGTTAAGAAATTTTTAATATGCCTATAAACTAATATTTTTGAGGCAAATATAAAGCATTTTTTTAAACGCCAACGGCTATATATCGCGTTCGGATATACGTATATCGCACTTTATCTATATTTTACCGGTATGCGCGGTATAACAATGGGCTCCTGCACTTAAAATATATTTCTTTCTTTTTTTTCTCACCAAATTGGAGAAAAACTTTCTTTTAAATCTAAGAAATGATGATTAGGATACTTTCATCCTCCCTCTTGCCTATTACATCCATTCTCAGTTTCCCCTTCTATTCTATTGATAATTGTAAATATATATGACCATTGTTGCATTCAGACGTTTTCTTCTGAGAGGAATTTTTTATTCGGGCGGCTTCTGTGGGTTAGAGTTTGGATGGAAGGGGAGGGTGCAGAGTTTTCTCTTACAATAATTCTCAAATCTTACGGAAAGGACATTTGGACCTGATAGGAGGAAAAGGGGGATTCCCATGAAACATGACATTTTCAAACTGAGAAGCTTTTATAATTGACAATGGTTTAAAATGTTTACGTTTGCTTTAATTTATTTCGAACTGTTTGAGAGATATTTATTATGAAAATAGAAATTATCTCATTAAAGTATAGAATAAACCTGTGTGATGCTGTAAAATCATTAAAAAAAAAAAAAACTTCTTAATAACATCATAAAATAAGGAATGCGCTAGTCCTTTCAAAAGAAGTTTGTTTTTCTTCGTTAGGCGCAAAGAAGACCACTTTGAAGGCAGGAGCAAGAGTGAAAGGAAATGGGAAAGAAAAAGGACAACTTGAGGGAACAGCCAATAGAAAAGCAGAAGGCATCAGCCAATCACAGAAGAGAATTACCTATAATGCATAACATAAGGAAAATAATGAAGAAAAAAAATAATTAATTAAAAATGAAAGTAAATTAGAGATTAAAAATTCATAATATAAACAAACATATAAATAAATACCAAAATGATTAAAAAAATTATGTGGTTGAGTTGAACAAGTTTTTCCAAGATGCAGAGAGCATGCTGGAATCAGATTTTTCATTAGCTATAACCCCACGAGTAAGATAAATAGCTAAATTTTCAAGAAATTTCAATTCTGAGGCGCTATTGTCATTAAAGATTATTTTAGCTCTTTCCAATAGCCCCCCCCCCCCCCCCCGCTCCAGAATTGGACTTTCTTGAAAATTTTGATATTTACCTTAATCGTGAGGTTATAGTTAATGACAAATCTGATTCCAGCATGCTCTCTGCAGCTTGGAAAAACTTGTTCTGCTGAACTGTATATATACACACATATCATTTTGGTACTTATTTTATGTTTGTTTATATTATGAATTCTTAATCTCTATTTTACTTTAATTTATTATGCATTTATGTATTTTTTCTTTTACTCAGTTTTTTATCAATTTTTAAAAAAAAATTTCTTGTTAATTGTTCCTTTTCTTCTGCGTTCTAGGTTATTCTCTTCTGTGATTGGGTAATGCCTTTTGCTTTCCAATTGGCTGTTCCCTTAACTTGTCACTCTTTCCCTCCCATTTCCTTTTAGTCTTGCTCCTGCCTTCAAAGTGGTTTCACGTCTTCTTTGCGCCTGACGAAGAAATACAAAGTTCTTTTGAAAGACCTAGCGCATTCCTTATTTTATGGTGTTATTAAGAAGTTTTTTATGCTTTTATGGAAATTATTATTGTAAAATATCATTACTCTGGCGTTTAAGCAATTATCGTGTTACTGATATGCACTAAAATGCACATGTCAAGACAATGACTGCCAGGTAAATCATGCTTTAATAAATTTTTATAAAAATCATATTTTCTCCATTTTCATATTTAGTATGTTTACAATGTTTAAAGAAACAGCTTTCCTGTGTGTTACAATATGTTACTGAATTAAAATTCATATAATTCAATATACAGGATGTCCATAAATTACTGTCGGGGTTTTCTTACCTCATAACTTTTGATTTAAGAAAATGACGAAAAATATTATTACATATTTGTAAAGTACAATTAAAGCATATTTTTTAATAACACAAACAAAGTTACACATGCGCAAAGTTGCAACTCAAAACGTTATTAATAAAAAAACGATTATAATAAAATATTAATTAAGGTTGTATTCAAATCCAAACTGCTTATTTTGAGACTCATTTTTAAATTAATTTTTGCTCTAAAATGTATCCAATTGGCAGGTTCTCTTATTCAGAAACATTATAATTGTCACGATTTTTTGATAAAGGTAGAATATATTTCAAAAAATGCTTTCAAAGTGGACATTTTGAACCGAATTTCCCGAAGCGATAGCGCTGGAAACAACAACAAAAAATTATCGTACTGTGAAAATAATTGTTTGTAAATCAATTTCTAATTAACTGAACGAAAAATAAAAACATGGGGCCTTTATAAATCTCTTCATAAATCACGCCGCCAAGTTTCATCTTTTTATTTTTAAAAATGAGTCTGTAAATGTGTCTCAAAATTTTGAGTTGTTGAGCGTGGAAAAATATTTTTTTTTAGTACCGCCTTAATATTAAGGTTTTATAAAATTTATCAAAAAATATTAATGAATTATGAGCGTGAAGTTAGATAGATAAATATTACATAATTCATTAATAATTTTTTTTATTAATTAAACAGTTACAGTGTACGTGCGAGTAAAAAGGACTATGAAAGCATGCAACAAATTTGGATGGATGGAGGAGATTTTGTGATGAATGACTTTCATCCACGATGTTAAAAAAAAAGGGATGTTGCGTAAATTCGGGCATTTTTACCGTGACAAGAAAACTTAGGCATAAGCCGCCAATCGAGCTTCCCGTTTTTATATAACTCTGATTCTCATATATCTCACGTTTTCCTTCTTGAAGGGTTCCTCCATATACAAATATTTTTACTAATTTTTTTAACGTACTAAAAACATCTCCCTTTGTTAGAATAACTCTTTCTAAAATAAACGTATAGAACCTTTATTTAATTTATTCACAGTATTTTGACGCAGTATACACCGGGCTTGTTCGGTTATTTTAAGAAGAAAAGCATATTTAAATATTTATACATTAACTGTTAAGAATTCTCGTTGATTAAAAACAGAAACAATTTGATTGAAACATCGATTGATGTTTCGATGATGATTTGTTATTTGGATTTGAAACATCAGATTATTTTTGACTTTACCTTTTTTTTAAAGCATCGCACATGTTATTATTTCTTGTAAAGTAAAATAACATCCGACTGCTTTATTATATTATTTCGTAAAAAAAAATTGAATAGAAAAAAAATAGCGAAAACATCCTTCCTTACTTTTAGCAATGTATAAACTTGCTTCAAAAATTTTCTTTCAAATAAACGATACAAATTTTCCCAACTCTGAGCTACCTAGTCATTTCCTCCTTTTTAAATTTTGATTAAAATATTTTTTAAACATTTTGAATTGTTGGAGGTAATATAAACTTTTCTCTTTTGATGCCATACTTTTTCCAGATTAAAAAGCAGGAAGTAAACTTTAGAAATTAATATAAGCTTTGTGTGATATTAAAATATCTGAAATATAGCTAAAGGGGATTGTGTGAATTACGTAGAAAGCTTTTTATATTATAAAAGAGATATAATATATGATAATAAATAAACCTTAAAAAATATATATTTAATCTTTCAGTAGATTCTATAATAATATTTTTCGGTCATATATATTTTGCTGGATAATTCAATATTTTCTTTTCATCGTATATGCCTACCTAACAGTTACAGAACTAGTTAAATTCTGTTTTAATGTTTTTTGAACATTCATTTGTAATTTATAAAAGGCTTCTTATTTAATTTATAAACCAGAACGAAAAATCATGCATCAGTTATAGACTACAAAACACCTTCCAACACTTTTAGAATTGTTATTAAAAAAAATTCACTTTTACATTCAATGAAATAAATAAACAAGTGACAAAACATGTAATTCAATTTAAAACAAATTTTGAGAAATTACTGTCCATTGACGTTAATGTGTGTGGATTTTTTATGCAATCCTGTATATCATCTAAAGATTTTTATATGTACCATAGTGTTAAATTAAAATTTAATTCGGCTGGAAAAAGCAGAAAATATTTTTCTGGTAATTACCAATTAACATCATTCATCGACCTGTATATGAATCAACTTTATGCTATACTCACATTATATACTACACTGTTAAAAATTTGCAGCAAACTCTCCAGTCATTTGACCGTTTTTGTAGGAAACGGTTACATAACTGTAATTTAACTATATTCTCACTATAAAATGCGCAATAATACGTTCAGAATATAGTTAAATTATGGTTATGTAACCGTTTTCTACAAAAACGGTCAAATGACTGGACAGTTTGCTGCAAATTTTTAACAGTGTATGGTACTTAGTTCAGCTGAATAACGCATAACACAATATCAAACACACTTCCCTCAAATCCCGCAGTTAGAACTTAATTAATTCGATTTCTGTTAGTTAGCCTTTGTTTATGATTTATAGACTTTATACACACCAAATAATATAATAAAATTTTGCTGATCTTGAAACTCATAACACTATTCAAACCCACGTCTTTCAATTTTTGCTCTTAGACGGGAACCAAACTGGATGTAATTATGCGGCATTCTGAACTCAAACAACACATGCCCTTAATATTAATTAATATACATGCCCTTATTTCATTATGGAAGATTTCATCGCGCATCCCCAACAACGTCCATTTCATAATTTGGACTACTTTAAACAATTACACACTTTTGAAAGTAATGAAATCCCTTTTTTGTGTGTTACTGAAAGTTAACAATAAATTTTATTTAATCACTCCATTTACTATATATGAAACATGTTGTGGTTCATTTCAGCATTGCATAGCGAAATTGAAGAAATTTAATATCATTTAAATGAGCGCTCGAAAATTTAACTGCCAGGTCTGAATTTTTGAGTCTGAATACCTCAGGAGAAAACTTCCACCATTAATTCTGAATAGTGGTTGCCACCTTATTTGAAAGCAGAGGCGAAATGTCTACTCAAAAAACTGATGGGAGTTTTTGCCTAGGTAATGAGACGACGGGAAGCTGGCGAATGGGATTTTTTGAATTCTGATTTAAAGGAACTTCATTATATTTAAATGTACTTAATTATCGTCCAAAGATAGCAGGGTTTCCAAGTTATTTTGAGTATCCCTGTAAACCAAGCATGGTAAACACGTTTACCACATTAAGCACTATATACAAGGCCACGGACCACATTAAAAATAAGTGTCTTACCTAACATAGTTATGGCTTATGTTGCACATGATACTTTAGGAAATCTGTGGACCTATAAATAATTAGAGTAATTTAGAAACTCCCCATCCAAATGTTTTTGATCCAATTTGGAATCACATTGGTATTTCGATTATCTGCATTATTAAATTTTAATAGAACTTAATTAATTCGATTTCTGTTAGTTAGCCTTGTTTATGATTTATAGACTTTATACACAACAAATAATATAATAAAATTTTGCTGATCTTGAAACTCATAGCACTACTCAAACCCACGTCTTTCAATTTTTGCCCTTAGACGGGAACCAAACTGGATGTAATTATGCGGAATTCTGAACAAACAACACATGCCCTTAATATTTATTAATATACATGCCCTGTTTTCATTATGGAAGATTTCATCGCGCATCACCAACAACGTTCATTTCATAAAGTCTTTAAACAATTACATACTTTTGAAAGTAATGCAATAAAATTTTTTTGTGTGTTACTGTAAGTGAACAATAAATTTTAAGTACACTATTTACAATATGAAACATGTTGTGGTGCATATCAGCATTGCATATCAACATTGAAGTAATTTAATATCATTTAAATGAACGCTCGAAAATTTAGTTTCCAAGTCTGAATTTTTGAGTCTGAGTACCTCAGGAGAAAACTTACATTGGATGTCATGACTTAAATATTGGATGGAAAAAGAAACAGTTTTGAGGGTATATTCTAAAAACTTTAAAACTTCAAAAAATGCAAAAAAAAAAAAAAAATACTTTTTGAAAGTTTTTTGTGGGAACCTCTCAGCATCCAAAAATTTTCTATCTTTGCTACCACTTTTCCAAACACTCTTTGTTGTAGATTATTTTTTGCAGATATTAATGAAGCCATGAAGATTTGTGTTTTTAAATAGTGATAGAAAAGTTAGAAAATTTAGGCACACTGATAATCTTGCCCTCACTTAAGCTTATGATATTTTTAAATTTCTTTAACTGATCTAGACACCATTTTTACTGTTTTAATAATTGTGTAGATTTGTGAATAACTTCCATTTCTTAGGGAAAGATTTAGACTTGCTTGCGAATGAATATAATAAAGCAAATAACCATTTTTTAAAGCAGATCTATTATCAATTGGCTTGATAAATACAGTTTTTTGTTCATGAAGTATACATTTTGTCAGGTTAACTTTCTGAAGTTTATGTTATGTATTTGTTAGTTTTATTTATATTATATGCCGCAACAGTTTTGTTTATTCTTTTAATGTTACATTCTTTACAAATTCCAAAAGCGTTCCTATGTTCCAAGCGAAAAATTTCATTTTTCATTTTAATGCAAAAATATTATACATCGCAGTTTTCCTTGAAATCATCACGTTCATCTTCAATTAACATTATATTTATTCATATTGGCAGTGATTTTTAACAAATATTTTATAAATTCTGAAGTGTATGTGAATAAGAATTTCTCAGTAAGACTGAAATAAAAGGAACTAAAATCCCACAGGGTTAATTAACAATGGCACGTTTTTTTAATTTTAATTAATAGTAATCATAAGGAGCTAAAATGAAAAAATCCAAGTATAGTCCATTAATTATGTCCCATGTGCTGGTTGTTTTCACGCACGAAAATAAAAATTCGTCTCACTTTCAAAGCCACTCATTTAAAAGTTATTTAATATATATATTTTTTTTAATCTTCTATTTTTTAAATTTTAATTCTTATTAATTTGAGTCGAAGTTTCACTAACTTTTCAATTACTTACTTGGTAAATAAGTATTACATATTATTTTTTAATGCGATGTAAAATGAAAGAAAGTATTTAATTATAATAGTAGTTTCAAGATAAACACAAAACAATTTATAAGAAAAATACTATAAAAAATTGTGAATCCTTATATTTTCACATTCAATATCACTCGCTTTGTTTTTTCTGATTGGTTATTTTTACATCCACAATCTCTTAGAAATTCTAAATCGAGTTATAGATCTGTCCATATACATATAGTATATATCTGATGTTTACCATCTCTAAGACAATGGTCAGTGTGTGTATGTTCATGAAAAGTATATTTTTTCAAGGTAAAGTGCCAAAAGCTTGGCGGGACACATATTAGTTGTAGCTGGGCAGTGTGTGTATGGCCTTGAACGCGATTGCCGAAAACGACCTATAAATGCTACACGCTTTCTTTACAATAGGGAACATAAAAAAAATGAGTCTTCACGAGCTTTAAAATATGACGAACTTCGGTAATCCTAATAATATTATAAATCTGATTGTGTGCAAATGTTAGGCTGAAGCCAGCGTCAAAATGGAACATTTAATGATCCCGTTTCTTTGCATATATGTTGATTATAACCCTCATATGAACATAGACTGGTTTTTGTTTATTTTATTCAAATATTTTCTTTAATAATTAAAAATTTCATTATTTTCATAGAGAATAAATGGACATTTTTCCATACAATTTAACCATTTAAATTTATCGTTGCTAGGGCTTTGATCGTTGCCAATAAATAAAAACACGGAAAAATACGTTTTCCTCAACAATTAATTTTCAATTGAACGATTTTCACGTGAAAACTGAAAATTCAAAAGAATTCAAAAGAAGATGAATTTCCGTGATATTTGAAACAAAAATATGGAGTATTTGTTATTATGCATGAAGTATGAATATCGGTTACATTAAAAAGATCTTTTTCTGTCAAAAACTGCGTTATAATTAGAAGGAAAATGAACAATAATTATAATATTAAAAATAGATTTCGCTTGGACCATGGAACTATGAAAAGGATCGTCCTCGTCTTGGACAAATATGACGTCATAAATAAAACATGTATTTTCAAATATTCGTAATAATACAAGGAGCATAAATATCAATGTATGATGAAATTAGATAGATAATGGACGTAATATTTAAGATGAAAAACTAAAATATTTTTTATCGATACTGATTAATAATTAGCTTGAATACCAGTTTCATAGAAATGTGAGTTTTCTGCTAAAATTTACGTCCTGATGGCCAGAAAAAAAATTAACAAGAATTATGCCATTATAAAGAGATTTCTCTGAGGAAAAAGTGACGTCATATTTGAAATAAAACGGGAATTTTCAAATGTGTTTAAAAGGAGCGGGAATCAATTCCTTACATTAATAATACAAGGATCGGTAAGTTTAGAAAGTATATGAGTTTCACGCCATAATTAAAACGCAAAATTATTTTTTTTATCTATACCGATGATTAAGCATGAATATTAGTTACATACAGATGAGAGTTGTTTGCCAAAAACCACACCATGATTATTATAAAAATAAAAATAAATACGAATCTATTATATTAAAATCTGACCGCCTGTTTGTATTTCGCAACTACTCCTTTCAGATTGTCGAACGCAATGCGATTTACTTAACACCGGTTGTCATTGATCCGAGGATGTCATAAACTCTCAGAATTAAAAAAAAAATGATTTAAATTCCGAGATATTATTATTATTTTTTTTTTTGTAAATTTTAACGAAGTTTCTCTAAAAATGGCAGCTGAATTATTCTAATTTTGAGCGCGTTCAGAGACCGAAACGCGGGTTACTCGTATAGTTGGGAATGACTTCATCTGATTTTCTCAGGGTAAAGTTGTGTTAAAACGGCTGTGAACGCTTTTGGATAAAATTATGGGTATATTTACAATCAAACACTTCCGTCAACCAATCTACCATTACATTTTGATTGTACGAACATTTCAGGAACCATCCTAGCCGATGTTGGGCAATTATATCATAGTCCTGTTAAAGATAGACCAATCAAATGTTCAGGACTTAAGTGTACAGTAGGAGTCATAAAGAACAACAGTTAACAGTTGCAGTTAGCTATAAAGCAAACAAACAAATCAGATTTCCCAACCACGTAATCACTTTACCCAACAAAATTCTCCAGGTAATGTGGATTACCAGAAGTCTGAGTAATTTCCAGCTCTGAACGCTACGGGTAACTCGCAAAAAGCCATGTGATATCGCTCTCTGAACGCTTCGGGTTACCCATGTGTTACCCTATGTATCTCGGGGTTCGGTCTGTGAACGCGTCCTTTGTAAATAAAAAAGAAGAAATAAAACGGATTAATATATTTTTTCTCATTAACACTGAAAAAAAGAATTTATTTTCAATTTGAATAGATGGTGAAAGAAAAAAAAAATCTTGATTACAGTAAAATGTTTGAAAAATAAAAACGTATTTTCACACATTCAAACTTCATGAATCAATTTATTCTAAAGAACAAAAATCGTCTGTCAACATATTTTCATTTAGAAATAAAGATTTTTTTTCAGTTATAGATTAAATCAAGGAGGCAAATTTAAGCTTCTTGCATTTAGGTCTAGAATAATTGGTCCCTTTTCACAATAATTGAATTTAATGAAAAAGAATATACTATTTCCATTATCTTTGAAGGATGGCTATTAAAACGTTTCACAAGGCGTTAAAAGTAAAATGGTTTACCAGGTAAACTTGACATATGTTTTTACACAATTCGCCGATTTCCACGATTTTATTTGACCCGCCTTTTTTCATTGGTTGCAGTTTCCTTTTCGTGATTATTTGTCACAAAATTTCACTTTTTTAAAACTTAGTTATGTCAAGTTCTCTATAACATAGAAATACTGTATTGTCTCCTATGGAATGTGATAAAGAGTTAGTTAATTATTTACGTTTCTAATGGTCGGGAATGAAATATTTTGCTTAATTAATGCGTTTATTCTTCTTTTAATGATACGTGAACGAAGTCACGGGTAACAGCTAGTATACACTATATTGCCAAAAGTCACCTGCCCTTTCGATTTCAGTTGTTTTGTCGAATAACAAAATAAATACTAGACGAATTCTTCTGGAGCTTTATGATTATTAACATGTTTAACATAATATTTTTCAGCGAAGTTTTAATCACGAAGGCAATCTTGGGAGCAACAAAAAATTGAAAAAATATATATATTTGCGACCACCCTGTGAAATAAAGTGCTAAAAATTACCTGTAGCTGTAGCACATGACTATGTGAACATGTACAACAATGGTGTTTATTTGTGTAAGGATAGCATGTATATTCATTGAGAAATAACGGTTACTTTAAAACTTCAAGAAATCTTCGCATGTTTTTTGTTTATATCAAGCAGGTTTCACAAGCAAATTTAACGCCACTGTTAGAAAATTTGACAAAGTACAGTAGAAGCAACATATTACAATTAGAAATATATACATTAAATATTTGATGAAATATGAGCGATTGTATGAAATAATTTTAAACTGCTGCGTATGTGCAAGCAATGACAAAAATTATTTTGCATAATTTTGTAGTAAACTATTCATAGGTAAACTCATGTAAAAAGGCAGTACGCGACACGTTGGTTTGTTTACGACATTCGAATGTCGTGAACAATAAGAATGATATCGGCGCTGAGCTGATTTTCAGTTGCTTTCTAAAAGTAGCTGGATGATCGAGAAATTGTCATTTTTAAAATTAATTAACTTCCAATAAAATAATTGGTATTTAACGTAGGTCTACGCGTAGCTTTGGGACGAATACTTCGATTTTGATGATTCTTTTTTTTTTGTTGGAATGGATTCGTTCTGATGATTCTTCCAAGCAGAGCTAAAGCATCGATAAAAATAAAATTAATTAAATAAAATATGAAAAATAAAAATTTGTAGAAAATCTATTGTCATCCAGTTACTTTTAGAAAATAACATTAATTCAGCTCACTATACAGTCGATATCTTTCTGAATTTTCATGATATTCAATTGCCTTTATACATGAGTAGCCGTAACTAAATTATGAAAAAAAAATTACCGTTAGCGCATGCACAGTTAAACATTATTTCGTACAAATGGTCATAGTTAATCAAATATTGTATATTATAATTGTTGAATGTTGTTTACACTGTACTTTGTCAAATTCCCCGAAAGTAGCATTACGTTTGGTTGTAAATCCTCCATGCCATAAATAAAAACAAGATGCGAAAATGTCTTGAACTTGTTAAGAAAGTTTTATTTTTCCATGCATACCCTGACAGAAATGAACATAAATGTTGAACAAGATCGGCATAGTCATGTCATGCAAACAGCTACAAATTATTTCGAGCATCTTATTTTACAGGCTGATCGCAATTGCTATTTTTTTATTCTCGTAGTTGTTGGGCCTCTATTTGTCCTCGTGATCAATACATTCATATTTACGATAGCATGGAAAGACGGCCAGACAGAGAGACGAATCGGAAGTCATAAGTATAGTTTGAACTATTCAGAAAAGTGTTAAAAACAGTGTTTTTAAATCGGTCTTCGACGAAATTTATTTTGAATGGCAGCTATTAAATGTCAAAACTTCATATGTGGTATAAATTAGTTTTATGTACAATCGGGAATGGCATTTTAATAATACCAATTTAAAGAATGTTTTAAAGATTAATTTGAAATTTCCACATCGTAAGATTAAACATAAAAATATTGACAATAATATATATATATATATAAATATATATATATATATATTACGAATATTTACCGTCATATGTTGTAGTTGGAGTAAAGTTGATACTAGAAGTAGGAGCACACATGGTTGCACAATGAAATTAAGAACGGTGGTTGTTATTGATGATGTGAAAAATCAGAAGCAGTCGTAATATTTCAGTTGCAGTCTCGACGCGGCCGTAGCGGCAGTAGAATGAAAAAACCAGAGGCGTTTCTCCATGAATCAAAAGAACAAGGCTGTTCAATTTCAATCCTTTATTAAGTATTCCTCTTGGGCAGTTTCCACCTAACAATAATAGCCGTGCATCGCTACGTCATCAATGTATAGAGGGTAAGTAATAGAACATCTTAATTATTGTCAAACAAGCAGCCAGGGAGTTGTTAAAAAGTGAAAATTCGACATATTTCTGAGGGAGCACCGCATGTAGCTGCTTTTTGTTACCTAGCGTAATAACACAAATTATGACGTAGAACGCGCACTGAACTAATGAGGAATTAAAGGAAACGCGTCATGCTACGTCACGACCAATAAAAGATAATTAGTAAAGAATTCGGACAGAGAGGTAGTGGATGAATTTTATAGTAAAGTGACTTAGAGCGGGAAAATAAAATTCGGAATAAAAATGAAAATGGCTCTCAAAAAACATTCTAAAACCCAGAAATGATAGGGGATCATGATAGAAATTAAGAATAACTAAAAGCTTTATATTTAAGTAAATTTGGACAATTTAGAATTAAATAAAAGGGAATTTAACAGAGTTAACGATAGAGCTAATTTAAGAATAAGGATTTAATGAATATAGAGTAGTAAATTAGAATAAAACAGGAAAAAATTAGAATTGTAAGAATTTGGAATAAGAATTTGGAATAAGAATTTTTTATTATTACATATATATATATATATATATATATATATATATATTAATTATAGGTTTTATTTTTATTTATATATTTTTTTGATTTGTAAAATATTTTTTTTTTACTATTTAAGCGATTTATTTTTCTTATTGACAAAGATATTTCTTGAATTTGCCCTAGTCAAGATGAATTACTCCAAACTAGCGAAATAATTCTTTTTCTTAAACTACCCAAAGTATTTTTATAACAATTACGAATACACCTCTTTAACCCTTTATACTCCAAATTATGAATCTAGAACTTGCTGCACCTCAATAATCCCCTTCATTAATGTCTTAAGATATATTAGAAAATTTAGGTAATAATGTTAAATTTAGCTAAGTTTTTTCATTTAAACTCATTTTATAAATCAGTAGTTATATATTTTTTTGTAAAATATTTACCAGAATAATTAGATCGAACTGGAAAGTGCTTCTCTGTCTGTCTGCATGTATGTATGTGACACAAAATTTGTAGGCGCTCTATTTTAAGAAGTAATGCACAGAATTTGATTAAACTTCATAGACCTTGACATAAATTGGTGATGATTAGGTTTTGATATATATCTCTCTACAGGTGGCGCAACTATACTTTTTTTCAGATTTCCGTGATAGCTATAATGGCATTTATGGGATAAAAATTCATCAAACATTGTATTCAGTTATACATTGGCATAAATTGATGCTTATTAGGTTTGGATGTGCATCGCTCAACACGTGGCGTTGCTCTGCTGTGTTTTTAATCGTTTCCCTGATAGACACGAGGCGTGTTTTTTGAGTATGTACCATTTTGATATTTGAAAAAACACAAGGCCATTTTTTTAGCAATTTTATTTTTTAGATGAAAGCCTGGACCTCAATCTAATTTTCAACACAATTTTCGCGTTTAATAAGGCACTGATAGTATCGTACAACCATCTTTTTTTTTTATCCTTTCCCTCATAGAAATCTGTTGCTTGCTTTGCTAACCGTTTGATAAATCATAAATGCTAACATCATTGCCGTTTAGAGGGCGTCATCGTCGTAAATCGTGTAATGCAATACAACACAAAAGGCGTGGCATGTTCAGTAGACGGTTTGTTTTGCTTGAATTACAATGCTCGTCTACATACGGCTCATCGAACCTAAGATCTCATCGCGTCATATGGTTGGGAAGAACTCCCTCACCCTCTGTATAGCCCTGAACTAGCGCCAAGTGACTACTACTTGTTCCTGCACCTAAAGAAGCTCTCTGGCAGTCAGCGCTACAACGACAATAACGACGTCAAGACGACGGCGATGCGATGGTTAGCACAGCAGACGGCAGATTTCTATGAGGATGACATACAAAAGTTGGTCGTACGATACGATAAGTGCCTTAATTATAGGCAGATATTGTGTTGACTAGTAGATTGAGGTTCTAGGCTTTCATGTAAAAATAAAATTGTTAAAAAAATGTCCTTGTGTTTTTTTTAATTACAAAAAGGTACTTACTTAAAAAAAAACACACTGTATATCTCGGCATCTATGGGATGGAATTTTACAAAATTTAATAAGTAAGATGTTTATTAAAAATTTATTTTGAATGTTATTATTTTGTTCACTCAACAGGGAACACTGCTATTCTTGTTTTTTTGGATGGACATTATAGTTGTATCTCAGTCTCTATTTGGTAGAAATGTACCAAATTTTATATTTGCAATTAGTAATTAAAAATATATATGTTGGTCTAATTTCGTATTTGAACAGGCGTCACTGTTGAAGGTTTTTCTTTTTTTAATTCACTGAGCTCTAATTACCACAAGTGTCAAAGAAACGCATTATAGTTTTTGGTGTGCAAAAGTACTATTTAACTTTAATATTAGAATGATATGCAAGAAATTCCTATGATGTCCACAGAATATCAATTTTAGTACTACGTATGCTAATATTTATTAAAACGTGAAAAAATAATTATAAAACTTTTAGATAAAAGAAAGATAATTAAAATACCTTCTCAGATCACACCTATTCACATATATTTGCTCTTGATAAAATGTCTCTTAAAAAAGGAGTTTCAAAGCAAAATTTCTATAGCTTATAAGTCACTAGATTTTTTGTTTGTTTCTGAACTCTATTATTAGCGTAAATTGATGCTAGCGCTATAAACTTTTTCATATATTTCCGAACAAAAAGCCGGAAGAGAAATAATTTTTTTTTTATTATTACACTATGTAATACAAAGTAGCCGGCGACTTGCTGAAAGAATTTTATAAATACAAAGAGTAATTTTGTCATTATAAAGAAAATGCATATATGATAAGAAAATACATGAAGATTTGAAATATTTATCCTTTCAATAATATTCAATTATGTTTTTTTTTTTTTTTTTTTTTTTGTAGCTTTTTCAATTTTTTTCTCTCATATCATTTGGTCGCACGTGTTATATATTGAACACATATATTAAATACTGATTAAACTGTTATTAAATTATCCTTTTAAAATCTAAAACA
Organism: Maratus michaelseni; assembly: GCA_963931845.1. Lineage (NCBI taxonomy): Eukaryota > Metazoa > Arthropoda > Arachnida > Araneae > Salticidae > Maratus > Maratus michaelseni. Next base: position 93,418,920 of record OZ007591.1, read on the forward strand.
AATAATTTTGAAAAGGAAATTAGTTTAAAATATGTTTTTTATTTTACCAAGACTCGATCCTAGTATTGCAAAAATAAAGCAACACTCTGATAACACTAAAAGTTACCAGATATAATATGTATTAGTCAAATAAAACAAAAAAATAGTGACAGTACTCGAATAAATCTGAATATTTATTTGGTTTTGAAATAAAACCTAGTAAAAATAAAGGAATAAATAAATAAATAATAAGCCATTAGGATGATTTTTCAAGAGATGAACTGCTTTGTGCCATTAAAACGCATATCAAACAATAATTGCCCATAGATTGTATTATGTAGAAAATATTTCTATGTCTCTGAAAAAAAAACTATAAATGTTATTTGTACCAATTTCTATAATACGCATAATATAGTCATTCTCAGTAACCGTTTTAAGGTGCCTTTCGTAATTATATAAATGCGTAGCACCTATAGTCGTCGTTTGATCCGTCCGTTCATCCGTCTGTCTGTCCGTCCGTCCCCATATAACAGTGCAAAATCTACCCAACCGGATGGTTTGTAATTTAATATATATAATCGTTGCAGAATTTTGTCACGTCCTTTCAAATTTTTTTGAAAATTGAATCGAAACTTAAAAATATATTAATAAAAGTTTTCTCCATTCTATTAAATCCTATCATACGTAATCTATATAATAAAAGCGCAAGTCATGTGGCTGAGGAAAACAAATAGGTGCAAACTACACCTTTTTTCATATGCCAAGCGGCCATTTTTATTCACAATTATTTTTTCAAATAAAATTGCATAAAAGTTAAATTTTTAAAAAGATCATTCAAAATAATTATTTGCTTGAGATATGAGTTACATTACAAATGTATAAATTCTGAGGTAATTTCAGTGGAAATTAGGTTAACAGCCGAATATCTCAATCCATTAAAGTAAATAAACACAAGTGATTCGTTCAGCGTGAGACATAGAAATATTAAATCATGAAGGTAATCAGTCGCAGAGCAAGATCTCCATGGAGGATTTTGCAGCATTGTCTGGTGTCGAAAAATAAATTCATATCTGTAAACGACATACATAATAAGAGAAAAGGCATGTCCATTTCGCTCATAACAGACGATATAATTCATTTCACTGAAATAATAACGATAATTGTTCTACATTGTAAAACTAGTTATAGTACGAACATTACGAAACACATATGGTACGAAATTGTTTGTCACGTTTAACGTACAATTTCCAAATTGTTAAAATTCGTATTATCGAAACATATGTATGAAAGTGATAACGAGAGCATACAAACAGCGAAATTATTTTTTAACTATATTGAATTTTTTTTTAATTTATTAAAATATATAATTTATAAACTGAGACCTCCCTTATTAAAGAATATTCCATCTCCTGAAATTGTATCGGTAATTTAAAAAAACGACATGTCATTTTTTTAAAAAATGCATTTATTTGTGTGCTTGATGGTACGTCAAAGAGTTCTAACCCTTTGTGACACAAGAACTCCGATTTGGAAATTATTCACTCAGATATTAGAATCAATAAAATATACATTAAAACATGCTTAAAAGGTGACGAAAGATGTTAAAAACGTTAAAATACAATCATTTACATCCCGAGACTTTCGATCACTAACGTGATCATCTTCAGTGGGGAACTTTTGACTGAGCTGAGTGTACGAATGTCGCTTTCACTGTGCTAATATGTAACGGAGTTTTAACGAGGGCCAGTCTATTATTCTGTAGGGGTTTATCAGGAAAAGGCCATTAGTTCCGGCGCTGGGGTTCTTGATAATTTCAAAATATTAAACCAGATTTTAGGTACATTATAAGATAAGCAAACATTACAGACTCTATTTCCTTTACATAAAATCTCCAAAGACTCTCTGATTTTAGCTGTAAACTCGTTATTTGCAGGAACTATGATTTTCGCGTTTTGAAAATCAATATTTATAATTTGTCGCTGATTCAATCTCGATAAAGCTGTGGATGGACGGTTAAACTTAATGTCAGAAATGTGTTCTTTTAATTTTTATTTTAATTTCCGGGATCTCTTTATCGAGATTGAATCAGCGACAGATTATAAATATTGATTTTCAAAACGCGAAAATTATAGTTCCTGCAAATAACGAGTTTACAGCTAAAATCAGAGAGTCTTTGGAGATTTTATGTAAAGGAAATAGAGTCTGTAATGATTGCTTATCTTATAATGTACCTAAAATAGCAGTAAAATAAGCAGTAATACACTACCGCGCATGCGCGGTAGTGTATTACTGCTTATTTTACTGTTTATTGCTGTTAACTTTACAGTGTAATACTGGCAGCTGGGGTGATAGTATTATACTGTAAAATCAACATTTTTTTTTTTTTTTTTTTTTTTTTTTTGCAGTTTATACTTGCATGTTACAATATTTAACAAAATGATTTTCTCTGTTCATGTTTATATTATAAATGAAGAATGTATATAATCGAATGATATAATGTTATTAATGATATAATGTTTCTAATCGAAATATGTACATGCATAGTACCCTAATTGTAAAAATATGAATTTTGTGTATGTTTTTTGAGAAATAATGTTACAGATAAATATGCAAAAGTACCGCTCGTGGGCGGAATTACACATGTGTAAAAGACGTAAATTCACGTCAGCCGTCATCAATGGGCTAATAAATAGGTGTCAAGGATTGTTGATTTTGAATAGCGCTTGTTCTGAATATCAATTTTTGACTTATTTAACAGCAGTAGTCCGAAATTTAACAAGGTGAATATTACTATTCAAAATTAGTGGTTTTCAAAATGATGACTATATTCTTAACGTCAGCTCTTAAGATGCAGACATAATGATTTATGCTTTGTTTTAAGCTGCCAACGCTCTATGAACCGAGATATTTGGGATAAATCTGGCGAACGCAATTAATTATTTAATTAATAGTTAATAACTAACTGACTAGTATACTAATATATAACTAAATTGACTAAAATATTTGTCATTAATTAGTCATTTAATTTTTCTCCACTTCTACTTTCATTTTAGAGATTTATCGATACTTGACTATGTAATGATTTTTTAGAATATTTTAAAACATTTAATAATTCTTTTGAGAAAAGAAAATGCTTCTGAAGCTTATAATACGTATTTTTTCTTTCTAAACTGATATTTTAGAAAATGTGTTCAATAACTTGAAACATAAATTTCATTTTTTAATATATACGAATTTTAAAATTGAAAAACTGTACTAGAATTACGTCAACTCAGTAATGGGTTCTCTACTGAAGTGCAAAGAGACATGTTTTCCCTCTCAAATCGTAAATGATCCAGAAAAAGGAATTGAAATTTCCAGAATCAAAATACTTTCACGTGTTTGGAAATAAACATTACGAAATCAAATAATATTTATATGCAACTCTTGAAAATTCAAAATATTTTTGAACTTATTTCACTAAGACTTTGAAGTTCTATTTTCTGACTGAAGAGTGTTTTGTAATATAAAGAAAAGCTTCCTAAATTGGCAAACTATAGGGAATTAATAACCTATAATTTCTAAGCTTACTAAAAATATATTTTTTTAGCTGTCTTACAAAATAAACATTCTAAAATGACTGAATATTTTACGAAATGTACTTCTAAGTGAGTATTTGAGAAAATTATGCATGAACATTGGTTATGAAAAAATATATTTGTATTTAAAATACTAATCTTTAACATTTTCATTCCGGGGTTGGGATGTTACATCCCAGTGACTTTTTTTTTTTTATTCTATTCCTACCACTTTTTGAAAAAATATCTCTGCCATACTAGGATATTTTCAAGAGATATCTACCACAATATATATACATATATATATCGTAAATTGTGGTTTGATTGAATAAAAAATTTTTTGCCAGTCCTAGCCCCTATTTAAAAGATTAGCTGTTGTTACGGGTCTCGGGTTTTTTTTAATTTTAACAGTTTAACTTGTAAATTTTCGTTTGACTACAAATAGTAGTGGAAATTTATTCCGTTTGGAGTTCCAGTACTATCGTTAGAGACTTCTTAAGAAGTGAGTTTTAATTATAAAAATCCTGTACAAAAATACTATGTACAGAAACAGTAGAAATACAGAAACAGTATACTATGTGTTAATCGAGCCTTATATTCACCTTTCGATCAAGCGGTCGTAGAGACCGCAATCCTTCAATTGTATATAAAGACATGTAGTCTGCTGTATTCCGTGGAAGACAATGATGAAAAGTAATGAGCAGAGACTCTTGAATTCAATATTTTAGATTTCATACCTCAGCTATGAACCACAGTCGCTCGCACTCTGTTATACTTTTAATTTTATCACATGCTTCTTCCCTGTTTGTGATTAGATTGCCTTTATACATAAAAGAGTTCCGACATGCAGACAATAAATTGTGATTAGTCGAGACTTTTTGGGCAAAAATGTTGTGATAATGTCATGATCACTATGTTATTGCTTTTGGACTTGTCTCATTCGTCTATATGATTATTCCCAAATTATGGAATGTGTTGTCTAGTATAGAAAAAAACTTCAATTTGAATACGCTCCCTGCGCATATCGCAATCCTTCCATTGTATACAAAGACAAGTAGTCTGCTGTATTTCTTGGAAGACAATGATGAAAACTGATGAGCAGCGACTCTTAAATGCAAGATTTTAGATTCAATCTAGTTTACACTGGTTGAATTTGTTAATTACCATAACTTATATGAACTTTAATACTAACATTTGATATTTACACCAAAAAGAATATATAAAGACAAATAAGTATAAATGTATATTTTCATGAAGTTTCATTAAATAGGTTAAAACACATTCAATATTAAAATGTGAGATAAATTTTGAGGCCGCCTCAAAAGTGTAATCCTCTACTGTAAGGTTTAAATTTAATATAAATTTTAGTAGTACTTTTCGACAGAAAATAAAAGTAGCGTTTAAAAAAAAACGCTAAATGAATTATTTATACATTCTATCAAATTATTTTCTATAATATTTATTAAATAATTTTATGAAATTATTAATTTTTCTATGATTATGTGGTCAAAAATGTAAATCTGGGAGACACTGCGAGAAAAAGGATGCACGTAGGGTCACAGTGGCAATTTATGTGACACTGGTCACATAAATATATTTAAAACAACAACAACAAAAACTTCACAATGAGATATTTATTTACTTATTTATTTAACTTTTTAAGGTATTTTATTTCATACAAAACATACCCAGCAAAAAAAATGTTGATTTTATGGTATAATACTGGCATTCCAGCTACCAGTATTATACCGTAAAATAATCAGTAATAAACAGTAAAATAAGCAGTAATACGCTGTCGCGCATGCGTATTACTGCTGATTTTATTGTTTATTGCTGTTAATTTTACGGTGTAATATATGTATATATGTATAGATCTGGACTTTTACGAAGCTTACTTTATAAACAAACACAGTTCATCCTTGGTGAATGATATGACCAGCACCCCTTTTCTCTCGCACGTGTGGAGGGATCCTGCGCAGTGACTCCTTTTTTTCAGTTATTTCCGGTCAACTACGTCACTTCTTTGGTATATATAAACTCTTGCTTTAGCATTTTCATTCAAGCCAGTACTCGGGGCTATAACCGAGGGGTTCTTTGAACCCATTTTTATCTTTTTTTTTTCTTTTTTTTCGCACTGAGGCAGGGGATTGATGCATCCTTGAAACGGCCGTATGCGATTTTTTGTGGCAATTCTCATATTTGTGCTTTATAACGTTGTAATTGGTTTTGGTTTATGAATTAAAATTCGCACAAAGTATTTGATCTATGCTTGTTAACATATTTTCGATTTGAAGAGCGGCATTGTAAATTTGTGAAAGGTCCCTACTTTTTTTGATGAAATAGCATTTTAAATACTATGAATTATGTATATCAATCTTCTCAGCTTTTTCTTTTATCATAATTCAGTTAATTTTAAAAGTATGAAGTTTTTTTGTAATGATATTGTTTGTTCAAAATGATAAATTTTCTAATTGATCTGTTTTGTCAACTGCGGTCGTATAAAAATTTAAAAAGTGTAATTTTTTAAAAATTACCGGAAGGACTATTTTATTATCATAATTTTGTTTCTTATTGTAGAGAAATTCGCAATGTACATTTTTTACTTATCTCTAACATGTACATTATCTTCAATCCAAACGTGTTTCAAGCTTTTTTGGACATTATATGCAATTTTAATATAAAGCAGTAATATAGTTCTAAATTTAAAATATATCCTTATATTTACTTTTTAAAAGTAACATTTGCTCTTTTTTTAGGTTCACGGAAGGAAATCTGAATGAATTGCATAAAGTACGAAGATTTCTAAGTGCCTCGAGAATATATTTAGTCCAAAAGAGTTTCTCTCATACAATGGATTTTGATGATGCGCACAACATATCGACTATTACTTCTTCACATCCGTTCAAAACAGACTGGGACAAAATGGAGTACATATTTTCCACAAGAAACACCACTTTTAATTTTAGTATAAAAGAAGCAGTTTCGATCATTGAAGACTACACGAAAGACGATGTATTTGAAGGTAAATTTCTGTCTTCTTCGAAATATTCTGTAAATTGTTCTATTTATCTAACTTAGTCAAGTTTTAACTAAATAAATAGCTAAAATTTTTATGAATCAATCTATATTTAATGCTTGGAAATTTTTCACGCCTTGCATTCATAATATTCAAATTTTAATTGCTTAAAAGGCGGATAGCTAACATAGTGAAATAGTACCCATGCCCGGACTCGAACCCGTGTCATCAGTATATCGCACAAACGTTCTACCAACTGAAGCACTTGGGAACGGTACTCAGCCTGCCACTTTCTCAGTATAACATGTTGGCAAAGCAGCAAGACGTGAGAAATTTTCGATGGAAAAATTTCCAAGTATTAAATATAGATTTATTCAATTATCGATGCTGGATTTTCTTTGGTTTCGTGTTTTCTCCAGGGTTGGTGGCTCACAGAAAATATTCCATCTTGTGCAGCGTTTGTAGCCTTTCCAACATGTTATAGTGAGAAAGTGCCAGCCCGAGTATCGTTACCAAGTGGTTTAGTTGGTACTAAACCACTGTGCGCTATACTGATGTTGGTCAGTGCGCTATACTGATGAGCCGGGTTCGAGTCCCGGCTTGGGTACTTTTTCACTATGTTGGTTATACGCCTTTTAAGCAATTAAAATTTGAATATTCTTGTGAATCATTTTTTTAAAATTATGTAAAACTAGTCATTTTTATGCGAAAAGCTATTATGACACAAATCTGCTAAAATTGTTCATTGATATTGCTACAACTGAAGGAGTAAATTTTGTAAAGTAAAAAACTGTCAAGTCAAAGAAGTCATTTTCTCATTGAGGAAAATGACTCAGAAGAGTCGAAACATGTAAAATAACTAATAAAAGTTATTTTAATTTATATTATAGTTGTTAATTTTACACCTTTAGCATTTAAAAGTAATATCCGTTAAGGACTTTGTAATCATATCCACCAATTAAAAAAGTGTCATTTCGAGAAAACGACTTTAACGATTTGAAAGAAAAAAAATGTATATAACATTAATAAAAGTTTTGCTATATGACACGTTTTTCACATTTTAAACAGGGCAGCTTCCTTGCAGAAGTAAAAAGGTTCTCCATTGATAAATTTTGGAAAAAATCCTTTTGGTCAAATGTAACCATGTGAAAGTATAGTCCGTAGACTATTCAATTCCAAACTTTTATGTCGATCTGATTGATAAAATTTCCACCCCATGAAGCGAACGATGCCCCCGTAGTCGACGCACCAGCTGTTCCTTGTAAAAGCTGCAGCCTTTTACCTCTATGGCTTATCATCCAATTAATTGCATATTTACTAAACTAAAAAAGCTGATGTCGGTAATAGGGTTGGGCAATTTGCCGGCAAAATGGTATTTTTGCCAGGACAGTGGCAAAAACTGGAAAAAACCTGGTAAAAACCGGCAAAATTGGCAAAAACTGGCAAAAAGGCTGGATTTAATAAATATATTAAAATAACATAATTTTGTATATATCATAATTGAGACTTAAATCAGAATATTAATTAGATGTTTCATTAATATTAATTTGATTAATTAAAATAATTTTCATTGGTAATATGAATAAAAAAATATCAATAATCAATCATAATCAATTTTGTAGATAAATTTATGTGATGGTGACAGGTAAAAACTTTTTACTTTTCTCAAATTAATGTAGTAATGTTGCCTTTAAAATAAATATATATTAAAAAAAAATTAAATCAACAGTTTCTACATTTAAAAAATCTATAACAAAAAACAATATTAATGCATAAACATTGCCAAATCAATCTTCATTTTATCTTTATTTGAGCCTTTAGGTATAACTTTTACAAATACTTTATAGAAGTAAACTTCTTGTATAGAATGTATTATTATAGAAGGTACTACTTGATTATCCCGTCGACCAGTTTCGCCAAATTAAACAAATCGCCAAACTATTCACCAAATTATACAAATGAAAAAATATTGCCATTCTAAACTTTTAAGTTAGGAAAATGAATGAATTTTAATTAAAGAAAAAAACCCCTAAATAATAGGGTTACTTTAATGATAAAGTTCACTCATGACGCAACGACATAGCAAATATACAATTTGATTTATGCAGATTATTTCGGACAAAATAATACTAAGAACAGTTTATGTGTTAAATGCAGAATTATTAAATTAAACCATAAGCAAACACATATTTTTAAGATACTGAATTTGTGAATTAAATGTAAGTATTTTAACTGCAATAATCGAATTTATTAAGGAACATAATAAATATCATGATAACGGAAGATTGTAAAGAATTCAATCCTTTTTATTTAGTCAAAAAACATAGAAAAAAACCTATAAAATGTATGTAAACATTAGATATAGGCTTGAAGCAAATATAGAAAAAAAAAATATTTTGTGGACAAAAATTTGTGACGGCAGTTGAAACTAATCTGTTATATTTTTTCTTTTTTAATATCATGAGATAATCATTTATTGACATAATTTTCACTTTAAATAACAAAAGGAAAAACAAATTAGTATAACTTTAATTAAAATACAAATAAAATAAAATAAAATTCACATGATGATGTAACAAACATGCATAACGTGTTTAATGTCAAGTGAAAATGACATTTACGATGACCCATAATTGGCATTTAATCTTATAGTTTGGCGATAGTTTTTTGGTCGACGGGATAATCAAGTAGTACCAAGTAAACTTTTAAATTCCTTCAACTTTTTTTTTTTTTCGGGGGGGGGGGACAGTTATAAAAAAAACACATGGATTGGATGACATTAATATGTATAAGAGAGGAAAGGGTAGAATAATTTTAATTGATTTAATGTTGCAAATATAGGAAAATTAATCTTTTAGGTAATTTTTCTTACAATTTTCCCCATTGTCATTATACAAGCTACAGACTTGAATCTTGATTTGATCTTAGGAAATGAGAATGTTCAAATCTCAATGAGAATCTTTCTCATCTCAATGAGAATCTTTCTCATCTCAATGAGAATCTTTCAAAATGTTTGTTTCTATTGTTTTTACTTTAACTTCAAATTACTGTTGTTCTCATAGCATAGCAAAATTGGTAAGTGCTATTTCTCTCTCAGACTTTGCTACAAAATTAACTGAAGCATAAGGATTGATTGTTTAATAATTATGACAGTTTAAACCAAAGCCAATAAGTTATTTACTAAAAACTACAAACTACTTACATTACTGTTTTAATGATGCATTGAATATTCTAAGGTAAATAAAAAAAATAAAAAAACATATTATTGGAGTTGAAATTATTAAAAACTAAAATATAATAATTACATCGCTGTAAATAAAACATATCTATTTTTGCCACTTTGGCAAAAAGTGGCAAAAATGTATTTTTGCCAGGACGGTTTTTACCGGTTTTTTCCATGGTTTTTACCACCTTTGGCAAAAACGTGCCAACCCTAGGTAATGATAAACATTTTCGTATTTCATCATTTAACATATTGTAATATATTTAGAACCAATCAAATATTCAAAATATATTTCATTTTATTAATATTTTTCCTAGACAATTAAATACAATTTTTAGAAAATGAAAAACAATGCATTATTTTATAATTGTGATTATTTGTCATAATATATATATAAATGGAAACAGTAATAGTAAGTATTAAAAAGATGAGATATATAGAAATAAATTAGTCTGGACTTTCGCCAACAGAAATATCAGTTTAAAAACTTCAGAAAATATATAAATTTCCATGAAAAATTCAAAAACTTAAATTTAATTTTTTAGTAAAATATAAAAAAAACAGTGGTCACAAGAAAGATGACATAACCCTCTCCTTCTGGACCTTCTTTCTCTCTTCTTCTGGCTCGCGAATAAGCAAGCTACCTCGCCGCTACAAAGACCACGTTCAAAGAATTAAACTAATAGGTATTTGAAACGTATGCTGAACTTTAATGCCAAATTTCTCAAAAGCAAATGCCGTTTTGAAACAAACTTTTCATCAGAATAGTTAGGGGTATGATTTCTACAACATACTTTTAATTACCCAAATCCATGCACCATATTTGGTGGTCCACTTGTCAGGAAAAGAAAGCGAAGGATACTTTTATAAAGTACTGGTGTTTACATTCAATGGACCGTACAAACGCTGAAAAGAATCTGCTTACGACAGCCGTCGTTTTTGTGTCGCATAGACATAGTATCAGGATTGTGATGCTCTGAAAGATGGGGCCATCAGTTCAGATGCATCTTGTAAATTTAAGCACCTAAATAATCACAATATAATAAAATAAATGTCTAATTTCAAAGAGTAGAAACATCGAAATTGGGAATTTTAAAGTTACCTTTGTGCTGTTGTAGGATAGAGATATACCTGGTAAATAGAAATGTGCCTTTATCCTGTAAAGACTCGCGAACGAAGAGTGCTACAGCTATGCAAGTGTGTAAAGTAACTATGCCTGACCGGATGGAACCGATAGCAGCGACTCCATTTATGAAATTTGGAAGTTATCAACCCTATTTCGAAAACTATAAGAGATAGAGAAAAACAAAAGTTAAAATACAAACATGCAGAGAGTCTTCGATTGAATAATAAATGATGCTCTGGTGTGTGAGCTTTTTGATATCCATTCACCGTCTTAACTAAGTCACCAACTGCGTGCAGAAATATGCCATTATAAGGCAGACACATATTTACTAATAAAAATAACACATGTAAGCAAGAAGCAGTCCTAGAAAAAAACGCCATCTTTTACTAACTCTGCTTCAAAATCTTATAAAAATGTAATTGATACCAATCGATTAGTAATAACGTGTACTAATTAATGTTAATCGTAAATTTTGCTTAGGGTTAGTCTACGTATAGATACATGTACCAAACTTGCAAATTTTCACTACTGACACCTAATTTTGGCATTATATTTGGAATCTTCAGGTTTCAAGAAGTTTACCTTTGGATACCAAACGGGAAGTCTATCAGTCAAGTAGCTTTATGAATTGTGCATGTTTAAAGTTTGGAACTAATCCTAATGTTAACTCCTAATTTTAAATTCAATTTAGTCGTGCTAAACAAATTGCAATGAGTGTAGTTTCTTAAGTATATCTGAAAAACTACTTTGCAGAATGAGCAGCTATATTTTTGGATTTATATGTTTGAAGCTTGAAGAAATCAATTTCTGTTAAAATATTCATAGATTATAATTTCTATATTTTTTCAAAAATTAATTTCGAATTTGTTTATATATATACATTGAAATTAATTTTCGTAAAAATTATGAAATGTAACATATGATTTTTTAAACAGAAATCAACTTATAGACGCTTCAAAATGGCGAATCCAAAATTACCGCTCACTCCGCCAAAGACATTTTAGAGTTTATGCTCCAAACACTACCCACGTTGCAAACTGTTTTGGAAGAATTAACCTCTCCGCTCCCATTATATTCACTAGTGGATATATGCTACGTAGAGTTATTCAATGTGGGAGTGAAAGCATTAAAAATAAACCTAAAATTAGGAATTTCAAATTTTCAACGTACATAACACTTAAACTACTTGACTGATGTCTTGCCGTTTGGCATCCGAAAATAAAATTTACAGAAAAATCCAAAATAGGATGTCAAAATTAGTATTGGGAATTTTCATGTTTGGTACATTTTCCATATGTAGAGGACCCCTAAACAAAATTTAAGAATAGTATTAATTAATAAGTGTTATTTTTAATCGATTGTTTACCAGTCACATATTTATTTAAAGATTTGCGGCAGAGTTTGTAGGGGTTGGTGCAATTTTTAACCAATTTAATTATACTTCACCATAGGCAGCAATGCATGCGTATTCATACAGGTTGAATGTACTGCTACCAATGGTGAACACTTTGAATATACTTTAATTGGTTTTCTAATAAATTAAATTATACCTTGCTTGCATGTGTTATTTTTATTAGTAAATGTGCCTTACAATGCCACATTTCTGCACGTTATCAGTGATTATTTAAACCGGTGGATGGATATCGATAAAAGTGCATTTCAGGGCTTTTAGTAAAGTCATTTTTAAATGTGAAGTATCATTTCATACTAAATTGAGGACGCTCTACAATTTTGCAATTATCTTTCTTTTTCTTATAGTTTTTGAGATCAAGTCAATAACGTCCTAATTTCACCACTAAGGTTGTTGCTATTAGTTGCATTAAGTCAATGATAGCCAGTTTAGTATACCCTTAAAGTTAGAGATTACCACTTTGCTGTACCATTATCACGCGTGAATCGGTGTAGCCTCTCTCCGTTCGCAAGTATTTTCAGGATAAAGGTAATTTATTATGCATCATATGTATATATATACCTGAGGTAGTGATATGAACTAGAACAGTGAGTTATTACTAAAAAAAACTTGCAAATTTAAAATAAGACTGATGTTTAAAAAAATTAAATTTATTTTTTATTTTTAATTATGTTTAAAGATATCTTAAAGTAACTATTTTTTTTAATTTTAGGATCAAAGAAGGTGGCTATTCTCAGCGGCTATGTGATTCTGATAGTAACTGGTGTGTGCACCAATTTTTTGGTATCACTAGTTATCATCTGTAATTCAAGACTTCGCGTATCGCGTAATTTGCTGATTGTGAATCTTAGTCTCTCCGACCTTATGCTATGTCTTTTCTGCATGCCGTTTACATTAGTGGAGCTCTTAAACAGATCTTGGATCTTAGGATCGTTTCTTTGCAGTGGTGTTCCTTTTGTCCAAGGAGTCACGATATTTGTCTCTTCAGCAACAGTATCTGCAATTGCTATAGATCGCCAAAATGTCATAGTGAATTTCAGCAACTCAAGAAAAAAGCTTGATAATAAAGGGAAAAATAATATGATTATGTATACATCTATACTTTGGTGTTTGTCTGTGCTTTTGTCATTACCAATTATTTTCTCCAAAACAATCCAGAAAGTTATCCTTGGTGATATGTATTTGTACGATAAATGCATTGAAAAATGGCCGTCAGTTCACGCAAGATTCATGTATACAGTACTTATCTTACTTGCACAATTTTTCATTCCAAGTGTTGTTCTCACAATTACTCATCTAAGAATAAAGAGTTACCTGAATCGAAGTGTTCGTAAGCATGATGCGAAAAGTTCTCCAAGGACCTCAGAGCGCCTGAAAAAAGAATTGAAACGAAATAATCGGGCTACTGTGGTGCTTTCATTCATCTCTGTTGTATTTGCCTGCAGCTGGTTGCCTTGGAATATTATGAATTTGATGGCAGATTTTGGAATTTGGCCGAATAACATGCCAGCTGATCATTTCTCACTGGCATTTGCTTTATGCCATCTTCTAGCTATGTCATCCAGCGTTACAAATCCGATCTTGTATGGATGGCTTAACAGCAATGTTAGACGAGAGTTACGGCAAATTAGATTGGTTGCTGTTCACCAAGTTTTTGGGTCAACCAAAGCTATCAAAGTCGGAAAAACAAATGGTTCTGCCCTCTGTGAAAATACGTACATACGTTCGTCAGCAAAGAGGGATTTACAAGAAAGCGAACTGTAAAAAAGAGGCATGTGTTTCAAACTCATGAAAAAAAATAATGATGTTCCGTTCAGCGTTTGCAGTTTCTTTTGTCCACCTTATCAAATATATTCTTAAAAACGTAATTTAAAGATAACATTAACAATTTTTGAGCTTCCTGCAATTATTTGTACTATAATTAAAACAACTTCCTTAAAACCAACGGAAAAAACATATTTTTATGTTTTGAAATGAAAAAGTCCTTCCGACCTGTACCGGGAGGAAAAGGCAGCTTTCCTATATCTTCGTTTTAAAATTTTAGCTAATGTTACACGAAAACAGCAAGTTAAAATGCAAAACAACGTTTACAAAAGATTCGTTAATACTGAATTTGAATAAGAAATTCGCCAAATTATTGAGCAATAGCCAAATTAGCTTCATTTATGAAGACTTATTTTGGTCGCCAAATTTGGCGATATTTCGCCAAATGTCGCCAATTTTGCCAATTTTGTCGCCAATGTCGCCAATTTTGTCGCTAACGGATATGAATATATAGTTTTATGCGTATGATTGGGAAAATTGTTACAACAATGAAAGAAAATAATTTGCGAGTAATCGCGTTAATGTGCTGTTTTGTTTCAAAATGTCAGCCACCCTAGAATTTCAAACTGCTCTATCTCAGCCATTTTTTAAGATAGAGGTAAACCAAAAAATGCTCTGGAATCCTTGTATCAAGGCCTAACACGTAATTAAAAAATAAATTTTAATTTTTAATTTTTTTGTATATTTATTTTAGTTTTAAATTTTTAAATGGCCGCCATCTTGAAACAAAATGGCGGACCAAGCTGGCCAACGAACTTGGTAGAGACATTGATTAGCTTAATACACACAATTAGTTTCATCAAAATCGATTTATAAATACGAGCGTTATCGTGTGACATAGCTCAGATATATATATATATATATATATATATATGTATATATATATATATGGATATATCTATATATATAAATCAACATTTGAACGGAGGGTGGTTTTGGGGTCTGGGGGTCATGATCGGTGAAAATATATCGAAATTTTCCGGAACTGCTTTCCTCCGAACGGCTGCAATAGGTAGCTTTATACTTTTTTGTATTGAAAGCTACCTAAAAGGATACTTCATTCAACTAGGATTGATAAGATGAAAAATATGTTGTATCACGCTATTTTTTCTAAACAAAAGAGTTATGTACAACATTGGTTCAGTTTTACAAATTTCTGAACCATGTTTGTACAAAGTCCATTTATTTTTTATTACTTGATGTAGACTAATTTAAAAAGATATTTTTGCATGATTTGTGTTTAATCTTGAGAACAATTTAGAAATGGTAAGCTAAAATAGTAAACTTTTACTAAAAATTATACATATTTGTAATAATATGCAGTCAAATCTCAATATTTTGTCACTTCAATGCCTCTATCTTCATATTCTAAAATATTACTTCATAGGCTTATAGTCTGTCAGAAGCCCTAAAATGCAGATCATCATCCTTAAGAATATTCACTAAGCAGCAGGTTTTTTCAACCAATAAAAGTATTTTTAAGAGTTTTTCCATTTTTCCCTGTCCAAGGGCAAAAACATCAATTAACCTGTAAACCTTCAATGACTCTTAAATAGAATTTTTCCAAGTCATTCTTGGTCTGCCCCTTGTTCGGCTCCCTTTCGAGCTTCATTCTAAAAGCCTTTTTGGAAGGTGTTCATCTTTCATTCTGCAAACATGCTCACACAATCGAAGCTTATTATGTGCGATCGTCTACTCAACAACCTGTTTAACTTGCATGATTCCGAGTATTAAATTTTAAACTTTTTCTAGCCTTGATGTTCTTGATAATTTTTGTCAGAAGTCTATTTCGGTATAGAGGGGTTTATGTTTTAGGAAGATATTTAAGGTCCATGTCTCTGAACCATACAGTAAAATGTTTTTTTACGATTGCACTATAAATTAATAGTTTACTTTGGGGGAAAATATTACTACTCCACAGAACAGAATTCAATATTGCAATTGTTTTTTGGTCTTCACCAATTTTCTTTTCTACATATCTTTGGCATGATTCATCTTGATGAATAATAGATCCAAGGTATTGGAATTCCACAACAGTTTTTATATTTATATCATTCAATAAAATATCGGCTTTCAGATTTGTTGTTAAGGGATCAGTTTTACTCATATTTATCGTTAATGACTATTTATCATAAGTATCCTTTAACTTGCGAAGCATGTATGTGGCGTCTATTTCATCTTCTGGTATGATGACGTGATCATCCACCAATAATAAATGATGGATATATTTACTATCATTCAGTTTCAAACTCATCTTATGTCATTATCTTGTCCATTCTCTGAGGCAGATATCATTATATAATTTAAAATAATTTGCTGAGATATAACAGCAAGGCAGAAGGTGCTGAAAGGTTCAAACAATTTGTTTCAACTTTAACTCTACAGCTGTTTCTGTAATAAATTTCTTTAATGATATTGATCAGCTTTTTATTTATATTTGCTATTTTATGTACTTTCCAAAGCAAATTTCTTGGTATGTGGTCATAAGCTTTTTCAAGTTCCCCAAATATAAGTTTTGTTGTTCTTCTCTTGTTTCTTCAGAACTTGTTTTAGGATAAAAATGTGGTCAACGCAAGATCTATCTGCTGGAAAGCCATTTTGTTCTTCAATTTCTTCATATTTATCATCATGTCTAACTTCAACAGAATGGTTTTATTGTTGGACTTGTAACGCATATTCCTCTGTAGTTGCTGCAGAGTTGTTTGTCCCCACTCTTAAAAAATGGTATTAAATATCCTTCCATCCATATTGTGGTATTGAATGCCCTGACAAGATCCTGTTGCACAATTGGGTTAATATCCTTACAATGCTTTTACCATCATATTTCAGCAGTTCAAGATTTATTCCACCAGGTCCGGGATATCTGCTACATTTTCCTTCACTGAGTGATTTTTCGACCTCAAAACTTGTGATTTAAAATGCAACAGTTTGATGTTCAAACACATCTGAATCTTTAAATTCAGCTCCGTTCTCCTTGAGCAGTTTTTCAAAACATGACTTCCAAGTGCTAATCTTAATCATTTCAAGTATCGTTTTATGATGAGTATGAGTTCTCATTCTTTTTAAAATCTCCCATGCTTCTGAGGCTTTTTTAAGATTGGCAATTTAGAATTGCACGTGCTCTTTCGCAATCTTCATTTCTGTATCGTCTGATTTCTTTGAATCTCTCTTTTTTCTTATCTTTGTATATATCTAAACTAACAACATCTTTTATATTTAACCAGTTTAAAAATTCTTTGTTTTTCTTGAATTCCTTTAAGAAATTCTTCATTTAGTATTGTCTCCATTTCTACCCCCTGTACCCAATACCTCAAGAGCAACAGCGCTAATATTTTGTTTAAAATGCTTTCAAAATCTACATTTAGTCTATCACGCATTTTCTGATAGATTCCTTTAATGCTCACATCTTGTAGCAATTCCACTTTAAATGATGGGTAACAGATTTCACTTCTATTTGTTCACTGGATATTTCTGCTTTACTCTTTAATCAATTCCATCCAATTTTTGTTCTACTAAATAATTATCTAATCCACAGTCTATGCCTCGGTATACTGTAACATCCGTAATTGTGGCTGAGGTACATTGTCTAGTTTTAATTAGATAAATAATCAATTTCTGTTTTTCCTGTTCTTAGAGCCATATGTTCTCTCTCTCTCTCTCTCTCTATATATATATATATATATATATATATATATGATTTTTTTTATGCAGAAGATAAAAAGATAAAAAAGAGTTCTTTCATTTTAAAATGAAACTACTAATACACTTGGACCAGTGCATAAAGTGCAATGACACTTTCATACATTTAGATTATCATATAATAGAGCTTAATATACTTATGACAAATATGTACATATTTTACATTCTTGAAAAAAATCTGCAGTTGTGCATGTCATTTTTGCAAAAGAGCTAACAAAAATAACTGTATAATTTGGGAAGAATGAGATTAATTTTTGCGCTTCATAAGTTTCCTTTCTGAATTACAAAATCTATGACATTATCGAGTATTTAGAAAGATGCTTGAGACAGTGTCTTAATGGCTCAATAGTTTGTGTCACGATAGTTCTAATCAGAAGTGCTAGATTCAACGCTTGATAACGAAGCCTTTTACTAGAAACCATGCATATTTATCCTTGAAACATAATATTCTTTTACTCGGTCAGTGCTAGTTGATAGAGAAGTACAGAAACCGAGGTATCAAATTTTAATGAAAAACCTGAAGCGATTTAAAACTGAGACTTCCATCTTAAGTGTCCCAACTCTTTCTAACAAACAAAAACAGATGAAGTTACTTTAAATCTGTATAATCATCATAGATTTTCTCTATCTGATATCTAATCCAACAGAATATGACGGGATTATGTGGTGTTTTAAGATACAGGAAGTTACTAAAGACAGATATAATGATAGTATTA
The DNA here is from genome assembly GCA_963931845.1 of Maratus michaelseni. NCBI lineage: Eukaryota > Metazoa > Arthropoda > Arachnida > Araneae > Salticidae > Maratus > Maratus michaelseni. The sequence goes on from OZ007591.1 coordinate 93,437,471, forward strand.
ATGATTGAGCATGGTTATCATACATTTAAATCCCGGTAACTCAGTGGTAAGCGTATTCCGCTTCCAAACTAAAGATCCGAGGTTCGTGTCCGGATTTGGGCAAAGTTCACTCAACCTTTCATCTCTTCAGGGTCGCCATGACTACTAAGCTTGCTTGGGAACTAAACACTGGGGTTTTAGTGTCGCCTAGAGCTAGTACCCATTTTAAGGTTTATACCGATTACCACTGCCAGGAAAAATAGCATTAAAAAAAGAAAAATTGATACATGTTAGATATTAGCATAAACTGGAACAGAAATAACTAAATTTACACTATATGACACTTTAAAAGGTTATTGCTAATTTTACAACATTTTTCATTTCAAGCAGAATCTTGTATGTACTTAATATTTTTGATGAGTGGCAGTTAAAATATTCATAATTGTACTTGCATAAAAATGATAGCTAGTTAATTTTATACGTGTTGAAATTTTGTGCAAAAATAAATAGATAACAGTATTGAGATGCTTAGTTTACTAAGGTGTATTTTTTTTATGAATAATAGGATACTTATTTGCAAGAGCTAATATTTAAAGCAAATGAAGAGTTTTAACATGCGTGACACATCCAACATTTCTTTACACTGGCGATTCTGCGTTACACTTACCACTTTACCAGGACATGTGCTGTATAGTATCTTAGAACCCGTTGTCAAAAAAAGCGCAGATGGCTACAAAAAGTCAAGATACTTAATACATTTTAACGCTGCGGAGTTTTTTGTTATAGTTTATCATACATTTATAAAGATTGTGAGGATTATTTTCAGTTCTTACGTAGTGTTATATTGTAAAGTACTTATACCAGGGAAACCGTTTATATCGAGTCCTAAATTATTAGTAATGCTGCTCTTCAATTAATTCTACTTTAACCCTTTCCTCTACTTGTTTTAACTATAGGGTGTCCCAAAAAAGTCCTAGTGGGAATTTATATAATTCATACGTTAGTAAGACAATCGCAAGAGAGTTTTGAAAACTACCAGGTGCAACACTGGCATCTGTTATGTCAGCATCGCGAGCAGAGTTCAGAATAATGTCGAGATAAATGCATGCATGTGTAAGTTCAACAAGGTACTTTTTCCCTGGAAGAGTGTTCTTAGAATATCGAAATTTATTCTTCCAACAAGAAATCATTCAAAGAAGTGATAAGACTTATTCGTGATAAGTCAGGTATGCTCTATCCCATTCAACCGAATTATGCAGCGATTTCGTTAAACTCATACTTTATCCTGACGTGCTGAAACGTATCTGTGAGAACATGATTTTGCGTTAAGATGCATGTCTAGAAGTTAAAGAACGAAAATTCAACATTTATTGTAGTGCAGAACAAATAAATACGTTTCTGAATTTTCTTTGTAATTTTTACGAAAACTCACTAGCTTCTTTGAGGGACATCCTCTATTACACTGAAAGATATTCTGGAAATTATCCATTAATGTCTAAACGCACAAAATAAGGATCTAATATATTTCGACTTTCGTGCGAAATACTTTATTCTTCGTAAATTTACGAATTGTTTCATATAATATAACTGATTTAGAAGAGCTTACATTTAAATAAATATCAGTAACTAGCCGGTTATAAACAATAAGAGAGAATAATCGTAGCAAACCTTTTTCCAGAATAGCTTAAAAAAAAAGAAAAATCCACTAGTTCACTACTTTCGACTCACACACTTTACAAAGTATACAAATCACGTAAAATTTTAAAAAATCTTTTTTATTAAGAAAATATGCTTTTGATAAGCAAAGCTTAGCAGAATATGGTTAATTTCAGTAAATACAGTGGTATCTACAAAAATGTCGACTTTCAAATGTTTCTTTTATTTTAGAAAAAAAGTTTTACAATATTTGTAGTTCTATATGCTTATCGAGAAAAGAACACCGAAAAAAATACAATTGTTCTACCATAATGCAGAAATAGTTCTAATTTCAAAATACAATGCACTACATTTAGCATATTTTTAAAATCTAACAAATCCCATACATGCATATTGTTCATTTGATAACAATGTTTGTAAGACGGAATTAAAAATTTTTGGCACAGATTTGTCTTTTAACAGCGTTATTTTGTAAGATAAGGACAAAGGTGAACATAGAAACATATCTATTGGCTCATTCAGGGTACGTTATGGTATTGGATTAAGATTATTTTTCCACTATTACCTAAAATGATAATTTTTTATTATAACTTATGTTAAAAAGTACCTCTTATAAGGTCGGGAAGAAAAAGATCAGGATACAGTATAAAGATTTCTATCCGTTAAAAAACTATGAAAATGAATCTCCTACGAATTATGAATCTATTATAAATGAGAGCTAACCAAATTAGATATGCAGGAAATTCATCACGAGTTCAAATTAACTGGGACAAGGCAAGTTTTTTCTGGAATTGGAAGTTAATTGCCAGCTTCTGGCACAAATTAATTGTATCTGTTTTGAACTTGTTAGGATATCTAGCATTGAATATACTATAATGTACGTTAGAATGAAAGTTACCATTTCTGTGTAATTTTCGCTTGTAAGAAATCAATAGTAGTTTGTAGCCATTGTCAATACAATTCGCATTCATTCGTTTGCGAATATGTAAAAATGTATGTTACTTCTAGAAAATGAGTAACAATTGTTGTCCTTACTTGTCAGAAATTTGATTACGATAAGAGATTACTATATTCTATTACTGTATTTTTTCTGCTATTGGTTCTGGAAAAATATTGTTTTTACCGAAGTTTTAGGAGAAAAAATTAAATGGTGCATTTTCTCAAGACAAAGGAAAGGCAGATATGGATAAAAAAAATAGTTGTTGGGGGCCATCGTAATACTTACCCATCTTGGATATGCATAATATAAAATATGAAAATAAAACGTGTGTAAACTACTTATAGAATGCATTGCAATTTCAATAAAATCGTGGCTTGATGACGTCATAAACTTTAAATACTCTATTACTGAATTGTGTAAAAGCAACATCCTTATAACTCCAAAAACGATAATCATATTAACTAAGAGTTTACTGCGTCGTATTAAGCGTCTCATTTCCAATTAAAATATATTTTTGAATTGAAATTTGAATGAAATACAGGATAATCGATGTTACTGAAATTCAATAAGCTTCATCCCATTATTACATACTAAGTACATACCAAATTTCAAGTCTCTAACTCAATTTATTCGGAGATAGAGCGTTTACAGACACAAACACAAAGAGACACACACGGACGGCAAAATTTCTTTTCTAAAAATATGTTTTTCGGAATCTCCAGTGTCTAAAACGTGTAAATTCGTCAAAAAAAATTTGTTTCGATTTTCAAAACGATTACAAGATTTACCCTATACTACGTATGATGGGTAAGTAAATAAAAGTAAAAACAGTTTTTCTAAAACACTCTTATATAAGTATTCAACATTTATATTAAAAATCACGCCTAATTTCATGATTGCAAATTATGTTTTTGCAAAACAATGCCGTTACAATACATTAATTTGACGTGGAGACCACACTTCATTATGGAAAAGTATCTGCTTTTTTTACGCTTGGTAGAAAACCCGAAGGAGTAAATTTATCAAACAAATTATAATTAGTGGTCTATTTCCTTTTTAGGTGTGTTTGTAATTATATAAATACGTAGCACATATAGTTGTCGTCTGGTCCGTCAGGCCGTCTGTCCGCAAATAACAGCGCAAAAACTACCCAACCGAATCGCTTGAAATTTAATATATATAATTGTTGCAGAATTTTGTCGAGTCATTTGAAATTTTATGAAAATCGAATCATAATTTTAAAAGATATTAATAAACGTTTTCTTCATTCTATTTATACCTATTATACATAATCTGTATAATAAAAGCGCAAGTCCTATGACTGAGGAAAGCAAATACGGGCTGACCATTTCTTTTTTTCATATGCAAGGTGGCCATTTTTATTCAAACTTATTTTTTGGAATAAAATTGCATAAATGTTGCATTTTTAATCGTTCAAGTCGAAAGATCGTTCAAAATTGTTTGTTTGAGAGATGAGTTACATTAAAAAAATCTATAGATTCTGAGATAACTTCAGTGGAAATTAGGCTAACAACCGAATGTCTCATTCCATTAAAGTAAATAAACACAAGAGATTCGTTCATCGTGAGTCATCGAAATATTAAACAATGGCGGTAATCATTTGCAAAGCAAGAACTCCATGGTGAATTTTGCAGAGCTGTCTAGTGTCGAAAAAAAATTAGCATCTGTAAACGTGGCATGTGTAATAAGAATATAAATACATGCTTATTTCGCTCATAACAGACGATATAATTCATTTCACTGAAATAATAATGATGTTTTTTTTGCATTATAAAACTAGTTATGGTACGAACGCACCTCATTTATTTGTCAAGTTTAACGTACAATTTCCAACTTGTTAAGATATGGCAACAGGAAAGAAAAAATGACACGATTTTCTTTTTAAGACTTCTAAATTGATTTCTCAAAGCATAATCACAAGTTAATTAATATAAAACCATTAATTGATTAAAACTAGTAATTGATAAATTGTTTGATTTTTTAAAAAATATATATTACACTCTTTATTTTTTATTTTCTACTTTTTAGTGACTAGAATATTTTGTTGTTGGAGTTTCACAGCCAGTTGGTCTATTTTGGCGAACCTGGTTTGGCGCATCATTAAATACATATTTAATGTAACTCGTACACAAATATAACAATAAAGAATATTTGCCAATTTATCACCTTTGGCCATCGAACAAAGAAATGCCTTAAAATCAATTTATTAATCTATAATTAAATTATAAATACAGGGTCATCGAAAAAGCTTGGACACACTCTAAAAACGACATTTTTAAAACTAAGCAAAAAATACTCAAATCTGAGTATGTCTCATAGTCAAAGTGGCTCCGAATCAAAATTACTGAAGTTTGAAACATGTATATACTCATTTCTGAAAACATGCACACGCTCAAGAATAAAACATCATGTGCTCATATTTGAGTATGTCCATGTTTCAAAAATGAGAATGAACTGACTTCTATGTGCTCATTTTTGAGCATTTCCATGCTTCAAAAAGGAGTTGGAACTGATTCTAATCACTTTTGAGTATGTCCATGTTTCAAAAATGAGTATGACCTGACCTCTATGTGCTCAGTTTTGAGTATGTCCTTTTTTCAATATTTTGAGTATTTCTGATATTTCAGAATTGAAAATACTGGGTCGTCATATTTGAAACAAAAAGTTTCATAACAAAATGAAAACATCTATTTTGAAAGTGTCATTTTTCTCAGTGCAGATTTGAGAGATTCATAACGCTAAAAGTAATCGAGTAAACGTAATAAATTTCTTTCCAAAGTACTCGGCAATTATCCAAGATTTGTTAGATGTAGTTGTTTTAATGTCGGGGCATTCAGACAACGCGCAGAATCGATGATCAGGAAATGTAAATCGCACCACACATTCGCCAGTTTTACGTTTTGCTTAGGCTATTCGTGTACAAAGTAGATCTTTTCCTACTAAATGGACGATGCTGAAGAATTTTCTAATTGACATTTTCCCCATTCCTCTAATAGTTTTAAACGTATACGCTTTCCACTCCGGAATCATAGAAAAAGTTAGGACAGCACGAACGCCTTGTTCACCGGTCAATTGTTTATTCGCTTCGTCTGAATGTCACGATTTTAAAACAGCTACATCTAACAAATCTTGAAAAATTGTAGAGTACTTTGAAAAGAAAATAATTGCGTTTACTCAATTACTTTTAGAAATATGATTCTTTCAAATCTGTCTAACCTATTCCGATGACCCTGTGTATTAGAATAATGTATTGTCATTGAAAACATACCTATGAACATATATGTTTTTTAAATTCTAGCATATCAAAAGTGAGTGAAAAGTCGATTACAAATTTCATCTTTACATACAAAAAAAAAAAGTTGAATTAAAAAATAAATGTACAAATGGATGGATTTTTTTCCAGAAATAACGGAAAGAATCCCGAAAATGTTATTAAAGACTTTCCAAGGCTCTTTCAAATATCCTTACTAGTCACGATATTTGATATTTCAGCTGTACAGCGCAGGTTTCTGGTGGTTAGTCCAAAGGCGAAAAATGTCAAAAGGAAAAACTTTTGACATTTCGAATGGTATAAAAAGGACATGTTTGAGCTTACATATTAATACATACATACAGTGCGTCTCAAAAGTATATAGACAGGTGATTTTTTTAAATAACAGTTAAAAAAATGAAGCATTAATCAGGAAAAAAATAATAAGCATATGGAATCATAACATAAGTTTATTACAGCATAACATTATTACAACAAAGAAATACAGTATAAGTTTTACAGAAATTTTGTAAAACAATCAAAATCAAAATAGGCTGTCCTAAAAATATATGGACTTTCCGAGTATTTTGTATTTAAATATCAATTTTGTGTCCATTCCTTTGAATTATCTAGAAATTACTATAATGCTTCGAACTAGGGTTTGGAGAATGTGTGGCTCTAAAGAGAACCAACTCTGCTCCACTTGTTGCTTTAATTCCTGAACAGACGGAAACCGACGTCCATGGGCATACACCTCTCGTGAAAGTACTCCCCAAAGGTTTTCAATTAGATTCAGGTCTAGGCTGAAGGCTGGCAACTCCATAATAGTCACTTGATTGTGCGTAAACTAAGCTGTTGTTGAGTTTCAGGTGTAAATCACCGCATTGTCTTGTTTGAATTTCCAGTTTTCACTTCCTAAGATGTTACCAATTGGAAGTATATTGTTTTTGAGGACATTTTGATAATCCCCAAAGCACTGTTGACCTTCAAGAAAAGCAATATCCGTTGTTATGTTGAAACAGAACGCGCTCCACACCATGAGAGAACCCCCTCCTTGTTGTCGACTAAAGAACGTGCGAGATTATCATCGTAGATCATGCCAATAGTATACCAACCATCAGGGCCATCCAAATCAAACTTTTGTTTGTCTTTGGAGAAAACATTTAACCATTCATGTGTTTTTTAGCCCAAAGAACGCGTACCTTTCTATGGTGCAATTTCAACGTAGGTGTCCGACACATTCTAAGATTTTTAAGAAATTTGCTTGCCTGTATGAGACTTTGAACATTAGATCGCGAAATAGGAAACGCTAAAGTCCTCGCAATTTCACGAACAGACTTCTTTTGGGTTGAAACTGCTCGCAAAATTTCTCTGTCTTGTCGCTGCGATGCTTTTCTTGATCGACCTGAACGCTTTTTTGTAATCTCATTGTCACCTTTCGATAAAATTTCATAAATTCCAGATATTCTACGCTTCATTTGTGTAGCAATATCAGAAACTTTAGAATTTTGAGCCTTTAAACGCCAAATTTGGGCTATATCAGCTGCAGAGTATTGAACGTTGCTAGCCATTTTTCTACTATTCGAGAATTCAAGAACGAGCAGGGATTTTATATTTCGAAATGGTTACGTCACATGTACATAACGCAGATATGAAAATTTGTTTGATACAGTGGTAATAAAATCGATTATTTTCATTGTCCATATACGTTTGGGACAGCTTATTTTGAATGTTAACATTTTACAATTAATCTGTGATATAAGCATAATATTTCTGTATTGTAATAAACTTATGTTATGATTCCATATGCTAATTATTTTTTTCGTGATTATTGCTTCATTTTTTGAACTGTTATTTAAAAACATATCCTGTCCATATACTTTTCAGACGCACTGTGGGATCATAGATCAGGAGAAAATGTTGTTTTTCAATCGTAATCGTCCTTTATTACTTCATTGTTAGATGAAGTTTTCAAGAATGACACATTCCTACGTTTCAAGATTTCCATGTATTTCAAGAAAATCATTATCTCTTTAACAAGAAATAAATATCTATTGCATTTTAACGTGAAGAAACAAACAAAAAAAATTCTTGAGGGTATTTTACAGCGTTTAGGTTGTTTTAAAGTCTTATCATTTCACTTAATTAAGATTAATGTGTAACTTTGAAATAATAAACAAATATTATCATTAAAATTTACCCCTTTCTTGACATTTACGGTCTAAGATTCCCATTTACAACTCTGAGTAAGTAAAGTCATTTGCACCATTCGAAAAGTCAAAGTTATTTTTGATTGACTTTTTCATCTTCGGATAAACTTCAAGAAGTCTGAAAAACTGAAGATTCGCATATGATGTAAGCAATGCTTTGGAAATTCTTTGCTGGCTTTTGAGAGATTTATTATACAACTAGCGGCCCTCCCTCGCTTTGCTTCGGGTTAACCTTGAAAACCTTCATCTCTTTGTGTTTTCTGTAGACCTTTTTAATGTGTACAATAATTAGTACATTATTTTGATAAATCTTGTAGGGTTCAGCCTGCGTTTGCAATGTATAAGCGGAAAAAATGAAATTATTTACGACATCACATTAAAAACCTCGAAAATAACAGTATTTCTCCACTATTTAATGGATATACATATAAACCTTCCTCTTGAATCACTCTATCTATTAAAAAAAACCGCATCAAAATCCGTTGCGTAGTTTTAAAGATTTAAGCGTACATAGGGATATAGGGACAGAAAAAGCGACTTTGTTTTATACTATGTAGTGATTTAGGAGTAGGTAGTGACCTTTTTTACGAGTTGCGTTCCTTTTCTATTAGATATTTTCTTTATCCGTAGAGAAAAGGCTTTAGTGCCATTGTTTTTCATAAACAATCAGTAAAATCTAGGTTTCTCTTCCACCAATAGTGAGGGAAATACCTCTTAAAATCACAGAGTTTGTGAGTAGGAGGAAAAACAATTGTTACTCATTTTCTAGACGTAATTGAAACTTTTATATACACTAAAGCGAATGTGTGCGAATTGTAGTCACGGCGCACAGTGGAGTATTTGGGGCAAAATCCTGACCAAAATTAATTTTCATGGGTTTTAAAGTTAAAACCATTGTTGTTGATTTACTATTAGTAAATCCGCTTAATTAATGTTATATATGCATAAATGTATGCATTTATTTAAATAAATAAATATATAATACAATGTTTACTCAATTGTTTATTGTTTATAAGAGGAAATGAATTTTTGATAGGTTTGTTTTATTTACATGTAATGTTTAATTAAATGTCGTTAATTTTACTACACATAAATGTTTAATTATGTACAAAAACAGATGCATATAACATATATATATATTATTTGGATTTAGTATTTACCAAAGTTGAGTCTGTATAGTATGGAGATGCTGATGTTTGTGTGTTTCTAATAGATTTGCAGTCCTTCCAAAAATCATTAATATCTAAAAATGGCAACATTATGCGGACACATTATTTTTTTTAACTTTGAAGTCAAAACTTTAGCCAATACAACTATAATTAAAAAATGGTCCGACAAACTCGTACACAGCTTTCGAGTGCTTTGAATATATTAGATAATTTATTTCAATAAATTAGATATAAAAAGGCTTAATATTAACCCATTTTCAATTTTAATTATTTTTTATATGAAAAGTAACATTATTTAAATGCACATATCAAAGTATACATTTAAACACAATAACAAAGCTGAAACATAACAAAAAAGCACGTCTTTTCTCAAAGACACTTTCATTTCAGCTGATGCTAGGAGCCGCCAGATATGGCCCAAAATCCTGAAATACACAGAGATCGTTGTACCCGTTAGTCAACTATTATAAAATATGCTTTTTACACTTTTTGAGAAAATTTTAATTTCTGCCTTTTTGGACAGGCTTTTGCATCAAATACTACACTGTGCGGCGGCTAAAAGTTCACTGCTTTCTGACTGATTGAACTTTCACAAAATTCAATCAGAAATGGTTATTTTCCATCTAAACTACCTTAACGGATTCAAAATTAGACATCCACACGATATCAAAGAAGATAAACTTAATTTGAGGTAGCATCTACAATTTAACTTGCAGTTCTAGAAAGAAATTGCCTTATCCACTTATTTGCATACTATTGTAAAAAAATTAATTTGAAACCAATCACTTATTAGCGGAAATTAAAGTAATACGCTTAAATTACATTATGTAAAACTTTAATAAAATTCACGTAACTAAAACTTTTTTATTTATTTAAATATTTCAATTACTTTATCCAAAAAGGATCAAATTCCACAAAAAGACAAAAGTTATATTGTATAATCGATTATTTCTCTGTAATCCAAAATGTGACTTGATATAGAGATTGACTGTAATAAACTTGCATGTTACTTACGTCTGTTATTTGCGTCACGGAATATTCAAATATATTTTAAATACTTTGAATCGATATATATTATAAGATGTTAAATAATCAACTCTATTTATTCCTTCTGATAAAGTTTATTCTCCAGTTTACGAAAAATATTTAATAAACTGTTTATATGTCCGTCAGGCAAAGTATATAAATATTTTAAGTAGTAATTTTAATGTGTGAAGATTTTCTGAAAATGTCTTTTATGTCGAGTGAGTATTGATAACTTTTTTGATTGAGTATTGATAACCTTTGCTCGCACTTCCTGAAAACACGTACAGTTTTACTACATGATGACCAATGATATTGTTTAAGATACTTTTGTCTTTTACAGACATGTTTATGTTTAATGCCCTTTTCAACCCTTTTGCACGCTCAGAAAATTAATTTGCACCTTCGTGTAAAATTACTTCCAACTTTAAGTAGTTCACATTACAACGTAACTAATGAGATTCTCGATCAAATTAACTGTATCTGTCCGAGTCCATGTAAGCTGTTGTGTATTGTGTATTGAACAGATCAATATGTTTACCCTGTATGTAATTCTTTCAAACTATCTTACTATGTCACTGACATGCATGCATGTTGCTTTTCAAATATCTTAAAATCATGGTTTTATATATTACATTACCTTTCTAAATGAATATGTTAAACAAACAAAACAAAATAGAATAAACAAAACATAAAGACTAGTTTAACTATGTCTCTAAAACGTGAAAATTTGAACTTCAGTATTAATTTATGATTTCCAACAGTACAAATGGAAAATAGTAGTTGTCATGACCAGGGCTTTACAAATTTTATAAAATCTGATAGCCAGCGAAAAATTCTAGTCGCCAGTATAAAATATTTACCCCCCCCCCCCATTCATTGATTTTAAAATGGCAAAAGTTTTTTTTATGAATTAATTGAGAAAAAATAATAACAAACACGGTTTAGAAATATTATTTACATAGTTTAGAATAGTACATAATTTAGTTTTATAGATTTACTTCATATAAATTACTTATAATCACATATATATTATTATTATTCGTTAAAATGAATATGATAGATTAATTATTTTTAATTCTGAATACAGAAACCTGATTTTAAATTTACAAAAAAAAAAAAAAAAACCACAAGAATTTTTTAACATTGTATCCAATTTTAGTTGCCATAGAGGCTGAATTGGCATTATTTCTTACTGTTTTATCGACTCCCCTCCCCCTCCTTCCACGTTCTAATCATGTGACTTTCTAGCTGGCTAGAGAGGCAAAGAATGGCGTTTTCTGTGCATAAGATGGGGAATGCCTTTTAAATTTTGTTCTTCCATTAAAAGTACGAGGAAATGTAAAGATCACTGCTTGCCGTGCACCAGTAGGGGTTGTGGAGTGAAAAAATACCGTTTGTGCTTATTTCATAGGTCACCAAAAAAAAGAAAAAAAAGAAAAGAAAAAGAAAACGCAAAATTAAATAACTTGGTCGCCAGACAGAAAAACTTAGTCGCCAGTGGCGACCTGGCGACCGTATTTGTCAAGTCCTGGTCATAACTCTTATTAAGTATTTAAGAAAATTAAAATTGTTTACTAAACACATTAAAATAAAATTTATTTAATAAAATTATATTATTCACTGTATATGAACTTGTTGGTTTTAAATTAAAAAAAAAATGTATTCTTAAAATACTTTAAAAGTGTTTCTTTAATCTCTTTTACGATTAAGAAAAATTTAGAAAAGCTGTAATAAAGAAATACATTAATACAATGATTTGCATAATGTGCATTCCTTTTACTATCAGTAAAAGTGAAAAAAACTTCATGTGAAATGTGTTATTTAACATACAAAATAAGTAACTATTTTATTTGCAACATATCAATAATTTCAAAGAAAAAAAAAATCTTGTGAAAAGCATGTCGATTTAAAGACAGAAAATATTATATATTTAATGCTGTAATATCTGAAGTTCAGAATTATACTTCTTCTGAATCTACAAATTTATAAAATGTTTTTCAACAAACGTAAATGTATTTCTATACTTTCGTAACATTTACAACATAATTTTTGTTTTACGAGGGTCAATCAAAAAGTCAGTTGCATAACTTTTATTGCCCGAAAATATATATGATGAAATATTTTGGTAACACTGGTATCAAACGTTTTTCGAATAAGTAGAAAGAATTTGGAAGCGAAAGGTATAGATCTACCACTATTAGTCATAAAAATGTAAGGTTTGCGGCCAATGGCGTCAAACCTGATTATTATGATGTGATGCGTTTTCTGTGGTTAGAAATGTGCATATTTTTCTGGCATTCATCTCCAGTTGAAACTAGTAAATTGTTTAAAATAATTGCATGTTTTGTGATTGCGAAATAATACGATATTTCAAAATGATGTTTATTTACATTTTATATATATTAAGAGATACTAGTAAAAAATTTAAATTTACATGATTAATGACAATGTGTTACAGAAATGTGAGACATCAGTTTGTACAAATGGAAAAAAAAAAACTATCAATTCAGCCTCAGCAAAAAACTAACAATTTTAAAAAGGTGAAGGAAATATAAAAAAAATTATCAGACGTTAGACAAGATTTTTTTCTAGAAGTTATGAAGAAGTTCGAGCCACATTATGATAAATGTATAAGAAAATTTCGCGATCAGATGGAAAAGTTGCTAATGTATGATGACTTCAATTATATCAAAGGAATTTAACAGCTGTTTTAATGGCTGTTTTCCCTTGTGAGTGCAACTGACTTTTTAATTGACTCTCGTATTGAAGAATGAAAACAAAAATTTGTGATTTTTTTGTATTCCTTGTCACAATACAATACAATAAAATTTTTCTGTAAGCCTGTGCTTTGTGTTTTTTAATTATTGTTTTGCACGAAAAATGTACATTTAAATATGAATTATCAAATGAGTTGAAATAAAAATTTCGATGCTGAAATGAGAACAATAATTGAGGGGGTCGGGGCAAGAGAGTGCCAAGCTACATTTTTGAACTTCTAAGATAGTTCAATTTGAAAATTTGATCCAATACTCAAATCAAATTATATAACCTAAAGTTTTTTCGCCAAAGTCTTAGTAACATTTGAGATATTTTGAGTAAACAATATGGCATTACTTTAATGACATTACTATTACGTTTTTTGTAAATTAGCTATCTTCATTGGGGGCATAGACATCTGGGGCAAAAACGAAACCTGTCACATATCTATCAAGTGACATTAGAAACAAATTATATGTTGGATATTATAATTTACAATATTAAGCAACAGATTACAGTGTTAGATTTATTTCACCAAAAATGTGCCTTGGCAGTTTCTTGCCCCGACCCCCTCAATTCTATTCAGCTACAAAACAAAATGTAAAGTTAAACTACCTCTGAAATGTGAATGGCAATAATTAATTTATGTCATAAAATTTTTTATGTGAATACAAGATATGCAAAAAACAAATACAAATAAAATTGGTGCCAACTATTTGATACGAAAGAATGCTTCTTCGACCTAAATATAGTTACACTGAAACTGAAAGAATGCTTCTTCAACCTAAATATAGTTACACTGAAACTGAAAGAATGATTCTTCGACCTAAATATAGTTACACTGAAACTGAAAGAATGCTTCTTCGACCTAAATATAGTTACACTGAAACTGAAAGAAATTGAATCCTGGACACAGATTTAAAATTTTAAATTAGAAAAATAAGAGAATAGACTTTCTCATACACCATTAATGTTCTAACCTTTCTAAAAACAACCAGTTTGTTGATTAGCTTTGTTTTTAAAATCAGCATTTTCTTTACCTCTTAATTACCCCACACCCCTCGTAGAATTCTATCTGTCCGCCCAGACTCTCAGGGTATAAGACTGAAATAACTTATAATTTTTAGAATATCTAATGAATGATACATAAATTAATATAAATACATAAACTAATACTAATTAATACTCTAGTGTGCAAAACTTAAGCAACAAAGACAAAATGCTAATTTCTGAACACGTGAATACTCAAAAGGAAATTCTATAAACAGCAAGTGTAGAAAATAGCAATAGGTATACTACCCTAACAGCACAGACAGTCGATGTGAAGTCTTCTTGACATCACACATGGTCGCAATTGTCACAGTCACTGAAATGAACTGAATTTTGATATCTTTCATTCGTATCATTTATACTGTCATTTAGTCACTCCACTGAGAAGTCATCATGACTGCTGCTTTGTGACGAGTCACCAGGTGACTTTACAATGAAGTCATCTTGTGACTCTCATGTTACTATCATTTGGAGATTCCATTGTAAAGTCATCATGATAGCTGTTTTGTGACTAGTTCCCAAGTAACAGAAAATGAAATCCTCTGGTGACTTTTCGCAAAGGAGTGCAATGGTGACTTCACAGTACAGTGTCGGTCACCTGAAAATCACCATGCGACTTCATTGTGACATTATTTCGTGACTCATTACAATGCAATGCTCACAGTAACTTCAAAATTGAGTCTTCAAATCACAGTCACGTGAGAATCACCAAGTGACTTCATTGTAATGTCACTTGGTGACCCATCACAAAACAACAGTTACGGTGACTTTTCAGTTAAGTCACCTTATAACAAATCTCTGAGAGTAATAATGAGACGAGTGAAAGATCCCATATTTTGATTCACCGTAGTAACTGCGACACTTGTGGCCATGTTTGACGTCAAGGAGACTTCACATCGACTGTCTGTGATGTTAAGGTAGTACCTATTTTCCACACTTGCTGTTTATAGAATTTCCTTTTGAGTACTCAGGTGTTCAGAAATTAGCATTTTGTGTTTGATGCTTAAGTTCTGCACACTAGTGTACATAAACTACACGCGCACTTTCTAGTTCGCAGACCACAGTTTAACAGCTGTTCAAAAATTTATTTTCAAATACTCAATAACATGCCTACACTGAAAAAACAGAGAAATGTTTCTTAATGTAACAAAAAGGTTTACGAAAATATAATATAACCTCCTAATGAACAGATGAAAGAATTTTCAACTAGGTAAATTATTATATTCAATGGTTGGACTATCATTGTTGAGATTTATTCCAACAGAGCGAAAAATGCCGTTTACCAGTACTCAAACCTGGGTACTTTGGCTTGCGGTGCCAACGCTCTTCCTGCTGAGTCATCCCCCGATATACTGGCTGGCATATTTCACTCTTATTTGTTTGACAAGGCTGCGAACTGCAGCGCTAATTTCATTCATCCGAGCTATAACTATAGCATTTTACACGATGAATCTGAAATAACACGGAAACTCGTGTATACCATATAATTAAGTCATAAAGAACAGATGAAAGTATTTTCAACTAGTTAAATTATATTCAATGGTTGGAGTATAATTGTTGAGATTTATTCCAACAGAGCGAAAAATGTCGGGACCAGGACTCAAACCTGGGTACTTTGGTTTGCCATGCCAAAGTCCCTAAGTTTGAGTCCTGATTCCGAAATTTTTCGCTCTGTTGCAACAAATCTCAACAATGCTACTCCAACCATTGAATATAATATAACCTTTTCCGAGCTATCCCCGATTCCAAAAAGCGTTCGTTTATCTTCAGCAATCTCAGAAACCAATAAAGGATCAGGGTCCATAAGCCGTGTTTTTGGCCTATGAAATAAGACTAAAATTCGATTTTGTTACACTAATTTAATTATTTCACTTTTTAATATTACAAGGTTTATCCCGCTTGATTTCAACAATATTTTTTGCATTTTATTAAGATTTATATGACTTACGCAAGCTCAAAGTTCGTATTATTTGTAGTTTTTGATGAAAAATACTCAATTTCTCCTAATTTTACCTCAATTATTTATATGAGCGCAATCGTGCAACACTTTCTTTTTTACATATATTATAACATACATCAGAATGTACAATATTTGTACAAATAAAAGTGTTGCAAAGCTGCGCTCATAGTAAAATATTAAAAATAGGGAATTAAGTAACTGTATTCCTTCACATCACTAAGAGACTTTAGGATGCAGCAACGTGTTTAAACGTGCTAAAATGAAGGTAATTATTACTAATGTGAAGGAATCCAGTTATTAGCAATAGTTACGCTCATAACCCTATCAATATCAAATACCATTTATTAGAGCAGACGAATCAAAGAATTACAATGCTGTTATGACTAGATGGAAATTTAGTTGAAATACCATATTTTTATAAGTTAAATATGATGCTGCATCGTGACATATTGAATTTTTACGCATTATAATCTCTATGATATCTCTTTTATTAGGATCAATAATGTAGATTGGAGGAAAACTTTACTTACTTTATAAATTATGAAATAACTCATTACATTAAAGAATTACTATACTCTCATGACTAGATGGCTATTTAGTTATAGATAAAAAGAGCATATAGCTGATATAAAATGTAACAGAAAAACCTAGCAAGATTATATTAAGAAGAAACCATCCAAATAAATTTCAATGAAAATAAGACAATTTTTAACTCCAATCTATTTTATCATAATAAAAACGAAACCATGGAGATTATAATGCGTAAAAAATTCAATATGTAACAATGCAGCATCATTTAACTTTTCAAAAGTATCGTTTGAATTACTCCATGGTTATAAATATGGAACTAACTTAAGTTAACTAAAGTTAAAACAAAATAAAATAGCGTGCGTAATGTGAGGGTGTACGCAAAACATTGAATGATGGCATTTCAAATCATCACATTATAGATTGTGCAGTTATAGAATATTTTTAAGTGTTTGGATAATGGCTGCGGTGGAACCGAGACATGTAAACAGTTTATGAAAAACCTATTTTACAAGTTTTTATAGTTTTTATTTTACAACTTTTAGCAAGTTAATGAATTCTCATAGATCCTTTTCATATTAATGTAGGCAAGATTACTACGTAATATAGCTAGGATTTAAACAGGGTTTCTAGGAAATTTGAGTCGTTCAATACTAGTTGGTTATATACAAATCTTAATGATCAAAAAAATTATTAGATGATTGATAATTGTGAATATTTTTTGTCAGAAGAGAAATTATTTGTAAGGTCATATAGTCTGTTATAAAGGCTAAAAATGATCATTATAATAATTTTAAAAAATGAGAGGGTTTATAAATTTAGACTCTATATAGATAAAATTTTATATTTAAGCATATATAGTTAGATCAACAAACTTTGAAAAGTGGCGTAAAAAACACTGGAGGTAACTGTAAATAATACTTCTTGAAACTCCACCTTTTCTGAAATTTCAATTAAAAAATACAAGAAAGAAATGTCATATCCGGAATAGATTATGAAACACTTTCAACTCTCTCAGAATTCTGTATCAGAACTTCACCGTTTAATAAGCTGAAAGATGATGCTAAGTGAGCAATTTGAAAAACTCATAACACATTTGAAAACACAACTTCATCAATTACCATCTGTGGTTGGAAAATATCCGAATTCATCTGTGCAGCCCTGTATATGATCTATACTACCTGTATCTATTTAACAATTTAACCCTGTGCATATACTACATATGCAAAAATTTAGTTCAGTTAGGAAACATATAACCCAGTTGAAAATAACCCTTTAACAATTTCCGCCAATAAGCGTAAATATATTCGAACTAGGAGGCTCAGCCCCCTACTCACTAACGCTCACCAACCCCCCGTGAATTGCGAAGCAATTCACATTGAGACCGCCTCGCTGTACCAGCTCACTTCGCTCTCTCGCCCCTTTTTATTTTTCAGCAATTCTAGCCGGAATACGTTCTACCATAAAACATTTGAACATATGAAATTGACAATTTTTTTTAATGTAAGAAAGTAATTCTCCGTTGAAAACACGACTAAAAATGCATTTAGATGGCGCTACCAATGGGCATATAAATCATTTAAATACTATGAAAAAAGGATCTTGGAAACATAATTAGTTTAAAACTTATTGCACCTGTAATATTGTACAGCATGGCTTAAATTCATTAGAAAAAAAAATAAACTACGTGATAGGAAGATAGTTTATATATATCATCAATCATTGTTTAAATTTCGTTCGACATTTTACTGTTCTAATTGATTATAGATTTTTACAAGAGAAATTATTTTCTACTTCATCAAGACAGCAACAGATGGCGGCAGGTTGAATCTAGACAGTTGATATATTTATTTTTTCCGATTTTTGAGTGAGTGAAATTTGTAAATGAATTCTAAATAAGATTGACAATTCATTTGAAATTAACATAATTAAAATGAGGAATCATCTCAGACGCTTTGGATTACGTACATGTTATTTTATTTTTAATAATTGCTAGTTTGAGTTTCATTCTATGGTTTCACTGCTCTCACACTGACCGCCATATTGGACGGAGGCGGAGCTGATCTAACACAATCTAGTCTGTTCATTGGTCTGAGCTCTGGAAACTACAATTGTTGCCAAACCATAAGCTACAAATTCATCCCTATTTCCGCGCCACGTAAGAGAAATATATATATAGATTCTTTTGTACAGCCCTGAGATGTTACACACACCAAATAATATGCAAAAAAAATAATTTTTAAAACTTATAGCATAATTGAAAACGCACATCCAGTAATTATCGCTCACAGACCGTACTGAAAGCGAATGCTTTTGTGTGTCTCTGTAAACGAACAATAAATGCTATGCGCTCCATACTCTACAGTAAGCATTTTCTACTGCACACCTTAGTGATTCATATTAATTCCATTGTGTCTAAAATAGTTTAATATCATCAAACTACACCGCAAACGATTTTTACCATAGACCATAATGCAATGGAATTGCTTTAAATAACCCTGTAAACGAAGTAAACATTTTACACACTCCATTTGCAAAAGCGAACATGCCATAGCATACCTCAATAACATATGTCAATTACATGACAATACGAGCATATTTACACGAGTTAGAGTATGGAGAGTCTTACAGACAGACAGTAGATGGCAATCAAACAGACCGTAGACTGACAAATTGAATTCATAAACACTTTTCAACTAAAATATATATGTAAATGCGTAAAGTGATAAAAACAGAGCACAAAAAGTCTTATAAAAACCTCTTAATGTGATGATTGACATGTTTCAAACGCACTAACGACGCCATTATCAAGATCTGTGGTTAACAATATTTATATCTCATTGTTATATCATATACCCTAATATTTATGATTTTTCTTTTACTTTGAAGCAATTTTTTCTCCCACAAAATACACACTTTGTTTTAGCATTTTGAATGTAGTGCAAGTTTCTGGGCATTGTTGTTTAAAGAAGATATTGTTGCCATTTTTTCTGTCAAAACTAATATATTCGTAACGAGAACATGTGCAATGAATCATCCTCTATTGAGTTACCTAAAATTTGGCATGCGATGTTATTCAATTTGAAAAAAAGCAATAAAGAAATATTAATTTTCAGGTTTACAGTTGACCATTTCTAAGCACCTTACTTTTATTACACATATGATCTCGTGGTTTATGTTTATTCAAGTTTATTTTAAAAATTTTTGCGAGAATAGTTTCTTTATCATGTAGATCTTGATAATGGCACATTTTGTGCTTTTGAAACATGTCAATCATCCTATTAAAATGTTTTTATAAGCCTTTTTGTGTTCTGTTTTTATCACATTAAGCATTTATATGTGTATTTTAATGATAATTAGTGATTTTATTATATGATTATGTAACTTTTCAACTATTTTGAGAATTATTAAAAAACATGTTATATATACTCTATAAAAGTAAATATACTCTAAGAACCCCTAATCTAAACCTAATATTTATAATTTTTTTTTTTTTACTTTGAAGCAACTTTTTCTCCCACAAAATACACACTTTTTTATTTTCATTTTGAATACAGTGCAAGTAGTGGGCTTCATTGTTTAAAGCAGCTATCGTTAACGTATTTTCTGTCAAAAATATTATTTTATTTGTGCATTTAATGATCTTCGTAGCGCTTTTTCTCAACATACATGTACAATCGTGGAAAGGAAGTATAACACCCACTTCAGCCGCAAATCACAGTATGAAAGTTCTACTAGCACCAATCGATTGGTAATTATGTCAATTAATAAATGTTACTCATGGATTATGTTTTTGACCATATATTATATTAAAAATTGTACCACCTTTTTTTTTCTCACCAATCGTACGCAGATGTTCCACAAAATACGAAGTGACTGAAAAACTGGGAAAAGAACCGGCGATGTGTGTATGCAAAGGATTTTGCGTGTAACTCGGGAAAAGGCACTGGCAGAATAAACAAAACTAGACGAAGACTTCATAACTTTCGAAAACCTGCTTGTCAAATAGCATGCCAACAATTAATCTGCAGTTACATTATCTTATAATAACCATAATAATATAATCATATAGGAATTATCACCAGTGTATGGCAGTGTAAGAATCAGAAGTAAACTAAAACCAGAAGGACCCGTGCGAAGCTTTCGCACTGCAACCTTTAAGATTATTTCCTGGTACATTTTAGCATGAATTTTTAATTAACTATTTTTTTTAATTCCAACAACGCGCTTTAACGAAATGTGAATATACAATGTCAGAATCCTGTTCAAAAACTTTTCGAATGATACCGCTTTCATCGTTATATGTTTTGTATGTGCATAGAAAAAGGGATGTTGACAACAGAACTAAGATATGTGATCTGGATTGTTTTTTCATAAATGAAATGAAAGCTTTTTTCAAATCAATGTTGCCACAAAAATAAAATACCGCATTATATGATGCTCAAAAGTGATTATAAAAAATAATAAATAGTACAAAACAGGTAAAATGTGACTTTTCGCACGGGTTATTTTATATTTATGATTAAAATTCAAAATTAAAATTGAAACGTTTAGAAGAAATTAAATATTATGGATTGATCGAAGCAGTGGTATTTTACACGTGTAGCATAAAAAAAGGTATGATTTGTTACATTAGATTGAATTGCAATTTAAGTATATTTCAATTTATTTTCGAGTTTCTGATTTATTTTGTCCCGTATTTTTACCGAAGAAGACGCCGTCAACCTCTAATGCAGTTAAAATACAATTGTTAATTTTTTTTTTCTTCGCGCATGCCTTTTTCTATTTTCAATGGGATTTTATTGTTAGGAATAAATGAGATGATATTCTCGCTTGACTAATGTTGTTTAAAGATATTTTTATAGTTAATTTTTCTTTAGAAGTTTAAACCTGCATCTAAAAAATATTAGATATTTCTAAAAATTATTTAGATATTTCTAAAAAATTCAGTGCAAAATGCTCGCACAGGTCCACTGGTTAAATACATAACATTGTTAAAAATAGTAAATAATATAAAATAAATAAATAAAATATATTAAAGTATTGAACAAACCGGTGTGATATTATAAAAGCATAAAAAGCTACATATTTTATATATTTCACTGGCACCCGGCTAACCGAAAAGTACCATAAATAAATTACATACTTATCGAAAAATAAGGGTTACTATAATTAGTTAATTGGCGCCATGGTTGGCACAATTGTATTTGAACTTCCTGTATAATACGTAAGTATCCATTTTTTTATTATCATAAAACACACTGAATGATTATTTTATCATAAAACACACACAATGATCAATTTATTATAAAACATACAATATTTAATTTAATATAAAACACACGCAATATTCTCTACCGGGTTGCCATATGAAGCAAAATCGTCCTTTTAGCGCCACAAATATATCCCGGTGCGTCTGCGGAATCTGTACCAATATTATTTATATACAATTTACTTCTGCTTGTACATTTCAATAAGGTACAGATGTCGCAGATGCACCGGGGTATCATTTGGCGCCAGAAAGGCGATTTTATGCCTAGGCAACCCGACGATTTTGGCGAGATTTTGCTTCGTATTGCAACCCGGTAAAGCAGATTGTGTGTGTTTTTTATTAAATTAAACGTTGTATGTTTTATAATATATTGATCATTGTGTGTGTTTTATGATAAAATAATTTTTGTGAATAAGTTGCCAAAAAACATGTTGGAAAATTTTCTTCATGAAATAAATTGAATGCATTTCTAATATAATAAAGCATATCTTTTATTTTATTTCAATTTTGCTTTTTAAAAATAAATATTAAATAAACCGGGCGGAAAAATCATACTTTATCTTTTTTGTACTGTTCTTTTTATAATTATTGTTGAACAAGTTAAAATGCGGTATTTTAATTTTGTGGCAACACAAATTTCAGGAAAACCTTTCATTTTATTGATAAAAACAATGCCGGTTTAATTTTTAATTAACAGCAATTTTTAATCAAAAACATGTTTTAACGAAATGTTAAGTGTGCTATGTCAGAAGCTTGTACAAAATCCTTTCATATGGTATCTCATCCGTCGTTCTGCGTTTCGTATTTTCTGAGAAAAAGGGATGTTGACAGGAGAAATAATATATATGACAATGCCGATTTAATTTTTAATTAACAGCAATTTTTAATCAAAAACATGTTTTAACGAAATGTTAAGTGTGCTATGTCAAAAGCCTGTACAAAATCCTTTCATATGGTATCTCATTCGTCGTTCTGCGTTTCGTATTTTATGAGAAAAAGGGATGTTGACAGGAGAAATAATATATATGATCATACTTATTTCTTTGACGGTAGCTGTTTATAAATGATCGAAATTTTAAATTTTGACCCGGGCCCCTGTCATTATTAAAACTGTATAGCAGGTATGCCAGGCACCAAATTACTAGCTCAATGATAAGAATCGAATGATTAAATTCACCACCAAGAACTCCGTTACCTTTACTTATAAGAGTCGGACAGCTACCTTCGCCGTTTTCTACTAGTATGTGAAGATTCATAACTCGGTAAATTGCACTACGTAGATTTTAAAAGGGTGGACTTTTTTTTATATTTGTTCTGAAGTTTGTGCTTTCTCCCACCTTTGTGTCAGAGACCATCTGAAGTGAGATGTCTCTAAATGGGCTGCTATAGTTTGTACAAAAGCTTCTAATCCGGCTTGTACTCTGCAATGAAAAAAATTACAAATGTATCTTAATCTCACTCAATATAATGCATAACCACGATCGAAAATATACAATAACCCCTTCCTGGTTTCCCACGATTCGGAATAGCGTTCTTAGATTTTAGAAACCTAAGAAACCAATATATTTTTTAGATTTAAAGAAGAATTTCTAAAAACAAAGTTTCTTTTGCTGCCACTGATTTTCAGGAACGTTTCCAAGTAGTTTTTATAATGTATTAATCAGTATTCTCAAACTTTTTCAGGATGCTATCAATTCTCAATTAAACATTATCCCGCTCAACAAATAAGTTTTACAGACAAACATGGTAAATTAACAGCCTTAACATTAACATTAAAATTTATATAAATTTGTTACTCTCATTATAATTCAATTACGCAGCTGAAAATGTTCAATAGAGAATGAATAACATCCTAAAAACGGATATTCTCGTTTGAAAAAAACTGATAAATACACTATAAAAACTACTCAGAAACGTTTCCGTAAATCAATGGCGCAAAAGAAATTTTGTTTCTACTACAAGTGCTTCTTGCTGCAAAAAATACTTTTTTGTTTTCCTGTGGTTTTTCTATCTCATATTGCTGCCATTATTTCATGCAAGATAAAATGTCTAGCTTTTAAGATTTCATAAATTTTTGTTCATTTTTTTTTTCCCGAAAAGTAGAATCTTCTTTCCCTACATTTTATATGGGTTTGGAGGAAACTTTGTAGTCTATTCATATTTGGAATATATGATTTTTTTTTTATATTTTGTCAATTATATTCTAGAGTTAAGTATGTATTCTAATGGTAAGTAGCTTTAAAACTATGGTTATGAGCATGGAGGTGTAAGATTGCGGTTTGAGTTCCAATATGGTCAAAGATTGAACATTAATTTCAATATCGTCATGAAGTTTTTTTTAGTTTCAAAATATCAATGTATTTAGAAACAGGAGACAAATTTAATAGTTTATTCATGCGGTTTTTAACTCTAAATCTTTCTTCAAGGGTTTGTAATGCAATGCTATAATTTAATTTCGAAATTTTCTAACCTTATATGGAATCTAAAGCAGAAGAACGTAACTGAAAAAACAGTTGAATTTTTCTATTTTCGTAAATGAATATTTTCACGAATCTAGACATTAAATGTATTACAAAAATTTGTAAACTGAGTTCAATATCCATTGAATTTATGTATATTCAACTAGGAGAGATTAAGAAATGTGTTTGCATTAGTGGTGGAGATTCTTTTTCTGAATTATTATTCAAAGGAACAATAATTCTTTTGTTTCCTTTACGTCTTCTGTGTGTGCGAAAAGTCATTAAGGATATTTTATCCGCGTATTCATATGTCACAGTAATTTCAGCTACGTATTCATCTAAATTCAGCAATTATTTTATTAGCTACCTATTTTGAATAAAATACTTTAATATTTAACTGATGAAAACTTCTTCCGTTGAATCGAGATCCACTGAGAAATTTTTCAATATCATATCTACATTAGTTCTATATTGTATCTATATCCAGTTTAGTGACCAACGTTCTTAGGAAATTTCGTTTTTTTTTAATTTGTTAAAGTCTGCCACTGTAAAATAATAATAATAATAATAATAATAAATAATAAAAAATCAAGCTCTTACCTTGAGAAGTCTTAGCATTAAGTGCTATCCAATATAATACGATCACGAAATCAGTTATATCAACCACAAATATAAATCCTTAGTTTCAATAATTTACACTTTTATACGGATTATTTCGGCTTAGATGCACCATATTAAAAATATAATATTTAAAAAATTGAGACAAGATGATGAAGGTGCCATAGAATGCAAATAAACAGCGTTAAATAATCAGAATAATATAGACATCCAATTTACTCATATGTACATGATCGAAATCGAAATATATGGATGTGCAATGCTCCAATTCATATTAAAACTCATGACGAATCGTCACATCAAAACCAAAACAACTAGGCAGCATTTTTATGCTGCATTTGCACACAAGTACAGATTGCAGCACACAAGTACGGAAACAACTAATTTCCATGACATAAGGGAAAATTATATGTATTCTGTCAACTACGTAGTAAGTCCTGTAAGTCCCATAGCATGAGAAACCATATATCCCTCCCCTCTCCTGTTTCTAAAAAGAAATTGATCGGAAAAATGGGGTGAAGTATAATTTTTTATATTGTTATATATTATGTTTTTTCGTCTTGTGAGCAATACTCTGAGCCGAAAATTAAAAAAGAAAAAAAAATTAGGATTTGACATATGTATGATTTTTGAAATTATTATAATTTTCCACATTTTCGTCTTGAATAGTCAAGATTCCGTTGTATCCACACAAAATCGTTGTTACAATTCTCTTCTTTAGTTATTTGAGGAGTGAAGAACGTATGGATTACCTGCGTGTAGGTGCAACTTTAGCAGTTAGTGATATTTCGTTGAATGAAAGTCCATATGTAACAAAACATGCTTCTAAACCAACCTCATTCTTAAATATATATATATATACTTTTTTTGTTTAAAAGTAACTTTAATTTGAGCTTTTTGAATGTAAAATGTATAAAATTAACACGTTGTATAGAAATAACAAAAATCAACTCGATAAACATTGAAAACCGCTTTGTCAATGTCTGCTTTAAAAAAAAAAAAAAAAAAAAAAAAAAAAAGGCCATTTCGTCAGTGTGTACTATCTAACTGATCCATTTTTCTACAAGTCGTTTCTATGAGAACTGAAATGGTTAAATTTACTGTCGTGACAGTTGATTGAGGTCATAATTAGGCGCTGAAAATTATAACATTATAGCACGGAATATTAACATTCCGTGCTTTTTTTTTTTTTTTTAAATGCAAAAAAAATTTTATTACAAAATCGCTAGAGTATTGTTTTCTTTCTTCTAATATACACAAAAAGATAATTTTATATATTAATATGTTGAAAAACCCTTTAATTTTATGAAGCCTTTATAACATATTGATATTAAAATTTCACAATTAGGAAGCATAAAAAAATTCTCTTAATTTATTATAAACATATTCAAAGTCGATATAGTGGAAGCATAAAAAAATTCTCTTAATTTATTATAAACATATTAAAAGTCGATATAGTGGAATAATTTCCGTATCTTTATTATAACTAAATTGCTATTTCAATGCACCGAATAGAATCTCAAATTTGCAACTGGTTTGTGTTGAATTACGAAATATCTGCTTGTCACAGAACTGAAAAGATTAAATTTGCTGTCGCGACATTCGATTGAAGTTGTAATTTGGAACTGAAAATCGTATTGATATTATGTGATCTATTTCAAAATGCAAACATCACACTTTGTTTTTCAAAAAATAACTATGGTATATTTTTTCTTTTTTCTAACACAAAACAGATATTTTAAAACGTTAAAGCATTTTTTAAGAAGAATACCAACATAAGAAATAAGTTGCATATAGTATTTCGTATACAGTTACACTGGTCTAGTAAAGATTATTGGGGTTTCATCCTGGTAGTTTTAAAGTTTCCTGGGTCTTTGTACAAAAAAAACGTTCTGAAACTTTTTTTGAACATGGTAGTTAATTTTTAAAAGAATGTATTTAAAATATATATATTTTTATAATTTTACATAATACAACACATTAATATATCTATCTACCTATCTATCTACATAATGATCGCATTTGTATTTTAAATTCTCATTTGAATTTATAATTTATCATTTGCATATATATTTTTTAACTACACTGCAAAAAAAAGAAGTGTTAATTTTACAGTATAATACTGGCACCCCAGCTGCCAGTATTATACCGTAAAATTAACAGTAATAAACAGTAAAATAAGCAGTAATACGCTGCCGCGCATGCGTGGTAGCGTATTACTGCTTATTTTACTGTTAATTTTACGGTATAATACTGGCAGCTGAGGTGCCAGTATTAAACCGTAAAATCAACACTTTTTTTTACAGTTTAGAAGTTATTTTTTTCAATAGAACTATACTTGTATTTCTCCTTTATATGTTACAGCCAAATTCCTCTATTAGCATTTTGACTTATTTATTAGCATTTTGAAATATTTTGTGGATGTGATGAATATACAATGTGTTTAAAAATCCCTTTACAGTTTCAAGCTTTTATTACAAACAAAGATGAACAGATACATGTATGAAAAGTAGTACAATATTAGGACTTATACTGATTTTTGTTATCAATTAATAAAGATCTATATGTGCAACATTGGTTCCAAGAAGCACGTCAAGGCGATATACGTCGACGTTTTCCTCTGATACTCTTTTTCGTCCACTCCTTGCTTTTCCCAATACTCAGTCGGTCTCCGTGAATTTCTAGTGAAATTCGCAAATTGATGGACGTGGGCCCAAAAGGTCCATGGAGACTGGAAAAATTAAAATTTTTATGCTTAGAAAGTAACATTTTCCGTAAAATGACCCAGTGGTTAATAAAAGTAGGCCTCATGCATTTTGTGCACAATAATTTTGTTACCAGTTTTAGTTACTTTTATAACACATTGAATGTTTAAAAAGTGCCTAGGTTGTTAAATAGTCTTAAAATAAGTTATAACCTTTTGAATAATGGTATGGATGCAAAATGAAAATATTTTTTACGGTATTGTATATTTCTTTATTCCAAAATAATTGGTTATAAATATATTTTTAAATCTTTCTACTGTAAGAACATTTTAAAACTAAAGCGAGCTGCAAAATATCACTATACTGCCTCTTAAAATTTGTGTTTTGCACGGATTTAGCTTACCATCATTTTAAGAGCACGCAGAAGCTTCTAGTTCGACACACGCACGCACGCACACACACACACACACACACCACACACACACACACACACACCACACACACACACATATATACAGCGTGTCCACGTATAACCTGACCGACCTTTATTTTCGCAACCGTTGGTCCTAGATGCATACTTCCAATTACAAAAATGGTTTAAATAAGGTAAAGAATTATTTCTAAAGCGATTTGGGTCAAGAAAAACATTTATTAAAAAATTACGAAATTTAAATTTTTATACGGTCCCCCGGTCCTATAAGTGATATTTAGTAAAAATTTACTGTGACACTAACAAGTAAGATAAAAAAAGTCCCATTCATCTACGATTAAAACTGACCGAGTTACAGCTGTTTAAAGTTGGAGTATATTTTATGTTGCGAAATAGGGGTCATTCACAAATGTAGTAGAAATATAAATAATCGTCAGATATATCAAAAAAATAGTTGAGAGCAAAACTAGCATTGCAATCTAATATAAATGTGAAATCTATAATCATTCTAACATATTAATGCAAAATATACAATTTGTACTGAACATATAAGAGGAAAGAAATAACAGAATTTTTGTTAAATAAAAGGATGAAAAACAACAGCCTCAATTAAGATTTTAAAATGCTGTTAGATTACACTGTCTTTCATATTTTGAGTTGTACCCTGTTTTTTAGCTTTTGAAAATTGATTCTAATGTATTTTTTAGCGCTGAATCCGAAAATGACCTTCATTTTAAACCATCACGTCAGGATTTTTCTCAAATCGAAAATTTCAAAGTTAAAAAGCTCAAAGTTAAAATTGACCCCCCCCCCCCCCTTCTCACTTCCCAACCTCATCAGACCCCTGAGTTATTTAGTTGTAAAAAACCCAGTTAAGCCAAAAAATTGAACAAATTATTGAATTAAATAAAATTAAACTGAATAAAAAAGTCTTACATCTATTTTATAGTATCAGATTTTTCGCTGTTTTTTAACCTTGATATTCACGATTTGCGAAAAATCCTGATATGATGGTTAGAAGTGAAGGTAATTTTTTTTTTATTCAGCGTTAAAAAATACATAAAACGTAATTTTAAAATTTAAAAAACACAACCATCGCAGGTTTATGTTATCTAATCTAAAATTCCTTCTTAAACTTGTTGACGATAGTCTATCCGATTTTATTTTTTTTGCGTTATCCTCTAATATAAGTATGTATAAGATAGTAAGTGTCGAAAATCATAATAATATAAATTGCCATCGGATTTAAGTCAGTATGTAAAATTTAACTTCGATCGGACATTTGAAAGTGAATTAAAATTTGAGTACAAATTTTAAACTGGAAAGTCGACAGTTGCAAGTTAAATAAAACCTTATGAAAATAATATAATTTTTGTTAAAATAAATCACAGCCTCAATTACTTACAAAATAAAACATATGATAAAATACAATTATTTTAATTAATCTGAAACTTAACTAATAAAATTTAAGTCAATCGTAATAGCTGTACGATTTCTTTTAAAGCGCAGATACCTTGAAATAAGTTTAAGTACTTTACATACGACCCCTGAAAGCATGGCCGAAACCATCAGTTTTAAGAAGCAAAAAAGTGGTATAAGTCATGCATTTCAAAGTTTCATAACTCGGTCAATTTTAATGTTAGATGAATGGGACTTTTTTTGTCTTACTTGTTAGTGTCACAGTAAATTTTTAGTAAATATCACTTATAGGACCGGGGGACCGTATAAAAATTTAAATTTCGTAATTTTTAAATAAATGTTTTTCTTGACCCAAATCGCTTTAAAAATAATTCTTTACCTTATTTAAACCATTTTTGTAATTGGAAGTATGCATCTAGGACCAACGGTAGCGAAAATAAAGGTCGGTCAGGTTATACGTGGACACGCTGTATATATATATATATATATTGTCGCGTGTATGTGTAGAATTCAAATAATTAATTGCATTCAAATAATTAATTAATTGAAAAAGGTCTACAAAATATATTGTGTAATAATATAATAAATAACAAGAATAAAAATGATTGGAAAAGGGTGGAATATAGTAAGAAAACGCACATTTAAAACACTTGGGATATGTAGGTAAGCATTTTGATAGCTTATTTTACACATTTCAGTTTTCTAATCACAATATTACTATTAGATATTTATTGTTCCCATAAAATATAAGTACAACTTTCTATTACGATTATTTCCATCCCGAGTCTTCTAGCAGGCGAAATTCAGAGATGATGCCAAATCGCGAAAAATAAATTAATCTACTTCTTCTAGAAAGTCCTGAAACTAAAATTGTAGCAAAAATAACAGGTAATACAATCCATCTCAAAAATTTAACCCAACACTAAAATAAGATAATAATATTGAAAAGGGAAATGGACAAAATAGATTCCTTATAAATGTTCAAAAGTTTATCGAAATGATATATTACAAAGACATTTCATTATCTACAACAAAGCTCTTTACTTAAAAATTACGCTTCTTTCAAATTTTGTTTACAAACATGTCTGAAAAGTTTAAGCTCATACAACTTTTAACAAATGCCAGATTGGTTGCTTTAAGTGACATTTTCCCTGAATAGTTCAAAAGCTAATATTCAATTCCTCTTCTCTGTTTAAAGTACTGAAGGCTACGGAATTCACGTAAGAGGAAATTTGAAAGATTTTTCGCTGAGATATATTTAAATTCGAAAGCCTTATCGGAGTTGGTGCGTAATCAAAATTTATACGATTTTAAACCATTGAAAACAAGACAGATAACTATTACTTGCTAAAAGTAACAATTTTGACCGAAAACCAAGATGCGATTGATCATGTGTAAGGCGTTTTTAGACTGCTCGACAAATCGAAGATTGGTGTCAAAACAAAATATGTAAAAAAAAATCTTGATGTAAACATATCAAAGAACAACACATGAGGAAATGCAAGAAATTTATCTTAAAGATAGCGTGTTGCAAAACGCGCCTAAAATCGCACCCTAAACATGTCAGAATGGATCGGACTCCGAAATGCATATCGTACGGGAACACGTGGCTCACCAAATTATGCAGCGACGCGCGACGGAAAAAAGTGGAATTTGGATTTTCTTGATTGCTTGAATGGTTATTGGAATGACCTCAGGAAACGCATTTTCTTTAGTAGATGACAAGACTCTGATGGCTTGGGGGCGAATGATTTTAATGGCGAGACCTCCCTAGCCTTTCTCCATGAAATTTTCAAAAAGCGTGAAATATGATAGAAACCTAATCACCAGATACCTCTTATAATACAAATAAATAACTAAAACTACATAAATGTTCTAAAGACATAAACCCGCAACAGAGTTTAACCACGGCTGACTTCAGAACCGGCCGAGAAAGTTTTTGTTTGTTTTTCACGCCTTAGGGCGGAGTTTAGGGCGCCAGATCATGTGATCTCCGGTTGACACAATCGGCTTAGAAAGCACTTGTTTGTTTTGAGCGCTCCCTAGGACGACTTTCTCTGCTGATTGAATTGGCAGAGATCACGTCTTGAACTCCGTCCTTCGCCACCGCCATAATAAAGAATAGCTTCCGCGGCCGGTATTGAAGCCGACCATTGTTCAACCGACTTAATTGAACTTTTTAAAAAAACATATAGCAATCCTTCATGATGTGTTTTCTGCTTTCTTGTATCAATAAAAAAATCATGCAATGCTTAAAATTTGACTTGCCCAAAATGTTCTAAAAAGATATATAGTCATTTT
This sequence comes from Maratus michaelseni, assembly GCA_963931845.1. Classification (NCBI taxonomy): domain Eukaryota; kingdom Metazoa; phylum Arthropoda; class Arachnida; order Araneae; family Salticidae; genus Maratus; species Maratus michaelseni. The sequence continues at coordinate 93,469,221 of OZ007591.1, forward strand.
ACAAAAACTTTAGTGGAAGTGTTTAAAAGATTATATTTTATATACAAAACTATTATATGAAAAGATATGAGGTTTTATATGAAATACAGTTTTGTATATAAAATATAGTCTTTTAAACACCTTCAGTAAAGTTTTTATAAAATGAATATGTATGGTTTTAGAACATTTATGTAGTATTAGTTACTTACTTTCTCCTTGAGATACAAAATTCAAAGAGGTGTCAAGAAACACTAGAGCAACATTCTTCCGTTTGGCGACCTTTTCAAGGGCAATCACATCTGCTAAATAAGTGAATCTTTAACCTCAACGTCAATATCGAACACTTGTTAAAAAAACTCAGTTTGATGAGGTTTTTGAGCGGGAATCTTTACATGCAACTCTTTCCACCAGGCATGCAAAAAGCTTCACTGTTTCACCTAGTAGACCAACAGCATAATAGCTAATACAGAAAAATCAAGGTAGGCTGTCATAGCTCTTAAATTATTTTTTTTAACTTTGCATCACTCCCGCAACAGGGTTTAACCACGGCTAACTTCAGTACCAGCCGAGAATGCTGTTGTTTGTTTTTGACGCCTTAAAGCGGAGTTTATGGAGTCAGATCACGTGATCTTCAGTTGACACAATTGACATAGAAAGAACCTGGTTGTTTAGGACGTTCCATAGGGCGAATTGCTCTACCGATTGAATCGCCAGAGATCACGTCTTGAACTCCGTCCTTCGCCACAAAGAATAATTTCCGCGGCCGGTATTAAAGCCGGCCGTTGTTTAACCGACTTAATTGAACTTTTTTATAAAACGTATAGCAACTCTTCATGACGTGATTTCTGCTTTCTTGAATCAATAAAAATTTCATGCAGTGCTTAAAATTTGACTTCCCAAAACCTTCACTTGCCTTTCTTGTCTGATTGGGCTTTTATGAGATCTTGAGTGGAGATTTTAGCATTTAAGTGCTGCAGTCAACAACTCACACAGTACAAAATATTGTATTTCAAGTAAAATATTCAAGTTTTAGATTGGCTAGCTTTAAGCTCTGATATAAACCCAACTTGGGATATTTGAGATATCTTAATTCTCGAAATTTAGAAAAATCGAAATCAATGTGACTCTACTGGAGAGCTCCAGGTGGCCATAGAAAAAGAATAGTGTTTGCTGCCATCGAAACATTCCAAAAACAGATTCATTTAACAAAAACATGCTTATTTAAAGTTACCGAAAAAAAAAGTAAAATTAATAAATTATATCATATGTAAGTGTTAAATGATAGTTTTTATCTCAATGTACATAAACGTTTGAGACACTGTAATGTTACGGCTTTTTATGAATTTTTATCAATGATAATATAATCTTGAGTCATGAAATCACGAATCAATGATAATATAATCATGAAATAAATTATATCAAATGATATATAATTATTTATTCATTTTGATTTGATTTATTTAAATGATTTTACAGAATCTAATACATAAATATTGCTATTTTGTTTATTGTTATTTAATTAATGACATTTTCTGGTTGTGTTTAAACTTTTAAAGCAGGCCGTATATGGGAACATTTATAATGTAATCATAATATTTTCTCAGTATTTCTAGTTTATTGGGAATAATTTCAATCTTATATGAAAGTTTATCGAATATCGAACAATATTGGCTGAGCTTTGTTGTTACTAATTAAAAACGTCCAAAATTTAATCGCTTCAGTATTAAGAATAGGCCATTTATAGAACCAAGCTTTAATGAAAATTGGTATAAAAAACAGATATAGCAAGCAAAATGTAAATTCAGTTTGTCTGTGAATAGAGAATTTCTTTTAATGAAGAACTATTAACTATTAAACAGTGAATATAATTTATTTAATTCTGGGAGAATATCCGTCTTACAATAAAGTACATTACTTACTTTTACCATATGCGATACTGATTTAGATATCGTGAGATATCTCATCTTTTATAAGTAGGAAACAAAAATGATTATGAAACCCTTATTATTGTGTACAGAAGAACTAGCAAACACAGGGCATGCATTCATCAGAACTTTTCCTATGTTAAATTTCTCTATTTCAATTAATTTCGTTATTCAAAATCATTTTTTATTGTTTAACCTCAAAATTAATATTTTTTCCCTAACTTAAATGCTAGCAGCTATTTTTAATCCCAACGTTAAAGTTCGTCTGAACTTCTGTTAAATACGGTGTCCTTTATGCATATTAATGTGTTGTGCACATTAATGTGTTTGGCACATATATCTATCTGCCTTTTCCTCGTTTTATTATCTATGCTAAAACTAAGCGCATATTTTATTTAACTCCCAGCTGCATGGTTATGCAAAATTAACAAGTTTAATATTCTATTCTCATAACACCGTCCCCGCTCTCACAAGATTATCTCCTTAACATCACTAATTTGATATCCGCCAATTCTAGTAAATCTTTACATTTCTTACTCAAAATTCTTAATATTGGTTTATCCTTAACAGTAAAAAACGTGACGTCCATCCTTGGCAAGATTTGCATTGAGTGGTGATTTTGCATCTACAAATGTTGGCGATACTATCTCTGCAAAAATTCAACACATCTCTTTTTGCTTTTGCCTGAAAAACACGTAACTTTTACTGATAAGACGAGTCCACTCTCATTCTTTGTGTCGATGTCTTAAATAAAAAACATTTCACGTGATACAGCCTCCCATTTGTGAATTGATGTCTTCCGAGTGAATTAATTCCTGTTCCTTTGAGACGATTAGACGGTTATTATGGCTCGCTCAATGTGCCACTATATTTCTGAAGTAATTCGTAAGATCACGGAAATACAGATAAATACGGAAATAATTCAGTATTGCAACTTCGAACAATGTTACAGCGCTCACCACCGCCTTGGTTCCCTTTGAAGGATTTCTTAGGACCTTTCGAATGTTTCCTGGTAGTAGCCTTTATTTATATAAAGTCTATTTTTAAAAAGAGTTATTTTTTTTTTAATTTTTAAATCATCAATGTTTTCATGTTTTTTTTTTTTGCGTAGTCAGCATCCATGTGTTTGACTCTTTATACTACCAAAGTTTTGAGATGAGGTTTTCTGTAGGAAATGCAATTCTAAATTTACTATGATTTATATCTCCTCTGTCGTGTATTTTTACATGGGAACCGTTCTTACTATCAGATGTATGTACATCGTATAATACGTGTGGGTGCTTTTCGAATGTTTCATATTACAAGATTTTTTAAAATAGAAAAATTCATTTTTATATATACAAACATTTTACTTTTAAATCATTAACATTTGCATTATTTTTATTGTAGGCAGTATTGAGGTTTTTGACATATTTTTCTACAAAAATGTTTGAGATAAACACCTCTCACGGAAACGTAATTCTAAAATTACTATGAAATGAAATGAAATGAAATGAAGTGAAATGAAATCACCCTCTCGTGGAGATAAGCATAGGAATTTTTCTCCACGAGGGGAAATGTTTAGTAAAAATTCCTATTTTAGAGTACAGATGTCGAATATTACATTATAGATTAAAATAAAATTAGTACAAAGTTTCTTTTTACAATAATGGTTGAGATCACAACATTCTTAATACTTAAATATATATATATATATTATATAAGAAAAAGTATAAAAGAAAGTAAATAATACTATGTGATACAGCAATAATACTACCATAATACTGAATAATACTGAACTGAAGTAGATAATAATATTGGATAGAAGTAAGTACTAAATGAACAATAATGAATGAATAATAAAACTAGAGTAAACAAGCATAAAATATCAGCAAATTGGAATGTACAAGAAATTTAAATTCCAATTCAGCTGGGAACAGCCTTAATAAACTTAAAAGACATTCAATATTAACACGTGAACAGAATTAAAACAAATTGGAAAATATGCTAACTTAATATAAGAATTAAAAGAAAATTACCTATGCTGTTGAAGGGCCCAGCTGGAAAGGTATATAATTACAGAATAACAAAAGGAAATATTACTATGATTTACATTTTCTCTTCAGTTTTAGTGTGAGATGTACGTGCAGCTGAAAAGACGCGTGTGTGTCGCTAACACTACCAAAGTGAGATAGATTGTATGTTTTCAGTCATGTGAATAATGGTCATGTTTACCAGTAGCTGAAATGCTTCCCGGCTAACTACAAGGTTGAACAGCTTTGGAGAATAGTTTTTAATAATTTCATAATTTCTTAAGTTATTTTCTTCACTAAGCTTAAAAATGTTCCTTAAAAAATTATTTCAATGCTTTATTACTCTAATCTACTATATATATAAAATAAGGAAATTTCATTCCGACTGCTTATAACTTGAGTTCTGCTGAATGGATTTTGATAGAACTTGTACTGTTAGAGAGATAATTTTTCAGGAAAGGTTTTAGTATGTAACATATCGTTCTACGTAGATTAGTTATAGAATTATGATGGAAATTTCTATTATTTTGGACGAAAAAGTTACCATTTTTCATTTTTTGCCGACCATTATCGTTGGTGAAAGAATTGAAACGGCTATATTATTTAGAAAATAATACAAACATCTCGAAAATAAAAATAAACTGTTAGTAATTTTATTTTTTTTTAAAAGGAAAAAGAAAAAAAAGAAAAACAGTTTTGATAGGAGATAATGTTATAAAACGAAAATATTTAAACATGAAAGAGAATGTCCGTAATGCTTAAAGTATTCAATATAAAATATTGCTATTGAAACAATATTCGGCGATTTACTTTTTGCGTCAGGATAAGAAAAATTCATTTGAAAATTTGATTAGATAAAATCTGAGTAACAATTTTGTTTTCGATTTGTTTGTTTTTTTAAATTTAATTTAAATTTTTATCTAACTCCTCCATCATGTGATTTACAGAAGAAACTAGCAGACGTAATTATAAAAATGAGTGCACTTATGTGTTGCATGCTATTTGTTTATTTGCGATTTTGATTTTACTTTTGTCGCCAAACAATTTGATTTTAAGCCAAAAGGGTATGAGTGAAAACGGTCCAAGCGATGTTAACAATAATGGTGTTTTTTTCAAGTGTACGACAGCATTTCTGGAGTAATATTTTATATTCAAATGTAAATTATATAAATAGCAGTTAATATTATAAAATTCGAGTCAAATATTTAAATTTTAGTTTAAATGCTTGCCTTACACAAATTATTAACCCTTCTTTGCATCATGGTGGAAATTTCCATCATAACATTGAATGCCCAAAAATTATATACAAGAACAAGTTCACTTTAAGTTGATCATGTCTGGATACCTTTTTAATGTCCATTGCATAAAAAAAAACATAGCTGTCAAAAAGGAGCAAGTGTCACTATCAGTAAAACGAGCTTGAAGTTGTTATTCCGCTGTTTGTTGTAGTTGCAATAAACGTATGATTTCGTTTTTAATTTTGTTTTATTATATTTGAGTTTCTACTGCTAAAAAGTGAAAATGAGTGGAAGAAAGGTTTAATTATCATAAAGAATAAAAAATATCCAATGATATCCTCTTTTATTTCTATTTAGTACTAAGCTAATGATCTAACTTTGCATGATGATGGAAATTTCCATCATATTGTTTTTTGCTAAATTTATACTATAAATATATACTAAGATTTTTTTTAACCATTTTTCCTTTAATTTTGAACATGAATTATATCACATTGATTTATTTCACCAATAAAGTAAAAATCATGCAAAGAAGGGTTAATGAACATTTAAATTTTTTTCACAATTCATTTATTTTTAGTTATCTTTGCATAACTTTTCTACTTTTTGAAGGTTTTTTCAAAGATATTGGACTGATCTTCCGTAATCGGGTCACACGCCAATTGGCGTATTTACTATAATGTTTAAAATTTCTTTTATATTTGAAGGTTGCTCTGAACAGTAAATCCTATTGCAGTAGATTACACGAAATTTCTACTTAGAGATCAGTAAACTTGTGGTTTTTCATTATGAAGCAAACGGACAAAAGGAGATTTGCTATTATATAGTTTCATCTGCTGTTATTTTACTGTCACTAAAAAAGCAATACTTACAATGTACGAAAAAATCTTTGAACTGCCAATGGAGACGAATTGAACAAAGTATAGTGATTTATCATTTTAGTCTAGATAACAAAAATGTACCTGAAATTCAGATTAGATAAAATTTCTATCATTATAAAGCAATTTTGGCTGACGCATAGCCCTTGCCGCTAAAATTAGTGACAAATTAACGATTATGTTCATCACATGATTGATTTAGACAACAGACTGAAAATAACGTAATCTTGAAAATAAAAGAAATAGTAAGCCTACTTATTTATCTAATTAGAGAAATGCAAAAAAAAATCTTCGGTTGAAGTATTCATTAAAAAGATTATTGCAAACACTTTTGCATAACTAGCTTTATTTATCATTCTCAAGGAATTTTAATCTGAAAGATATATAATTCAGATCTATAAACAACAATTTGACACTATTTAATGGAACGTAGTTTGGCGTGTAATACTTCTTTTTGTAACTAACTCTGGTACATTTGTAACCATATCGTTGCAAACACTTCTAATGTTTGACTTCAAACTTGGCTGTGGACCTGATTATGGAAGATTAGGAAGACTTCATTTGATACAAAGTAGAGGATTATTTTTCTACCAGAGTCAGTTATCGAGGTTTTTCCAGATTAATGGTTACATGATTGCTACTCGTATATAAAATGAAAAGACAGTTGAAATTACGTTTTTAAAAATTTATTCAAACAATTCCGCTTTTAAAAACCAATTTTTTATGATTAACATTTCTTTTAAATATGAAAGTTAAACACTGTTGTTTGTGTGCAAATAATTTATTATATTTTTGACTGTATTAACTTTGCTGGAATCCAAAGATAGAAAACTGTAGTAGACATGAAAAAAGATGAAGTATGTGACCGAAATATAATGTAACGTAGCGTGAGATTGTATTTAAGCTACCAGAACCACACATAGCACCAAGCTGAGCGGCCCTTATTTCAAGAACTAACAATCGGAAAGGAATAACCCGAAAATTATTTAAGCTCAATGGTCAACAATGGTTATAATGCTCTCTTTTTTAGCAATGTGCTGACTAGAGAACATTTTAATTTCTGTTGGTCAAAACGGTCACATTTCTCTACCAAATTCTATTGTATATGGTCAAATAAGAGTTACTTCTTAATAGCCCAAATTTTGTGTAATGCATAAGATAATATAATAGCGCAATGGTGTTTGCATTGTATTCAGCAATGATGAAGAACTTTTCAGAGGAAAGTCCATATTACTTTAAAATACAAGGTCGAGTTCATCATTTTGTGTGATTCGAGGCTCATTTGGAAAATGGACCAGCGCAGCGGGCGTAGCCTGCTAGTTAATTAATATAACTTATTTTGTATGCATAAAAATAAATAAGAATATAAATTGCATTACTAACATTAGAGAAATGTATTTGTACCTCTAAAAAATTGTTGGTGGTAAATAAACAAATAATTAAAAAAATATATGCAAAAGAACTAAACTTATCTTAACCATGATAATATATTACTATGTTCTGGATATTATATAAATTAAATATATTATTTGTGCGATTAATTCATTGGTACACGCCTATTTGTTTCTCTAAAATTTAATAAAATTTGCAAGAAATTTGAATTTATTATTTTATTTATCTTGCATATTTTTATTCTTTAATTTAGACTTAAATAACTGCTGAATCAAAATAAGATAATTAAAATGAGTAATGCATTATTAACTTTACATGTGTTATAATTGAATTTAGTGTATCATAATTTTTCTTTTCAAATTCTTTCAACAACTTTGCGATAAACCGCCTTCAATTTAATGAATTATTTTACCTGTGCGCGTGTATTTTCCTCTAATATACTTCGCGTGAATGTATTGATTTTTCATCCCTTGATAATTCCTCGCTTATTTTATTTTATTATTATTTATTTATTTGTTTTGCATGCAATAATTTATACTGCGATTTTTAAAACAGGTTTATGAAGCCTTAATAAATATTCATGAAATAAAATATACATGTATAATTAGATATTTTACTGCAAATTTGCGTTTCAAATCATAATTTAAAATTAATTTATAAATATGTTCTTAATTAATCATAAATTTAAAATATATAAGTAATCGAATTAAATCATGATTTAAAATTAACTCATGAATACGTTTTTGATTCAAACTTTCTAATATTGTTATCAGCACAAAGTCGAGCTCGTGGGACCAAAAAAAAAGCAAAGGAAGATTAATGAGGAAGCTTATTGAATTTCAGTAACCTCGATTATCCGGAACTACTTTTTTGGAGTCTCGAAATATTCGTTCTGATAAAAGGTATATAAAAATTTTCGAAATTGTTTATTTTAAGGAGTGAATAAAAATGACAATAAAAAAAATAAATTTTGTATAAAGAATGAAGTCGATCGAATAATTAGTTGCCGAGATATTTGGAATCCTATTTTGCACACTCTTCGATTTTTCGTGACCCTGTATTTCATTCAAATTGCAATTCAAAGATATATTTTAATTGGAAATGAGACGCTTAATCCGACGAAGTAAACTGTTAGTTAATATAATTTAAAAGTTTGGAGTTATTAGGATATTTCTTTTACGAAATTCAGTAACACAGCATTTAAAGCGAGGCTAACGAAAAAGACAGGCTACTGCGGTGCATTCCACTTATATTTTTTTACAGACCGCTAGAGTGACGTGTTGCTCTTTTCGAACACCTGTATTGGTCCATTCGAGTATCACGTGACTCCGGCGGTCTGTAAAAAATGATAGGCGTAAAGCACCGCGGTAGCCTTTCTTTTTCGTTAGCATCGATTTAAAGTTTATGACGTCATCAAGCCACGATTTTATTCAAATTGCAATGCATTTTAGAAACAGTTTACACATATTTTATTTTCATATTTTATATTATGCAGATTCATGATGGGTAAGTATTACGGTGGCCTCCAACGACTAGTTTTACTTTTGAAGTCATAATTTAGGTCCGGGCGGAAAGAAAATCCATTGAAAATTACGTCATTCTTTTAGAAAACTCTTTTCAACTTTATGCATGAAAGCGCACGTTTCCTATAGAACATCAGGTCATTTTTACCAGTTCAAACATTTCACCTTTGTAAAATTAAGATAAAAGTTTTTATTTATTTTTATATTACTATTTATTTGAACGCATAGCATTCTGTAGAGTGTACGGAAATACAAGTGGATTCACTTCAGATTTTTTTTTTCATTCTTGTTCTTGTTCTTTTTAATTTAAATTATCCAAATTTTCAAATAACAATTTTTGTACTTCTTACTTTGTATTTTGGAATTTTATTAAATACAGACATGAAACGATTGCAATTCCAGCTAATTTTCTGATGATAAACGTAGAAGCAATGACATCTCTAAAATGTATTTCTTGCAAAATTGAGAAAGGAATATTGTTTAAAACAACGATGTATAGCTAGTGGATCAATAATTTTGGCTACGGCTATCAACTTAACGTGCTTCATGTAACCAATGATGTACATATAGAGGTTTATTAATGAATTAAAAAACCTTCAATATATACTCATAATCTTGTACTAGTTCAGATACATATATATATGTTCATTTGTGTTTGTAAGAAAAGCTTGAACTTGTAGAGAGACTTTAAAGACACCCTGTATATTTTTTGTATTATTTACAAGGGTTTGTCAAATATTTAAAGTAATTGAAACTGAAAATTCAAAGTTTTGAAAAGAAAAAACAAATGCATAATGCATGTTTCCATATTACCAAAACCTTAAAAGTTACAATTTAATCTTAAATTCTTAAAAAGATTCATTTTTTAAAAATCTTACCAATCAATATTTAATGTAAAATATTCATAATAAACCAAGAGTAATATTGATTAACTTTTGTTTCCTTTGAAAAAATTTTTAATGAATTCGTTTTAATATGTTTTCTCGGAAATAAATTCTCGTTAAGTGATTTGATATTGAAAAATAAAAGTTATAGCTGAATAGCATAATATTAACTATAAGTGTATCTCCAGAGAAATTTAACGACAATATTTTGAATCTATGAAAGCTAAGTTAACTGTTTATTTTTAAGAACTACTAATAGATGTTCGTCTTTCGTATTATGAAAGATACGATTATAACTAAAATAAATTGAAAAATATTATAAATTTAAAAATTGTGTCTGGAAAATATAATTGCCATATACTTGCTTTTAGAAGTACAGTTACTTTATTGTTGTTTATGTTAATTTTTAAAAAAAAAGTAATTGAAAGTATTTTGATACGTTGAGACGGGTTTTAAATGTATATGTACAATAAAAAGCTGTGGAAAAGTAACATTTAGGAATGGGTAGAATGTCCTTTATATTTGTTTGTTTAAAATTTAATATAAATTAAACATTTTACCTTCTCAAATAAATGTTTCAGAAAACGTATAAAGAAAATTATTACCTATTTAAAAACTAATATTTTAATCATAAAACTATTTACGATATTGTTATTCAATGTAAAATAATAATAATAATGTTTATGATACAAAAGCAGTTAAATATTAAAAGTTTAGTGTTATGTTAAAATGTATAAGATATCCTGGCTGCTGAAAAAGATATTTCATAATAATTCTAATAAATATTAACAGGTTCACTATTTCAATATTTTTAGTGATATCATTTCTTGCAAGTATTTAGTTCTCGTACATTTATGAAATCAAAATTTACTTAAGAGATCTTTCTATCATTATTTCGTGAAATTTATCTTTTCCAAGCTATTTCAAATTCAATTACTTAAAACGTTTGACACATATGTAATAAATAACAATAAATCGGTCATGCGGGAATAACTCGCACTCAAAGGTTTTCGCACATTGAATTTATTAATTACTATTATTTAATTATTAATTAAAAATCTCCCAGTACCACTAATTTTTTCTTAATTTTAGTTTCAGTAAATTTGGAAATAGGAAGGCAAGCTTATATTTCTAGTACTTTCGACGATATACTTGAAAATATAATACCTAAAATTAAAACAAATATATTTTTTAGTTCCATGTTACGAGATCTTTCGAACGATACCCTACACAATACATAAAAAGAAAATTTATTTTTCAAGTAACTTAATTAATATCTCGGCTAATTACCGACAATTTTTTTCAAAAATCATTATCAAATACACTTAGATGATTCTGCGTCGATAGATACCCGTCAACTCCCTTACTGACCGCCCGAAAAGTAAAGTTTGTGTGTAACGGAAAAATGCGTTTTTTTTTTCAAAAACTAAGCTACCTAGGAAAATGTCTATAATTTCATGCAAGGTTTAAATAAATTTCTACGACCCCTAATTTTTTCATAATTATAGTTTCAGTAGATTCAGAAATAGAGGTAGGTGAGGACATATTTTTGCAGTGCATTTTTGACGATATTTCTGAAAATATAATACCTAAAATTAAAACATATATATTTTTGAGTTCGGTATTACGGGATCTTTCAAAAAATACCACACACGATATACAACAAAAAAAATTTTTTTCACGTAACTTAATTAGCCCTCTAAATTTTTCCTAAACACGGCTAATATTCTGCAAATATGTGGGTAAAAATACTTTATAATTTTCCCAAGTTTGAACTTTCCACGTCCCATAGTTTACGAGAAAAGGGCTATTACAGACGGACAGACAGACACAAGAGTGATCTTACAATGGTTCCGTTTTTACTTTTTAAGTACGAAACCCTAAAAATAATAAATAGGATTTATACGAAACTAGGTTAATTTTTTAAAATCTTATATGTGCTAGGAAATTATTAATAATTAATAGCAAACACACATAAACTTACACACACACACACACACACAAAAATTAGTGTATAATTTTTAATTTAATTGGATTTATGTAAAAGGTAAAAGGAAAAAAATTCCGGTAATAAAGAAAGTTTTATGCTGTTACAATTTTTCAGAATAATTTAAATTAACACTTTATGGCATAAAAGTAAGCTGCGCCGCAGGCGCCCTGAGGGAGAGCCCTGCACGTCAGACGACCACCGAACCCAAGTCCTGAGGGACTTATATCGCGCCAGCAGGTTTTTCTCCCTCCGGTGCTTCGCCGCGTCACCTACGGACCCTCTAACCTTGAACCCACGTGTCGACGACGTAGGCCGTTGCGATACGCGGTGAAACTACGGGGAGTCACCACGAGACACTTGGAGGGAACCAGGCCCTAGGCTTTAAGTCGGGATGTTCCAACCCGTACTTGCTCTACCACAACTCGAGGGGTGTGAAAACCTACAGAGGTAGTCACGGTTCCCTCTCGTAGTGGACCAATACTTTATGGTATATCACCGCAGATATTATTTATATAAAGTAGAAATTCCTAGTCTCTTCACAAACAAATCAAAACACTGTCGCAGGAAAATTTTAGTTTAATTCAGTTTTAAATGAATTAAATGAATTTTTTAATTGTTTAAAAGAAAATCGTGTATAATATGAGCTTTCAGCTTTATGTTCAACCATTCAGTTCAAACCCAATATTTTCTATAACAAATGTCTGCCATTTAATGTGGAGGAAGGTGACGGAGGCTTCAATAAATTTTTATTGAATCAGCTTTTTGTTGCTGAATTCTCAGTTTAACTTTGTTCTATATGGGTACAAATTGTTAAACATTATTTGTTGCATATGAATATTATTTGTCAACTAATTATTAGGGTTAATTTAATTGTATGTTTTCTTATAATTTACAGGTTTCATAATTTTTTTAGTTTTTAATTAAAAAAATTTTTTAATTTAATTTCATAGGGTTTTTAATTTAAGCATGTGACAAAAATTTTAAAAGTTAAAAAAGCTTTATGATGTTATAATATTTCACAACTTTTAAAAACTAATATTTTATGGAATATATCAAAATATTGTTTCTATATTGTTTAAGTAGAAATTTATAATATTTTTACAAAAAACTCAAAACACTTCCGTAGAAGAAAATATTAAAGCATGTTTAATTGTATTTAATGAATTATTAAATGTTTACGTAGAAAATCTTCTATATTAAGATTTTAAAGAGACCCAAGTTGGCCTGTAACATATTTGAGTACAAAAATGCTCTAAATAAAAAAATAAGTCTATGTAGAACGCAAAATGGGTAAAAAAGATGTTCATTTAAGGTGCATCGAAATGTAATTGTGTCCATTAAAGGATTTATGCAGAACCTGAATTGAAGTTTCGTGTCCATTTCGGGTACACTTAAAAGTGTACCCGAAATGGATTACAATTTAAACATTTTGGGTAAACTCTGAACTCCAACTTGGATTCTGGAATGAACCCAAAATGGACGCTTTTTTTAAAACCAATTTTGTTCATACAGAGGCTCTTTCCAATTTAGAATATTGCTGCACCTAGATATCCTACAACCCAATTTGGGTTTTTTGGGTCTAAATAAGATTATTTTTTTTTTACAGTGTGTATATGAAATTTTAGTGAATGATGTTATTTCTTGCAAGGATCTAGTTTCATTCCTTTATAAAATCAAAACTTACTTAGGAGATACGTGTAATTTTCCATCAATATTTCGTGAAATTTATCTTTTCCAAGGTACTTGAACTCCCGCTACTTAAAATTTTCTATAAAAGCTTTATAAATAAAAAGTCCTTCCGCCCTGTACCGGGAGGAAAAGGTAACTTTCAAAGTCCATGTTTTTAAAAATTCAACCCAATTTACTCAAACACCTGAAGCTAAATTGCTTGGAACTCGATTATAGAAATTTCAAACCCGGTTTTCGTTAATACTGAATTTGAATATGAATTTCAGCATGAGAATACAACATAACAAAAATCAGATTGTATCAAAATGTTAATCACCCTAGAATTTCAAACTGCCACATCTCTGCCATTTCTTAAGATAAAGCCAAAACAAAAAAATGTTCCGGAATCCTTGCATCACGATCTAATACTTAACGGAAACAACTTTTTCAATTTATAATTTTTTATACATCTTTTTGAATTAAAAATTTTTTTTTAAAAGTTAACTTGCTGCCATTTTGAAACAAAATGGCGCATGAAGCAGGCCAACGAACTCGGCCGAGACCTTGGTATGTTCTGTACACATGTTCAGTCATATTCATATTGGTTCATAAATACGAGAGTTACAGCATAACAAATATCAGATTGTTTCATAATTTCAGCCACCCTAGAATTTCAAACTGCCATATCTCAGCCATTTTTTAAGATATGGCAAAAACAAAAAATGTTCCAGAATCCTTGTATCACGTTCTAACACTTAGCAGAAACAATTTTTCAATTTATATTTTTTGTACATCTTTTTGAATTTTTAAAAATGAATTTTTTTCTAACTGGACGCCATTTTGAAACAAGATGGTGGATGAAGCTGGCCAACAAACTCGGTCGAGACCTTGGTATGTCCTATACACGTACTCAGTCACATCCAAATCGGTTCACAAATAAGAGAGTTACAGCATGACATATGTCAGATATGTATATGTATATATATATATATATATATATATATATATATATATATATATATGGAGGTGTGGTGGAGTTGTCTGGAAAATACGCATGGTTAATTTATTAAAAAAAATTGGAATGGGGTATTTGATTTAGATATTTATATAGATTACATTGCTAATACCCATTTTGTAATGGACTATTATTTGATATTTTTATATGCAAATTATTGTAGTTATATTTACATATTTATTAATTCATTTTAAATGAATTCATATTCATTAATATTTAATAATGTTAACGATTAATTTGTATTTAAATTATAGCCCACTGTGGACAACATCATATTAACTTCTAATACAATGTATACTTTCTTAAATGTGAATATAATGCACGTATTAATTTTTAATTTTTATTAATTGTTCTACCCTCTCCCCTTAAACCATGTGTATTTAATTTTTAAGAAAGTTTGTAGAAACATTAAATGTAACTAATTAATTACAATTAATATTAAATCCTTAGCATCTTAATTCTAATCATTTTTTTATTTACCTTTAATTATAAATTAATTTAAGTGATGATGCATTGCTGTCACAGGAATTTAAAAGATGATATGTCATTGCTAGGTACAAATAATTATCTGAAACATTAGTCAATAATTATCAATTTCACCATTTTACATATTTTATACATATAATTTTTCTTTAATACAACAATTACACATTTTTTTAATACAATTGAATTTTTATCAACATAATTTTATTTATTTATTATTTAATTATCAGTTATCTTATTTTAGACAGTATTTGTTTTAAACTTTATCTAATAATAGTAATAAATTCTTTTTATTATATAATAGTATATTCACTAATTTTTCAATAGATAGCAGCACCTCATTGATTCATTTGAATGCATGTTTGGAGTTCTATTTTAAATTTTCTAAAGAGGGTGTTGGTTCTATATATTGGGGTTTGTGCTTTGCTTTGCTGTATAATGATGATCCTTGGTCAATCACCTTATTCAATCATCTTTTAAAACTTATAAAGGCAACATGTACTGATATTCTCCAATGCAATGCTTGAGTTTTTTGTTGAATCATGTTTGGCTCATAAATTCTATCTGGTAATTTGACGTTTTCTTTTCCCTCTATCCTTTTTAATCCTGTTTTATTTTGAATTTAATTATTATTTCACAGTTTATTTCTCTATTTTATGGGTGTGGTTGTCCCAAAATCATATTCTTTAGCAATGTTATGGCTTATAATGATAAAACCACACATTTTATTTGTGGTAATTATGGCATTTGGGACCTGAAGATTCTGTCTAATTTCCACAAATTTCATTTTTTCAATTTTTGTAATTCAATTTCTCCCTTTTTTACTTTTTTCTATCTTTACATGGATGACCACCTCAGGAAACCCGGCTTAAGCCTTAGAGTTTGTGTGCAATCCTGAGGGGCTGACACGCCTCTATCACCAGCGAGATCACAGTTACAGAATTTTACAATATAATATTACAATATTACAATACGATATAGATACAATAGAATATACAATAAATACAATAGAATATACAATAGAATATTTTTCTTCTACTCAGAAGTTTTACTTTTACATGTGATTTTTTTTGTAGTGAAAGTAATTGAATTTTGTCTGATAATAATGTTTTAAAACTTTCATACATACGATTATTATTATTATTTCAATGTATCCAGAATATACAATTTCCAGATAAGATATTTACAAATACGGTGCAAGCACCATGCCTAGAATTATTATTGGTTAAATATGATGGGTTATTATTGGCTAGCATATTTTATACAAATACTTTACTACAATTGATGTATATGGAAAAATATGATGCACACATACAGTTATTATAATTAATTCGATTATACAATTATACGTTTAGACCATTTCCAGAATATGACTATATACAAGTACTGTGCAGACTTCATATTTAGGATTTTTGGTTACATGCGATGCAGATTCTTGGTTAAATACTTCTAATACAATTAATAATATACTAATATGAATATACAGATGCGAATACACTGAAAATTTACAAGTAATATGCAAATACTAATAATACACAGATAGTGTGGTGTTAACTCTCATTACAATAGTTATTATATTCAATATTATTTATATACATATGTACAGAGAAAACAGGGCACCTGCTAGATTGGACAAGCGGTTGCCCGACTACAGAGGAAGAGGATTTGAAAATAGAAATTCATGTCTTTCAATATATTTCATGCAGTTGATAATGCGCTGGAGAAGAACCGGACGGTCCAGGAGATATAGCATCCAGTTTTTAAGTGACATTTGTGGTGATTTTTTGACATGGAAATGTGAAGTTAGAGTGCAGTTTAATATGTAGTGTAATGATGTTGCTTCTAATCCACAGACACATAGTGGTGAGTCACTTCTGTTAATTTGGAATAGGTGTTGTTGAAATGGTCCATGATTTGTTAAAAATAGGTATAGATATCTGTTGTGTATTTCTAGTTGTTGCGAGACTTCCGGAAGGAAGTCTCTTGTGTAATGACCCACCTGTGCTGTAGACCAGCGTTGTTGCCAACTGTCTATGATTTGTTTTTTTATTCTCTTTTGAGTGTGGACGGTGGTACAGGAAGAAAAGTTGTTTCCAGTGTTTCATCGTTTGTTGCTGACCGCGCCAATTGATCCGCCAGTTCATTTCCAGCTACACCCGAATGAGCCTTGACCCAATTAAAAAAGAAGTTTTTGGAGGATAAATTTAAACGTTCTAAAATTTCCTGGACTAAATAATTATCTATGTCAAATTTTGAAAGAGCCATTAAACTTGATAAGCTATCCGAAGAGATTAGAAAGTTGACCGAATCCTCTTCCATAGCCCAGCGCACAGCTTCTCCAATCGCAAGTAGTTCGGCCTGGAAAACTGAATTGCCCGAGTCAAGTTTTGCACGCCACGTGTGATGAATTATATTATTGTTATAAGCACAGAAAGCCGATGCTGTGCCTTCAGCAGTTTTTGAGCCATCTGTAAAAATATGGAATTCCCCATTGAATTTTGAACCCGGACAGGTTTTTATTTGATCTAGAGTTGGTGAAGTTTTATGTTTTGAGATCTTTGTGGCTATTGTTTGTGCATTAATACGTGTTGATGAAATCCCTAATCTAGTGACTCTAGCAAATTCAGCTTCCGCTTCTAGTTGCAAGTCCAGGGTCGGGATACCCGTGAGTACCTGCAATGCCGCTGTTGACGTATTTTTATACGCTCTTGAGATGAGTAGGAGTACTTTTCTCTGCGCCGCCAAGAGGTGACGCACTCCATGCGACCGTCTCATACGCGTTAACCAAACCCCACAGGCATAAGCGATTTGACGCTGTAGGATTGCCGAATACAATATTTTAAAGAAATGAGTTGGCAACCTGCCCGAAATTGATGAAAATTTATATAAATTTTGTGTAGTTTTAGTAATTTCTTCCCTTTTTATTACTAGATGAGGTAGGAATGAAAGATGTTGGTCTATTGTAATTCCTAAGTATTTTAAGGTTTTGACTGATTTTAGGTTTTGTCCTTTTAGTTTGAAAGTTGGGTCCCTTTTTAAGATATTAGGTTTGCCAAATGTAATTGTTTTTGATTTATTCAATGATATTTCAATATGGTTGCGCGTTGCCCAATTTTGAACATAATTCAGGGCAATCCCACCATTATGCTTTAGCGCAACGCGTGATGGACCCCAAATAATTAACAGGACATCGTCCGCGTATGCCACAATCTCACAGTGCTCAAAGACAAAGTAACGCAGTAATCCCTCCAAGAGTGACAACCAGAGAAAAGGACCAAAACAGGAGCCCTGTGGGCAGCTTTTTGTGAAATAATGCAAGATATTAGGGTTGTGCCAATCAACCTGAGCCCGCCTACTCGAAAGGAAGGAGATAATTGTATTAATATATTGCTGCGGGATGTCTAAGTCAGTTAGTGATGAAATTGCCAGGTCCCATGGAAGGTTGTCAAATGCCCCCATGAAATCCAGCGATATAAAAGTCGTGTAGTTGTTGTTTTCTTTATTGATATCGATATATGATAGGGCATTTTGAAGAGCAGTTTCTGTTGATTTTAACTGTGTGAAACCGTGTTGTTTATTTGTTAATCTATTGTTTTGCGTTAGTATATGATTAATTCTCCGCAGCAATAGTTTTTCAAAAATTTTGCCTATTATTGGAAGTAATGTTATCGGTCTATAAGATGTGTGTTCGTCAAGTGGTTTACCTTCCTTTCTAAAGTAGATAAGCTCCCCAAGCTTCCAGGCCACCGGGAAATAATTTAAGGAAAGTGCTGAATTAAATAAGTCTAGTAGTGTAACTGGTATTATGGCAAATATCGCTCTTATCATACGATGATCGATTTCGTCTGGCCCTGGGGCCTTGTTTTGATTGAAGCTATATATTGCATTTCTTAATTCTCTTTTTGTAAATTTTGGTTGGTCTGATTGGGGTTGTATGTTAAATGCCTGGGCAGGTTGCACTGGCATACCTGCTGAAGGCCCAAATATTCTTTCTGTAAGGTTAGCTAATGAAGTGGACCTGGAAACCGGAAAGGATGAGTTTGGTAGCTAATTAATTTATCTTGGTTATCTTGGAAAGCCAGTTTTTTTTATATGCCAAAAGGGTCAGTTTGTTTTTTACAGAAATTGTCCCACGCTTTCTCTTTTGCACAGAGGATTTGTTTTTTATATTTGGCTTTTTCTTTTTTATAATTTTGGAAGTTTATTGGATCGAAATTACAGTTTTTTGCTTTATTATATAAAGCTTTTACTTTATTCCTCTGTGCCCTAAGGTCCGGCGACCACCAGGAAAATTTAGGTTTTCGAAATGAGGGTTTTTTTTTAAATGAAGTTATTGCTGAATCTTTAATAATTTGGTAGAACTTTTCATAATGGATGTCCAGATCTTGGGATGTTTTAATTGTTTTAAAATTAATATTGTCCGTTAAACATTTATGTTGAACCATTTTTTGAAATTTATAGGGGGGAATGTTTTTTGTTTTAAATCTGCGTTTTGGTAAATCCGTTACTGTTAAAAATAGTTGTGTAATAATTGGCCTGTGGTCACCGAAAAGTTCTGGGACAACTTCCCAGTTACTGAAGTGTTGGAAGAGGGGTTGTGAACAGATTGATAAATCTGGTCGGCCCTTCCTTCTGCCCGACTCATAGGTTGGTTGGCAAGATGGTTCGTTTAAAACTACAAGGTTTTCTGCCAGCAAGAAATCTACGAGGAGTCTTCCCCTGGCGTCTTCCCGCGAATACCCCCATAGTGGGTCATGTGCATTGAAGTCCCTCAGCACTAAACAGTAGTCGCTAAGATGTTTTGCTGATCTCCACTCTTGGAGATCAATCTCTAGTTCAGCCCTTGGAGGACAGTACAGGCTCCCAATGCTCAGAATTAAGTTCGGTTGGTCTAGATTAACGAAAACTGAATTATTGAATTTAGCTGAAAGACAGTGTGTTAAGTTTTGGTTTAAGATCAAAATATGACAATTAAGGGAGCTGGAGCTGTAACATGGCACACTCAAAGGGAGAGAGACCGGTCGGCCTTAAAAAATATAAGCATCCTGGAGGCACGCCAGTGAAAAACCCTCTTCAATTACATGATTTAAAAAAGCTGCCGTATTACCTTTAGATCGTTGTAGATTACATTGAATCACCTTGAACTCGAGGCTGTTTGAGTTCTTTGTTGTGTAAAGTTCCTCTGATAAAGTTTGTAAGTTTGGCAGCAACTATCAAAACTTTAATGATCAATGTCCAGAGGTCTATCCTTTCCGGAACGTTTTTCATTTTCGTCTGTGCAGTTTACACACGTTCGGGTATGGGATGTACAGTCCGATGTTTTGTGATGGCCAGCACACTTTGCACATACATCTCGATCCTTACATTCCCGCGCCATGTGACCTAGTTTTTGGCATTTGTAACATCTGGGTGTTATGATGTACTTGCGCACATCGCACCTGTTGAAGCCGATGTTGATCTTTATTTGCTCGAGTACATGTGCTTCCCTTTGTGGCATTTCTATGATTAAGTTCACTGTGTCATTGTTTCGCGCAGATTTCAGAATTTTATTTAATTTGAAATTGATGTCTTCAGTTCTTAGGGCTCTTTGCAATGCTGGGTGTAGAATGTTTTCAGAGTAATATTCTATGTTTCTCAATGCTTCGTTATCTTCGTTTTCCGATACTGCTGGGGCTCCAAATACCATGATTTTCTGTGTTTTCGGTTTGATATTTTCTACTGTGATTTTCGGAGCTAATTTAGTATTTTCTGTTAGCTTTTGCTGCAGCTCGATGATATCTTTCTCATCATTGCAGGTAACTACTAAGTTACCTGCTTTCGTCGGCCTGCAATTGATGTTTGGCAGAGTAGTTGTATCCACTGCTTTGTTAAGTGTCCTTCTTATTTCCTGTATCGTTAGGTTTCCATCCTTTGGTGTCACCACTAGAGATGGTCTCTGTGGAGGCCTTTGTTGCAATACTTGCGCATATGAATATCCATCATTTCTTTGCGTCAGTCTTTTATTACTTTGTGATATTGATTGTGTTTTTAGTGTTTTCTTTAGGGCATCAATTTCTTTCTTGTAATCATTGAGTGTCATTTTGATGTAAGCGCCGTGCTGTTCGAGTTTTCTTTCTACTGCTTCTTTGATTCTTGTTCCCTGTTCCTCCATGTCTTCGTACTTCTTTATTTCTTTCCTAAGCTCTAGGCACTCCTCTCTCCATTGTGATCGGTCATCTTCTGTGTCTTGTATCCACCGCATTAGCGTATCTACCTCTTTGCGGAGTTTTATTATTTTCTCATTTGTTTTCCCCTGATTTTCTTCGGGAGTAACTGCCTGGATGTCTTGCAGTATCTTTTCTACTTCAATTTTGATGTCATGTGGTGTTGATGGCTTTTGGTGTTTTTTAGCTTCCTTTAGTTCTTTTTCTAGTTCTTTTTGTTTCAACTTCAACGCTGCTACTTCTTGTCTACTTTCTTCTTGTTTTTCTACTCTCTCTTTTAGCTTTGCCATTTCTGCTTCATAACTTTGTAGTTTCTCGCTATGTAATTTTTCTCTTTCTTCGACTTCCGCATGTACTTTGTCTGTTTCAGGACGGCTGTGTTCCATGAGCTTCAGCTGCTCTAGTTCTTCTTTTAGATCCCTTACCTCTTCGTTCTGTTTCTCTACTGTAGTTATTTTTTTGTCTAGCACCTCCTTCACCATCTGCAGCTTTTCAGGGGCTCCTCTTTGCTTACTTTTGTATAACTTGTCAAACTCTGACATTAGCTCAGTTATTGTCATCTTCTCCCATTTTTGTTGTCCTGTGCGCTGTGTTTGCGGTGTCTTTGGTGTGCTTGGCTGTTCTTGTGACATCTTGTAACTTTTTCTTGTTACGATTTTGTCCTCAGTGTACCTTTGTGTCGATGGATTTGCTATTTTCTCTGTATAGTCCCACACTGAGATGTCTGACATGTAACCTGCTTTTTCCACTTTTGTTAAAACTTTTACTCTAATTAATTATCATTTTTCTTATGACTCACCGTTTTAACTTTATCCTTTCTTTCTTACACTATATTACTTTAAATTTTAAACTTTATTTTTAATCTTTAAAATTTCGAATAAAGCTTAGGTTATGTGGGAGGCTTTCTCCGGTCAAAAAAAAAATAAAAAGGGGTGGGGGGGGGATGGGGAATACTAATGTTAATGAGAAAAAGTTGAAGAGTAAATAACTCATGAGAAAAAAGGAAATTAAGACATAAAATGCAATATAATATTAATGTTATAGAAAGCCTTAGGGGCTAAGCAATAATTTAATTTCTTTCCCCTTTCTTCCCTTTAAATTAAAAAAAAAATTGAGACCAGCCGAAGTGGAATTGAAGTTATCTTACTGTTACGTGCAAAATGAGAATAGTTATAAGAAAAGAAAAAAAATGTCAAAAGGGCATTGATTTTGGAGTAAACTTACAGGACTGTGGGAAATTTCCCTTAAACAATAACACTGGAAGATATAAGTTATACTAGAGTGAGAAAATACCCTTTTGACTAGAAATTTTCAATGTAAGGACTACCTCCCATTGAGCCAGAAAAAACGAAAAATACAATTATTTATAGACATCACCAAAAAATTGAAAGAACCGATGAATGGAGGAACGATTAAAAGTTTAGAGCCACCTCTAAATGGCAGATGATACGAAAAGCTGAATTAAAAAATAAAATATTATGAACAAACAACTTAAAATAACTTTTAAAAGGTACTAAATAGTATTATTCACTTATACAATATAGGAACATGAAAGATGAGAGTTGTTGTAACAAAAATGTTAAGAGGGCATTGTAGATTCATGAAAATTTTCGACTTCCGGTATTCGACGGATTTATACGTTTTAGAAGGTTCTGAACACGATTTGATTGTTTTTAGAAAATGTCTGTCTGTGACTCTGTCTGTCTGTCTGTCCGCCTGTCTGTCTGTATGTGACAAAAATTTTGTGGGCTCTCTCTCTCAAGAACTAACGCACGAAATTTTATAAAACTTTATATTCAGTTAGTCCCTGATATAAATTGATGCTGATTAATTTTTGGTAAAAATCGCCCAATAGGTGGCACTGCTATGCTGCATTTTTCGCGATTTCCGCAATAGTTCTATCTCAGGAACTAAAATGCACTCATTTTCATCAAACTTCAGACTCAGTTAGACCTTGACATAAATAGACGCTGATTACGTTTTGGTGTAGATATCCCAACAGGTGTCGCTGCTGTACTACTTTTTTCACGATTTTTACAATAGCAATATCTCAAGAAGAAATGCACGAAATTTCATAAAACTTCATATTCTGTTAGACCTTGACATAAATAGATGCTTCTTAAGTTTTGATGTAAATAGCCCAACAGGTGGCGCTGCTATGCCACCTTTTTCATTATTAACACGATAACTATATCGCAAGGACTAATGCACGGATTTTTATCAAATTTCAGATTCAGTTAGACGTTGACATAAGTTGTTGTTGATGAGGTTTTTGTCTAAATCTCCCAACAGGTGGTGCTGCTATGTTATATTTTTCAGGATTTACATGATGTTAGCAATAGTCATGTCTCAAGAACTAATGCACGGAATTTAATAAAACTTTAAATTCAGTTAGACCTTGATATAAATTGGTGCTGATTCGTCTTTAATGTATGCGAAACCTGTGTGAGATAGAAAAAAGTTTTGGGATTGGCGCATCGGACTAGTTAACTATTTATATGTAATCTATATTCAGTGTGTTGGGGGGAACACTGTTGTTGTCAATTAATTGTTATATTTTAATTCATAATTTCAAAGTTTTTGTTGGTGTTCAGGTAATGTTTCTTTAATGGTTATATATATATATATATATGTACATAAAACAATATTTCAATGGAGCGTGGTTTGGAGATCTGGGGGTTATGATCGGTGAAAATATACCAACATTTTTTAGAATTGCTTTTCCCCGAACGGCTGCAATAGGTAGCTTTTTGTAATGAAAGCTACCTAAAAGTCCTTCCGGCCTGTACCGGGAGGAAAAGGTAGCTTTCAAAGACCATGTTTTTAAAAATTCCAATAATTTTACTCAAACACCTGAAGCTAAATTGCTTGGAACTTGATTATAGAAAATTCAATCCCGGTTTTCGTTAATACTGAATTTGAATGTGAATTTCAGCATGATAATTACAACATAACAAAAATCAGATTGTATCAAAATGTTAACCACCCTAGAATTTCAAACTGCCACATCTCTGCCATTTTATAAGATAAAGCCAAAACAAAAAATGTTCCGGAATCCTTGCATCACGATCTAATACTTAACGGAAGCAACTTTTTCAATTTATAATTTTTTATACATCTTTTTGAATTTTTAAAAAATTAAAAAAAAATTAACTTGCCGCCATTTTGAAGCAAGATGGCGCATGAAGCTTGCCAATGAACTCGGTCGAGACCTTGGTATGTACTGTACACATGACCAGTCATATTCATATCGGTTCATAAATACGAGAGTTAGAGCATAACGAATAAGAGATTGTTTCAAAATCTCAGCCACCCTAGGATTTCTAACTACCATATCTCAGCCATTTTTAAGATATGGCAAAAACAAAAAATATTCCAGAATCCTTGACCAGATCCTTGATCCAGAGACCTTGGTTTGTCCTATACACATACTCAGATATATATATATATATATATATATATATATCAACATTTGAATGGAGCGTGGTTTGGGGGTCTGGGGGTCATGATCGGTGAAAATATACCAAAATTTTTTGGAATTGAATTTCATCCGCACAGCTCCAATAGGTAGCTTTTTGTAATGAAATATACGTAAAAGGATAGTAAATATAACTTATTCCAACTAGGTTAATTTCTGAAATCGTGTGTGTGCAAGGAAATTTTTAATAAATCAATAGCAAACGAAAACACATACACACGGAAATAGTAGGGTTTGAAATGTAATGAAATGTGGCTCCAGCTGGATTGACGTGCCAAGTTTGATATTATTTTTTTATTCTGTAGGTTTTGACAGGTAGATTCAAAATATCTTAGTTGCCATTTTTTGTAACACATTTTTGAGGTGATTTTCAACATGGCATCCAAGATGGCTGCCATTTACTGACTTCTTTAATATTTGTGGCATATTATTGACTAGTATGTCAAATTATATGTTTTGGGAGTGAAGAAATGGAAATCTACAATCAAAATAGGAGTAAATTGAGTTTTTCAAGTGTTTTAAGAGATAAGATGTAAATAAAGAACAATAAATATGAAAGACATTAAATATATTAGTGTTTTATTAACCAATTATACACAAACAAAATATTTAAATGAAATAACATAAATAATTGAAGATATTGAACAGAATTTCTAAAATCAGCATTTATATGTATATACGGCATTGGGATGTTACATATCCTCTACTGAATCACTACAGTCGATGTGGTTACATTGATAGTCCTTTGTATTGCTACAGTCACTGCATTTGCAAAGGGCAGTACAAACCAGAGAATCATTTAAGCAAGAACATTATCCAACTGTACACATTCTCTTAGACACACATTTTACAAGTTCAATAACTCGTTTGGGCGCAGGTAACTCCAGGAATTTGGCAGGAGAAATTGCTCCTTCGCTATTTATTTGCCCACCATTACCAGTAAGTAGGGGTATTGTTAGCCGAGGGTTTTTGTAGCCCTTTCCGTTTGTGCAAATTAAGGTGGATCGTAGAATATGTGGCTTCAGTGGTCCAAGGGTTGGTGGTAACTTCTCCCACGAAAACAAATTTAGTTCTGAAAAGGTGCCATCTTAACTCTGGAATGCTTGACAAATTACTATCTTTCAAATAAGCCAAGTTGGTGAATTTTTCAAACAAAGATAAATCGGATAATGGATCAATATTAAGTTTCGCAAATTCTTGAAAAGCTGTTATAATATCATCATCACACTGAAGATTTAGGTACACTTTTATCCACTTCTCTTTTGAAATGTCTACAAATTTTCCTCCCCAGTCTCCACCAGTATATGAATGTAAACCTAGTAGACCTTTGCTTTTATGAACACCTATTGCTCTATATCTTGCATTAATATTAATTTTTCTGTCTTTGTTACCTCGACCCTTAACGAAATTAATTTCATTATTTACTAGGTGACTTGAAACTAAGTCAATCAGCAATATGAAAATGTCGGTATCTTGAACGTCGGTCACCAATTTCATAATTATCATGAGGGTTCACTACGTATATCAAGTACACGAAGAGGAATAATTGTGTCAGCTTCTTCATATGTATAATCACCTAAACCTGAATCGAAACTATCCGTGCGGCTACTGTATGCCTTATTACGAAAAACAACTACAATTTTTTACTCACTAGCAGTATAAACCTGTAGTTATTTATTCCCGAGATACTCGGTCAGTTGTGATTTTGTTTCATTGTGTGACAGAAACGTCTTGAATGACACCAACGTTATATTGGTACTATTTGCAATTGTAAATCTTATAGGTTCTGTCTCCCCCAATCCTTTCTTATGAGTTTGCTCCTTCAATGAATGCTCAAGGTATTGGTCAAATATTACTCTCCCCTCAGTGTATCCATTTGTCATTTTCATAATGATATCGGTGAAAGCATTTGCGAATTTTTCATAAGTTTTCATGGCAGGTGTTTTTTTTTTACTGTTTCTACGATTACCAATCCATCTATGATACACACTTTTTTTATCGGAGACGTCCTCTATGATTCTAACGATTCATGTATGGGAGAACAATTATACTGTTCTTTTTCTGCAATAAATGAACTTTTGTCAGATGGAATATAAGATATCCATCACAAGAAAATAATTATCTTGATATTACAGAAAGCTCATAGTTTTCAATTGCATCTTTTCGGTTTGTAGACATTTGATGTTTGGGCTCCATAACAATAAGAAAACGAGCAAGAAGTTGCCTATCTTCTCGAATTTTAACTAATTTATCACCAATCTTAAATACAGTCTTCTTGTTGCAGGTACTGAATGTTTTTAATTTAATTTTTTTCAATGGATGCCAAACTGACAGTTTAGCGGGTTCACTCTGTAGTCTATCTCTTACAAATTCTTCGAATTCCAATTGCCTTTTTGGTCACGATTGATATGTGATATCCAAGTCCCTGCAATCAAGGGGCTCATTTATCATTGACAGCGCTGCACGAATGTTATTATTTTCTGTTTTTTCTTTAATGAATAGGAATGTTTCTCCCATATTTTTGGTAGAAACATAAAATAATTCACCCTCGTTTGGTGTTGTACATTGAAATATACAGAGCTTCTCTTTAAAACGTTCAAGGTTTTATATAGATTTAGTACTTTCACAACCATCATCCATATCCGATGAGGACGTTGAAGGAGGACCTTTTTTTGCTGGCATGGGTGAAGATTCGTGAAATAGTTTTTGAGCTCTGAGTTTTTGAACATGTACGATTTTTTTGCAGCAGGATCTATGATATCGGGACAAAAAGTACTCATCTGCTGAGAGTTTACTTATTTGTTCACAGAGTAGTGCTAATTTTTACTCACCAAATTTTGTTCACTTTGTAGTGTATTCTTTCAGCTTTTCCAGGTTGTCTATTCGAGGTTTTTGACATACTTATCCACCTTTCAAGCACACTAAACAATTCATTTGTATTTACAAATTTTCACACAGTCACTAGTATGAGTAAATATCTCCCAGGGAACAAATAGCTTTCACATCTGAAACAAAAGAGAAAACAAGCAATATTAGTAATTTTGTTAATAAATTTATAAATAAATAATTAATAACTCCATGTTCGCCTATTTTTATTGCAGATTTGTATTTCTTGACCCCAAAAACATATAATTTGACATACTGGTCAATAATATGCCACAAATATTAATGAAGTCAGTAAATGGCAGCCATCTTGGACGCCATGTTGAAAATCCCCTCAAAAATGTGAAAGAAAAAAATAGCACCTAAGATATTTGGAATCTACATGCTAAAATCTACAGAATAAAAAAATAATATAAAACTTGGCACGTAAATCCAGCTGGAAAACATTTCAGACCCTACTAAAAATGGAAAACTTTCAATTCATGTAAAACTTAATTATTTCTATTTATATATCAGTTGTTTTGTATATCATGCAGAGAATTTTTATTGATTACCGAAGTTTGAAAAACCTCACTTGCTAAGAAATTTAACGAAACTGATTTCTTTCTGCATATTAATTCTTATTAAATAAATCTCATGTCAATTTCTCGAATTAATTTATCATTTTACAGCATTTTTTTAATTTCAAAGGATTATTATTATTATTTATTTAAAAAAGATGAAAACAAATCTTTCCGGTATAAAAAAAAACTTTATGCTGTTATAAATCCTCAGAATTCTTTAAATTAATATTTTATGGTATATTATCACATATCTTGTTTACACTCTTTCAAAGTAGAAATTAATATCTTTACAAAATATTCAAAGAACTGTCATAGGAAATATTTAGTTTAATGTATTTTGAAATGAAATAAATTATTTTTTAAATTGTTTAGGAGAAAACCGTGTGTAATATGAGCTTTCAGCTATATGTTGTACCAATCAGATCAAAATCAATATTTACTATAAAATTCGTAATATAGTTGCTATTGAACTTGCTATGGAGGTAAAGAGAGCAAGAAGAGTTCAGTATATTTAATAATTATCGGCTTTATATTGTTGAATTCTCAGTTTAGCATTCTTTTATTTGGGTCCATAGTCAGCTGTAAAATATCCGAAATTGGGCTGTAAAATATTTGTGTTCAACAATGTTCTAAATCTTTAAAAAAAACTGTTTATGAATCAAAATGGGTATAAAAGATGTTTATGACACATCAAATTGGAATTGTGCTCAGAATTTCTGCAGAACCCAAATTTGCGCTCTGAGTCTAGCCAAAATGGGTTACAATTGTAACTTTTTGGGTAAACTCTGAATTTCAATTTGGATTTTGCAAAATGGGAGCTTTTTAAAAAAAAAACAATTTGGGTCATAAAGAGACTTTTTTCAGTTAGGATCGTTACTGCATCCAGATATCCTCCAACCCAATTTGTGTTTTTTGCTATATTTTCGAATTTTTATCACAACTTTATTATCAATTGATTTATGTCATGCACATACTAAGTAGTATACTAAAAGTCAGTTCAATCCAAGCGCAGCAGGACAAAATTTAAAAGCACTTTCAGCAAATCTCTCCTGACGACGGCAATCTATTCGAATTACTTTGTGCATCCCTGTATATTAATTTATTTGTATTATACAAACGCGATATTGTATACTTAAATTTTACTAAGCATGTGAACAGGCATACTACAATTTAATCCACACTTTCAGCAACTTTGATAGACGATTATGTTTTTTGTTTTTTGTGTAGCCGTATAAAAGAACACTAAATGCTACATGCAACTTTTGCTGACGTATGATGTTATAGTGCGCTTAAATAACGCAGATGAATTTCATTATGTTAAAAATAGTATGTTATCAAACAAATACACTTCAAATAATTAATGCCTACACAGTATTATAAAATTATTTTGTGTGTTATGTAAATGAACGATAATTGCTATGTACACCATTATAAGCATGGAGAATATTATACTGCATATAAAAACTGCGCACGAAATCCGGAATACTTGAAGTAGTGTAACATCTTTAAAATATATATCAAATAACCATCGCCTATAGACTTTTACGTATCCTATAACTTTTGAGTAGCCGTAACCGAAATGTAAATGCTATATACTCCTTATCGATAGAGAACATACTGTAGTAAGCTTCAATAATATATATATATATATAGTTTCGTTGAAATTCCAGTATACATAGAAAAGTTAGAGCGCAGACAGAAGACAGACACACAGATGAACCGAAGTCGTAAACAGGTTCAAGTATGCTGGAATGTGGTAAAGTATATGAAAACAATTTATTAGTATAATGATGATACAATACATTTCTAAAAATGGAAATTTTATAACTATGGATTTACCATTAATTATTACAATTCTTATTATTTGAAATAAACAAAAACACAACGTTAGTTTCTTCAAAATACTACCTTGTTTGAATAAAATTTTCGAGGCGTAGACAAAAAGGAAAAATCACCCTTTTTAAATTTGTTTTTTCCTGTGTTTTTTTAATTTAATAAAGAACAAAATAATTTTATTTTTTTTTAAGTTTTTTTTCCTTATATTTTAACTTTGATCTTGTTAGAGTGGCTAAATTGCATTAGAGTATTTCCCTTGTAGATGCATATCCTTAAATTTCCCTTCCAATGTATTTAAATTGAAGACAAACATATCATTAGAAAATGGATGTTTAGATTTTTGTTTCGAAATGTTTCTATCGATAACAAAATATTGTTTACAAATAGTTGTTTTGTTATGACCGACGAATGGCAGTATGCATTATGGCTAATAGTAAAGGGCATGGAATGTACGCAATTACAAAGGTAAAATGCTATTTTTTCCATAAAATACATCGTCATAGCAAGGAAATATAATATATGACTAAATCTAAAAGCATAAAAAAAATATAGTTTTACCATTACAAATAATGTTTGAAAATGTTGATATATTTGACCTTCGATGTAATAAAGCATTGTTTTAATCCTTTTGAAAATATGAATTTTTAGAAGTGAAGGCATTGTTTTTACTCTTATTTGCACCTACACACAAGGATAAATTCTTTTTTAGAACCGAATATCGAAGTTGAATTATAAGTTTATTTTTAACCCTGTATCTAAATTTTTTGTCAATAATTTGTATTGTAAAAGTACAGTTTTAAATTCAATGCGATTTATGACATTGTCTCGTATCAAGGACAGAATCTGTATCGGGATTGAAACTTTCTTAATCGTATCTTCAAAACACTCTCTAGACAAAATTTAGAAAAAAAACAGTCTTGTCACAAAGCTATTTATTTACAATTTTTTTCAGTATTTTTGTATCGTAAAAAAATACAGTTTAAATGTCAGTGCGATTTATGACATTATGTCGTATCAATGCCAAATCTGCATCAGGATTGAAACTTTTTTAATCTTACTTTCAAGCCTCTCTCTAAAAAAAGTTTATTAAAACAGTGTTTTTACAAAGTTATTTATCTATATTTTTTCCGATATTTTGTACTGTAAAAAGTTCAGTATAAAATTCAATGCGATTTATGACATTGTCTCGTATCAATGACAGAATCTGTATCGGGATTGAAACTTTCTTCATCTTATTTTCAAGCCACTCTCTACAAAATTCTTATATTAAAACACAGTCTTTTCACAAAGTTAATTATCTAATTTTGATCCGATATTTTGTATTGCAAAAAGTACAGTTTAAAATTCAATGTGATTTGTCACATTGTCTCGTGTCAATGACAGAATCTGTATCGGGATTGAAACGTTTTTCATCTTATTTTCAAGCAACTCTCTACAAAATGTTTATTAAAACACGGTCATTTCACAAAGTTAATTATCTAAATTTTTCAGATATTCTGTATTGTAAAATGTGCAGTTTAAAATTCAATACTATTTATGACATTGTCTCGTATCAATGGCAGAATCTGTATCGGGATTTAAACTTTCTTCATCTCATTTTCAAGTCACTCAGTACAAAAAAAGCTTATTAAAACACAGTCATTGCGCAAAGTTATATATCTACATTTTTGTATTGTAAAAAGTACAGTTTAAAAGTTAATGAGATTTATGCGCATCTGCGACCACTAGTAGGTTACGGAACGATTGGTAGAATTGTGCATACAATTGATTGATATAATTGTGCATATAATTTTTTATTAGCGAAATAAATGTATTTTTAACAAATAAAATTATTTGGAATACGCACTGAAAGAATACAAACTGAAAGAACAAGGCGTACTATTTTATCATATATTTTGTGTGTTTGTCTAAAGTATATAGTACACATACGTGAGTATTACGGCATTTTATGAAGTGCATCTGAGACAGAACACAGTAAACGCAAAATAATTTATAAACAACATCTATATTAAGTGAATTCCTTGAAAATGAATTTAATTTTGACTACATTTTCAAACGTTTTGCTTTTTTGATTAAATATAAAATGATTTTTGTTCTAACATTGAGGGAAAACAAATGCCTTCTTAAGAAAAGCGATGTAAGTTATGGTTTAAAGTTAAGTTACGGTTATTTTCACCAAAGTATCCAATAAAACTAGCTGAATAACTGTCACATTTATTCAAACAATAATATTAAAATCAGCCACGTGCGTCTGGAGAATTTATTAGACAAAACTAATTCATTTGCTATGCAACAACAATATTTATTTTTAATATAAACATTATTTGGAAGGTAACAGAAACAAATGTAAAATACACAAGTAAAATGAATTATATGGGTAATAAATTTAGAGCAATATTTTCATATAATTATAAATTATTTTACGATAGAAATCTATATTTTGAGCACAAAATAATTTTCATTACTTGTTATATTTTTGTAGTAGACGAACTAACTAAAACATATATATTTTTAATCGTCTTCCGTAATACAAAAATTCTGATTTATTAAAGCTTTTCTCAAATCCAAAGAGGCTACTTTCTGACACATTATTTAATTCATCTTTTCAGAAATGCAGGAAATTGGCAAGTTTTCTTGTTCAGAAACTATGTAATTAAAATACGTTTTCCATTTTTTAGTAAAGGCAGAACATCTTTCATAAAATACTGTCAAAGTCGGCCTTTTGAACCGAATTCCCAATGTGGCAGCCCGAGAAGCGCGGAAAACATGTCATCACATGACCAGAATCGCTTATAACTCGATAAGAAATGTATTCAACAAAAAATGAAAAACTCTTTTCGATTTCAAATCTTTGCCATAGTCAATGTGTCAGAAGATTTTGCGTTGCTCGGTAAGTCATTTAAGAATCACTTTAAATGCATCACAATGATATAGAAATCACAACATGTTTTGATAGGCTAAATCTATCCAATACAGGCAAAGCCACATGCTACTCTTACTAAATTTGAAAACCTAATTTTATGCTCGTAGTAGTACCCTGTACCTTTGTATGCCGTAGAAAACAAATCAAACTTTTGAAAACGCTATTTCATTAATTTTTGGTGTACTTCAAAATTCAATATTTCAAAACTTTTCAAAAAAAATTTCAAAATTTTAAACTTTTACTTTAAGCACAGTACGCGGCAAAATATACAGTACTAACATTTGTACTTCATTGTGCACGTGCTTTTTTCGATGGGTCATAAACTTCAGCCATAGGTGTTGCCAATAACAAAAAGAAATTGCGCCGTTGTTGTTGGAAATGGGTCTCACCATGGAGGAAAAGAGTTCGAAGAAGATTAACAATAACAAGAGAAATAACAACGAAAGTGAATTAATAAAACAGCACAAAGTAGCACAGTTATTTTGTCAACCAGAGACGCATAGGAAAGTGAAGACTCATGGGGCTCAAGACCTACCCATTAAAATATAGTTTTCTATTTGATTACAAACTCACATGAGTTGTACAAAAGAATATTGTTTTCTTTCTTTGATAATTCATCCCTAAAAAAGGTACTTTGTGAACAAATAAGTACTATAAAATTTATTATACCTTTAAACTGGTAAATTCGCAGATGAGGAGCTTCAACTTTAGTTCTTCAAGTCGCATTTTTATACTGAACTGACACTTGCGAATTGTAACATGAAATACAATTACATACATTAATAGTCCAGTACACGTTATTTTCTGTTTAAACAATTTATTATATGAGAGAGACTTAGCTCTCTTGAACGCCACGTTGTCTCGTTAATTTGATAATTGTAACTCTAGAATTTAGGATCTTACATATATCTAAAATAATTAAAACTCTGGTTTTGCGATTATGGCATTACTAATTAGCTAAAACACGTAATTATTCTCATAAATATTTTACTGATTTTCGTTAATCCAAATTCTTCAATTTATTTGAAACTGAATTCTTGATATCCTCCCATATGTTTTTACTGTTCACAGTTGTACCGAACTATTTAATGTCGAATGTCCTGTCCCTTAACATTTTCCGCAAACAGATATATACAGTGTTCTGATTGCGAGTAAGGAAGGGATTAGGGAGTCAATTCTTTTGATACATTACACTACTACTACAACGGCGGTATTTCCTAAGTAATAATAGACTGCGTGAGGGCGTTATATGTACTGTCATATAAATTCATGGGCGCCATTTCAAAACTTTGTTCGAAGAGATAAAGCGTTCTTTAAAGGAATAGGGGGAAGGCAATTCTTTTTAAAAATCTTGTTGTGCACAGTTGAGATGCAATTCAAAAGTTTTATGCTGACATATATTTTTAAAATTAGCTAAACTACTTATTAATAATACATGTGTCTCGCTTTGAGAATGTTGCAATAGCAAGATTTTATCAAATATCAGGTTGAGTAAAAAGTTTTCCGCCAAAAAATGTTTGATTGTAAAATGATAAATACATACGAAATCACAAAGCTAATGAGGATAGTAATCTCCGTTTAAATCTACAATCGTTTACCGACGTTTTGGCAACATTTCAATCCCTTCTGCGAAAAATTGCGGTGTGCGCGAGTCCTGAAAGAGATCGACCTCATTTATAACCTCCTCATTTGAATGGAAGATTGTGCCATCAAGATACAGCTGCAGATGTGAAAAGAGATAGAACTCTGAAGGGGCCATGTTGAGGCTGGATGGTGGATGTTGCATCAAATCCCACTCCAGCTTGTAGAGCGTCCAGCCGGTTATCGTACTAACGTGTGGCCGGGCGTTATCCTGATGAAAGTGAACCACCTTCCCTCTGAACTCGTTTCTTCGTTTTTCGCGAATGGTATCGCAAACTTTGATTAGCATGTTGTGGTATATTGCACTGTTGATAGTTTGTCCGCTTTTCAGGTACTCTTCCACGTACAGAATTCCACGACAATCCCACTAGATGCAGAGGAGCACCTTCTTGTTAGTTAAGGCACGTCTTGCAACCGAGCCAGCTGATTCCCCAGGTTCTAACCACCGTTCTTTATGGCTTCTATTGTTGTAGTACATCCATTTTTCATCACAGGTCACAATTCTATCTAGAATGTTCTCTTTCCTTTGATCTCTGAGCACAGCCAAACAACAGTTTTTTCTCCTGCGCTTGGTCTTTAGCAGTCAATTCGTGAGGCACCCAGCGGTTGAACTTAAACGTTAGGTTTATGCGTTTTAGAGCGTGAACTATTGTTTTTTAGCAAATGTTAAGCTCTAACGCAATAGTTTGTGTTGAAACATTTCTGTCTTGATCAATGATTTGCTTTAACTGCTCACAATCAACTTCAACAGGGCGGCCAGAGCTTGGTTCATCTTTACTGCCGAAATTTCCAGCTTTAAACTACCGAAACCAAACTTTGACTGTATCATAAGAAACAGTATTGATTCCTAAACTTTCACACATCTTTCTGTGGCATTCAGTCGCACTGAGTTTTTCACGGAACTCATAGTAAATAATCGTTCTGATATGCTGACTTGATAGCTTCATTTTAAACACTTTTTTGAAGCACAAGATAATAAATTTTTAACAAACAAATTACGCAGACATATAGGCCATGTGCTCTGCTTTCGAATGAAAAAATTGGTTGGCTGAAAAGTTAACAACCGCACGAATGACAGCTGTTTGCGCGGAGGTATCTCCTCTTGGCGGAAAACTTTTTACTCAACGTAATATTATTGGTAATTATTAATTTCTGTTTTTAAAGTGTATATTTAATACTAATAATTCTATTTTTAGATTGGTCAATTTAGTGAAAATAATCCTAACCCACAACAAATTCCAATGTCTGTATGGTTTTTTCCATTACTAGGTGTATCAATCGACATAGAAAAAAATCTACCAAAATCTAAGAACCCAACTGGATTTTCGGAACTGAATTATTTTCAAAATGGTCGCCGCTATCTCTGAAAATAGGTAAAACACCAGCAACTTTGTTACTTTTAAAAGTAGAACAATTATTTTTGTATCAAACTGACGATTTTGCAATATAAGTTGGTCTGTTTTGTATTTTATTATAATGATACAGTATGACTATAAACTTCATAAACTTCATATTTCATTAAAGGTAACATTTTGATACACCCATTAAAATAAATATTCAACAGATTACTCTAATTTTTAACTGTGATACACTTTAATGAAATGCAATTATCTAATATCTACTACATATTATATTACAACCAAAAAATTGACAGTATTAATTCTGTATTATTTTGGTCTACGTTTAAAACATGAATGCTGATACAAGTTCTAGTGAGACTTATCCTATCCAGAGACAGTTTGACAGACGGAGGCAGTAACTCAAGTTCATGAGAAGGGTGCCTATGGCATAAATGCAGCAAGTGTTCTCAGAGGTGACAGCGTTGTTATCGCTGCTGGCAGTAGCATACATGCGAAACATCGTGAACATTATCTATATGAAAAAGACATTCTAATAAAAAAAACGTGAGTCCAGTAAACTCGGAGTGGGGAAAAGTCAACGTGTGTCTGCCCGGCCTTTTAGGTGTAAACTTGATTGCTATTTCTGTGGGACATTTGTTTCCTTTAGAGAGGTTCTGACCACAGCTACGTAAGAACAGTCGCATTTGCCAGAACCATCAATGAGTGCTTTGAAAATCTTTCAGAGGACTAGTCATTGAAAGTAAAAAGGGAGAATTCAGTATTACGGCTGCGATCTTCATGCAGCTGACTGCCTGTATCATTATGTATGTAGTGTAGATTTTCGCACCGGATTTGATTTACCACCTGAATTTCGAGATGATTCATTTGATTTTGAAGAAAAGCGTAGAAAATGTGGACATTTTAAAGATGTTGCCCAAGAACAGGCTGTCGTAAGAATGCGTGGTTTCTTGAAATGAATGATTAAAAACCGTTAGCAATTTCTGACTTTCAGGAAAAAATCAAGGAAATCTTGAATAGCAACGAATAGAACTAGAGAGCCGTCGGAATTTTTGGGGGAATTTGTTGAACGTCTGATGGTATATTGACCCGTCTATTTAATGTAATCTGACGTTATTTTAGATTTTGTGCAATTTCTTGCAACGATTATTTCAATCTGACCTGTCATGACTGATACACTCTGAAGTATCAAAACTTGAGAGGAAAACTGTCCCCCCCCCTAGCCTACCCAAATGGCGCCACTGTATTTATTCCTTCTGATAATTGTTCTGCCATTTTGTTCAAACTCCTACCACGATCTTTTCAATATAAACAATAACAATATTTAGCAACATATGCTTGCACTCCGTCGAAAGCATCATTAAAGAAATTACACTAGGTAACTTCCTCTTTTTAGCACTTTCCAACATAGGTGAAAAGTGTTTATGACTTCAGTTTGTCTGTCTGTCTGTCCGTCTGTCCGTGCTCTAATTCGCGTAAATATTTATATACATTATTGATATACATTATTGAGCTTTACCATGGCATTTTGGGCATGGAAATGACATGTGTAGTATTTATAGTTCAGGCACTCAAATGTATTACGTTACATTATGACCTATGGGGGAAAATCATTTTCGGTGTATTTTAATATTGTCGCACTATTTAAAACATAATAAAATTTATATTCATTATCAAGGTACACTATAAGATAGCTACTATTGAATATTTTATGTGTAGCACATACATTTCGCTTACAGTGAGACTCAAAAGAATCTCATTTCATTATGGTCCATAGGAAAGAATTGTTTATTACGAAAAAAAAAAATGACGTTTCACTATTTCAAACATACTGAAATTTTTATGCATTTCTGAGGTGCACTAAGACATGCTTTCAGTGAATATGTAGTGCAAAGCATTTATCATTCATTTACAGGGTTACACAAAATAATTCGGTTACAAAACGGTCTATGGGGAAAATTGGTTTCATCATATTTTAATAAAGTAAACTGTTTCATAAATAATAAAATTTATATACATTATTGAGATTGACTACAAGGTACTTACTGTAGAATATGGCGTGCATAACTGTTATCGTTCATGTTGGAATGCTATACCATATTAAGGCATGAGTAAGAGATTCCTCAAATAGCAAATAATAAAAATGCTAAAAGTTCTACCTTTATGTCTTGTGGATTATTTATTAGGAATATATTCTTTTTAAGATGAACAAAAAACAAATTTATTAGATGAAAAATACACGCTGAATATAAAATTTTTATAAATATTTGAAGAATAGAATTACAATAACAAAAGAATTCTTGAACTATTTACAAAACACAAATATGAAAAAAATATACTTTGAATTATTTTAAGCTTAGTTTGTTCGAGTTTTAAATGTTTAATCCTTTGTAATACTGTGGTATTATATAGGATTTTTAAACCAAGTGTAGCATTGTACTTGCTACATCTTACAAGCTTTCACATCATCAGAACTAACAAAAAGGTTTTAGCTCTATCAATTTTAAAAGCATTGTTTGGTGCTGCCATCTGGTGGCATTTTCTTGAAACAAAAATGCATTTTTCTAACATTTCATATGCAGGGACACACAAAAGATTTCGGTTACAAAATTGCCTGTGCATGATAAATGTTAATAGTGCGTTTTCAGTTGTGGTATGCATTTTAAAGTTTAACTAAAGTTTTGCATACTACGTGGTGTGCATAAACTCTGTAGATCATATGCAGAGCTACAGAAAATATTTCATAAGCATTACTGTGTGTGAGCATGAGTTGCTTAAGGTTTTTATTTTTAACTAGCTAACCCGCCGAGCGTTGACCAAGCCCGTGTAATAAACTTAAATCTCTTAAAACACGAAACTCTGGCCACGGTATCTGATAGCTTCGGCACCGTATACCGGGCATGCTCGTACCCTCCGAAAAATGTTTTATTTTCCCTTTCCACCGCCAGGGGAGCATTCTATTTTAACTAATCCTCTTTCCGAACGAACCTCTGAGACAGGGCCCCACTGCCTACGGTACTGTATAGTAGGCGTGCTACAAAATTGAGCTGGTTTGGAGAAGATGAGAACATTATTAGCCGAGTTATTGAAATAAGGCACAGTTAGAGAAAATAGCCTTGAGGGAGGTGCCGGGAGGGGGGGTGGGAATGTTCAATTGTCTTTCTGAAAATGACTAATTAGAAGGACCACTATGCATTTTTAAAAATCTGTTCGTTTGGTTAAGCTAGAAACTTAATTACAAATTTGGCTTAAACTATTATTCGGAAATAGTGGTAACTGGTACTGATAAATTTAGTTTAATGTTATACAGGGTGACTATTAAGTTAATCATAATGTTTGGAATCAGTTGCGCTAAAATCGGAAAGATAGTTGCTGAGTTATGGAAACGGGGCATAATTAGAGAAAAACCTTGAAGGAGAAGCCAGAGGGAGGGGGGATGTTCAAGTGTAATTCAGCAAATAACTAATTAGGAGAACCACTATGCATCTTTAGAAATTCATTCGTTTGGTTAAGTTAAGGACTTAATTACAAATTTAGCTTAAACTATCATTCGGAAATAGTGGTAACCGCTACTCATAAAATCAATTTAATGTTACAGAGGGTGACTATTAAGTTAATTATAATGTTTGGAATCACTTGCGTTGAAATCGGAAAGATAGTTGCTGAGATATGAAAACGGAGCATAGTTAGAGACAAAACCTTGAAGGAAGGCCACGGGGCGTGGAGGGGGGGAAGCGGATGTTCAACCTTTCAGCAAATAACTAATTAGGAGGACCACTATATATCTTTAAAGATTGATTAATTTGGTTAAGCTAGGAACTTAATTTGAAATTTGACTTAGACTATTATTCGGATATACTGGTAACTGTTTTCTAGAAATACACCTTGAAGCTATGAATGCTGGTTTTTACGATAATTTAGTAAAAATGGAACTGGTTTGGAGAAGTTCGGAACATTATCAGATGAGATTTAAAATAGCGGTATTCTTTATATAAAACAGCAATTAAACGCAACGGGTGAGGCTAAAAATGTTAATATTGTTAAATGTAATTAGTCTGTTGAAATCAGGGCAGTAGATTTGGATTTATTATAAGTGGGAGTCAATTAGGAAAAAGCCACCGCCAGGTGTCTCACGGCCAAATAAAATAAATGCAATATTTATTAAAAAGTTGTTTACCCTTACCCATCTCCATCCTCGCAAATATAACAAATAATCTGTCAAATAAAGTTTTCTGTATTATAGTCCAGTAGAAATAGCATTTTACCTTACAAAAATTCGGGTAACTCTGATTTTTGTATGTGTTGTAAAGGTTTACCCTTTAATAAAAAACCAAGTTTTCGACCTTCTAGACCTTGTGCGTATTTCACAATATTGAAAAAAAACAATATTTTTCGGCACTTTTTTCGATTTTTCTTTAATAACTCGGTTTCAGTGCATTTCACAGAAAAAGCACTTTCACCATTTTGTAGAGGATAAAATTCTCTACAACATGCAGTATTCATGTTTGTAAATTGTCCAAATAGGGGGTGAGATATAGAGCTGGGAAAATAGGGTTAAATTTGGAAAAAATGCAAAAATCCACAAATAACGTTATTTTTTGTTAATAACCCACTTTTAGTGCATTTTAGAAAGAAAACTGTCATAATCCACTTTGTAGAGCATGAGATAGTCTATAGTTTCATTTATTAGATAATTAAATATTGGTGATAGACCTTAAAAATCACAACAAAAAGATTTTGGGTGAAAACAGGAAAATACCGCCTGACAAATTTATTTATTTAAAAAACGAGCTTTTATTTTTGATATTGAAAACACGATGTGGTTAATTAATTAATGAATGTACAAGAAATTAATCAAATATATAGTAAGTATAGTCGCTTTGTTATATATGCTTCTTTTTTCTGCTGCTTGGCCCTGGTAATGAAACCATCGTCTCAGATACTTCATCGTCCGTCTCTGTACTTGACTCGATTGGTTGTTCTAGGTCATCAAAGTCCTCAAAGTCCAGTATAATATCAGGAGCGTTGCCACAAAGTTGGTTGTTCTAGGTCATCAAAGTCCTCAAAGTCCAGTATAATATCAGGAGCGTTGCCACAAAGTTGGTTGTGGCACTTCACACAGATAACTGAGCACTTCAAGTCTG
Organism: Maratus michaelseni; assembly: GCA_963931845.1. Taxonomy (NCBI): domain Eukaryota; kingdom Metazoa; phylum Arthropoda; class Arachnida; order Araneae; family Salticidae; genus Maratus; species Maratus michaelseni. The sequence goes on from OZ007591.1 coordinate 93,510,237, forward strand.
CATATCTAGAACTGTTATTCGTACTACATTTTTTTTTTTTGCATTGGCAAGATATGAAATCGAGTAGAGTTTGGGCAGCTGATCTATTCATCATGGTGACTGGAATGATCCCATACCACCCCACTTCCAGCCGCATTCAAGAGGATCCTTTTCGTTTCCCAGCCATGTCTGAACGAATGATATTGAGCAGCATCACGAGTAGATGGTAGTCTAGCTAAATTAAATTTAATATTGTTAGCTGCTCTAGTGAAGCTGGCATACCGCAATACATTCAAGTTTTGATTGGGATTACCTCCATACAGGGCAAGAAGTACACCTTCTGCGGCTTCAACAAGTTTGTGCCTCTCTGCATTTGAGTCTTTAAAGATTTGAACTTTTTTGTTCAGGGATGGGTTCTGATGAATTCTGCGATATTTCATTTTCCCATGACTGTAGAGCGCAGAAGTGGTGTCACAACCACTTATTGCATGAAGAAAAAGAATATTTTGTGCAACTTCCTTAAACTTGAAGCACTTGTTGGAGTAGAGATCATCAAGCAGTTTCCCTCTCCTCGCCCTTCGGAAATAAACATTGTCTGCAGCTAGAGAAGCCACAAGAACAAGAAGGTCCATGTCTTCACCATTGCCAATGACAGCATCGTAATCACGGGCTTAGGAAATAGCTGTGTTCACTATTAGCACATCTGCATCTTTAGTGGCCTGCGTAGTGATCATTTGTGCTTTTACAAATTCATTTCGAAGCATATAAATGAAAAGTTCTTTATTTTTTTCATTCCCTAACAATTTTTCTTGTGGCATCTGTGGAAACGTGGTCTCATTGAACTTAACTCAGCAGAAGTATGAATCTTGAAGCGACGAACACTTTCTGCAATTTTTATACTTTTTTGATTATGTTCAGGATAAGTTTCTAATATTTTCTTTATTTTAAAATTTAAAATTGAATTCAAAACACCAGAAAACAATTCCCTTTTATACAGGTTTCCATCTTATCAGGTATAATTTTTGTTATTATTTCTGTTTGGACTAACATTCTCAAACTGAGATACATTTACCATCAATGTAAACTTTGACTAACAAAAATATGTGGGACAAATGAATACAAATACGACAAACCAAATCTTCATTGCGCGCCCTCTTCTCCTTCCATTCTAGCGCCCGGGCCACATGCTCCTTTTGCTCCCACCTCCCTTTGTTTCGGCCTTAGATACTCCTTTTTCTTTTTAAAATTTCTAAATTATAACTTATTTATCTTTAAAGTATTTTTTTACATTATTCCCAGCTATTAATTTTATTTTCGACTTTGAATTCTTGGTCATGCACCTATGTCTACCAACTAGGTTTTTTGGTTAACTTCGCTCCCCCCCCCCTCAACTATTCAACAGTTACCTATTATCGTACATACTATAATTAATTAGTTGCATCGTTTAATCAATATAAAAAATAAAAGCTCGTTTTTAAATTAATGGCTTGTCAGGCTGTATTTTTTCGTTTTAACCATAAATTGTATTATTCTGATTTTTAGAGTCTATAATAGATATTTAGTGATCTAATAAATGAAACTTATAGACTACTTCATACTTTACAAACTTTATAATGACACTTTTGTCTCTAAAACGCACTAAAAGTAGGTTATTAAGCAAAAACTAACGTCATTTGTGGATTTTTGCACTTTTTGCAAATTTTACCCTATTTTCCCGGCTTTGTATCTTACCCCCTATTTGGACAATTTACAAACATGAATACTGCATGTTATAGAGAATTTTATGCGCTACAAAATGATGAAAGTGCTTTTTCTGTAAAATGCACTAAAATCGAGTTATTTAAGAAAAATCGAAAAAAGTGCCGAAAAATATTGGTTTTTTCGATATTGTGAAAAACGCACAAGGTCTAGAAGGTGGAAAACTTGTTTTTTTATTAGAGGGTCAACCTATACAACATATCCAAAAATCAGAGTTACCCGAAAATTTGTAAGACAAGGCCCTTTTTTGCGCTATATCTACTGGACTATTAATAATCTCTATCATAATAATATATGTCATGTAAAAAAAAACCCTTAAGCCCAGCTAATTATCATGAAGATAAACGTGCCTGGAAAAATGTTTCAAACTTTTAGCGACTGTGTAACTTGCCTTGTGCATGTGGCGCTACATTAGTATGTCTGTACGCCGGTATCTGCAATCCATATTAACACCATTTCGTTAGAAGTCCTTTGCTATGCGTTGCTACTCTAGTTTATTTAATTACTTCTGTGAAGACTATACAACCAACCAACCGAAGAAAAAAACGTACTTTTGATGAGAGTTCTTTGTGGATTTTAATAAATATTTCAGTAAATAATTAAAATATTAAAATTCTGATTCTAAGGTGCACCAGGACAGATTTTGGATGATCCTCACCTAATTTTTCAGACTTCTAGAAGCGCTAAATTTTCCTGTTCATCACCAACAGACAGACATACAGACACACACATACACAGAGCGAAACTTTCTTTTATTAGTATATGATGGAATACTACAAAGCAACCTCTTAATTTTTTTAAAGATGAAGTCTATCTGCTTAGGATTTAACGCTATATTATATTTTTAGGAAAAGGTAGGTGAAATATTATTTAATTATCCGAGACGTATAGCATTTATTTTGCACCAATGGCTCTAAGGATCAGATGTAATAATTTGTACTAAAAAAATTGATTTATTAGACAAATTATCAATTAATTAAAGAAAAGAAAAGTTGCGTTGTGAAATATTTTTCGAAGAACGGATCCTATTTGAGCCGATTACAATCATCTAAAGTTACCCGTAGAAATTTGCATAAAATTAAATATATAATGGCTTCTTTTAAAACCTAGATTGTAATATTGAAAGAACCTTTCCTGAAATAAAAGAATTAAAGTTAATACTATTAAAAGTAAACAAAAACGGAAACTGACCAAAATTAGATGAAAATTATAATAAATTTATTTTAGAATCATAAGCGTTTGATAAGAAATAAAAAAAAATTTAAAAACGAAATTAATCATAGTTAAATATTGAATTTTCATTGTTCATTTACTGAACATTTCAGTTTTTTATATTTCTGCACAAGCAGATTAAAATTTGTAGGACAGATTAACACATTGAAGTGTACTTATTTGATTAGTCTTTTATACGTGTGAATAAGGGGAGTTATCTTCATATACACACTATTTCTTGTTAAACAAAGAATATTATAGGAAGAAAATTGATGGAACAATAGGGAATGAAGTGTAATTGTTTATCTGGAGTTGTCGATGATAAAACATGGTTTTGCTTATTATTTTAACTCTTTTAGAGCACACGCGTATAACATCTTTGGCACACATCATTTTTTATACTATTGGAGCATATGAGATGAATACCTTTTTACACACACATCAATCTGGAAGTGAACTCCAAAAAAAAAAAAAAAAATCTTTTTTCGTGGGGAAAGAGGATGCAATATATTTTTTCCCCTTCTCCGCATAAACTTAAGGTCTTTCACATGTAAACTTCACGAAAATTTGCATGTTGCGGCCACTCCTCCAATTTCAGAGGGCTGACTACTAGCAGATGTGTGAATTACACTACACCCCTTAACCATTTCATAGGCCACGAGTTACAAAGGCGATTTTTCTGACGCCTGTAGTGTCTGGGAACATAGAGATGCATTGATCTTGGGAGGTCTTGGTGCCAATTAAGCCCTCATAAATAAATGTATCATGTTGTTGTTCTGACAATTTGCTTCGTGGCATTTTTATGAGGTGTTGTTAAATCATTCCCTTAACTGATGGTAGTGGGAAAAAACAAATATTTTTTGATTTCAGAAAATCACTTTGTTCCACAGTTAACCCCTTCGCGACGAGCGTCCTTTACAGAATTTTTTATCTTTTACCACCGGTTTTTCAAAACAGAAATTTTCGCCTAATTGAATCGCAGAAATGCTATCATTAAATAAGGCAAAACTTACAATAAAAAGTTACTGGTGGGAATAATCGAGGATTCTGAGCATCTTATGCGTCACGTATACGTGTCACTCGTCCCCAAGGGGTTAACTATCTATATGTAAAAATCGTAAAATGAATCATTAATTGGTATTGTTCATTGTCTGCTGATTTGAATGATACCAAATACTCCGTGTTTATCTGCAGAAAAAACACAAATTCTTTTTTTCCCTTGTTTATAGTGCGTGATATTTAAATTATAGATGGTGGAAGAAGATCTTGCCATCAGTATACACTGAGTTATGCATTTTTCAGCTGAACTATGTATACTAAGAAATGTTAGTAGAGTATCAATAGAGGGCTACGCAAAGAACTAGATACAATGCGTGTGTGCATGGTTATTTCTGAAAGTACATTTTCAGTTCTGTTATGCGTTTTTTTCTAAATTAAATTTCAGTTTAAAATGAGGCACGTGTACAAATCTGTAGATATTATACAGGACTGTAAAAAAAATGTTTGTGTGTATCTTTGTCTATTTATGGAAATTGAAGAAGACGAAATTTTGACTGTGTTATAGGCGTTTTGTAACTAAGTTAAAAATTAGCAGACTATGCAGTGTATATTTAGATCCATAGATCATGTAGAGTATCTCACCATGCTATTGGCGGTAATTACTGAAATCTGAATTTGAAATGTCTTATGCGATTTCAAAGTTGCTTACTTAAATATCACCTTTCACCTTTTTAAATGGTTATGTAATATTAAAGTATTCTAGAAGTCTTGGAAAGTGTTTCATGATTTATCTTGACGCATGATTTTGTGATTTTGATTCGCTTGACTTATTTTTTACGGGGACGCGTGCGGTTGTAAGGACGGACCCCGTCGAAAAACACCGCGTTCACGATGTATGATTTTCAGTATACTAGTATATTTTACGTATGCTCTATATTTTGTAAATTAATTATTATGAAATACTACTTTATCATTTCTTATTTATTTTCCTTAATTATTGTAAAAATGCTAAAATAACCATTTCGTTACTCAATTTCTGAGCTAATGTGCAGTGCAATACTTGCATTTATCCATACACCTTTAAACTTAAATATTAGAGCGTTGTGACATATCATTTATTTTGTGTCAGAAATATGTAAATATGTTTTTTTTAAATTATTATACATTTTTTAAAATTCTATTGCAAAGGATAGGTAGTAAAACATAAAATGTGCACAAGTTTAAAAATTTATTTGACAGTCGGTTCGTTATGTAAGGCAATCTGATTATAAGTATAAATAAATAAAATGTTTAAACAAAATAGCTGACTGTTTTACAAATTAATATTAATAGATAGAAATTTGCTGGAAAAACAAATGTACATAGAACCGTTGCATAAGATTCGTTACGAAATTTTATTGATCGGTTTATTAAGTTTCAATTTTCCAATATGAGAAATGTGCTAATACTTAAAATATGAAAAGAATTGTAAAAAAGTTCTTTTAAAAGCTTGAAGGATATTTCATAGTAATGAAAGTTTTAATAATATTTATATTAAATTGTTATGAAATGAATATTTTAGACTTTCTATCATATAGTTCATTTAAAAAAGGAAAATTTACCAGCAAAGAGGGTTCAGAAAATGAATTTCCGACACTAGTATTAAATTGTGCATATGCCATATGGTATTGTATTAGAGATAAAAACTTATAAAAATAACTAATATCGTCTTTCGAACATTTTAAATTAGAAATAAATCGTCATTACACATTTGTATTATATTTTCTTTCATAAACTGATTAATAGCTTATGAAATGTAGTTGAAACATAACACAAATATTTAGAATGCGTTTCTGTTTTAATTCGCATGAAACGAATCAATCGCGAATGAAATTAGCATTGTCTAAATTGCAGTGGAATTTTTATTTAAAATAAGATAATTATGATATTCATACCTATTTTCTGCAAAATAAAGCTTTTAAGGGTGTACTCAAATCCCAACTGTTTATTTTTAAATTCATTTTTGCTCTAAAATGCATCCAATTGGCAGGTTCACTTATTCAGAAACTTTATAATGTCCGTATTGGTCGATTTTTTGATAAAGGCAGAATATATTATAAAAAACGCTGTCAAAGGGGATATTTTGAACCGAATTTCCCGAAGCAACAGCTGTGGAAGCAAAAGAAAACTATCGTAATGTGAAAATAATTGTTTGTAAATCAATTTCTAATTAATTGAACGAAAAATAAAATCACTTGTCACTTATAAATCTCTTCATAAACCATGTTGCCAAATTTCATGTTTTATTTTTATAAATGAGTCTGAAAATGTGTCAGAAAATTTTGAGTTGTTGAGCGTGGAAAAATATTTTTTTTGAATACCGCATTAAGCTGCAATATTTAAAACAAATATAACATTAACACAACAAATATAAAATTTAACATGCCTTACTGATAGCACTGCTTGGAAGTTTTAGAAAAAGAATGAGAAATACGATTTATTATTGTTCTCTAAAATAAATAAATAAAATAGAAAAAAGGATTTGATGAATTAATTTGTTTCCCCGATTACGTCTTTGAGAATTTGAAACGAAATACGTAATATCTGCTGTATTTGCGCTAGATTAGCGATGTATCAGTAGTTAATGTTTTAGTGACTGAGTAACAATGACGTAAAAAATTAGTTTCAGAAATGAGCCATAAAACGATACTGTAAATGTTGAATAACACCCAGTAAGAATTTTCTTTTTATTACTTATTTTGCAGGTTTTTTTTTTTTTTTTTTTTTTTTTTTTTGAAAGAACGTTTTGCCAGTCATTAGTTTATGCTCAACCTGTATATTTTTTAAGTAATAATAACCTCAGATTTCTAAAAACAATACTTATACATCTAATGCTGCATACAAAGTTATTCAAAAGTAATCAAAATAAATAAATAAAAATTCAATAATTCGAAAAATATAGATAGCGGTTTTCACAGAATTGTACAAAAAAGACATGGAAATTTTTATTAATAAAAACTTTCTTACAGAAAATCGTGCTTCCACAAAAGTTTGACCAGCATTATCAATTTTTGCTACAAAAGATTCTTTAGGGCTTATATCCAGAAGATATCGTTTTTTTTTTCTATGCACAACAATTACAAGTTACATTGATTTATTTTCAGCAATTTACTTTTATTCATACTCATATAAAAACTATATCCAAGCACAGTCGTTTCATCTCCTTTCGAAACTCAGTCATAAAACTCTAAACTGAGCTTCAGTTCCCGTCTGATTTTCTTGACTCTATTTTTTGTAAAACCATTGTCTGAGAATATCTCATGAAAACCTATCTTTGAATATAGCTCTCTTTATATGAGCACTTTTGGTTCAAAAAGCTTGCTGCAAGTGCTGCAAGTGCGAGTTACAGCATAATTTATCTTAGATGATATGTAGATTTCCATGCCATGTGTCACGACGGTTACACTGAACATTTCTGATCCTAGTTGCGTTGCGATATAGGGGTTTAGCGGAGGGTATACGGGTATACGCAGTATAACTTGTTATGTTTTTGAAGAAATACCGTATGTCCTCGGTTTCTGAAATAAGCTATAGCGTATAGTCTCTGAATATACCCTCTGCCGACAGTTTTCTTTAGGACTACAGCAGTGGTTGCGAACTATGGCGTGCTACCTTAAAAACTATTGACGCAACAACTGAAACACCATTTGTTAGTTGTAAATGGAACTTGTTTGAGAGAAATGTTTTACTATTTGGAAACTACCATGACTTTTTGTGCATTTCTTTGAAAACCATCGTGTCTACATCCTGTATCAGGTTTGTCCATTCCGGATTTCATGTGATCGCTGGTTGCGGACCAGTGCTGTAGCGAATGCGGCAGTAGGTTTTGAGACAAGTGTAACAAATGAACACACTATGAAAATCAATTAATCAAACACTGAGAAAAATTACACTTTCAAATATGAGTAAATCGGTATTTTTATTTTGTTATGAAACTTTTTGTCTCAAATATGACGACCCAATGTTTTAAATTCGGAAATACAAAAAATACTCAGAATATTGAAACATGGACATACCCAAAAATGATTAGAATCAGTTCAAACTCAATTTTGAAACATGGAAATACTCAAAAATGAGCACTTTGATTCGGAGCCATTTTGACTATGCGACATACTCCGATTTCAGTATTTCTTGCTCAGTCGTTTTTAGAGTGAAGGTAAGTAGAAGTGAAGCAACTGTATTTAATTAACATACGTAAATAATAATTACTTTTTGTGATCTATATATACTGCTACAGATAATTAAAATACTAATTAGGCTACATTTTGAGGAAACTTCATTTTTATATTGCATTAGGTGATCATGCACAGACAAAAAATAAAAACCCAATTTGGGCTCATACCTAAGAATCTTTCAATCCAAATTGGGTTTTATTTTTTTCTGTGTGAGACTTAAATTAGTGAGAAAATCTCCATTCTAATCTCTTTGCAACTACCCCTTTAAAAAAACAGGTACAATGCAGCCTATTTGGGAACTCGTTTTATTAATAATCAAACACTGGAATTTTTTAAAAAATATCTTCAGTAGTTCCAACGGCTATTTCCTACAAACAAACGATTGTTTCTGTTTTACAGCATTCGTATAATTTGAATCTCCATAAAATTAAAAAAGTCCTTCCGGCCTGTACCGGGAGGAAAAGGTAGCTTTCCTATATCTTCGTTTTAAAATTTTAGCTAATGTTACACGAAAACAGCAAGCTAAAATGCAAAGAAACGTTTACAAAAGATTCGTTAATACTGAATTTGAATAAGAAATTCGCCAAATTATTGAGCAATAGCCAAATTGGCTTCATTTATGAAGACTTATTTTGATCGCCAAATTTGGCGATATTTTGCCAAATGTCGCCCAATTTTGCCAATTGTGTCGCCAATTTTGGCGTTAACGGATATGAATATATAGTTTTATGCGTATAATTGGGAAAATTATTACAACAATGAAAGAAAATAATTTGCGAGTAATCGCGTTAATGTGCTGTTTTGTTTCAAAATGTCAGCCACCCTAGAATTTCAAACTGCTCTATCTCAGCCATTTTTTAAGATAGAGGTAAACCAAAAAAAGCTCTGGAATCCTTGTATCAAGTCCTAACACGTAATTAAAAAATAAATTTGAATTTTTTAATTTTTTGTATATTTATTTTAGATTTTAAGTTATTTTACATCTTTAAATGGCCGCCATCTTGAAACAAGATGGCGGACCAAGCTGGCCAACGAACTTGGTCGAGACATTAGTGACCTTAATACACACAATTAGTTTCATCAAAATCGATTCATAATTACGAGCGTTATCGTATGACATAGGTCAGATATATATATATATATATATATATATATGGATATATCTATATATATAAATCAACATTTGGACGGAGGGTGGTTTTGGGGTCTGGGGGTCATGATCGGTGAAAATATATCGAAATTTTCCGGAACTGCTTTCCTCCGAACGGCTGCAATAGGTAGCTTTATACTTTTTTGTATTGAAAGCTACCTAATACTGTAAAGTAATATGTTGGAAAATACCGGTTTAGTATATTTAATCATACATTTAATCGTCATTCGTGCGGTGAAAGAATAAATATGTATCGCTTCCTTATCCAGTTTCAAACACATTTCTTTATCACTATGGTTTTTAATTAATTATAGATGCTACTGGAACTCGCGTTTTATCTGAAATCGCGTTCAGAAATTTTTTATATAAAACTGATATGATAAGTAACTCATTTTGCTTTTTTTCCATTTTTTATAAGAAATTAAATTAAAAAATACCTTGTTCGTACGCATCTGCATCGTAGAAGTTATCCCTATTACAAATGTAAAGTTTCGTGGCTGACAGTTTCAGAGAAATCATAATGAAAATATTATTATAGAACATTTTCCTCCCATTCCATACATTTGAAATTAGAATTATTTTTAAAACTTTTAATCACATCTCAATAGAAACCTGCAGGGAAAATTAAAAATTTCTAGCGCCAATAGTTTCCGAGTGATCATGATTATAGAGCGGTTACTGACAATTTCATGCTTATAAATCTGGAATAATTTAACAAATGTTCATAGCGATCATCTACGTCTTAAAAGTAATCAAGATATGAAATTTCATGTTTTAATGGGAAGAGAAACATAGAAAACCGAATTTTATACAGTTTTTCACTCACTTGAGGGTAGTTTGTAAAGAGGTATCATATAAAGATATACAATTATTATACAGACATACATACATTCAATACAATAATCCAACATGGAGTGAAAAACTAGCCAGAGCCAGGAATCGAACCTGGGTCCACAGCGTTCCGGGCTGTTGCTCTAACCACTGAACCACTCCGGTCGACCTCTGAATCTGCAATTTTCCACTGATGTTGGATTATTGTATTGAATGTATGTATGTCTGTATAATAATTGCATATCTTTAAAACGTTGAATGCAGGCGTTATTTATGTGTGATTTAAGGTATCATATAGTCTGTTTAAAAGCAAACGCTATCATTATTAGTATCCTGAGAGTTATTTTAGAAAGTTTTTCGCTCATTTAGCACTTTTTAAATTTCACAATTTTAGAAACTGTTCTGAGGGAGTATGTACGTCTTAAAAACACCCCTGTGTCGTGATTTACGTTTATATCCTGAACTATTCCAAGAAAAAGTTTAAAGGTCTTAGAACGTTTCTGATCAGTTAAATCTTAAAAGTAACCACCATGAAAATTTCATATTTCTAGCCTCAACATACGCAAAGAAATCTTAATTTTAGAACGTTTGTTTCTCTTGCTCTTCCTTCGAGGGCAGCTGAACAGAGATAAAAGTAGCCCAGTTTTAATCAAAGACTGTTTGTTCCCAGTATTATTCTGAAAGAAATTTATAAATCGGTTCAGTGATTCTAAAGTAATAGTAATCCGCTCTTCGCAAGTAATAGTAATCCGCTCCGCATTTTCCGCTCCTTACACCCTTTTACATTTAGATTTTTTTAGAAACTGTTCTGTACGGGCATTAACGTCTTAAAAGTATCACCCATTTTAATTTTCAAGTTTCTACCTTAAAATTAATTCCAAATAAATCATAATTTAGATTTTTTTAAAAATGTTTTTCGCTCGTTTCCCCTCTTGAAATGTCGAATTTTTTAGAAAACGTTCCTAGCGAGCATTTACATCATAAACGTAACCAAAATGAAAATTTTCAAGGTTCTGGTTCTAACACTATCACAAATATCGCAGTTATAGAACATTTTTTGCCTCTGTATTTTCTAAAATTTTGATTTTTTAAAAAGTTGTTTTGTGCCAGCATTTACGTATCTAAAGTAATATTTAACAGCCATGTCAAATTTGAAGTTTTGTTAGGTATCTTAATGTCTCTAACAATTTCAGATAAATCGTATTTTAGAATGTTTTTAGAACGTTTTGTTTACATGTTTACATGTTTTAGAACGCGTTTCCCCTTTGAAATTTCGAATTTCTTAAAACCATTCTTCGCGAACATTTCTATCTTTAAAGTAACCACCATGCCAGATTTCAATCATTTAGCTACAACAGTATTATAGAAATATCAATTTTAGAAGGTTTTTTGCTCCTGAAATTTCGAATAAAATTGTAAAAACTGTTCTATGCGAATATTTACTTCTTAAAAGTAACATATCAAATTTTAAGGTTAAATTTTCACTCCATAACAATTCTAACTAAATCATATTATAGATCGTTTTAAAAATCATTAATAGATCGTTTTTCCGCTCATTTCACCCTATTAATTTTAGATTTTTTTATAAATCATTCTTTGTGAGCATTTACATCCTAAAAGTAACCACCATGCCATATTCCAAGCTTTTATCCCCAACAATATCATAAAAATCACAATTTTAAAGCTTTTTGCTCCTGCACCCTTTTAAATTTCGAATATTTAAAAAAAAAAAACTCTTCTATGTTCGCATTTGCGTCTCTAAAGTAACAGCCATGCCAAATTTCAAGTTTCTATCCCTAAGTATTAAAAATAAATCTTAATTTAAAACGTTTTTAGAAAGTTTTCTCATTTAAATTTTGAATTTTTTATAAACCGTTCTTAGCGAATATTTATATCTTAAAAGTAACCTGTATACCAAGTTTCAAGTTTCTAGCCGCGGCAATATCACAAAAATCTGAATTTTACAACGTTCTTTGCTCCTGCTTCTCCATTGGGGAAACAGAACCGACTTAAAATGTAGCCTATATTAGAGCGGAGATAGTCACCATTCTTTTGTCACCATTACTTTTTTAACTAGTTCGTAGTTCCAGAGGTTATCCCTACAGACAAACACACACTGCAAAAAATAATTGTTGATTTTACAGTATAAAACTGGCACCCCAGCTGCCAGTATTATACCTAAAAATTAACAGTATTAAACAGTAAAATAAGCAGTAATACGCTGCCGTGCAAGCAGTAATACGCTACCGCGCATGCGCGGTAGCGTATTACTCGTTCTTTATACTGTCAAATCATCAATTTTTTTTTTGCAGTGCACAAATATTTCTTCTTTATAATATTTGTATATGTAGGTGCATACACTGTAAAAAAAAAAGTGTCGATCTACTAAAAAAATTTTAGTTTTTCTCACTGATCTTTGCAATTACTAAATTTTTTTTTTGCATTCTTACCAAGTTATAAGAAAAACTGTAAGAATTACTAGAAAACAGTAGCAACATTAATAGAAAACAGCTAGCAACGATTCCGGTTTATAGTACCGGTTACTACAAAAATCTGTGGAATACAAATATACTAAAATAATTTTAGTAACGTCAGGATTTTTTTTTTACAGTGTACTACAATATGTCTATTTTAAGGGGTAAAAGTTTAAAGTTTACAGATTTGGTTTTATTTTAAATATGTACCCTTAAACTTTATTTCAATATCTTTATGTTATCCACTGATATGCCACAGATGCACTAAAATGAAAGAAATCCCACTGACTCAAAGAATGTATTCTTTAAGATTTAAAGTTCGGAATTAAGATTAGTTTTCCCTTTCGCGATTCTACTTAATTTTAAGTTTATTGTGTTTACAAAAATAAAAACTGTCAGAATGAAGTTTCCATTTCCAAATCTTATCTTTCCTAGTTTTCTAAAATAGTTAACGAGGTACGCAAAAAAAGAAATGACATTAAAGTGATTCTAAAACAGAAGTTATTTCTTGTAAAATCAAATTAGGATTTCACAGTTAACTTTGAGAAATACGAATTAAATTCAACTATTAACTAATTCGATTGTTGTAATAAATATAAACTGAATACAGATACTGCCATCCTCCCTCACTCCCTTAAAATCTAATTTATTAAGTAATTTTAAAACAGGAGAAATTTTTTAACTTTTTTCAGTTAGGAACTATTGGATTAAATATTTTATTTTAGATCTCGATTTCTAATAAAACGTTTGTAAATTTAGTAGGGATTATTAACTGTATATATTGAAATAGACGTTTCTCTCTGGGTGAACTTTTTTTTATAGATATCGAAGTGATTTTAAATGAAATTGTTTCTTCTCGTTTCATAAGTTTACTCCATAATTTATTAATTAATTAATTCGTAATTCATTAAGTAATTTTAAAACAGGAGAAATTTTTTAACATTTTTCAGTTAGGAAAGATCGGATTAAAGATTTTATTTTAGATCTCGATTTCTAATAAAACGTTTGTAAATTTAGTAGGGATTATTAAATGTCTATATTCAAGTAGACTTTTCTCTCTGGGTGAACTTGTTTTTATAGATATGGAAGTGTTTTTATATGAAATTGTTTCTTCTCGTTTCATAATTTTACTCCATATTCATAAAACTGCAATAATAGATATGGACGTTTTTTTAAATGAAATATTTACTTTACAATTCATAAATTTACTACGTATTCTTAAATCTGCTATATTTTACAATTCGTTGCGTGAAATACTTAGGACTTTGATTTTGATTTACACGAACAATTATACTTTTGGATCGCATTTTTTTATGTAAATTCTAATTTTATTTTCAACAATTTTCTTGATGAATGATACAGTAGAAAGACATCATCTCAATAAGTCCGCTATATTTCGAATAATATTTCATTATTGCTGTTAATCTCATTTCTTGTACTACCATAGAAAGTGCCGCATCAGTGGTTAAGGCAGATATTGCTCAAATATAGTTCAAATTTAGCCAGAGGATCATTTAAACAGGCATACAAATCATAACTCCGTGCTGTATCTTTACGTGTTACAATAGTATCTAATTTCCGTACAATCGAAAGTTTCTGTCAATATCACAGAGGAACCTCATGTGCAATATGTGTAGCATCAGTTGATTCATCCATCGCTACGGAATAAAATACAATGTTCTAACATTTAGATTTTAACATATTGAAAATATTTGGTGCCAGATCTTGTACACTACTATTACACCAGACAAGCTAATATTCTTAATATTTTGAGATTTGAATGAGAAAAACATATCAATTAGATATTGAATACATATTTTACTAAATTTCTCCTTCAGTGAAATACTTTCTTCGTTTTGCAATGTTTTCCACTAGCATGTAAACTAGTCGTTGGGGGCCACCGTACTATTTACCCATCATGGATATGAATAATATAAAATATGAAAATAAAATATGTGTAAACTATTTATAAAATGCATTGCAATTCGAAGAAAATTGTGACTTGATGACGTCATAAACTTTAAATGTTCTATTATTGAATTGCGTAAAAGAAATATCCTTATAACTCCGAAATTGATAATCATATTAACTAACGGTTTACTGCGTCAGAGTAAGCGTCTTATTTCCAATTAAAATATATCTTTGAATTGAAATTTGAATGAAATACAGGGTCATGAAAAATCGAAGAGTGTGGCAAATAGGATTACAAATATCTCGGCAACTATCAACTTCATTCTTTATGCAAAACTATGTTTTTTTATTGTCTTTTATATTCACTCCTTAAAATAAACAATTGCGAAAATTGTTATATACCTTTTATCAGAACGAATATTTCGAGAGTCCAAAAAAATAGTTCCGGTTAATTGACATTACTGAAATTCAATAAGCTTCTTCTCATTATTACATACTAAGTACATACCAAGTACATAATTTCAAGTCTCTATCTCAATTTGTTCGGGAGATAGAGCGTTTACGGACATACACACAGACGGACGGCAGAATTTTTTTTTCTAAAAATATGGTTTATCTAGATGACTTAAAATTAAGTTTATTCTTGAAAAATCGTCTGCTCCACAGTTTCTCCTTACATCGTTTTAACTAGGGTGTGCCAATCCCAAATTTTTCTTTCATCTCACACAGGTTATGCATACACTAAAAACGAATCAGCACCGATTTATATCAAGGTCTAACTGAAACTCAAGTTTTATTAAATTCCGAGCGTTAGTCCTTGAGATATTACTATCGCTAAAATCGTGTAAATCCTGAAAAAAATTAGCATAGCAGTGCCATTATTTGGGAAATTTAAACCAAAACCTAATCAACAACAACTTATGTCAACGTCTAACTGAATCCAAAGTTGGATAAAAATCAGTGAATTAATTCTTGAGATATAGCTATCGTGAAAATCATGAAAAATGTAGCGTAGCAGCGCCACCTGTTGGAATATCTACACCAAAGTGTAATAAGCGTCTATTTATGTCAAGATCTAACTGAATCTGAAGTTTGATTAAAATCAATGCATTAGTTCTTGGAATAGATCTATTGGGGAAATCGCGAAAAATTCAGCATAGAAGCGCCACACACCAAAAACTATTCAGCATTAATTTATATCAGTGACTAACTGAATATAAAGTTTTATTAAATTCCGTGCTTTAGTTCTTGATATAGAGCTCCCACTAATGTTTTGTCACATACAGACATACAGTCACAGAGTCACAGACAGGCATTTTCCAAAGACAGTCAGATCGTATTCAGGACCTTCTGAAACGTATAAATTCGTCGAAAACCGGAAGTTGAAAATTTTGATGAATCCAATACTTTTTTCTTGTAAAGATAGAAAAAAGCAAAAAAGAGTGATTCTCGAAACAATATGGTTAAGAATGTATGAGAGATACAAGAATGGTGTTAAAAATACTACTAACCATGCTCGGTAAATTGCATTAATTGATTGTAGACCCGATTGGGAAACTTTCCCCAAGCATAGGATAACAGCGTCCCCTGTTGTGTGATCAATCTCAAACTTTAATTAGCATATATTTATGTCAAGACCTACCAGAATATGAAGTTTCATGAAATTCCGTCCTTGAAATACAACTATAGCAGTAATCGTGAAAACGCAGCATAGATTCGCCCCCTGTTGGGCGATATACACTCAAACCTAATATGCACCAGTCATGTTAAGGTCAAACATAATCTGAAGTTTGATTAAATTCCGCGTGTTAGTTCTTGAGATAGAGTGCCCACATAATTTGTGTCACACACAGAGTGGCACTCAGACTCACGGACAGACATTGCCTAAAAACAGTCAAATTGTGTTCAGGATCTTCTAAAACGTATGACTTCATCGAAAACCGAAACTCTGAATTTTTTCACGAATGCAATACTTTATTGTTGTATAGATAGAAAAAAAAAGAAATAAACCATTACATTTCCAATTATAAAAATAATAACGATGTAATTTATATAAGGCTGAAATTAAAATACATATTTGTGTAAAATATCACATTTCCAATTATAATGATTTTAAAGATGTAGTTTAACGTTCATTATTTCCTTAACTTCTACAAAAACCTTTTTTATTAATTAACAAATCATTTAAAAACATTAGTTTCATAATATTTGGTTTCAAGCTCTGAAAACTCAAGTGTTATTATAAAAGAACACTTCAAATATTGCGATAATTTTAGTATTTATCTCATCTTACACATTAAAAAAATAATAATGGTCAAATTAAATTTTCAAATAGATTTTTTTATCTATTATAATAATGAGAGCATTGTTATCTAATGGTTTTTTTAAACCCCTTTGTCAATCACACAGCATTAGAAATTTTAAAAAGCATGTTTTAATTGATTAAAATGCTTATTTTTATTTACGAAAATAGCGAAATAATATTATTTGAAAAAAGAAAAGAAAACCTTCTTTTATACAATATACATTAGACATTTTGTTGGATAGTTTTAGAAAAGCATAAAATTTTCGTTTTTTTCAAAAATATTTATAAAAAGAAATATTGCATCTTTTGTATTTATAAAATTGATTCACCGCAAGCAAGTAAAGTACAGGGTGGTTATAATATAAGTACCTCTATTTGGAGCTGTCTGTAGCTTGAAGCACTAACGCGAATGAAATGAAAATCTTACTATTCAAGAAGGGGAAAGAAGAATGGAACGGCAAAATAATAATAATAATAATAATAATAATAATTGCAATAATCACCAACAGATGGTGGTACCGGGCCTGTCGGTGCAAACACCTGTTGAATACCGTGGAGGTGTCGCAAACCTCAATGACTTAAAAGATCGCATATCACAGCATGTGAAAAAACATCACTCCTGATGCGTTCCGTATAGATGGGCACGTCGTCAACCGTCTGGATTGTGTCCTCCAGCACACTGGCCATGTAAAACCTGAACTTCATCGGCACCGTCATTTGAAAGCGTAACCACATTCACTGTGACATTTTCCAATAAATTAGATATGTCATCCGGTTTTACGTCTTAATTATTTTTTCTTGTATTATCTCCCGAAGCTTAGGGGTTCGTCCTGACCTTTAGCCATAAGCTGGTGCCTAGGGTGGGCGCTGCCTGTCTGTTGTTGTATTACACATTACATTTCACACTCAAAAGCGCTATCTGTCAGCAATTATTGTATTTTTTTTTGTTCCATTTTTCTTTCCCCTTCTCTAATAGTAAGTGTACCGATTTTAATTTATTTCAGGTTATTCCTTCAAGTTACAGACATCTCCAAATAGTGATGCTTATATTATAACCACCAGGCACGTATATATAAAAACAAGCTGCATGGCAACCCGATGTATTGTTTTTTCAATTGCATGAGATCGTTCTATTCTTTTGGGGAAAATGGAATTTAACTTTATTGTAAATTTAAAAGGCAATTGTAATATTAATTTTATTAAATACAATATTTAAAGTAATAAGTTATATTTACAAGTTAAATCAAAAGCTTTCCCAATAAAAATGCACATTTTCTGTGACTTTGTTTGCCAAAAGGTTTTCGTTCTTCCAAGATTTGGCTTCTGATTTCGGAACTGCTGGAAATGACGTCATTTGTGTGAACTTGTACAAAAATGACTTTGTTTTAACGAATTTATTCAAAAGCATTTTATATTTATGACTTAAAATAGATGCTTACAAAAATATAATTTTTCTCGCTAAAACATTTTGCTTTGAACGCCCTTGTGAAAAGTTTAAATCGCCATCTTACGGAAATAATTGATGAACATATTTTTTTCTTCCTTAAATTATTATTTTTTTTAAATAGGGATCAATAGTTCTCTATTTAAATGCAAAGATATCAATTTAGTTTTAGTTTTACATCCTTGGTTGAATGTAAATTTTTAAAAAGTAATAATAATTTCTTGTCAAAAATCACCTTAACATAAGCATATGTTCGAAATGTTAGTTGATGCCGCTATCTCATCACATGTCATTCGCCAATTTTCTTGCAAGATTGCCCACACAGTGTTGACATTTCGATCATTCACAACACTTTCTGGTCGGCCAGGCTTAGGAGCCAGTTCTGCAGACAAACGTCCTTTTTTACTTACCCATCATACGTAGTATAGGGTGTCTTGTAATCGTTTTGAAAATCGAAAAAAAAATTTTGACGGATTTACACGTTTCAGACACTGGAGATTCCAAAAAACATATTTTCAGAAAAAAAAAAATTCCGTCCGTCTGTGTGTCTATGTTTCTGTGTGTCTGTAAACGCTCTATCTGCCGAAAAAATTGAGATAGAAACTTGCAATTTGGTATGTACTTAGTATGTAATAATGGGAAGAAGCCTATTTCATTTCAATAACCTCGATTAACCGGAACTATTTTTTTCGAACTCTCGAAATATTCGTCCTCATAAAAGGTATATAAAAATTTTCGGAATTGTTTATTTTAAGAAATGAATATAAAAGACAATAAAAAAACATAAATTTTGCATCAAGCATGAAGTCGATCGGATAATGAGTTGCCGAGATATTTGGAATCCTATTTTCCACACTCTTCGATTTTTCATGACCCTGTATTTCATCCAAAATTCCCTTCAAAGATATAATTTAATTGGAAATTTGACGCTTAATCAGATGCAATAAACCGCTAGTTAATAGTATTATTATTTTTTGAGTTATAAGGAAAAACCTCTTTCAAGCAATTCAGTAATCGAGCCTTTAAAGTTTGTGACGTCATCAAGCCACGATTTTATTTGAATTGCAATGCATTTTATAAGTAGTTTACACATTTTTATTTTAATATTTTACATTATGCATATCCATGATGGGTAAGTGTTAGACATCTACAATTATGAAGAACGGTGCATTTGTTTGAAATTAATTTTGAATTTACAGTGATCAATAAATAGTAATAATAATAATAATAATAATAATAATAATAATAATAATAATAATAAACACAGTTAAACAGCGCTTCCTGTATGATTAGCAAATTTGAAATAGGATCAACATATATATTTTTAATTAATAACTTGAAATATAAAATTTGGTACATTTGTACCCATTAGAGAATAAAATACTCTCAGCTATAACGTTCATCACGAAAAATAGCATAGTAGTACCTCGTATTGAGTGAACAAATCCAAAATTGAGTTAATGTATTTTTAAAAAGTATGGTGCCTATTAAATTTAGTGCATTTCTACGCAATTAAAAGTGAAAAACGGCTATAACGTTCACTGCAAATAAATAGCATAGTAGTTCCCCGTATTCAGTAAAAAAAAAAAGCTAAAATTGAATCAATGTAAATTATAATAAATATCTTGAACATATTCAATATGATGAAATTCCATTCCCACACATATACCGAAATATTGATATCTCGGAAATTGCAAAATATACAGAATAACAGTACCACTTATTGAGCAATATACACTTATACCTTATCAGCACTAATTTTTCTCAAGGTCTAACTGAATACGACGTTTGATGAAATTCCATTCCTTAGATGCCGATACATAGCTATAGCTTCCAGCAACTACGCTTTGTTGTCACTACAATGAAATAGATATTTTTGCTTTATTTAATCGCAGATTTTGGTGGTTAAGTAAGGCAACATTTTCTATTAAATTTACTGGTAAGAAAAAAGCGTAAACGTTGGCAGCTACGCCTACAGCTATAACGGAAACCGAGAAAAACTCAGCATACTAGCACCAGCTGTTATGCGATAAATACCAAAACCTGATGAACATCAATACGTGCTAAGATCTAACTAAATATAACGTTTGATGAAATTCCATCCCATAGAAGCCGAGAAATAGCTGTATCTGTAAGCATTTACGCTTTGTTTTCACTAAAATCTAATAGATATTTTTGCTTTATTTAATCTCAGATTTTATCGGTAAAATAAGGCAGAATTTTCTATTAAATTTTAGTGGAAAGAAAATAGCGTAAAAGTTGGCAGCTACCCCTACAGCTATAACAAAACCGAGAAAAACTCAGCATACTAGCACCAGCTGTTATGCGATAAATACCAAAACCTGATGAACATCAATATGTGCTAAGATCTAACTAAATATAACGTTTGATGAAATTCCATCCCATAGAAGCCGAGAAATAGCTATATCTGTCAGAATTTACGCTTTGTTGTCACTCAAATTTAATAGATATTTTTGCTTTATTTAATCTCAGATTTTAGAGGTAAAATAAGGCAGAATTTTCTATTCAATTTTAGTGGAAAGAAAATAGCGTAAAAGTTGGCAGCTACCCCTACAGCTATAACAAAACCGAGAAAAACTCAGCATACTAGCACCAGCTGTTATGCGATAAATACCAAAACCTGATGAATATGTGCTAAGATCTAACTAAATATAACGTTTGATGAAATTCCATCCCATCGAATCCGAGAAATAGCTATATCTGTCAGCATTTACGCTTTGTTGTCACTCAAATTTAATAGATATTTTTCTTTATTTAATCTCAGATTTTAGAGGTAAAATAAGGCAGAATTTTCTATTAAGTTTTAGTGGGAAGAAAATAGCGTAAAAGTTGGCAGCTACCCCTACAGCTATAATAAAACCGTGAAAAACTCAGCATACTAGCACCAGCTGTTATGCGATAAATACCAAAACCTGATGAACATCAGTATGTGCTAAGATCTAACTAAATATAACGTTTGATGAAATTCCATCCCATAGAATCCGAGAAATAGCTATATCTGTCAGCATTTACGCTTTGTTGCCACTCAAATTTAATAGATATTTTTGCTTTATTTAATCTCAGATTTTAGAGGTAAAATAAGGCAGAATTTTCTATTAAATTTTTGTGGAAAGAAAAAAGCGTAACCGCTGACAGCTGCGCCTACAGCTATAACAGAAACCGAGAAAACTCAGCATACTATCACCACCTGTTGGGCGACAAATACCAAAACCTGAGGAACACCAATATGTGCTAAGATCTAACTAAATATAAAGCTTGATAAAATTCTACCTCATAGATACCGAGATATAGCTATCACGAAAATTATAAAAGACGCAGCGTAGTATAGTCGCCTGTTTGGCAATATACACTCAAACATAATCAGTACCAATTCATTTCAAGATCTAACACAATTTGAAGTTTCATAAAATTCTGTGTGTTAATTCTTGAGATGGCCGCCTACAAAACTTTTGATACATACATACATACGTCAAACAGCAGACAGATATTTTTTTTAAATAGTCAAATCGTGTTCAGGACTTTCTAAAATGTATATTTCAATCATAAAATGGAAATCGAAAATATTTACGATTCCAATACTTTCTTTATGTGCATACAGAAGAAATTGGAAAATGATGATATATTTTGAAGTTATAGCAAAATATTTGATATGATTTTCTAAAGAGGACAGACTATGAATCCTGAAAACATACAAAAGGTCACGAGAGAAATTATAAATAGTTAGCATGAGCTTCATCTATTTGATATATTTGTTATTTGTAGCAAATATTTGTATATGATTGTTTCCGATGCAATGTCAGACAAGGTTAAATTTGAATGATATTGCTTCGGCTTGTGCAAATAATTATTCATTTTCCAAATGCGATATATATATTTTTTAAAGGATAGAAGTTTGAATAACGTTTTTAATGGAAATCTCATCTATCCGACACTGTTCTTTACAGGTTTGTTTTGCTAAATCTAAATTTCCTTTTCTTTTTATTTCCTAAATTCTTGAAATGTTGGTCCCTATTTAAAAAATAAATTACATCTATCTTATTACTTTTTTTTATATGCATAAGAAGAAAGTACTGGAATCGTGAAAATTTTATACTTCCGTTTCTTTGTTTGATTTACACGTTTTGGGATTTCATGAACAAAATTTTATTATTTTTTGAAAAATGTGTGTCTGACGTCTGTATCTATGTATCACAAATTTTGTGGGCGCTCTATCTCTAGAACTAAAGCACAGAATTTCGTCAAACTTCATATTCTGTTAGACATTGACATAAATTGGTGTGCTGATTATGTCCAAACAGGTGAGGTTGTTATGCCGTGTTTTTCACGATTTCCGTCATAGCTATATGACAGCATATATGGTATCGGATTTCATTAAACTTCATATTCAGTTAGATCTTGACACATATAGTTTATGATTAGTTTTTTGTGTTTATAGCACAACAGGGGGTGATGCTGTGCTGCGTCTTTCACGATTTTCATGACAACTGTTTTGAGGCATCTATTGTATGGAATCTTATCAAATATCGTATTCAGTTAGAATTTGACATAAGTTGGTGCTGATTATGTTTGACAACATATTTCTCAATAGGTGGCGCTGCTGTGATGTGTTTTTCCCAATTTTCATTTTACACAATTTCCATTTCCATTTCCATTTTCATATGAAATATAGGATAGAATGTCACCAATATAATATGCAAGATACTTATTAAAAATTTTTGTTGATTCAATTTTCTCTTTATTTATTCAACAGGGGGTTGAGATACGCTGTTTTTTATGAATATTATAGCCGTATCTCAGTTTCTATTGGGTAGAAATATACAGAAAATTTTATATTTGAACTTATTAATTAACCACTAAGTTGTGGCCATAACAATAATTTCTTCTTTATCTATCAAATCGTGTGTAAACAAAATTATATGACAATATATTTGCTCTTGAAATATAGCTATCGCAAAAATCGTGAAAAACAGAGCATAGCAGTGCCACCTGTTCGGCGGTATACATTCAAACCTAATAAAAATCTATTTATGTCAAGGTTTAACATAATAGGAAGTTTTATGAAAATCCGTACATTACATCTTGAGATTGAGTTATTTATTGGAAATCATGAAAAATGCAGCATAGCAGCGCCACCTGTAGGGTGATTTACACCAGAAACTAATCAGCACCAATTTATATCAAGGTGTAACTGAACCTAAAATTTGATTAAATTCCGTTCTTTACTTCTGAAGATAGAGCGTTCACAAAATGTTTGACACAGACAGACATATTTTAAAAACAATCTAATCATGTCCAGGACCTGTATAAATCCGTCAAAAACATTAAATCGAAATTTTTTACGAGTCCAATACTTTCTTCTTGTAAAGATAGAAGAAAGTAAAAAAAAAAAAAAAAAAATGTATGTTGGTCGAATTTTGTAATTGAATATCCAATAGAAGGCGCTGTTGAACTGTGCCTTTTTTAATTCACTGATCACTGTAATTCCGAGTTAAATTAAATGAAATTTACTCGACTTCGTAATTGTTAGTGTATAACAGCGTTAATAATTAATATATTAGAATAATATAGATGGAAGTTTTGTGATGTGTACAGCATACCATTTGTGTGTTTTATTACTTTTTCTCGACTTATTTTTACACATACAAGTGATAATTAAAAAAAATGATCCCATCGTTCTCTTTCATTTATATTTTATTTTTTATTTTTTTTAATCTTAAAAGCGTAATAAAGACACGTCTTCTTTTTATTTAAGTTTCATTACGTATCTTTATATTTTAAATGAGAATAATATAACGCAGCAGAATAATTTTTATCATTATCATTCAACTGTCTGAAAAACAATACAAAAAAGTGTTGTTATACCATTTTTCCAAATATTTTGCTTTATTAATAAAAAAAAAAACTGCCCAGTTAAACTGAGGGCATTAAGCTCACAGGCTACTCACACTAATTGTATATTATACTCGTATTTCAAAGGATTTGAAATAATCCCCTCGAAAAATAAAGAAATCGACAATATATTAAGGGGGGTCATACCCCCGTTGCCCTCTCATAGTTAACTAATGAACCCCTTAAACTAATCAGGGAAGCCTCTTATTACAATGAATATGTATATATAAAATTTGAAGAAAATCGGATGCTGCTGCGAGAAAAACCCATTTATCGAAATTAAGGGGGGATTAGCCCCCCCTTCCCCCTTTATACTTAACCAATGAACCCCCAAAACTAGAAGAGAAGCGCATCAGAGAAGCGCATTATCACAATGAACCTATATACAAAATTTGAACAAAATCGGATAATTCTGCTTGAAAAACCCATTTATATAAATTAAGGGGGGATTAGCCCCCCGTTCCGCCCCTTTATCTTTAACCAATCAATCCCGAAAACTAATCAAGGAAGCGTCTTAACCCAATGAACCTATAAACAAATTTTGAAGCAAATGGGATAATTCGCATGAAAAATCCATTTATGTAAATTAAGGGGGGGATTAGCCCCCCCCGTTACCCCCCTTTATACTTAACCAATCAATCCCGAAAACTAATCAGGGAAGCGTTTTAACCCAATGACCCTATAAACAAATTTTGAAGCAAATGGGATAATTCTGCTTGAAAAACCCATCAATATAAATTAAGGGGGGATTAGCCCCCCGTTCCCCCCTTATACTTAACCAATCAATCTCGAAAACTAATCAGGGAAGCGTTTTAACCCAATGAACCTATAAACAAATTTTGAAGCATATGGGATAATTCTGCATGAAAAACCAATTTATATAAATTAAGGAGGGATTAGCCCCCCCGTCCCCCCCCCTTTATACTAAACCAATCAATCCAGAAAACTAATCATTGAAGCATCTTAACCCAATGAACTTATAAACAAATTTTGAAGCAAATGGGATAATTCTGCTTCAAAAACCCGATTATATAAATTAAGTGGGGGATTAGCCCCCCCGTGCCCCCCCTTTATACTCAACCAATCAATCCAGAAAACTAATCAGGGAAGCGCCTTAACACAGTGAACCTATAAACAAAACTTGAAGGAAACGGAATAATTCTGCATGAAAAACCCATTTATATAAATTAAGAGGGTTAGCCCCCCCCGTTCCCCCCTCCTATATTCTTAACCAATCAATCCCGAAAACTAATCAGGGAAGCGGCTTAACCCAATGAACCTATAAACAAATTTTGAAGCAAATGGGATAATTCTGCATGAAAAACCCATTGATATAAATTAAGGGGGGATTAGCCCCCCCCGTTCTCCCCCCTTTATACTTAACCAATCAATCCCGAAAACTAATCAGGGAAACGCCTTAACACAGTGAACCTATAAACAAAATTTGAAGGAAAACGGAATAATTCTGCCTGAAAAACCCATTTATATAAATTAAGGGGGGATTAGCCCCCCGTTCCCCCCCCCCTTTATACTTAACCAATTAATCCCGAAAACTAATCAAGGAAGCGCCTTAACACAGTGAACCTATAAACGAAATTTGAAGGAAAACGGATAGTACTATGAAGAGTTATCGAGTTACGTACAAAAATACATACGTACATACAGAACCGGCGGGCACATAAGCTCTCAGGCTTTGATAGCCTGTGAGCTAAAAAACTAATGTAATATCACTATTTAGTTTTTCAATTAATTAACCATGGAATTATGCCTCATGCAGAATGTATTTTTTCGCAATTCTTTTTAAAGGATAAAATTTCTAATCGTACATATGTTTCATAACGTACATATATTTTGTTTTGAAAGAAGATTTTACCGCATTTTCATAGCAATCGAATTACAATCGAACTGTTTTGTGCAGCTTACGCAAAAAACTGTTACAACTAACTCTACTATCACGAAGAAATGTCAGGTAAAACAAATGTTGAGAATGTATCTAATAATCTTCTTTTTTTGTCAATAATTGCAATAAATGCATTTTCATAAAAAATGTGCGGAAATACTACACTACATATTAGTGTACAAGATGTGAATTATTTTTAATTGTACCTTATTTTAAGATACTGCAGAATTATAATACTAACGAAAGAAAACTATTTTGAGGGGAAAACTGGATTGTTTCTAATTATCTTCTTTTAAAACGAAAAAAACTCACATTAGCAGATTGTTTATGAAAACGTTTTGTTTCTTTATTTTTTACTCTTACAATAACATGTTTCTTAATTATGTTTTAACTTTTATTTTTAATAGGTTCTAGACACAAAAAACATGCCTTTACAAAAACGGTGTGGCAAACTTTTGTATCCTAAATAATGCATGTGAATTTATAAATATAATATAATGCATTTAATAAGCAATCTTTCTTTTAGAATTTAACTTATTTTAACTTCGATTTTTAATTTTTATTTGAAAGATTTGTTTTACAAAAAAGCTGAAATGCCATTATATTGTATTTATTATTAATTAACTCTGAAATATTTATCTTGAACAAATGTGTATTGTTAGTGATAAAAAGTAAATGGAGTAATAAATGCATTAATTACCACAATTACCATAGAAGTTACAAAAGAAAAATCGAAATGTTTGTGTTAGTTTTCTTAGGCTCAAATACCTCAATTATATTTTTGTAATATACTATATATAGACTATACTCCAATTATATTTTTTTCCTATGAAAAATGTAACATTTGTATGTAATATGAAGGATATAATCGGAAAAACCAAACAATGAAATTTTCTTAGAATGCTCGAATAATTATAAAAATTCATTCTCCTAAAATTATATACCGTGTTTCAGAAAAAAAAAAAAAATGTTTACACATTTATTCGCTAATAATTAGCAGTTCAAGTTTTCCTTTCAGATTTAGATGACGTGAAAATGACGGCTGAAACTAGATTTAACCTTTGAGCACGGGAAATTTATCCTAAAGCGTTACTAGAGGTGTCAAAACGAGCAGAAGAAAAAATTTAGGAGAGAGTTTCAAACAGATCATCTTACGCCAGGGACGGCAAATCTTTTCACATCCGTGTGCAATTTTTTTCCAAAAATTTTTTTTACGTGATAATGACATGCCAACAACGAAAAGGTTTAATGGTTAAAATAATAATGAATCAAAATTACTTTAAATTTTGTTGTTAGGAGTAAAACATATGGTTAATATTTGGTGTTATACTTAGAAAGTAAAAAAATGCTATTTCTGTTATTGCATTTTAAATGCCAAGTAATTGATATAAGCTTGGTACTTAGTTATTTTTATCCAAATGGAAGTTGAATTGGGGTCATCTTCTAAGAGGTTTCTACTTTGTTTCTCATATTATTAATTTTCGAAATAAATTGCATACAGATAAATAAATAAATAAATAAATAAAATTGCACAATGGCAAGCTTTTCAAACAAATATTCGGTGTCTAATTCCAAGATGTCATAATTTTGCCATGAGTATTTTTGTTTACAGTGCTTTATAGTACTTCCTTTCCGATAATGCTCTCTTAATCTGAAACATTTTTGAACCAATAACGGCAAGATTGGGATTTATTAAGTTGCATTTCAGTTTCTACGATCTTTATGACAACGTCAACCAAACGAACACATCAAATTCAGAACAAACTCAGTTGGTCTAAATTCGGGCATTTTGTGCAATTTCACTACATTTTATACTGAATTGAAAATAATCAGACTCGTGCTGCCTGTGGCATGCGTGCCAGAGTTTCGACGTCCATGCCCTACGTGACTTACAATCGCTAGAATTAGAGATAAGTTTGAGGTAGATGGAACTGTACAAAATGTTCAAAACGCAATGTTTTTGAATACCGTTTTCACCAACAAACTTCGCAAATGAAAGCGCCTGGTTTGCGATTCTATTTCTTCCCGTTATTGACAGTGCCTGGACCAAAACAACCATCAGTTTGCATAAAGATATTAATTTTATAAAACATCCATTTTTCTAGTTCCATTTCACAGTTCGGAATGAAGTGTGTGTTAATGAAAATTATGTTTTAAATCGTCCACTTTTTATTTAAACACCCCGTGCAAAGAACAATTAAACTAAGTTATGTGATTGTGGAACATACAAGATAATTTGAGTTTCTATTAATAAAATTTCATTTTCATTTGTTATTTTTCATGCGTACTGAGCAATTAACTTTTATAATTTATTTTTCCTTTAATAATACAGCTTTTCTACAAAGTTTCTTTACAATTTCACGCTTTTATTACAAACACAAAGGGACAGATACATGCGTGGAAAGTAGTACAATATTAGGAGTATATATAGAAGTATTTTTTCATCCAATAATAAACTCTACATCTGCATCATTGGTTGCACGAAGCACGTCAAGGCGATAATAGTCGATGTTTTCTTCTAATACCCTTTTTCATATACTCCTTGTTTTATCCAATACTCGGCCGGTCTGAATTTCTTGTGGTATTCGCGAATTGATGGACGAAGACATAAGCAATTCATGTAGATCGTCGTTCTAGCAAAATTAACGTCTTAGCTCTAATTCGTGCTAGCGAATATTACCAATTTCTGTTGCATGGTAGTTCTGTTTGGAGAAAAATATGCAATCTCAGCATATGTCTTCTACGTTTGTTCAGACTTTATACTTAGAACTTCATATTCTCACAAAGTCCATTAACCTATCTTTTGAACAAATACAAAAAATTATATTCCATACGGATCAATAATGTTGAATTATTCCTGCTTTTTGAAAAAAAGTTATAGTAAATTCGGGGGTAGGGGAATTTTCTCGAATGAATTTTCTTTACATTAAATTAAAAAAAAATAGAATGTATTAATGTTGAGACAATGTATCATTAAATCAATTTATACATGCAAAACAAAAATAGAAATATTTGTTAACCACTTCGGTTATCCGACTTTACCCCTTTTTTCACAACCATGGTACAGTTAAATTACCATCATAATAGAAATTTCATTAAAAATCACAAAAAATAATATTTGGAGGACTAATTTTAACGTCAAAATTTGAAGAGTTATTGTGACATCCTTGTTATTACGATGCTTACAACTGATCTTCTTTTCAACTCCTAATTCAGCCCATTCTCGGGGAGCACTTATAAAATCACACTTACAGTCAGATTTTAATACAACAAATTCATTTTAATTATTGTATTGCTTTTCTCATTATATTTATTTCATCACTTTGTGGACCGGTAATTTAATATGATATCTGATATAATGATCTCTTATATGAAATCTTTTATAATGCTTTTCTTTATACCACTATATTTGAAAAATAAGCCTTGTCTTATTTAATCTGAGATTTCTGCAATTAAATAAGGCGAAGATTATTTCTCAAAACTTCTGGTAACAGAAAAACATAAAACGATATTAAATCGATACTATATTAGAAAGCAATATTTTATGTTTTTAAGCTTTAAAATCAGCATGTGTTTATTCTCAAGATATATTTTTTCACATTTTTATTTTTAAAAAAATGTTAATATTTTGATGTTATGTAACAATAAATAAATAATAATAAAAATAACAATAATTATAAATTAAAAGAAGCAGTCAGGATCACTATATGACAGGAGTTTTGAATTATAATTGCTCAAAAAAAAAAAAAAAAAGAAAAATTATGCATCAAGCATAGATAATGTGTATTACTTTCCAACACTTCTAAAGTAATTTTACAAATTTTTATCGTTTAACCCTTTAGCGGGCGGTGGTCACAAAAAAGGATACCTAATTTTAATTCCAAAACTGACAAACGGCACCAAGAATATTTAATTAAAATTTTCCTTTTATGAAGCAAGGAAAAATCAGCAAGTTATTCTTTTCTAAGGAAATCGTTTGTAAAATCTGGTGTCAGTTCATTATTTCATTATTTTACAAACAGATTTATTTCGCGCCGGAAAGGGTTAATAAGGTGAAAAATGATATCTCAGTAAACAAGGTCAAGGTCAAAAATTGGAAAACGCACAACGCATTTAAAAACCCATATTCAGGAATTACCAACAATATTCGTAAAAATAACAGAATTCTTTTGTGCAGTGATGTATATGATCTATAGATTTGTATATACACTAGATAGAATGCTAAGGATGCTTTTCCAGTTAGGAAAAGCATAGCGCAGTTTAAAATTCCCCTTATGGAATTTCCGTCAATAAACGGAAATACAATCGGGGACTTTTGTGCTGCCCTGAATATGATCTATAGAATTTATACACACCAGGTAATAGACAAAAAATGAGTTCAAACAAAAAACGCGGTCAGCAACGGCAAACGCAATTCATGCAATTATTGTTAACATTACAGTAGCGAATTCTTTTGTGTGTCCCTGTAAATGAACGATGAATTATATGCACAAAGTATTCTATAGTAAGCCTCTTGTAATGCACATTGGTGCTATACTGTATCAATTTCAATATATTTGAAATGGTAAAACATTATTAAAATAAGACCCAAGCGATTTGTCTCCATAGACCCTTAATGCAATGAAATTCTTTTGATTGTCCCTGTAAAGGAACTCTAAGTGCTATGCACACCCTATTCTATAGTAAGCCTTTTGTAATGTACCTCAAAGATATATATCAATTTCAATATGTTTGAAATTGTGTAACAGCATTAAAATAAACCGCAAATGATTTTCCCTATAGGCCGTAATGTAATGGAATTCTTTTGAGTGTCTCTATGAAAAAAAAAAAAGACTATAAGTGCTAAACGCTTCATTTTAAATACCGAACATGCTATAGTAAACCTTAATAACATGTATCAATTGCATGACAAACCTAATATATTTACGCGAGTTAGAGCGCGAACAGACAGACAGACAAACCGAATACATAAACACTTTTCAACTTTGTTGGAAAGTGTTAAAAAGAGAAAACATTTGTATAAAAAATGTATGTATATGTGTGACACTTTTTATAAAACCAACGTAAACTAAAGCACAAAAAGTCAGAATATATCTAGCATACATTTATTTCAAAACTTCAGAAATAGTGATCCTTTTTACGAGAAGAAAAAAAATAAAAGAATTAGAATTAGAAAATAATGAATAATGAAGTAGGGAAAGTCTACGAAAAGAGCCAAAGATGTCCACACTTTGACTTCATCTGAAAGAGGGGAGAATGTGTCAGTTCCCCCCCCCCCAGTATTAATGCGGAGGGCTTGGTGCACCCGCCTGTTCTAATGTTTAAATGTATGAGAGAAAAACCTGAGTTTTTAAACGGTCTTCCTCCGAGATCAAATATTTATATGAATCCAAAGTCTTCTTTCATTCCTTCCGAGCTTTATAGTAAGTGGTTGAAGAATCACTTCATTCGAAGAAAGTCACCAGGCAAAGTACTGATCATTTTTTATGGTCACTCAGCGCATGTGAATTCTCTGGAAATGCTGCACTATGCAGATAAGAATGACATAATCCTACTGTGTCTGCCAAGCCATACGACACAAGCTCTGCAACCGCTTGATAGAACATTTTTAAACAGTTAAAAGTTAACTTCAAGAAAAAAGCGAATCAGTGGATAAAGCATAACCCCCAGCAAGAACTTAAAATAATTCATGCTGGCATCGAGATTTGGAATGTATGGGAAAAGACAGCGTGTGCTGAGTACTGCATTAAAGGGTTCTTGCGCACCAGAATTGTCCCACTCAATTGTGAAGCTGTCCCAAAATTCTTTTTTTAACTTTTTGACAGACGTCAATCTCAGAAAGATGAAAGGAACCC
Organism: Maratus michaelseni; assembly: GCA_963931845.1. Lineage (NCBI taxonomy): Eukaryota > Metazoa > Arthropoda > Arachnida > Araneae > Salticidae > Maratus > Maratus michaelseni. The sequence goes on from OZ007591.1 coordinate 93,542,179, forward strand.
AAGACACTTGCCTTCCTCTATTTCGGATTCTTCTACAGAAGGCCTACTAGAAGACTGCCAAAAGAACACTGATTTGAGGGTCATTGATATTTCGCGAAGTGAAAACTCACTTGTATTGATTGAAAACGATCAAGAAGAACCTCATCGTCCTACAAGTCAGTCTCATTTTACATGCTTACTTCAAATCAGTCCTGTTTCTGCTTTTGTAATGCGTGAAAATAGAAACAAGAAAAAGGTAGCATGAGTGCTTGACAAAGAGTATGTCACAGAAAATAAAGAAAGCAGCTCAGCTCTAAAGATAAGTCATCCTGAACGCCAGACGAAGAAAAGGGAACACAGTCAGCCGAAAAGCGACAAGTGAAGATAAACAACACTGTTAAAAATTTGCAGCAAACTGTCCAGTCATTTGACCGTTTTTGTAGAAAATGGTTATATAACTGTAATTTAACTATATTCTGACCATAAAATGAGCAATAATACAGCCAGAATATAGTTAAATTATGGTTATGTAACCGTTTTCTACAAAAACGGTCAAATGACTGGAAAGTTTGCTGCAAATTTTTAACAGTGAACGAACAGAATAGCGATAAACTGGAGAGCTTACCACCAATGGAAGACGTCTGTTTAGATTATCATGAAAATTATTATGAAATTAAGCTTCGTGTGAAGTACTGTGTATTGAGTACAATGTAGAGTACAGAGTATTGATTGTTTGGGATGGATACATGAGACGTGCACAATGTATAATACTCTTTGCAACATTTGCGGGAAAAAAAGAAAAAATAGATAAGTGTAAGTAAATAAAAATACAAATTTTCTATTGAAGATTTTACAATACAATTATTTTAAAAAAAAAGAATAACAAAAATTCATACATTTGATGTAAATAGTGTGTTAATAGGACGTCAAATGTAAATCCTTCTTTTAAATTATAAATATTAATTACCTATGCTGCCAATTATTTTATGAATGGGGCATCTATTCCAATCAAGTGGAGTGTCTAACCCTGCTGTCCGGATATATGGCCAAAATCAATGATTAATTATTTTTATAAAAACACTATTTTATCTAGTTTTTATATTACAGCAATATTTTTTATGAAATTCTACATTAAATTTCAAGTAGATGATAGATTGCATATGCACTGCTAAATTCATTACTATAAAAAAGAAAAATGAAGCGGCTTAAGTAGGGCACCTATCTCGGACTTATTCTAATTTTTAGATATAAATTGGAATTAAATTATAAATTTTTCGAATGCATAAAAAAATGTTTCAAATATAATGCAATCCAATAGTTTAATTACAATATACAGTATTTCATTTACAATTCCCTGAAAGAAGAACGGAAGATTACGCGAGCAAAAAAATAAAATATCTATTTCTGAAAGCACCCGCTTATGTGGAAGGAAAAGAATTTCTATTCTATAAACAATTTCTTTTTGCTAACGAACGCGAAACTACCCTGGCAACAAATTAAAGTACGGTTGTAAGGCAGAAAAGCTTCGGGCATAGGCTGTTAGCTGGAGAATTCGTCGTGCGAAGACAATAAAATGGGTCATTGCATATGGCATATGCCAACAATTTATCAGTGTTACTCGGCCCATTTGGTTACACATTTCGACGATAATTGGGCGAAAAACAGATATAATGTACAGATATTCAGTAAGAAAAACACAATTAGACACACACACACACAAAAAGAAAATGTAAAATATATATATATATATATATATATATATATATTAATTTTGTTAAATGAACTTTTATATAACAATTTATTACACTTGTTTAAATGTTTTCTTCGCAAAGTCTCATTTTCAAAAGTAAAATTATTATATCAAAGAATAATTTGATTAGTGGATAAATTCATTAACGCTTTTTCATTATTAAAAGAAACTAAATTAATTCTGTCAGAGCCAGATTTAAGAGGGCAACGCGAACTAAAGCCCTGAGTTCTCCATAAAACAGGAGTACCTGGAAAACTTATGTACTCCGCAATTGAATTCCCTTAAAATACTTAATTTTTCGATGAAAAAAAAAACTCATTACGTATATTTCACATAACTAAAATAAACCTTTTATTTTTTATAATATACACAATCCAACGAATGCTGTACGAAAAGATGTTGTCAGTATTACTATCTACATTTGTTTATATAACTTGTGGGCTCTGCCCCCTACGAGCTACGCTAGCCAATACCCGTTCCGACACTGCAAATTCTTCAACATAACTAATTTGATCTGCTTTAAAACGATTACGGAAGATTGAATTATAGTTAAACGACCAGTGGCGATCTCCTGCAATCGGCTTTCCATTAATTTCCTTTTGACTGAGGGATTTTAAGATCGAATCAACAGCTGTCGAGACAGCTAATGACTGTTTTCGTGATTTATTATATAAGATCTATTAAACATCTGGAAATCAGCTTTTATAAAATGGCTAAGTAAACATTGTCGCTGCCTCGCAGAATTTTATACCGATGCTGTAATAAAATTGTTTTAAATAAGGCGTTTAAAATGTATCGTTTTTAATATAACGTTATTTTCATCAAAGTTTACTTCCAATTTTTACTTTCTTACATTTATAATAAAAGAAAATGTTGTAATCGAAAATTTTTTTACTTCCGGTTTTCGACGGTTTTACACGTTTTAGGGGTCAGAGATCCCCAAAAACATGTTTTTTTTTAAATGTATGTATGTCCGTGTGTGTGTCCTGGTTGTATCATCGAAAAGAGAATGAAGTTATGAATAGAATTAAACCAAATTTCATTTATATGTTTTTGTTAATGACCAGCAGATCCAAGTTTAATTCGGATATATTCCGCTCCGCCGGAAGGGAGCGCTGCTATAGCGATTTTTGTCCCATTTTCATTAGTGTATCATCGAAAAGTGTATGAAGTTATGCATAGAATTGAACCAAATTTTATATGTATGAGGCCAGCAAGTCCCATTTGGATTTGGGGAATTTTCCGCCAGAAAGGGCGCTGTGATTGCAATTTTTGTTCCTTTTTCAATATTGTAACACCGAAATTATGAAGTTATGCATAGAACCGAACCAAATTATATACATATGTTTTTGACTGTGCCCAACAGGTCCCAGTTGAATTTGGGGCTATTCCGCCGGAAGAGGATAGCGATTTTTGTACGATTTTCTTAATTTTTCGTAGTTGTGATATACATCGGCTGATTTTGTAGCGAAGGGTGCTTTGCATCCAGATGACCCGGCTGTTCGAAAGCAACTGACGTACAACAGAATGGCGAAAAATGTTCACTTTATAGGCGCTATGATAGCGAATTTTGAATTAATATGTATAAGGCAGAAGAAAGTTTTGGGATTGGCACACCCGGCTAGTTAAAAATGACGTAAAAATATAGTTTTTAATTGAAAGGAAATATTATTTGCGCTGTTTTAAAATTTGCAACAATAGGTAAAAGTTTTTTTCGAAATAAATGAATCTCTCATGTAAATATATTTTTTAATTGAAACTGTTTAGAAATATTATTTGGGCATTTTAAATATAGAGTAATTTTCTCCATTTACTGCTTTTAATGAGTAATATAAAAATTTATGTGTGTGTCCGTATTCTTCACTTTGCAGCCAAAACTGCCCACGCAGACCACTGGTGTTTGTGCGTGGTAGTAGCCTCGAGTCTCCCTTCGTGCACTATGGTGGTTGCATGTCGGTACCTCTGGGGGTGTGGGAGATATAGTGGTTGAAAGTGGTCGATGTAGTGCATTTTCAATATAAAAATAGACTTCTGTGTCTATATTTCACTTTGCAGCCTCAACTACCCAGTGCAGACATGTGATGTTTGTGTGTGGTAGTAGCCTAGAGTCTTTTAAATATAGAGTAATTTTCTCCATTTACTGCTTTTAATGAGTAATATAAAAATTGATGTGTGTGTCCGTATATTTCACTTTGCAGCCAAAACTACCCAGCGGTGTTTGAGTGTGGTAGTAGCCTCGAGTCTTTCTTCGTGAACTATGGTGGTTGCATGTCGGTACCTGTGGGGGTGTGGGAGCTATAGTGTTTGAAAGTGGTCGATGTAGGACATTTTCAATATAAAAATTGATGTGTGTGTCCGTATATTTCACTTTGAAGCCACAACTACCCAGCGCAGACATCTGGTGTTTGTGTGTGATAGTAGCCTAGAGTTTACCACCATGCACTATGGTGGTTGCATCTTGGTATCTGTGGGAGTGTGGGAAATATGGTGGTTGAAAAAGGTTGACCTAGGGCATTTTCATATTTTGACCAAAGTGTTTTTAAAAAATGTTTGGAATCGTCTAGAACATACTAGAATGTACTGGAATTTTCTAGAATGTACTAAAATGTTCTTTATATTTTATGCATACATATATACAGGGTGCAAAATTTTATCTATCGCCGACTCTTAATTTCTCAACCATTGGTTGTAGACATATAGTTCCAATTACAAAAGCGTTTAAAATGAGGTCAATATTCATGTTGTAGCGTTAATTAAAGTAAAAAATAAAGTTTATAAAATTACGAAATATAACTTTTTATACGATCCCCCGGTCCCTATAGTTATATTTAGTAAATGTTTGCACATATCATAACAAATACAACACAAAAAATTTGACTTCTGTACGACAAAGATTGACACAGTTATTACATTTCAAAGCTTGAGATTTTTTCACATGATTTTGTCTTTCATTTAGGGATCAGTTAAAAAATGAATTAAAGTAATTCGAGATCGAAATCAGGGTGCAATGTCCTTTTTATGGCAAAACTACCTTTAGCCGGTATCGCTGAATTGGTGTATCACCAAAGAGGGTTATTTCATCTAAAAATTTGAGCTGACTTTGAGGGGTCGTATACAAAGCGAAGAATGAAATACTGAAATTAAACAGAAAAATAAATATCAATTTATTATCATATTAGAAAACGGTTTACTATAAAAAATGAACACATCAAATACCGGAATCTACTAGAGATACTGCTCAAAGTGTTCTCCATTTGTGGCAATGCACGGTTGCATGCATGACAGTACTGAGTCCTGGACACGTTGGAGCATAGCGTGCGAAACCACCTTTAACCGGTATCGCTAAAACCGGATATCACCAACGAGGTTTTTTTCATCTAAAAATTTAAGCTAACTTTTAGGGGTCAAACAACATTCAAAAGTCAAATTAGGCAGTGTTGAATTCAAGGGGTGGCCCGGGAGGGACGTACCCCCTTCTTCCCGGAGCAATGAAATGTCGCTTCGGAAAATGTGAGACTTTGTGTTTTCGATGGCCAAAAAGTGCAATTTCTCTCCGAAACTCTATAATGTCCCCCCGGCGGAGAAAAGTGTCTGAATTCAACACTGAAAGTAGGTATTGTTTGTTATCGGCAAATAAAACCTTCCGCTCTTTTGCGAATGCTTCCAGTCTGTTTTGATTTTATCAAAATAGTGTTAAGTCGAGTTTGTTTAGCTGCGTTTGGCTGAGTGCCTCTTTTAGTGACCGCCTACAAGAGAACGCAAAATAGATTTTCGGAAAATACTCATATCAGCGTAACACCCCTTTCGATTGTAGAATCTTCCCAGAGTACTAGGCGTGGTTTTCAAAAACGAACAATAGAATCGACATCAGTAAAATAAAATATACTCACTAAAAACTTGATAAATGGCAGCGGAATGCAAACGACCAACCGATATATTTTCATATAATTGCAAATTATTTTACGACAGAAATCTATATTTTAAACACAAAACAATTTTGATTATTTTTTGTATTTTGTAGTAGAGGAACTAACTAAAACATATATATTTTTAATCGTCTTCCGTAATACAAAAATGCTGATTTATTAAAGCTTTTCTCAAATCCAAAGAGGCTACTATCTGACACATTTTTTAATTCATCTTTTCAGAAATGCATGAAATTGGCAGGTGTTCCTATTCAGAAACTATTTAATCGAAATACGTTTTCGATTTTTTGGTAATGACAGAAGATATTTCATAAAATACTGTCAGAGTCGGCGTTTTGAACCGAATTCCCGACGTGGCAGCCCGAGAAGCGTGAAAAACGTGTTCTCAAATGACCAGAACCGCTTATAACTCAATAAGTAATGTATTCAACAAAAAATGAAAAACTCTTTTCGATTTAAATCGCTGCCATAGTCAGGCCTGCTAATTTTATGCCTTTGTGTTTAAAAATGAGTCAGAAAGTTTTGCGTTGTTCCGCAGGTCATTTGAGAATCACTTTAAATACATCACAATGATATAGAAATCACAACATGTTTTGAAAGGCTCAATCTTTCCTATACAGGCAAAGCCACATGGTACGCCTACTAAATTTGAAAACCTGCTTTTTCGCTCGTAGTAGTATCCTGTACCTTTGAATGCCGTAGAAAACAAATCAAACTTTTGAAAACGCTTTTTCATTAATTTATGGTGTATTTCAAAATTCAATATTTCAAAACTTTTCAAAGAAATATTTCAAAATTTTAAACTTTTTATTTTAAGCACAGTACGCGACAAAATATACAGCACTAAAATTTGTACTTCATTGTGCACGTGCTTTTGTCGATGGGTCGTAAACTTCAGCCATAGGTGTTGCCAATAATAAAAAGAAATTGCGCCGTTGTTGTTGGAAATGGGTCTCACCATGGAGGAAAGGAGTTCGAAGAAGATTAATAATAACAAAAAAAAAAAAAACAATTAAAGTGAATTAATGAGAAAGCATAGAGTGGCACAGTTATTTTCTCAACCAGAGACGCATAGGGAAGTGAACACTCATGGGGCTCAAGACCTACCCTTTAAAATATAGTTTTATATTTGATTAAAATTCACATGAGTTGTACAAAAGAATATTGTTTTCTTTCTTTGATAATTCATCTCTAAAAAGGTACTTCCTGCACAAATAAGTACTATAAATATTTATTATACCTTTAAAGTGGTAAATTCGCAGATCAGGAGATACAACTTCAGTTCTTCAAGTCGCATTTTTATGCTAAACTAACAGATACGAATTGTAACGTGAAATACAATTACATACATTAATACTCCAGGGCTCGTTATTTTCTGTTTAAACAATTTATTATATAAGAGAGAGTCAGCTCTCTTTAACACCACGTTGTTTACTTAATTTTATAATTGTAACTCTAGAATTTAAAATCTTACATATATCTAAAACAATTCAAACTCTGGTTTTGTGATTATGGTAATATTGACTAGCTAAAACATGTAATTACACTCATAAATACTTTATTGATTTTCGTTAATCCTAATTCTTCAATTTGATTGAAATTGACTTCTTGATTTCCTTCCATATATTTTTAATCGCTTCGCTACAGTTCACAATTATACCGAACTAGGACTTCCCTCAAAGGGATTAGTCTGAGTGATATTGCTGAGAACATAAAGTTAACAATTACGATATAAAGAAGATATCAACAAGAATCTAAGTGAATATACAGCATATGATAGACAAGAGATAGATAAAGATACAACATATGAAAAATAGCAAATTAAATGATATAATTACAAAATATCATATATAAATTCATATACTGTTATGTTTTCATATGCATTTTTTTATAACATTTGGGCAAATAATCTCATTTTCTTAAGCGGGAATTGCTCAAAACTTAAAAAAAAAACCGCCGGATCTTTTAAAACGATATTTTTAAAGTCACATAATCAGATTTGCAGCCAATAGCGTATTTTAGCAAGCGTAGTTTAACGCAAATTTAATTTAATTTTTGCAACATTTTCTTTGTGACAAATATCTAAATAAAATATTAAAAAATAAAATATTAAATATAGAAATATTAAATCAAATATTTAATATTTGAATTAAAAAAATTTCCTTTGTTTATTTGTATAACTATTTATAGAAACTCGTATACTTCAAACCACATTGATAACATGCTTTGCTACAAACGTGTCTACCAGTCTAACTACTCGTATGTCTTAGCTGTGTCTCTCTCCGAACTCATCTGTCTACTGTCTCTCTACTCTTCTGTATACCCGTCTCAGTATCCGTCTGTCTTTCTACCCGACTCTTTAATCGTGTCTCTACCTGTCTCGCTTCCCGTTACACTACTCGTCTATCAACACGTCTGTCTGTCTATATACCCCTCTCTCTACCCATCTGTCAAGTCGTCTCTGTACTCGTCTCTCTATCCACCACTCTACCCGTCTCCCTACCCATCTCACTACCCCTCTGTCAACCCTTTTTTGCACCTGCCTCGCTACCCGTCTGTTCGTTTCGCTACCCGTTAGCTTATCTCTGTCGCTATCCGTCTCTCTACCCGTCTGTCTACCCGTTTGTTTACACGTCTATCTATCTCTCGCCAACTCTTCCCAATATTTAAACAATTTAGTAAACGGAAGCCGTTTATCTGTTATTAAATGCAAACAGGAGTAATTTATCTAAAGAGTGTAATCAGATGCAATTTTTTTAAATACATACATAAACCAGCATAATAATTCACCAGTTTTATTTTCATAGTAGTTTATGTCATTTGACAGTAAATCTCAACTTCTTCAACCCGAACTGCGTCAAGCTTTTTAAAAAAGCCCCAAGGTCCGTATAACTGGGAAGGGGAATTGTCCTCAGGGCTATTAGATACATGTTATTAAGTTAAGTGAAAGTTTCGTAATCGGGTTCGCAGCCAATTTCTTATGTCAGAAAGGGTGGCTTCACGCCATTTTAAATTCATTTCTGTAACTTTCTTTTTCTTTTTTTGGTGGGTGGTTGGGGGGGGGGGGGGGGGCAGGGTTCCAAATATATACACTTAAATTCAAACTTTTGCCCCCATGTTAATATTAGTGTTGTTTGTATTATCAATTAATACTTTGTTGATCGAGCTTCATTCGAAACAAATGTAAAAGACTTCTACAGTTTTTTTTTTCTAGGAGAAAGTTCCGTAATCGGGCCCTAAGCTAATCGGGGAATTTAATATCATTATTGTTTCTAACTCTTATAGAGTTAAAACAATATTGTTGCTAGCATTACTCTTGTTTGTGACCAACCTCTTCTGTGTATCTGTTCTGAATAGGGAAAAGTTCCGTATCATGTACTGGTTGGTGCCAAAGGTAGTTGTAGAATCTTACAAATTTTTCTAGAGAGCAGAAAAACATGTTTTTTAAAATATTTACAAATATACGTTTATTAAACCATGTTTTTGAGCCATTTTAAAAAATTAAGTACGGTGCTAAAATAAAATTTTGTTGCCATTTTCGATATTTTAATAAGAAATCAAAATACATAACAAACAAATTTAACAAAACTAAGCCATTTTTGGGTACTTCTCTATTATCCCGTCGACCACTTTTCATAACAAAAAACTATCGCCAAACTAAGATTAAACGCCAAAAATACAGTCCCATTTACTTGATGCCAGAAGCATTATACGTATTTGTTATGCCATCAAGTGGTTTTTAATTCGACATTTGCTTGTATTTTTCATTATGTTTTACTGATTTATTAGTTATTTCATTCATTAAAGTAACAATTGTGTCCTTAAATTCTTATATTTTATTTATTTTGATATTTCAATGGCAACGTTCTCCCGTTTATTTAGCGTTACAGTTTGGCGATAGTTTTTTGTTATGAAAAGTGGTCGACGGGATAATAGAGAAGTACCCATTTTTTGTGATAAATAATTGTTATTACCAGGGGGGCAAATTGTAAACAATTAATAAGCGAACTAAAAAAATTACCGGAAAAAACTTGTGGGAGTCTCAAGAAAGAAATATCTGATACAAATAGCATTTAAAATCTTAAAATGGAGAAGTGGTCCGTATAAAAATGCAAAACATTATACACCTGATATAAGAATTTTTTAATTTTTTTATATTTCCGAAAGCACAGATAAAAGGGTAAAAATCCCGGCACAGATGCCATATACTCACCACGTTGGCGCGATTTTTCCCCCGCCCCTTTGGCGAAAACTGTTTGTTGTGTTTGTTTACTTTTATTTTTTATTTTAATTCTATAGATTATTTTTATATGTATATCAATATTAATTTAGGCACAGATGTCATATACGCACCAGATTGGCGCGATTTTTCCCCCGTCAATTTGGCGAAAACTTTGTTTTTGAATATTAGTTACAAATACCATACAATAATAGCATGTAATTTTTTATTTCAATATAAAAATAAAATAACGTAATAAATGAAATAGCTCCTATTATTCAAAAATGGGAAATAAAAATAAATAAATGATAGTTTGATATAAATAAATATTGATATATATAATAAAAACAATTTATAGAATTAAAATAAAAAATAAAAGTTAATAAACAACAATTGAAACAAAATAACCGGGTTACCATGTGAGGCATAAAATTGCCATTTTGTTGCAATCGCGCCAATGTGGTGTGTATATGACATCCGCGCCTTTATTTATATCAAACTATTATTTATTTATTTTTATTTCCTTTTTTAAAATAATAGAAAATAATAGAAGCTGTTTCATTTATTACGTTATTTTATTTTTATATTGAAATAAAAAATCACGTGTACTATTTGTCACACTATTTGTAACTAATATTCAAAAACAAAGTTTTCCCCAAGCTGGTGGAGGGAAAAATCGCGCCAACGTGGTGCGTATATGACATCTGTGCCTTGTTTCATTTCACATAGAGAACATACCCTACATAACAAAACTATAACAAAAAACTATCGCCAAACTGTTAGATTAAACGCCAAAAATGCAGTCCCATTTACTTGATATCAGAAGCATTATACGTGTTTGTTACGTCATCAAGTGGTTTTTAACGCGACATTTGCGTGTATTTTTCATTAAGTTTTACTGATTTATTGTCTGAGTGCAACGAAGACTCATACACAGCGCAGTATTACTTTGCCCCATATATAGCTACGATGGATATTAAAACCTTTCGTCAAGCATAACTCAAAAAATATTTAACGGTTTTCGTTCAAATTTTTACAGCAGGTATCTATAAAGGTGACAATGACGTCTATTTATTACCAAGAATAAATTTCAAACCGTTTGGAAATTATATTTAAAAAATAGATAAAAAAGCACAATTAAAGTACATACGTCACTAAAATTTAGTACATACGTCATTTTCACCGGCGGAGATTTTCGTAAGTAATAAGATTTTAAAAGTTCATGGAGTAACATGGAGCAAAAAAATATGCACGCACAATACAATACAATATCAGTACAATAAAACATATTTCCATTTATTAAAAATGGAAAATTAATCTGGATTTTTTTCTGTTTGAAAGAAAAAAATCCGCAATAACTTTGTATTAGAGATTTGGCGCAAATCTCAACATTGGCAGCTTTTTATTTCGCGTGTGTAAATGGGAATCAATTCTATGATGTTTAAATAAAAGATTTTGATTTGCGACATTATTTCTTTTTATTTTCTTCTTAGTATTTTAAATGGAATTAGTGAAAGGCATGTATTTTAAATTAAATGAGTGGAAGACATGAATTTTTAATGTATGTATTTCAAATGAAATGAGTGAAAGGTTTATAGTTAAATGGGTACTTACGTATTATCCGTGACAGGAGATTGATCGCCAAAAATGGCTGCCAAGTATCAATCTTGTTTATCGTTGCCAATCATGTTTTCAAACACAGTAATTTAACATTATCAAATAACATAGTTAAAATGGTAATTAATATAAAATAAATAAAATGTAATATATGTTTATTAAATTTTTAACATTGTTAAAAATAGTAAATAACATTATTATAGTAAAATTAATAAATGGTAAATAGCATAGTAAATAAGAAAGAATAATATTATAGATTATTCACAGGCATGTACCAGGTAGCAAGAAAAAAATATATAAGGGTTAATATAATTAGTAATATTGGCTCCATTGGCGCAGTTAGCTTAAAACTGGCACGGATAATACGTAAGTACCGTTAAATGAAATTAATGAAATATAAAGATGTTATGAGAACAATATTTGGCGAGTTATCAACTGCGCCAAGTTAACATAAAAGTACCAATACATAAGTGAAATGGCAGATGTCATATACACACCACGTTGGCGCGATTTTTTCCCCCACCAATTTGGCGAAAACTTTGTTTTTGAATTTTAGTCACAAATATCAGGCAATAATAGCACGTGATTTTTTATTTCAATATAAAAATAAAATAACGTAATAAACGTAACTTCTACTATTTTAAAAAAGGAAATAAAAATAAATAAATAATAGTTTGATATCAGTAAATATTGACATATATATAAAAATAATCTATAGAATTAAAATAAAAAATAAAAGTAAATAAACACAACAAACAGTTTTTGCCAAATTGGCAGGGGGGAAATCGCGCCAACGTGATGAGTATATGACATCTTCGCCGGGAGTTTTACCCTTTTATCTGTTCTTTTGGAAATATCAAAAAATTAAAAAATACTTATATCAGGCGTATTATGTTTTGCATTTTTATACGGACCACTTCTCCATTTTAAGATTTTAAAAGTTATTTATAATTCCCACAAGTTATTTTCGGTAATCTGTTAGTTCGCTTATTAACTGTTTACAATTTGCCCCCCCCCCCCCTGACAACAACAATTATTTATCACAAAAATGTCTCTTAGTTTTGTTATATATGTTTGTTATGTATTTTCATTAAAATATCGAAAATGGCAATAAAATTTTATTTTAGCATCGTACTTATATTTTTAAGATGACGCAAAAACATGGTTTAATAAATGTATATTTGTAAATACTTGAAAAACATATTTTTCCTCTCTCTAGGAAATTTTGGTAAGATGCTAAAACTGCCTTTTAGCACCATTTTTAATTTTTTTCGCCAATCGTGCCAACCAGCATATGATACAGAACTTTTCCACATTCAGATACACAAACAAGGTTGGTCTCAAACAAGAGTAATGCTAGCAACAATATTGTTTTAACTCTATAAGAGTTACAAACAATAATGATATTAAATTCTCCGATTAGCTTTGGGCCCGTTTACGGAAGTTTCTCCTAGAAAAAAAAAACTGTGGAAGAAGTCTTTTACATTTGTTTCGAATGAAGCTCGGTCATAATAATACAAACAACACTAATATTAACATGGGGGTAATACTTTGAATTTAAGTGTAAATATTTAGAACCCACCCGCCCTCAAAAAAAAAAAGTAAAAGGAAGTTACAGAAATGAATTTAAAATGGCGTTAAGCCACGCTTTCTGACATAAGCAATTGCTGCGAACTCGATTACGAAACTTTCACTTAACTTAATAACATGTATATTGTAGCCCTTAGGATGCTTTTCCTTCCCAGTTATACGGACCTTGAGGCTTTTTTAAAAAGCTTAACGCAGTTCGGTTTTAATACGTTCAGATTTACTGCCAAATGACATAAACTACAATGAAAATAAACCTGATGAATTATTATGCTGGTATATGTATGTATTTAAAAAAATTGCATATGATTACACTTATTAGATAAATTACTTCTGTTTGCATTTAATAACAGATGAACAGCTTCTGTATACTAAATTGTTTAAATATTGGGAAGGTGGCGAGATGTACAGAGACGTGTAAACGAACGGGTAGAGAGACGGGTAGAGACGGATAGCGACATAGATAAGCTAACGGGTAGCGAAACGAATAGACAGACGGGTACTGAGACAAAAGAGGGTTGACAGAGGGGTAGCGAGATAGGTAGGGAGATGGGTACAGACACGAGTAGCCAGGCCGGTAGACAGACATGTAGAGGGAAAGGTTGTGAGACGGGTAGCGTGGTGAATAGAGAGACGAGTACAGAGATGAGTACAGCGACGAGTTGACAGACGGGTAGAGAGAGGAGGTATATAGACAGACAGACGTGTCGAGAGACGGATAGTGAAACGGGAAGCGAGGCAGTTAGGGAGACGGATAGACAGATGGGTAGCGAGACGCTTAAAGATGCGGTGGAAAAACACATGGATAGTGAGACGGGTATACAGACGAGTAGAGAGGCAGTCGACAGATGGGTACGGAGAGAAATACAGTATAGACACACGGCTAGACATAAAAGTAGTTAGACAGCGATGGTTAGAGAAACAGATAAATGGGTAGAGAGACCAGTAGGGAAATATACGACATGTAGCGAGACGTGTAGAGAGACAGTCAATCGGGTATGGAGATGGGTAGAAGAACGGATAGGGAAACAAACAGATTGTAGAGAGAGACAGACAGACAGGCAGAAGAAAAGTCTGAGGTTTGAAGCAGTAAAAGCGCAGGGGGTAGAGTCTCCTAGAAAATAATCAAGAAGTATTATCTTTGAAATATATGTATTTTTTTCAATTTGATTTTTACAGAAGTCATCGAAAGATTTTTTATATTACTTTAGTAGGAATTTAGGCTACAGTTTCGTAATCAGGTTTGTAGTAAAGCTTGTTATCAATGTGGTTTGAAGTGTATGAGTTTCTATAAATAGTTATACAAATAAACAAGGAGGAAAATTTTTAAATTCAAATGTAAAAATTTGTCACAAAGAAAATGTTTCAACAATGAAATTAAATTTGCGTTAAACTACGCTTGCTAAAATACGCTCTCGGCTGCAAATCTGATTACGTGACTTTAAAAAGCTTGGCGTTTTAAAAACAATCCGACTTTTTTTTGTTGTTGTTGTTGTTTGTTTGTTTGTTTGTTTTTTAAATTTTTGAGCTATTCCAACTTAAGAAAATGAGATTATTTGCCAAATTATATATATATATATATATATATATATGAAAACATAACAGTATATATGAATTTATATATGATATTTTGTAATTCTATCATTTAATTTGCTCTTTTTCACACATTGTATCTTCTTTATATCGTAATTGTTAACCCTATGTTCTGACAAATATCACTCAGACTAATCCCTTTGAGGGAAGTCCTAGTTAGTTATTTCTTTCATTAAAATAACAATTGTGTCCTTAAATTCTTATATTTTATTTATTTATGTATTTTGATATTTCAATGACAACGTTCTCCCGTTTATTTGGCGATAGTTTTTTATTATGAAAAGTGGTCGACGGGATAATAGAGAAGTACCCACATATGTATTGGTACTTTTATGTTAACTTGGCGCAGTTGATAAATCGCCAAATATTTTTCTCATAACATCTTCATATTGCATTCATTTCATTTAAATATAAATCTTTCACTGATTTCATTTGAAATACATACATTAAAAATACACGTCTTTCACTCATTTAATTTAAAATACACGCCTTTCACTAATTCCATTTAAAATACTAAAAAGGAAAAGAAAATAAGAAATAATGCCACAAATCGAAACCTTTTATTTAAACATCAAATAATTGTTCCTAACATACACACGCGAAATAAAAAAGCTGCTAATGGTGTGATTTACGCCAAATCTCTAATACTAATACTACTCTTACTAATCTCTAATACTTTTCAAACAGAAAAAATTCCAGATTAACTTTCCATTTTTATTAAATTGAAATATATTTTATTGTGCTGAATATTAGTGCTTGCATATTTTTTTGCTCCATGAAATCCATGAACTTTTCAATTCCGATTGTCTACGAAAATCTCCCGCCGGTGAAAATGACGTACGCACAAAATTTAGTGACGTATGTACTTTAATTGTGCTTTTTTATCTATTTTTTTAATATAACTTCCAAACAGTTTGACACTTATTCTTGGTAATAAATAGACGACGTTGTCACCTTTATAGGTACCTGCTGTAAAAATTTGAACGAAATCCGTTAAATATTTTTTGAGTTATGCTTGACGAAAGGTTTTAATATCCATCGTAGCTATATATGGGGCAAAGTAATACTGCGCTGTGTATGAGTCTTCGTTGCACTCAGACAACTATTTTATATTGAATGTCCTTTTCCTTAGCATTTTCCGCAAACAGATATCTACAATGTTCTGATTGCGAATATGGAATGGATTAGGGAGTCAATTCTTTTGATACATTACACTACTGTGGCGGCGGAATTTCGTAAGTAACAATAGACTACGTAAGTGCATTCTGTGTGCTGTCATATAAATTGATGGGCGCCATTTCAAAACTTTCGTTCGAGGAGATAAAACGTTCTTTAAGGGAATGGAGGGGGGGGGGGTGGAGAAGCAATTATTTTTAAAAATCTTGTTGTGCACAGTTGAGATGCAATTCCAAAGTGTTATGCTGACATATATTTTTTAAATTAGCAAAAGTACTTATTAATGATACACGTGTCTCACTTTGAGAATGTTGCAATAACAAGACTTTACCAAATATTATTGGTAATTATTAATTTCTGTTTTTAAAGTGTATATTTAATACTAATATTTCTATTTTTATATTGGTCAATTTAGTGAAAATAACCCTAATCCACTACAAATTCCAATGTCTGTGAGGTTTTTGCCATTACTAGGTGTACTGATCGACATAGGAAAAGTCTACCAAAATCTAAGAACTGAACTGGATTTTCGGAACTGGAATTTTTTCAAAATGGCCGCCGCTATCTCTTAATATAGGCATACTCCTGCAATTTGTCTTTACTTTTAAACGTAGAACAATTATTTTTGTATCAAACTTGCGGTTTTTATAGTTAAGGAATTCATTTATACCAATGACTGGCGTTTAAGCTTATAAGCTTACATTTTTATGAATATATTGGTATTTAATTATTTTATTGAAAAATTAGATTTTTTAGGGGGGTTTTTTTGTTAGTGGTAACGTCATTAAAAATGATTTTTGTGTATTAAACACTTTATTTGTTAGTTCTTGTCTCAAATATCCAGAACTGTCAATAAAAAGTTAGCATTATCATAACGGTTCACGTGATATCGGCTGGTTTTGTTGAAAGATTGCAAAGTTAGTTGGTCTGTTTTGTATTTTATTGTAATGATACAGTATGACTATAAACTTCATACACATCATATTTTATTAAAGCTATATTATTCCATTTTGATGCACCCATTAAAATAAATATTCAACGGATTACTCTAATTTTTAACTGTGATACACTTTAATGAAATGTAATTATGTAATCTCTACTACATATTATATTACAACCAAAAAATTTACAGTACTAATTTTATATTATTTTGAACTACGTTTAAAACATGAATGCTAATACAAGTTCTAGCGATAATTATCCTATCCAGAGACAGTTTGACAGACGGATCAGTAACTCAAGTTCATGAGAAGGGTGCCGATGGCATAAATGCAGCAAGTGTTCTCAGAGGTGAAATCGTTGTTATCGCTGCTGGCAGTAACATACATGCGAAATGTCGTGAACATTATGTAAATAAAAAAGATATTCGATTAAAAAAACGTGATTCCAGTAAACTCGGAGCGAGGAAAAGTCAACGTGTGTCTGCCCGGCCTTTCAGGAGTAATCTTGATTGACATTTCTGTGGGACATTTGTTTCCTTTGGAGAGATTCTGACTACAGCTACGTAAGAGCAGTCGCATTTGCCAAGACCATCAATGAATGCTTTGAAAGTCATTCAGAGGACTTGTCCTTGAAAGTAAAAGAAGGGATTGAGTATTATGGCAGAGATCTTCGTGCAGCTGACTGCCTATATCATTATGTATTTAGTGTGGATTTTCGCACCGGATTGGATTTGCCACCTTTATTTCGAAATGATTGATTCTGAAGAAAAGCGTAGAAAATATGAGCGTCTTAAAGACAATACCCAAGAACAGGCTTTCTTAAGAATAAGTGATTATCTTGAAATGAATGATGAAGAACAAATGACAATTTCAGACCTCAAGAGAAAATGAAGGAATTCTTGAATAGCAACGAATAGATGAACTAGAGAGTAGTTGAAATTTCTGTTGGAATTTGTTGAACTTCTGATGGTACATTGACCCGTATATTTAATTAAATCTGACAAATTTTAGATTTTGTGCAATTTCTTACAACGATTCGTTTAATCTGACCTGTGATTACTTATACACTCTGAAATATGAAATTTATTGAGAGAGAAACTGTCCCCCCCTAGCCTACCCAAATGATGCTCCTGTACCTATTCCTTCTGATAACTATTCTGTCATTTTGTAGAAACTCCGCCCACATCCTCTCCAGTATAAGCAATAGCAATACTTAGCAACATACGCTTTCACTCCGTCGAAAAAATCATAAAAATTCAACTGTGTAATTTCATCTTTTTCACATTTTCCAACACCGTTGAAAAGTGTTTATGAATTTGGCTTGTCTGTCTGTCTGTCTGTCAGTCTGTCTGTGCTCTAACTCGCGTACATACACTCGCATTGCCATGTAATTTATATATGTTGTTGAGGTTTACCATGGCATTTCAAAATGAAATGTGTAGCATTCATACTTCATTTATAGATTCACTCAAAAGTATTCCTTTACATTTCAACCTATGGGAGAAAAATCATTTTCCATCATGAAACATAATAAAATCTACATTCATTATTCAGTTGCACTATAAGATGGTTATTATAGAATATATTATGTGTAGCACTTAGAGTGGATTTACAGGGAATCTCATAACAAAACAAAGAAACAAAAGAATCTCATTTGATTATGGAATTCATAGGAAAAATTGTCTGTTACGAAAAATATTATGTTGCACTATTTCAAACATAACGACATTTTTATACATTTCTGAGGTGCACTTAGACACGCTTTCTGTTAATTAGAGTGCAAAACATTTATCATTCATTTACAAGGTCACACAAAATAATTTGATTACGTAATGGTATATGGGGAAAATTGGCTGCAGCATATTTAATGAAGTAAACTATTTCATACATAATGAAATTCATATAATTTCGATGAGATGAACTAGAAGATGCCTAAAGTAGAATATGAAGTGCATAACTGTTATCGTTCATTTACAGGCACACAAAAGATTTCGGTTACAGTATTGTCAATGAACGATAAATTCTAATTATGTGTTTTCAGTTGTGGTATGCATTTTAAAATTTAAATAAAGTTTAGCATACTATGTGGTGTGAAAATATTACATAGATCATATAGAGGGCTACCCAAAATAATTCATAAGCATTACAGTGTGTGAGCGTGAATTGAAGGTTTTCATTTTTATTGAGTTATGTAATTTTCAGCTGAACTATATTTAGTATACTAAGAGATGTTAGTAGAGTATAAATAGAGGGCTACACAAAGAATTAAATACAATGCCGTCTAAACATGTTAATTTCTGAAAGTACGTTTTTAGTTCTGTTGTGATGGATCGGCTACTCTGATCATGTGAGTAGGCGAAGTTTTGAATGAGAACGTAAGTTTTTGTCCACTAATTGTCTATGTGCGTAAAAGTTGATCAAGGCTCTCTTTCTTTACTTTCGACGGATGACTGTGAAAATCTCGGAACTTGTGAGTTTCTGCTTTTTATCGATATTCATGCAAATTATTATAGCTGGTCAATCGATATTTGGGATATATAAGCTTCGAAAATACGTTTGGAAATCGGAACTTGGTATCGTGTTCTCTCTCTATATACGAGTAATTGGAGATCCTGCGCTCGAATGAATATTCTGAAGCTGACGAAGCGTATAAGTAGTTGTTTTGGCCTGGACGGACGTACAGAAATCAGCACTCGCCGAGTCTACAGCGTGAAGTTTAATTATTACTCAAGGCAATCCTGTTTTGGGATTATCTTCAAAGTTGTGAGTTCGTTTTGTATCTTTATATTTAATATATTTGAAGTTTTATTTTTTTACGGAGTACAGCTTCAGGAAAAGTTTAAGTACTTTTTGGAGTAAGGAAAAATTAGTAGCGGCCTTCTCAAATCCCAACCCGATTAAGTTTCAATAAACATTATTTTTTTAAACCTTAACTCTGGCGCTCTCCTCTTACAACTGAACGGCCTGGTTCACTCTAACTGGCAGCAATGGCCGTCACACTGTTATGTGATTTTTCTAAATTAAATTTCAGTTTAATATGAGGCGTGTGTAGAAAATTCCAGATAATATACAGGGCTGTAGAAAATTATTTGTGTGTATTTTTTTATATTGATGGAAATTGCAGAAGGTGAATTTTCGGCTGTGTTATGCGTGTTATAACTAATTTAAATATTACCACACTATGCAGTGCCTTGTATTAATAGACCTATATATAATGTACAGTATGAGTAAAAGAGTTTGTAAAAGAGTTTGAGTACTTTTCAGCTATGGGCAGTAATTACTGAAATTTGGTTTTGAAATGTCTTATGCATTTTCAAAGTTGTTTACTTAAATATAATCTTTAACCTTTATAAATGGTGAAGCTCCACTATAGTATTATGGAAGTGATGGAAAGTGTTTCATAATTTATGCTTGACTCATTATTTTGGGACTTTGATTAGCTTGACTTGTTTTTTACTGGGGACGCGAAGGGTTGGTGCTAGGCTCCGTCGAAAAACGTCGCGTACACGATGTGTGATTTTAAATTTAGTATATTTTCCGTATTCTGTATATTAAGTAAATTACTTATTTTAATATAGTACCTTACGATTTCTTATTTATTTTTCTTAATTATCTTAATAATGATAAAATAATCATTCCCCGTCACTCAATTTTTTAGCGAACGTGCAATATTGGCATTTTCCCATACATTATTAAACTTAAATATTAGATCGTTGTGACATATCATTTATTTTCAATGAAAAATATGTAAATATGATTTTTTAAAAATTATTATACATTTTTTTAAATTGTATCCTAAACAGATCCTAAAACATAAAATGTTTGCATGTATCGAAATTTTTTTTACAGTTGGTTTGTTATATCAGGCAATTTGACTATATAAACAAATAAAATGTTTAAACAAACTAGCTTTTGCAAATTAATATTAAAATATAGAAGTTTGCATAAAAAACCAACGTACACAGAACCGTTGCATAACAGTCTTTTTGAAATTTTATTGTTCGGTTTATTAAGTTTAAATTTTTCAAATATGAAAAAGGTGCTAATATTTAATACATAAAGAAAATTTTAAAAATCTCTTTTAAAAGCTTGAATGATATTTCATTGGAATAAAAGTTTAATAATACTTTTATTAAATATTTATATGAAAAATGTTTGAGACTTTCTTAGTTCATTTAAAAAGAGGAAATTTACCAGCAAGAGAATTGAGAAAATGAATTTCCGACACTAATATTAAATTGTGGATATGTTATGTGGTATTGTGCTAAAGATAAAAACTTTTAAAAATAACTAATATCGTCTATCGAACATTTTAAATTAGAAGTAAATCGTTATTACATATTTGTATTATGTTTTCTTTCATAAACTGATTAATTGTTTATGAAGTGTAGCTGAAACAGAACACAAATATTTAGAATGCGTTTCTGTTTAAATCCTCATGAAACGAATCGATCGCTAATGAAATTAATATTAACAAAATTTCAGTGGAATTTTTATTTTACATAAGATGATTATGGTATTCATGCCTAGTAAAGCAAATATCATTTGTAACATAAAGTTTTAAAGCTACAATGTGTTTAAAAATCCAAATTTTCGACAAATATAACACATAACATGCCTTACTAATAGCATTGCTTGGAAGGTTTAGAAAAAAAATGAAAAATGCGATTTATTATGGTTCTCTAAAATAAATAAACAAAATAGGAAAATTGGATTTAATGAATTAATTTGTCGCTCGATTAATTCTTTGATAGTTTGAAATGAAATGCTTAATATCTGTATTCACTGATAGCTGTTGCATTTGCGTTAGATTAGCGATGTATCAGCAGTTAATTCTTGAGTGACTGAGTAACGATGACGAGGTAAAAAATGAGTCACAGCAACGAGTCATAAAACGATACTGTAACTGTTAAATAAAGCCCAGTAACATTTTTCTTTCTGTCACTTATTCCGCGGTTTTTTTTTTTTTGTTTGAAAGAACGTTTTGTCTAGTCATTAGTTTACTTCAACACAATACTTATACATCTTACGCTGCATACAAAGTTATTCAAAAGTAATCAAAATAAATAAATAAAAATTTAATAATAAGAAAATTATAGATAGCGGTTTTGTCAGAATTGTACAAAAGACATGAGAATTTTTATTAATAAAAATTTTGTTGCAGAAAACCGTGCTTCCACAAAAGTTTTACCAGGTGGAATATTAATTTTTGTTACAAAAGATGCTTTAGGACTTGTATCCAGAAAATATTGTTTTATTTCTATGCTCAACAATTACAATTTACATTGATTTATTTGCAGCAATTTATGTTTATTCATATTTATATAAAAACTATATCCAAGCACAGCTGTTTCATATTCTTTCGAAACACAGTCATAAAGCTCCAAACTGAGCTTCAGCTGCCGTCTGATTTTCTTGTGACACTATTTCTTGTAAAACCAATGTATAAGAATCTCTCATGAAAACCTATCTTTGAATATAGCTCTCTTTATATGAGCACTTTTTGTCCAAAAATCTTGCTCCAAGTGTATTAGCAACAAATATTTTCCCCCATGAATTCTTCATCCATGTCTTAAATTCCAAAGATTGAAAAAAAAGGCTTAAACATGGATATAAACTTGGTGGGTCTTAATAAAGGGATTCGGACTCATTTTTGGAATAGAGCTATTGTGCATCTTGAAAAGTAATAGCAGGGCTTATTTTCGTAGTAGGTTTTATTTTCGGTGAAACGCGGTAAATATAATTGTCATCGAGAGTTAGGCTATAGTGGTTCTGGAGCTGCTCCATGTTGCTGTTTAAACAATCATGTGGCAAGAGTCACTGCAGGAATTATCTTAGATGGTATGTAGATTTCCATGCCATGTGTCACGACGGTTACACTGCACATTTCTAATCCTAGTTGCATTGCGAGATAGGGGTTTAGCGGAGGGTATACGGCGGTATACCTTGTGAAGTTTTTAAAGAAATACCGTATATCCTCGATTTCTCAAATAAACTATAGCGTATAGTCT
Source organism: Maratus michaelseni (assembly GCA_963931845.1). Classification (NCBI taxonomy): domain Eukaryota; kingdom Metazoa; phylum Arthropoda; class Arachnida; order Araneae; family Salticidae; genus Maratus; species Maratus michaelseni. The sequence continues at coordinate 93,564,978 of OZ007591.1, forward strand.
CTGAATATACCATCTGCCAACAGTTTTCTTTAGGACTACAGCAGTGGTTGCCAACTATGACGCGCTACTTTAAAAACTGTTGACGCAACTGAAACACCATTTGTTAGTTGCAAATGGAACTATTTTGAAAGAAATGTTTTACCATTTGAAAACTACCATGACTTTTTGTGTATTTATTTGAAAACCATCGTGTCTACATCCTATACCAGGTTTGTTCAATCCGGCCTTCATGTGATTGCTCCTTGCAGACCAGTGTTGTAGCAAATGCGGCCCTGTAGTAGGTTTTGAGTCAAGTGTACCAAATGAACACACGGTGAAAATCAATTAATCAAAGGTAAGTAGAAGTTAAGAAACTCTATTTAATTAATATACGTAAATAATAATAATTTTTTATTATCTATATATTAGCAAAATACGCGGCCTTGCTGCGTGGTTGTTGAAATATACCAAGTGTTATTTGTGTGCCTTACATTTGAGGAAAATATACTGCTACAGGTAATTAAAAGAATACTAATTAAGCTACATTTTGAGGAAACTGCATTTTTATATTGCATTAGGCGATCATGCACTGAAAAAAACAATTTGGGCTCATGCCTAAGAACCTTTCAAACCAAATTGGATTTTATTTTTTTCTGACTTAAAGTAATGAGAAAATCCCCATTCCAACCCCTTTGCAACTACCCTTTAACACACTCATTAACACACCTGTGTTAATACATTCACTAAGCTCCAGGTTTCACCGCAATACAAGTATTATTTAAATTAATATAATTCTACGGATACAATGCCCTTTTAATACAACGAGTGATGATTAATACTCTCAAGGATTATATTCATATATAATTAAGATTTTTTACATAATTTTGGAATGATCATTTATGTTTGGCATTTAAAATTAAATAGAGAGAAAACAACATTAAAAATTTGCCCGTTTGCTGGACAATCAGGACCGTTAAACAAAACAGGTACAATGCAGACTATTTAAGAACTCTTTTTATTAATATTCAAACACTAGATTTTTTTTAAATGCTTCAGTAGTTCCAACGGCTTTTTCCTACAAACAAACAATTGTTTCTGTTTTACAGCATTCGTATAATTTAAATCTTCATAAAAATTAAAATACTGTAAAGTAATATGTTGGAAAATACCGGTTTAGTATATTTAACCGTCATTTTTGTGCGGTGAAAGACTAAATATGAATCGCTTCCTTATCCAGTTTCAAACACATTTCTTTATCACTATAGATTTTAATTAATTATAGATGCTACTGAAACTCACGTTTTATCTGATATCGCGTTCAGAAATTTTTTATATAAAACTGGCATGACAAATAATTGATTTTTATTTTCTTCTCCATTTTTAAAAAAAATTAAATTAAAAAAATACCTTGTTCGTACGCATCTGCGTCTTAGAAGTTATCCCTATTCCAAATGTAAAGTTTCTTGGCTGAAAGTTTCAGAGAAATCGTAATGAAAATATTACTACAGAACATTTTTCTCCCATTCCACTCATTTAAAATTAGAATTATTTTTAAAACTTTTTATTCGGTGAATCATATCTCAATAGAAACCTGCAGGGGAAATTAAAAGTTTCTAGCGTCAACAGTTTCCGAGTGATCATGTTTATAGTGCGTTGTTTACTGGCAATTTCATGCTTTTAAACCTGGAGTAATTTAGCAAATGGTCATAGCGATCATATACGTCTTAAAAGTAATCAACATATCAAATTTCATGTTTTAATGTGAAGAGAAACAGAGAAAAGTTTTTCAGGCAGAATTTTATACAGTTTTTCACTCTTTCACCCAGTTGAGGGTAGTTTGTAAAGAGGTAATGTACAGTCTGTTTAAAAGCAAACGCTGTCATTATTAGTATCCTGAGAGTTATTTTCGAAAGTTTTTTGCTCATTTAGCCCTTTTAAATTTCAAAATTTTAGAAACTGTTCTGAGGGAGCATGTACGTCTTAAAACACCCCAGTGTCGTGATTTACGTTTATATCCTTAACTATTCCAAGAAAAAGTTTAAAGGTCTTAGAACGTTTCTGATCAGTTACATCTTAAAAGTAACCACCATGAAAATTTCATATTTCTAGCCTCAACATACGCAAAGAAATCTTAATTTTAGAACGTTTGTTTCTCTTGCTCTTCCTTCGAGGGCAACTGAACAGAGATAAAAGTAGCCCAGTTTTAATCAAAGACTGTTTGTTCCCAGTATTATTCTGAAAGAATTTTATAAATCGGTTCAGTGATTCTAAAGTAATAGTAATCCGCTCTTCGCAAGTAATAGTAATCCGCTCCGCATTTTCCGCTTCTTACACCCTTTTACATTTAGATTTTTTTAGAAACTGTTCTGTACGGGCGTTTACGTCTTAAAAGTATCACACATTTTAATTTTCAAGTTTCTACCTTAAAATTAATTCCAAATAAATCATAATTTAGATTTTTTTTTTAATGTTTTTCGCTCGTTTCCCCTCTTGAAATTTCGATTTTTTTAGAAAACGTTCCTAGCGAGCATTTACATCATAAACGTAACAAAAATGAAAATTTTCAATTTCTGGTTCTAACACTATCACAAAAAACGGAGTTATAGAACATTTTTTGCCTCTGTATTTTCTAAAATTTTGATTTCTTAAAAAGTTGTTTTGGGCCAGCATTTACGTATCTAAAGTAATATTTAACAGCCATGTCAAATTTGAAGTTAGGTATCTTAATGTATCTAACAATTTCAGATAAATCGTATTTTAGAGTGTTTTAGAACGTTTTGTTTACATGTTTACAAGTTTTAGAACGCGTTTTCCCCTTTGAAATTTCGAATTTTTTAAAACCATTCTTCGCGAACATTTCTATCTTTAAAGCAACCACCGTGCCAGATTTCAATCTTTTAGCCACAACAGTATTATAGAAATTTCAATTTTAGAAGGTTTTTTCCTCCTGAAATTTCGAATAAAATTGAAAACTGTTCTATGCGAATACTTACTTCTTAAAAGTAACATACTTATCAAATTTTAAGGTTAAATTTTCACTCCATAACAATTCTAAATAAATCATATTATAGATCGTTTTAAAAATCATTAATAAATCGTTTTTCCGCTCATTTCACCCTTTTAATTTTCGATTTTTTTATAAATCATTCTTTGCGAGCATTTACATCCTAAAAGTAACCACCATGCCATATTCCAAGCTTTTATCCCCAACAATATCACAGAAATCAGAATTTTAAAGCTTTTTGCTCCTGCACCCTTTTAAATTTCGAATATTTAAAAAAAAACTCTTCTATGTGCGCATTTACGTCTCTAAAGTAACAGCCATGCCAAATTTCAAGTTTCTATCCCTAAGTATTAAAAATAAATCTTAATTTAAAACGTTTTTAGAAAGTTCTCTTATACATTTAACTCTTTTAAATTTGGAATTTTTTATAAACCGTTCTTAGCGAGTATTTATATCTTAAAAGTAACCTGCATACCAAGTTTCAAGTTTCTAGCCCCAGCAATATCACAAATCTGAATTTTACAACGTTCTTTGCTCTGCTTCTCCATTGGGGAAATGGAACCGACTTAAAATGTAGCCTATGTTAGAGCAGAGATACTCACAATTCTTTTGACCCCATTACTTTTTTAACTAGTTCGTAGTTCCAGAGCTACAGACAAACACACAAATATTTCTTCTTTATAATATTTGTATATATAGGTGCATACACTGTAAAAAAAATGAGTCGATCTACTAAAAAAATTTTAGTTTTTCTCACTGATCTTTGCAATTACTAAACATTTTTTTGCATTCTTACCAAGTTATCAGAAAAACTGTAAGAATTACTAGAAAACAGCTAGCAACATTAATAGAAAACAGCTAGCAACGATTCCGGTTTATAGTACCGGTTACTACAAAAATCTGTGGAATACAAATATACTAAAATAATTTTAGTAACGTCAGGATTTTTTTTACAGTGTACTACAATATGTCTACTTTAAGGGGTAGAAGTTTTAAGTTTACAGATTTGGTTTTATTTTAAATATGTACCCTTAACCCTTTGAGGGGCGGTGGTATATATTATATACCACCTAATTTTAATCCAATTCAAACCAGAAACGTTTAATTAAATTTTACTTTTTTAACTTTGACGAGAAAAAGTTGAAAAATTGCTTATTCTTATTTTGAACTAAATTCTTTTCTAAATTCCGGTGGGAATTCAACGTTACAGGAGCACAAGTGCTTGCCCCTGAAAAGGTTAAACTTTGTTTCAATATCTTTATGTTATCCATTGAGATGCCACATATGCACTAAAATGAAAGAAATCCCACTGACTCAAAGAATGTATTCTTTAAGATTTAAAGTTCGGAATTAAGATTAGTTTCCTCTTTCGCGATTCTACTTAATTTTAAGTTTATTGTGTTTACAAAAATAAAAACTGTCAGAATGAAGTTTCCATTTCCAAATCTTTTCTTTCCTAGTTTTCTAAAATAGTTAACGAGGTACGCAAAAAAAGAATTGACATTAAAGTGATTCTAAAACAGAAGTTATTTCTTGTAAAATCAAATTAGGATTTCACAGTTAACTTTGAGAAGTACGAATTAAATTCAACTATTAACTAATTCGATTGTTGTAATAAATATAAACTGAATACAGATACTGCCACCCTCCCTCCCTCCCTCCATTAAAATCTAATTTATTAAGTAATTTTAAAACAGGAGAATTTTTTTAATTTTTTTCAGTTAGGAAAGATTGGATTAAATATTTTATTTTAGATCTCGATTTCTAATAAAACGTTTGTAAATTTAGTAGGGATTATTAAATGTCTATATTCAAATAGACATTTCTCTCTGGGTGAACTTTTTTTTTTATAGATATGGAAGTGATTTTAAATGAAATTGTTTCTTCTCGTTTCATAAGTTTACTCCATAATTTATTAATTAATTAATTCCTAATTTATTAAGTTATTTTAAAACAGGAGAAATTTTTTAACATTTTTTAGTTAGGAAAGATCGGATAAAAGATTTTATTTTAGATCTCGATTTCTAATAAAACGTTTGTAAATTTAGTAGGGATTATAAACTGACTATATTCAAGTAGACATTTCTCTCTGGGTGAACTTGTTTTTATAGATATGGAAGTGTTTTTATATGAAATTGTTTCTTCTCGTTTCATAATTTTACTCCATATTCATAAAACTGCAATAATAGATACGGAAGTTTTTTTAAATGAAATATTTACTTTACATTTCATAAATTTACTACGTATTCTTAAATCTGCTACATTTTACAATTTGTTGCGTGAAATATTTAGGACTTGATTTTGATTTACACGAACAATTATACTTTTGGATCGCTTTTTTTTATGTAAATTCTAATTTTATTTTCAACAATTTTCTTGATGAATGATACAGTAGAAAGCCATCATCTTAATAAGTCCGCTATATTTCGAATAATATTTCATTATTGCTGTTAATCTCGTTTCTTGTACTACTATAGAAAGTGCCGCATAAGTGGTTAAGGCAGATATTGCTCAAATATTGCTCAAATATAGCCAGAGGATCATTTAAACAGGCATACAAATCATAACTCCGTGCTGTATCTTTATGTGTTACAATAGTATCTAATTTTCCTACAATCGAAAGTTTCTGTCAATATCACAGATGAACCTCATGTGCAATATGTGTAGCATCAGTTGATTCGTCCATCGCTACGGAATAAAATACAATGTTCTAACATTTAGATTTTAACATATTGAAAATATTTGGTGCCAGATCTTGTACACTACTATTACACCAGACAAGCTAAAATTCTTAATATTTTGAGACTTGAATGAGCAAAACATATCAATTAGATATTGAATACATTTTTTACTAATTTTCTCCTTCAGTGAAATATTTTCTTCGCTTTGCAATGTTTTCCACTAGCATGTAAACTAGTCGTTGGAGGCCACCGTAATATTTACCCATCATGGATATGAATAATATAAAATATGAAAATAAAATATATGTAAACTATTTATAAAATGCCTTGCAATTCGAAGAAATTTGTGGCTTGATGACGTCATAAACTTTAAATGTTCTATTACTGATTTGCGTAAAAGAAATATCCTTATAACTCCAAAATTGATAATCATATTAACTAACGGTTTACTGCGTCGGCGTAAGCGTCTTATTTCCAATTAAAATATATCTTTGAATTGAAATTTGAATGAAATACAGGGTCATGAAAAATCGAAGAGTGTGGCAAATAGGATTACAAATATCTCGGCAACTATCAACTTCATTCTTTATGCAAAATTTATGTTTTTTTATTGTCTTTTATATTCACTCCTTAAAATAAACAATTGCGAAAATTTTTATATACCTTTTATCAGAACGAATATTTCGAGAGTCCGAAAAAGTAGTTCCGGTTAATTGACATTACTGATATTCAATAAGTTTCTTCCCATTATTACATACTAAGTACATACCAAATTTCAAGTCTCTATCTCAATTTGTTCGGGAGTGCATTTGTTCGGGAGATAGAGCGTTTACGGACACACACACAGACGAACGGTAGAATTTTTTTTTCTAGAAATATGGTATATCTAGACGACTTAAAATTAAGTTTATTCTTGAAAAATCGTCTGCTCCACAGTTTCTCCTTACATCGTTTTAACTAGGGTGTGCCAATCCCAAATTTTTCTTTCATCACACACAGGTTTCGCATACACTAAAAACGAATCAGCACCCATTTATATCAAGGTCTAACTGAAACTCAAGTTTTATTAAATTCCGAGCGTTAGTCCTTGAGATATTACTATCGCTAAAATCGTGTAAATCTTGAAAAAATTAGCATAGCAGTGCCATTATTTGGGAAATTTAAACCAAAACCTAATCAACAACAACTTATGTCAACGTCTAACTGAATCCAAAGTTGGATAAAAATCAGTGCATTAATTCTTGAGATATAGCTATCCTGAAAATCATGAAAAAAGTAGCGTAGCAGCGCCACCTGTTGGAAACACCAAAGTGTAATAAGCGTCTATTTATGTCAAGATCTAACTGAATCTGAAGATTGATTAAAATCAATGCATTAGTTCTTGGGATAGATCTATTGGGGAAATCGCGAAAAATTCAGCATAGAAGCGCCACACACCAAAAAGTATTCAGCATTAATGTATATCAGTGACTAACTGAATAAAGTTTTATTAAATTCCGTGCTTTAGTTCTTGATATAGAGCTCCCACTAATGTTTTGTCACATAGAGACATACAGTCACAGAGTCACAGACAGGCATTTTCCAAAGACAGTCAGATCGTATTCAGGACCTTCTAAAACGTATAGATTCGTCGAAAACCGGAAATTGAAAATTTTGATGAATCCAATACTTTTTTCTTGTAAAGATAGAAAAAAGCAAAAAAGAGTGATTCTCGAAACAATATGGTTAAGAATGTATGAGAGATACAAGAATGGTGTTAAAAATACTACTAACCATGCTCGGTAAATTGCATTAATTGATTGTAGAACCGATTGGGAAACTTTCCCCAAGCATAGGATAACAGCGTCCCCTGTTGTGTGATCAATCTCAAACTTTAATTAGCATATATTTATGTCAAGACCTACCAGAATATGAAGTTTCATGAAATTCCGTCCTTGAGATACAACTATAGCAGTAATCGTGAAAACGCAGCATAGATTCGCCCCCTGTTGTGCGATATACACTCAAACCTAATCTGCACCAGTCATGTTAAGGTCTAACATAATCTGAAGTTTGATTAAATTCCCCGTGTTAGTTCTTGAGATAGAGTGCCCACATAATTTGTGTCACACACAGAGTGGCACTCAGACTCACGGACAGACATTGCCTAAAAACAGTCAAATTGTGTTCAGGATCTTCTAAAACTTATGAATTCATCGAAAACCGAAACTCTGAATTTTTTCACGAATCCAATACTTTATTGTTGTATAGATAGAAAAAAAAAAGAAATAAACCATTACATTTCCAATTATAAAAATAATAACGATGTAATTTATATAAGGCTGAAATTAAAATACATATTTGTGTAAAATATCACATTTCCCATTATAATGATTTTAAAGATGTAGTTTAACGTTCATTATTTCCTTAACTATTACAAAAACCTTTTTTATTAATTAAAAAATCATTTAAAAACATTAGTTTCATAATATTTGGTTTCAAGCTCTGAAAACTCAAGTGTTATTATAAAAGAACACTTCAAATATTGCGATAATTTTAGTATTTATCTCATCTTACACATTAAAAAAAATAATAATGGTCAAATTAAATTTTCAAATAGATTTTTTTATCTATTATAATAATGAGAGCATTGTTATCTAATGGTTTTTTAAAACCCCTTTGTCAATCACACAGCATTAGAAATTTTAAAAAGCATGTTTTAATTGATTAAAATGCTTATTTTTATTTTCGAAAATAGCGAAATAATATTATTTGAAAAAAGAAAAGAAAACCTTCTTTTATACAATATACATTAGACATTTTGTTGGATAGTTTTAGAAAAGCATAAAATTTTCGTTTTTTTTCAAAAATATTTATAAATAGAAATATTGCAGCTTTTGTATTTATAAAATTCATTCACCGCAAGCAAGTAAAGTACAGGGTGGTTATAATATAAGTACCTCTATTTGGAGCTATCTGTAGCTTGAAGCACTAACGCGAATGAAACGAAAATTTGTACACTTACTATTCAAGAAGGGGAAAGAAGAATGGAACAGCAAAAAAAAAAAAAATAATAATAATAATTGCAATAATCACCAATAGATGGTGGTACCGGGCCTGTCGGTGCAAACACCTGTTGAATACCGTGGATGTGTCGCAAACCTCAATGACTTAAAAGATCGCATATCACATCATGTGAAAAAACATCACTCCTGATGCGTTCCGTATAGATGAGCACGTCGTCAACCGTCTGGATTGTGTCCTCCAGCACACTGGTCATGTAAAACCTGAACTTCATCGGCACCGTCATTTGAAAGCGTAACCACATTCACTGTGACATTTTCCAATAAATTAGATATGCCATCTGGTTTTACGTCTTAATTCTTTTTTCTTGTATTATCTCTCGAAGCTTAGGGGTTCGTCCTGACCATTAGCCATAAGCTGGTGCCTAGGGTGGGCGCTGTCTGTCTGTTCTTGTATTACACATTACATTTCACACTCAAAAGCGTTATCTGTCAGCAATTATTGTATTTTTTTTGTTCCATTTTTCTTTCCCCTTCTCTAATAGTAAGTGTACCGATTTTAATTTATTTCAGGTTCTTCTTTCAAGTTACAGACAGCTCCAAATAGTGATGCTTATATTATAACCACCAGGCTCGTATATATAAAAACAAGCTGCATCGTTCTATTCTTTTGGGGAAAATGGAATTTAACTTTATTGTAAATTTAAAAGGCAATTATAATATTAGTTTTATTAAATACAATATTTCAAATAATAAGTTATATTTACAAATTAATTCAAGAGCTTTTCCAATAAAAATACCCATTTTCTATGACTTTGTTTGCCAAAAGATTTTCGTTCTTCCAAGATTTGGCTTCTGATTTCGGAACTGCTGGAAATGACGTCATTTAGGTGAACTTGTACAAAAATGATTTTGTTTTAACGGATTTATTCAAAAGCATTTTATATTTATGAATTAAAATAGATGCTTACAAAAATATAATTTTTCTCGCTAAAACATTTTGCTTTGAACGCCCTTGTGAAAAGTTTTAATCGCCATCTTAAGGAAATAATTGATGCACATCTTATTTTCTTCCTTAAATTATTATTTTTTTTAAATAGGGATCAATAGTTCTCTATTTAAATGCAAGGATATTAATTTAGTTTTAGTTTTACATCCTTGGTTGAATGTAAATTTTTAAAAATAATAATTTCTTGCTAAAAATCACCTTAACACAAGCATATGTTTGAAATGTTAGTTGATGCCACTATCTCCTCACATGTCATTCGCCAATTTTCTTGCAAGATTGCCCACACAGTGTTGACATTTCGATCATTCACAACACTTTCTGGTCGGCCAGGCTTAGGAGCCAGTTCTGCAGACAAACGTCCTTTTTTTATATCACCATGCCATCCAAAAACATTTCTCACCAAAATATTTGTCTTTGTAAGCTTCTTTCATTAACGTAACTATTTCTGGAGCTGTTTTGCACAAACGATAGCAAAATTTTATGGCCAACGCATTTCGTTTTTTAACTCTGAATCACTCCCCTCCATTTCTGTAGGGCAAATAAAAACAGTTCTTTAAACAAGCACGAAACTAACAAAATAAAATCGTCTGCTTCGTTTAGAACATTAAAAAATGCGCAGATAACAGTTTGAAAAAATCACCTACAGTTTTATTTTTTAGTTTCGCGGTGTTGCCACTACGTAAAAAATAACTCTCAGTTTTTATGGAAAGCCCTTTGTAGCCACAACGTGACTGAAAAAGTATGAAAGATGAAGAGAGCAATTTCAGCGTTAGGCCCGTGTTTTTCCGTTACTAGAAGTCATGTTAAAATGACTGTAGACAAAAATATTTTTAACAAAATAATTTTGTTGAACCGTATACAGAATGAGGTGATATGAGAGATGTTATAGAATCAAACTATGATTAATATATATATCCTGGGATTTACAAGCATACTTATGAAAATATAGGAAAACCCTCAAACGCTGAAAGGTTTTTAAGTTACTAAACACGAGTTTTATCTTTAAAAAACTATGATGTGGCTATCGCAAAACTTTCTTTTTTATTATTCTAATATACATTAATTTAAATAGCGCTGTTAGACATCTACAATTATGAAGAACGGTGCATTTGTTTGAACTTAATTTTGAATTTACAGTGATCAATAAATAGTAATAATAATAATAATAATAATAATAATAATAATAATAATAAACACAGTTAAACAGCGCTTCCTGTACGATTATCAAATTTGAAATAGGATCAACATATATATTTTTCATTAATAACTTGAAATATAAAATTTGGTACATTTGTACCCATTAGAGAATAAAATACTACAGCTATAACGTTCATCACGGAAAATAGCATAGTAGTAACGCGTATTGAGTGAGCAAATCCAAAATTGAGTTAATGTATTTTTAAAAAGTATGGTGCCTATTAAATTTAGTGCATTTCTACGCAATTAAAAGTGAAAAACGGCTATAACGTTCACTGCAAATAAATAGCATAGTAGTTCCCCGTATTGAGTAACAAAAAAAAAGCTAAAATTGAATCAATGTAAATTATAATAAATATCTTGAACATATTCAATGTGATGAAATTCCATTCCCACACATATACCGAAATATTGATATCTCGGAAATTGCAAAATATACAGAATAACAGTGCCACTTATTGAGCAATATACACTTATACCTTATCAGTACTAATATTTCTCAAGGTCTAACTGAATACGAAGTTTGATGAAATTCCATTTCTTAGATGCCGATACATATCCATAGCATAGAATTCCATCCTATAGCTTCCAGCAACTACGCTTTGTTGTCACTACAATGAAATAGATATTTTTGCTTTATTTAATCGCAGATTTTGGTGGTTATGTAAGACAACATTTTCTATTAAATTTACTGGTAAGAAAAAAGCGTAAACGTTGGCAGCTACGCCACTCCTACAGCTATAACGGAAACCAAGAAAAACTCAGCATACTAGCACCAGCTGTTATGCGATAAATACCAAAACCTGATGAACATCAATATGTGCTAAGATCTAACTAAATATAACGTTTGATGAAATTCCATCCCATAGAAGCCGAGAAATAGCTGTATCTGTAAGCATTTACGCTTTGTTTTCACTAAAATTTAATAGATATTTTTGCCATATTTAATCTCAGATTTTATCGGTAAAATAAGGCAGAATTTTCTATTAAATTTTAGTGGAAAGAAAATAGCGTAAAATTTGGCAGCTACCCCTACAGCTATAACAAAACCGAGAAAAACTCAGCATACTAGCACCAGCTGTTATGCGATAAATACCAAAACCTGATGAACATCAATATGTGCTAAGATCTAACTAAATATAACGTTTGATGAAATTCCATCCCATAGAAGCCGAGAAATAGCTATATCTGTTAGCATTTAGGCTTTGTTGTCACTCAAATTTAATAGATATTTTTGCTTTATTTAATCTCAGATTTTAGAGGTAAAATAAGGCAGAATTTTCTGTTAAATTTTTGTGGAAAAAAAAAGCGTAACCGCTGACAGCTACGCCTACAGCTATAACAGAAACCGAGAAAACCTAGCATACTATCATCACCTGTTGGGCGATAAATACCAAAACCTAATGAACACCAATATATGCTAAAATCTAACTAAATATAACGTTTGATGAAATTCCATCCCATAGAAGCCGAGAAATAGCCATATCTGTTAGCATTTACGCTTTGTTGTCACTCAAATTTAATAGATATTTTTGCTTTATTTAATCTCAGATTTTAGAGGTAAAATAAGGCAGAATTTTCTGTTAAATTTTTGTGGAAAAAAAAGCGTAACCGCTGACAGCTACGCCTACAGCTATAACAGAAACCGAGAAAACTCAGCATACTAGCTATCACGAAGATATAGCTATCACGAAAATTATAAAAGACGCAGCGTAGTATAGTCGCCTGTTTGGCAATATACACTCAAACCTAATCAGTACCAATTCATTTCGAGATCTAACACAATTTGAAGTTTCATAAAATTCTGTGTATTAATTCTTGAGATGGCCGCCTACAAAACTTTTGATACATACATACATACGTCAAACAGCAGACAGACATTTTTTTTAAATAGTCAAATCGTGTTCAGGACTTTCTAAAATGTATATTTCCATCATAAAATGGAAATCGAAAATATTTACGATTCCAATACTTTTTTTATGTGCATACAGAAGAAACTGGAAAATGATGATATATTTTGAAGTTATAGCAAAATATTTGGATATGATTTTCTAAAGAAGACAGACTATGAATCCTGAAAACATACAAAAGGTCACGAGAGAAATTATAAATAGTTAGCATGAGCTTCATCTATTTGATATATTTGTTATTTGTAGCAAATATTTGTATATGATTGTTTCCGATGCAATGTCAGACAAGGTTAAATTTGAATGATATTACTTCGGCTTGTGCAAATAATTATTCATTTTCCAAATGCGATATTTTTTTTAAAGGAAAAGAAGTTTGAATAACGTTTTTAATGGAAATCTCATCTATCCAATACTCTGTTCTTTACAGATTTGTTTTGCTAAATATAAAATTCTATTTCTTTTGATTTGCTAAATTCTTTATCTGTTGATACTCGTTTAAAAAATAAATTACATCACTTTTAATAATTTTTTATATACATAAGAAAAAAGTACCTGGAATCGTGAAAATTTTAGACTTCCGTTTTTTGATGGATTTACGCGTTTTGGGATTTCTTGAACAAAATTTTATTATTTTTTGGAAAATGTGTTTCTAACGTCAGTATCTTTGAATCACAAACTTTGTGGGCGCTCTATCTCCAGAGCAATTGCACAGAATTTCATCAAACTTCATATTCTGTTAGACATTGACATAAATTGGTGTGCTGATTATGTTAAGTCCAAACAGGTGAGGTTGTTATGCTGTGTTTTTTACGATTTTCGTCAAATCTATATGACAGCATATATGGTACGGAATTTCATTAAACTTCATATTCAGTTAGATCTTGACACATATAGTTGATGATTAAATATTTGTGTGTATAGCACAACAGGTGGCGATGCTGTGCTGCGTCTTTCACGATTTTCATGACAACTATTTTGAGACATCTATAGTATGTTATCTTATTAAACATCGTATTCAGTTAGAATTTGACATAAATTGGTGCTGATTAGGTTTGAGAACATAGTTCTCAATAGGTGGCGCTGCTGTGATTTGTTTTTCCCAATTTCCATTTTAGCAATTGGGAATCACCCCGATTAGAAATACAGGGTGATTATAAAAAAACTATCCCCTAACTATCATACCATTCACAGAAACTGAATGAAATTTTGGCAAAAGGTATTTTGAGGTATGCGCTCAAGAATGATATGGAAAACAACAGTGTCACTCAAACAGTTACGGTTACAGTGAGAAAATTTCGAAAAAGTCAAATGGCAACACCCAGTTTTTTGTATTGGAATGTGATCTCCATTGTGAAAAACCCTAAATAGCGTTGGAACGGTAACTGTAGCATGAAAATCACCGGCGGTAGATAGGCTAAAAGTGAGGACAACCAATAAGGACAGAGAAGCAGCATAAAATAAAGCATTTTATTGTGTTTCACAAATTTTCCACATGACCTCCTTCACACACGATGACACTTTGCATGCGGCTGATGGTGGATAGCACTACAGCACGTATCATGGCAATAGGAATCTCTTGAATTGCAGTTCTGATGGCATCTTTCAAATCAGATGCAGTTTGAGGACGAAACTGATACACTTTGGATTTCAGATATCCCCACAGCCAGAAATCCATTGGTGTCAGATCAGGAGACCTTGGTGGCCACGGAAACGGGAAATGACGGGAGATAACTCTGTCATCAAATTGTTGAGTTAAGACACGTTTGATTGAAGACACGACGTGTGGAGGAGCGCCATCTTGCATCCACATAACTTCAGATAGAGCATTTTGTCGTTGCAATGCTGGAATCGTGTAATGAGTTAACATGTCCAGATAGCGAGCACTCGTTACTGTACACGTTTGCAGATCACCGGCAGTAACCTCTTCAAAAAAGTAAGGACCGAGGTTGAACGTACTCGTTATACCACACCACACAGTCACTTTTTCCTTGTGTAATGGACGTGTATGCACATCATGTGGATTATTCTCTGCCCAGTACACACAATTTTTCGAATTGGAATGTGATCTCCATTGTGAAAAACCCTAAATAGTGTTGGAACGGCACGTTACCAGTTAACGAGCGTTACCAGTTAACATTGCCAGTTAACGAGAAATTCGCCTCATCTGTCCACAGAATGCGTAAAGGCCAGCTGCTATCTTCATCGTACCGGATAAGGAATTTATTTGCAAAATCCAGCCGTAATTGACAGTCTCCCGCTTCCAACATCTGGACACGCTGGAATCGATACGGAAACAATGTTTGGAACAGAGCGCAGAATCTTGCGTACAGTTGAATTCGGCAGATCCAGAACACGTGAAACACCACGTGCAGTTGCGGGACGAACTGTGCTTATCGTATGATGGACTTCTGCAACAGCTTCCACAGGAACGGAAGGTCGTCCAGACCGAGGTCGATCGCATGTGCAACTAGTTTCTTCAAATTTATGAATCAAGTCCCGTACAGCTTTGACAGTGTACGGGACTCGCCGTAATCCATGGTTTCTGCGGTAAACACGCAATGTCTCTGCGGCATTTTGTCCATTCAGGTAATAAATCTTTATGATTTCCCCACGTTCTTTCTCAGAAAGCGGCAACTTGTTCGGAATGGCAGAAAGGATCATACACGGCTCACATTTCGCAGTGCCTTTTCTTTCACCTAGCGTGACGACGTCAGTCATGAATGTGTCTTACGTAGAACCCGAAATTTGCGTTTCTTGGTTTCTTCTTCTCGTTTTGTAGAGAACTAATCAGGCTGGGATATCAGGCAAACGAACGGTGTGACGTGTGACGTAAATGAAACGAAAATTAATGCTTTGGTGCACGGCAAAGTCCTTTTTACTTTTCCCTTGCCTAGTTCCGGTGATTTTCATGCTACAGTTGCCGTTCCAACGCTATTTAGGGTTTTTCACAATGGAGATCACATTCCAATACAAAAAACTGGGTGTTGCCATTTGATTTTTTCGAAATTTTCTCACTGTAACTGCAACTGTTTGAGTAACACTGTTGTTTTCCATATCATTCTTGAGCGCATACCTCAAAATACCTTTTACCAAAATTTCATTCAGTTTCTGTGAATGGTATGATAGTTAGGGGCCCAAACGTCGGGATAGTTTTTTTATAATCACCCTGTATATCGACCTCTATAAGATGGAATGTCACCAAATTTAATATGCAAGATATTTATTAAAAATTTTTGGTAATTCAATTTTCGCTTTGTTTATTCAACAGAGGGTTCAGCCACGCTGTTTTTTTAATGAATATTATAGCCGTATCTCAGTTTCTATTGGGTAGAAATAAAGAAAATATTTTATATTTTCATTATATTATAGTATTATATTTTAACTTATTAGTTAACTAGTAAGTTCTGGCCATAACAAAACTTTCTTCTATACACTGTAAAAAAATCAGCAGCATTTCGGCACAAGGCGGAAAGGTTTCCGGAAATTTATAGTAAACTTTGTGTTCTCCACAGTTACTTGTTATTTCGGAATCGTTACACGTATTTTCGGAAAAATATTCAAAGCGGTGAATACTCTGAAGAAGTCAGAAACGTTACATTCCATAGCGGAAATGTTTTCGAATAGGTAGTGTAAAATGTTGGTTACTGAAACATTCAGAAATGTTGCACTCATTCCGTGTAAAGTTTAAAAATGGAATTCGAAATGAAGTAATATTTGCGCATGCTCATCTACTCGGACCTACTGCACATGTCATTATCACGTGATTTGTATTGTTCTTGAGAGGAAAGACAGCTTAAAACAGATGCAGATGCAACGTATTTATATGAGCTGTAAGTATTCTGTTATATAATTTCTTTTATTTCAGAGAACAATATGCTTTTAGAAAAAAATTAATATTATCAGATTCTTTTTTATTGCATATTAATATTACATTTACAGTTAATCTTTTGTTGTATACACAAAGTTAAATAACTCGTTCGATAGTTTCTTTATAATCTTGTTCCATGAATCTATAATAAATATTAGATATTTGATTGATGAATATTAATGTAGTATTAGTATTAATGAAGTACAGGTAGCACCGTATATACGTCTTTAACATCTTTTCGTTTTGAGATCGGTTCCGTTTCATAACTTTTCTAATGATGAAATATATCGTTTATATGACAGAATAAATTCCTAATTTCACTTATACTATACGTTTTTCCTTCATTTTTTATGAATCAGATATTTATAAATAAATATAATTGAAAATTTGATTTATAAATCTATAAATAATTCTTTTTTTAAATCCGGTCTCGTGAATTCCATGCTGTAAACAGATACATATGCATTATGAAAGTGCTTTATATCCCAAAATAGATGTATTATTTTTAATACCTTTAAATAAATATATTTTTTAATCTTGTAAGTATAGATATTATGTCAAAAGATTTCGTATCTGTAAATAATTATTTTATTTTATGAACTGTATACTTATAAAAATATATTTATTTTCTCAGGTTATCTCAGCACTTCTCAAGTTATACGAATAAAATAATACCTTTAAATGAATATATTTAGAAGCATGATAGTTGTAAAACACTATATTAAAAATATTTACAAACAGACAAAACATTTTTATCAATATATCTATTTATAAGTATACAATTCGTGAAAAGAAAACAATTACCACAGATATAAAATATTTTCGAATAGTATAACTATTTACAAGATTTTAAAAAAATGTGGAAAGATATTACTAAAATCTATCTATTTATAAGTATTGGTAAATTAAATATTTTCATTGAGTATCTATTTAGAGGATGGAACTCATGAGGCTGCATTTAAAAAAGAAATATTTATAGATCCATAAATCAAATTTTCAACGTTATTTATTTACAACTATCTGATTCATAAACACTGAGTGAAAAACGTATAGTATAAGTGAAATTAGGAATTTGTTCTGTCATATAAACGATACATTTCATCATTAGAAAAGTTATGAAACGGAACCGATCTCAAAACGAAAAGATTTTAAAGACGTATATACGGTGCTATATGTACTTCATTAATACTAGTACTACATTATTATTCATCAATCAAATATACAATATTTATTATAGATTCATGGAACAAGAGTATAAAGAAAGTATCGAACGAGTTATTTAACTGTGTATACAACAACTTCTAAACTTGTTGTACTTGTAAACTTGTAGTAGGTAAACTAAAGAAGTTACCAGACGACTCAACTCTGTTCCTACAAAGGAAAATTTGGAAGCCTCTCTTCAGTAGAAGGACATACTCTCAAATTTGGAGTTATTTTAAAATGACAGAAGTATTTGTCATAGAATTAAGTTCTTTCAAAGTTTATTTCGCCTGCATAATTAACTTTAAAGTGATATCTTGAGTAGCAGTCTAATAATAAAAGGTGAATAATAAAACAAGTTCAGAAAAACATATGTTTCACACCAGAAATTACAGAAAGTTTATAATATTGTTAATTCTAGAGTATAATTTATCTAAGAGATCATACTTCATAGGATCATTTCTATAGTATGATCAGCGAGTTCGCTCACCGAACTTCGCAGAAAACCCAACCACGATGATGTGGAGTGGGGTTTCGCCTCGAGCGAATGTAATATTAATTTTTTTAAAAAGCATATTGTTCTCTCAAATAAAAGAAATTATAAAACAGACATACACAGAAACATTTCCAAAACACACAGAAAGATTTCCGATGTATACAAAAATATTTTTGATGTATGCAGAAACCTTTCCTATGTATACAAAAACATTTCCGATATATGCAGAAACCTTTCCGATGTATACAAAAACATTTCCGATATATGCAGAATCGTTACTGAACATCTGACTGAAATATAAAGAAACGTTTCCGAAGTGCACGTAAATGTTTCCGAAATATGCGAAAACTTTTACAAATATCTGACCGAAATATGCGGAAACATAACAGAACCGATGTGCCACATTGCTGCCCCACCAGACAGAGTAACATTTCCGAGTTTTTTTTTACAGTGTATCAATCAAATCGTATGCAACCAAAATTAAATGACAACATATTCGCTTTTGAAATATAGCTATCGCGAAAATCGTGAAAAACAGAGCATAGCAGTCTCACCTGTTCGGTGATATACATTCAAATCTAATAAAGATCTATTTATGTCAAGGTCTAATATAATAGGAAGTTTTATGAAAATCCGTACATTACATCTTGAGATTGAGTTATTTATTGGAAATCGTGAAAAATGCAGCATAGCACGCCACCTGGAGGGCGATTTACGCCAAAAACTAATCAGCACCAATTTATATCAAGGTGTAACTGAACCTGAAATTCGATTAAATTACGTTCTTTACTTCTGAGGATAGAGCGCCCGCAAAATGTTTGACACAGACAGACAGACGGACCCACATACAAAAAATAGTCAAATCGTGTCCAGGACCTGTATAAATCCTTCAAAAACCGGAAGTCGAAATTTTTAATGAATGCAACACTTTCTTCTTCTAAAGATAGAAGAAAGTAAAAAGAATGCATGTTGGTCGAATTTTATATTTGGATATCCAACAGGGGGCGCTGTTGAACTGTGCCTTTTTTAATTCACTGATCACTGTAATTACGAGTTAAATTAAAAGAAATTCTCTCGACTTCCTAATTGTTGGTGTATAACAGCGTTAATTAAATGAATATATTAGAACTATATAGCTGAAAGTTTTGTTATGTGTACAGCATACCATTTGTGTGCTTTACGTTCAATTTGTTTTTACATATACAAGGGATATTTAAAAAAAAAATGACCCCATCTTTCTCATTCATTTGTAATTTATTTTTTAAATCTTAAAAGCGTAATAAAGACACGTCTTCTTTTTTATTTAAGTTTCCTTACGTATCTTTATTTTTTCATTGATAATAATAAAATGTAGCAGAATAATTTTTATCATTATCATTCAACTGTCTGAAAAACAATACAAAAAAGTATTGTTATACTATTTTTCCAAATATTTTGCTTTATTAAAAAACTAATGTAATATCACAATTTTGTTTTTCAATTAATTAACTATGGAATTATGCCTCATGCAGAATGTATTTTTTCGCAAATTTGTTTTGGATAAAACTTTTAATCGTTCATATGTTTCATATCGTACATATGTTTTGTTTTGAAAGAAGATTTTACCCCATTTTCATAGCAAATTACAATCGAATAGTTTTGTGCAGCTTATGCAAAAAACTGTTACGACTAACTCTACTATCTGGAAGAAATGTCAGGTAAAACAAATGTGAAGAAAGTATCTAATAATATATATATTTTTTGCCAATAATTGCAATAAATGCATTTTCATAAAAAATGCACAGAAATATTACACTACATATTAGTGTAGAAGATGTGAATTATTTTTAATTGTACCTTATTTTAAGATACTTCAGCATCATAACGAAAGAAAACTATTTCCAACTGGATTGTTTCTAATTATCATCTTTAAAAAAACAAACTCACATTAGCAGATTGTTTATGAAAACGTTTTGTTTCTTTATTTTTTACTCTTACAATAACATGTTTCTTAATTATGTTTTAACTTTTATTTTTAATAGGTTCTAGACACAAAAAACTTGCCTTTACAAAAATGATGTGGCAAACTTTTGTATCCTAAATAATGTATGTGAATCTATAAATATAATATAATGCATTTAATAAGCAATCTTTCTTTTAGAATTTAACTTATTTTAACTTTGATTTTTAATTTTTATTTGAAAGATTTGTTTTACAAAAAAAGCTGAAATGCCATTATATTGTATTTATTATTAATTAACTCTGAAATATTTATCTTGAACAAATGTGTGTTGTTAGTGATAAAAAGTAAATGGAGTTATAATAGTAGTTTCAAAAGAAAAATCGAAATGTTTGTGTTAGTTTTCTTAGGCTCAAATACCTCAATTATATTTTTGTAAAATACTATATATAGACTATACTCAAATTATATTTTTTTCCTGTGCAAAATGTAACATTTCTATGTAATATGAAGGATATAATCGGAAAAACCAATCAATGAAGTTTTCTTCGAATGCTCGAATAATTATAAAAATTCATTCTCCTAAAATTATACACCGTGTTTCAGAAAAAAAAAATGTTTACACATTTATTCGCTAATAATTGGCAGTTCAATTTTTCCTTTCAGATTTAGATGACGTGAAAATGACGGCTAAAACCAGATTTAACCTTTGAGCACAGAAAATTTAATCTAAAGCGTTATTAGAGGTTTGAAAACGAGCAGCAGAAAAAAATTAGGTAAGAGTTTCAAACAGATCATCTTACACCTGGGACGGCGAACCTTTTCCCATCCGATTGCCAATTTTTTCCAAAATTACTTTTTTCCGCGATAATGACATGCCAACAACGAAAAGGTTTAATGGCTAAATTAATAATGAATCAAAATTACTTAAAATTTTGTTGTTAGGAGTAAAACATGTGCTTAATATTTGGTGTTATACTTAAAAAGTAGTTTTTAAAAATGCTATTTAATGTTATTGCATTTTAAGTGCCAAGTAATTGATATCAGCTTGGTACTTAGTTATTTTTAAGCGAATGGAAGTTGAATTGGGGTCATTTTATAAGAGGTTTCTACTCCGTTTCTCATATTTTTAATTTCCGAAATAAATAACATACACACACACAAATACACAGAAAAAAAACTTGCAAAATGACAATCTTTTCCAACAAATCTTCTAATTCCAAGGTATCATAATTTTGCCATGAGTATTTTTGCTTATAATGCTTTATAATCTTTCCATTCCGATTATATTCGCTTAATTTGAAACATTTTTGAGCCAATATTCGTCAAGATTGGGATTTATTAAGTTGAATTTCAGTTATTCGATTTTTATGACAACGTCAACCAAACGGACCAATCAAATTCAGAACAAACTCTGTTGGTCTAAATTCGGGCATTTTGTGCAATTTCACTACATTTTATACTGAATTGAAAATAATCAGACTCGTGCTGCCTGTGGCATGCGTGCCAGAGTTTCGACATCCCTGCCCTACGTGACTTACAATCGCTAGAATTAGAGATAAGTTTGAGGTAGATGGAACTGTACAAAATGTTCAAAACGCAATGTTCTTGAAGACCGGTTTCATCAACAAACCCCGCAAATGAGCTGGTTTGCGATTCTATTTTTTCATGTTATTAGGAGTGCCTGGACCAAAACAGCCATCTTTTTGGAAAAGGGTATTCATTTTATAAAACTTCCATTTTTCTAGTTCCATTTCACAGTTGGGAATGAAGTGTGTGTTAAAAAAATTATGTTTTAAACCGTCTAATTTATTTTAAACACCCTGTATAAAGAATAATTAAACTAAATTATGTGATTGTGGAACACAGGAGTGTATTTGAGTTGCTATTAATTAAATCTCAATTTCATTTGTTATTTCTCCTGTATACTTAACAATTAACTTTTATCATTTATTAGGTAGCTTTCAATACAAAAAGGTATAAAGCTACATATTGCAGCCGTTCGGAGGAAAGCAATTCCGGAAAATTTTGACATATTTTCACCGATCATGACCCCTAGACCCCAAAACCACCCTCCGTTCAAATGTTGATTTATATATATATATATATATATATATATATATATATCTGACCTAAGTCATACGATAACGCTCGTATTAATAAATCAATTTTGATGAAACTAATTGTGTGTATTAAGCTCACCAGTGTCTCGACCGAGTTCGTTGGCCAGCTTGGTCCGCCATTTTGTTTCAAGATGGTGGCCACTTAAAAATTTAAAACTAAATTAAATATACAAAAAAGTTAAAAATTCAAATTTATTTTTAAATCAGTTAGGCCTTGATACGAGGATTCCAGAGCGTTTTTTGGTTTACCTCTATCTTAAAAAATGGCTGAGATAGAGCAGTTTGAAATTCTAGGGTAGATGACATTTTGAAACAAGACAGCACATTACAAAAATTTCCATTGTTGTAATAATTTTTCCAATCATACGCATAAAACTATATATTCATATCCGTTAGCGCCAAATTCTTGCCAAACTTGGCGAAATTTGGAGAAATATCGCCAAATTTGGCGACCAAAATAAGTCTTCATAAATGAAGCCAATTTGCCTATTGCTCAATAATTTGGCGAATTTCTTATTCAAATTCAGTATTAACAAATCTTTTGTAAACGTTTTCTTTGCATTTTAACTTGCTGTTTTCGTGTAACATTAGCTAAAATTTTAAAACGAAGATATAGGAAAGCTACCTTTTCCTCCCGGTACAGGCCGGAAGGACTTTTTTCCTTTAACCCGTTCGCTGTCAAATTTTGTAAGTTTATTCGCAATTTTGTAAGTTTAGCTTTCTGTAGAAGCATAGTAATAATTCTAAATAAAAGTTGATTTTTTGTAATAAATTATTGTCTACAATATTATTTTCATGCTGCTCACACTGCTATATATATGTGTGTAGGTAAAAGAGGATTCCTAATGCGAAACGAGTATACTCATGTTGGCAATCCTTTACACCCTGAAAACCACGAGTATACTCGTGGTTGGCAACGAATGCGATAATAATACAGGTTGTCCACAAATTCTCTTTACAATTTCATGCTTTTATTAAAAACACAAATGAACAGATACATGTATGGAAAGTAGCACAATATTAGGAGTATATATATATTGAAGTTTTTTCCTTCTATTAATAAATCTCTATATCTACATCATTGATTGCACGAAGTACGTCAAGGCGATAATCGTTGATGTTTAACTATGATGCTGTTTTTCGCAGACTCCTTATTTTATTCAATACTGAGCCAGTCTTCAGGAATTTTACGTGGTATTCATGAATTGATGGACGCAGGCACAAGAAATTCATGTTGACCGTCGTTCTAGAAAAATTAGCTTCTTAGCTCCAATCCGTCCTAGCGAATATTACCAGTTTCTGTTGTACAGGTAGCTATAGTTTGGAGAAAAACATACAATCTCAGCATATATATTGTGCGGACTATACTCAGAACTTCATGTTCTCTCAAAGTCCATTCATCTGTCTTTTGAACAAATACAAAAACTGATATTTCATACGGATCATTCAGTTTTTGGGTAAAAGTTATAGTAAATGGAAGGGAGGGATCTCATGAAAATTCTTTACATACTTTTTTTAAGAAAATGTAAACTAAAAATCACTAAATCAATTTATACTTAAATAACAAAAACGGAGATATTTATTCAATACTTCGGACGATTACTCACGTCTACCCTTTTTTCTCACAACCGTGGAATAGTTAAATTACAATAAGAAAAGAAATTTCATAAGGAAAAATAATAGGAAGATTAATTTTAACGTCAAAATTTGAAGAGTTATTTTGACATCCTTGTTATTATGATATTTACAAACTCATCTTCTTTTTAACCCCTAATTCAGTCCATTCTAGGAGAGCACTTGTGAAATGCAAACAGTACTGTCAGTATTGTATTGCTTTTCCCATTATATTTATTTTAACACTTTGTGGACCGGCAATTTAATATTAAATATGATATAATGCTCTAAGTCTCTTATATGAAATCGTTTATATGCTTTTCTTTTAACCACTATATTTCAAAAATTGGCCTTGTCTTATTTAGTATTAGATTTCTACGATTAAATAAAGCGAAGATCATTCAATACTTTGGACGATTACTCACGTCTACCCTTTTTTCTCACAACCGTGGAATAGTTCAATTACAATAAGAAAAGAAATTTCATAAGGAAAAATAATAGGAAGATTAATTTTAACGTCAAAATTTGAAGAGTTATTTTGACATCCTTGTTATTATGATATTTACAAACTCAAAACTTCTGGTAACAGAAAAACATTAAATGATATTACAGCGATATTATATTAGAAAGCAATATTTTATATTTTTAAGCTTTAAAAACAGCACGTGTTTATTCTCAAATACTTTATTTTACATTCTTATTAAAAAAAATATGTTACTATTTTGCAGTTTTGTAACAAGTAAATAAATGTATAATAATAAAAATAACAATAATTATAAATTAAAAGGCGCAGTCAGGATTACTGTATGACAGGCGTTTTGAATTATAATTACTCATAAAAACTAAAACAGAGCAAATATTTGTATTAAAAAAATCTAGTTTGTACATGTGTGACTCTTTAAAAAAAAAAACACAAAAGTCAGAATGTATTTAGCATATATTTATTTCAAAACTTCACAAAAGGAGATTCTTTTTAATTCCGTTAGTCGCGCCTTATCTGACAGATACACTATTATTTCTTTTTTTCAATAAATAGATAGCGCTACGTATCAGAGAAAATTCTCTTTTGTAATTAACTCTTCTGTAAACTATAAAATATATTCATAATAGTAAAGAATTTGATTTAATGTTATTTATTTCTACTTTAAATTGTATTTTTTATCTATTTTAAATATTTTTCTTAACAATATATACTGGTGTATCTGACAGATACAGCGCGACCAATACTTGTTTGAAAAAAACACGTGACTAGCGGAGTGTTAAGAGAAGACAAAAATAAAAGAAATAGATAGAGAGAAACAAGTGGTTAAGTGTGATCGAAGATCGCTCAAAGGGTTTCGTTTAATATTCCTTTCAAAACACTTTATCCTTTCTTTAATAAATCCAAATAAATTTCATTTAGCAAAAAAAAAAAACTCATGTTTATTGTTTATTATAAAGTAAAAATTTACCGGTCTATTTTTTCGTTTTTTCGAGTATCCAAACCAGCCCGATAGCCGGCGAAGCCCGTTAAAAAAAAAGTAATGTTTATAAGACATGTTTATAAGTCATGTTTATAAAAAGTCATAAAAAAAGTCATGTTTTTTACAAAGTAAAAATTTACCGGTCCATTTTTTCGTTTTTTTATCGAGTATCTAAACCAGCCCGCTATTATATTCTGCCATAATAATATCTGTCACGCGGAGTAAATGCGATATAAAAAAATAATTTCAAAATTAAACATGTTGTACACCTTCAAAATGTTAAAATATGCGAATATTTCCATACTTTCCATTTTTATCATGATTCAATATGTTTCTCAAACTCATATACTATTTACTATTCTCTATTACTCATATTGATACTCGCTTTGTATTATTCTCAAACATCTGAAAAATTCGTTAAACTTCCAATATGACGTCAGATTTTCTTTTTAATTCTCTAATGACGTGATATTAATCTGTTTTGTGTACATACACATACTCATATTCCTTGTATTATTGAGAAATCCGTTTTATTACCACTATGACGTCAATCATTTTTTATTTCATATTAATCTTTTTTTCAATTGGTGAAACTTTTTATTTCATTTTCATTTTTAACGTGGAAATCGTCTGATGAAAATTAATTATTGTAGACAGAATTTCATCGTGGATTTAAAATTTTTGGCATCTTCTATAACGAAAAATGTTAAAATTTAATAGGAAAAGGCTGTTAGAATTTTTTTAATCTCTATTTATTAAAATAATATGAATTTTTCAAATTTTAATATTTTGAGCTCTTTATAGCTGGTATTCAGCTATATACACAAAGCTTCAACTCTGTAAGTTACATAGCTTCTGAGAACGGCTCTGTGACAGACAGACAACAGAGCGGGAGTAATAGGGTTTCGTGAGATGAACGAAACCCTAAAAGCAACACAAGTCTCTTATGGAGCTTTCAAATAAAGTTGCGTGACAGATGTTTTTCTGGCTATTGTAAATTAAAATAAAAATGTAATAAAACATTATATATTTTTAATTTATTTTTAGTTATATGTTTTGCATATCTTACATATAATGTCACTTTTTTTAACACTGGTATTATTTATTTATTGATGCACGTTTAATATCTTTAAAATAATTGGCAAAGTTTTAATTTGATATTATATTGTTATTATTTCATGCTTTATCTTTTATATAAAAAGGTTGGTATGGGTGTTTACTTTTGAATACCACTATTTGAGAAAAGTAATCCTCGCATTAAATTGCAGAATTGAAATAACGTAGAATAATTTATAAGTACTTTCATATAGGTATAGGATAAATCTATGTTAGATGTCCGATAGGGTCAGTTGCCCTAGTCACTGTATTTTAGCTATTGGACGTGTGGCGGAGTTAGTGACGTTCTTCTACTATTCATCGTTACAAAAAATGTAGTAGACGAAGTTACAGCGATTTATTTCTTTAAATAAATGTTTTATCCATCAAAGAAAAGTAAATTTCGCTTTTATTGCATGCTCTCGTAAGATAAAGACAAATAGAAGATAAAGTATGTATAATGTACTTACTGGAAATTTTTCATTAAATAAATAGTGAATGTTGCTGAAAAAGGTATCGAATAATGTGTTAGTTATAGATTAGAGAAATTTGTTACTACTACCTGAGCTACTAGCTGGGGTATCTATCGCCATATTAAAGGGATGCATGCCCCATCTGCATTGTGGATATATGCCTCACTTGTGATTCGGGATAAGACGCCCTATTTTTAATTATCAAATTACTGTGATGCGTTATAATATTTTTTTTTATCTTGAAGTAGGGAAAAGTTATATAAAACTAGATGGAACCCGTCAAAACTTGACGGAAAAAAATTACTATAACAATATCAGTAAAATAAGCTTCGTTATTATTTAAGAGAGGGATACTATCAAGCAGTTTTCAAAAAACTTATTTCAAAAGTTTTTTTCCCTAGTGAAATACACAGTACTATTTCCGATGCAAACTACAAACAAACAATCCGTAAACAACAGTGTAATGCAAATCAGTTTGACATTACCGCCATATTCCCCACTGCAAGAAAGAAAATTTCATGGACCTATGAAGTATCAAACAAATAGTATATTGTTCGTTTCAAATCTATATATTCTAAAACGCATCCATTGTTTTAAGCTAATTAATTTTTATGTAAAGATGAAGAAATTTTTTACAATAATAATATATAATCTACAGATGAGGGAGATTTTTAATGTTTTCAAGTGTAATTTATTTGTATGGTTTCTTCGGTCCCTTTACATAATCAGGATGACTATCCCTTTTCCACCACAGTCGGGGATCTTTTCCCTCTTATACAGTTAAATACCCAATGGATCTTTTAAAAAATAATCAAATTATAGCATATTCTGATGTAACATATACATCAACGAATTCCAGATATCAATTTTATGTTCAACATAAACTGAAAAAATATTTTTTTTCGGCAGATTTCAGTTTAGCGGCAAAAATGCTCATCTTATGGATAATCCGATCTTACGATTTATCAGGGTTTTTTTTTTTTTTTTTTTCACTTTTTATGTTGGTCGGCAGAGAGATCAATTGTGGAAATTTTCCCAGGATCTATTTTACATTATTGAAGCAAACTGATGGTCATTGTTGAGATAGATATAAAAAGTATTTCATGCTTGAAAAATATTTAAAAAGTAGCGGCAGTTTTCAAATAAATTTCATTCGAAAGCAAACATTTTTCTAATTGATGATATAAGAATTTAAATTGTAAACTGTACTAAAGTGTAGTGAAAAATTGAAATTTGTAGCATTTAGAAGTGATGTAAGCGCGATGAAAGCAAAAGCGATCGCGCCGTTTGTTGTCACAACCTGTTATACATTTCTAAAAATTACAACTGTGTTTTGGTTGGCGTCCAAAAGTAGACTACCATTTTTTGACGAAAATTCACAATGAAATAAATAGGACTTTGCCGGTAATAAGGAACTGTTAAATGAACTCATAATAAACTTACCAAAATAATTCCTATAAAATATTAGCCTTACATTGTTTGTTCTAACTAAAAATACAATCATTATTTCAAGTTTTTTTTCTACCAAACACTACTTTTAATAATTTTAATTTTCCTGAAATCCTTTACTTTTGTGAATTTTTTTTATTAAAAAATGAAATCTTCCAACCTATAATTAAAAAGAAGGAACTTCTCTATTATCCTGTCGACCACTTTCCATAACAAAAAACTATCGCCAAACTGTAACGCCACTGGAATATCAAAATAAATAAATAAATAAAATATAAGAATTTAAGGACACAAATGTTATTTTAATTAATGAAATAACTAATAAATCAGTAAAACATAATGAAAAATACTCGCAAATGTCGAATTAAAAACCACTTGATGACATAACATACACGTATAATGATTCTGACATTAAGTAAATGGGACTGCATTTTTGGCGTTTAATCTTACAGTTTCGCGATAGTTTTTTTGTTATGAAAAGTGGTCGACGGGATAATAGAAAAGTACCAAAAAAGTAATTGCTAACATGTAATAAAGGTATGCAATCAATATGACGCAATCAATAAAGGCTCCAATTCTAATCTTCATAATTAAGAATTGAAAAATGAGTTAAAATTACATCATGTTGACACTATCATATACATTTTTCCCTTTAGTTTTATCAATGTTAAAATGCATTTCAAGATAAGCGTAACATAATTTTCGCCGGCGCAAACTTTACACACGTACTTTATATATGTTACTTTTATGCTTAAACATTACGTATTCAAATAAAAAAAAATTTGCATTTAATTGTAGTGGAAAAAATGACATCAAAAAAGTTATAATGCATAATGATAAAAATAAACCCAATGGACAATATTCCCATGACATCACAATAAGTATGAATTTTTATTTGCATATAAAAATAAAGTGCACGCGATAATTGTTTTTACCGAAATTTAACTTGGAAACTAAAAAATTCAGAGTAAAAACCACGTGTCTTTAATATTTATTATTTCTTTTTTATCCTCGCAACCATGGAGTAAAGAGGAAAATGTCTGTGCCTCGCAACAGTCTGATTGCCGACTTTATGACGTCATACGTAGAAGTAAAAGTTTAATTTTAAATTACGGATATTTAATTAAATTTTCGAACAAACGAATGCACGATAACAAATCTGTGTCCAAATATCTTTCATTTAAAAAAAGAATGGTGTAATTTGATGCAGTAGTTTGCTCTCACGAATTGTCGAAAGAAAAAGCTTAGCGTTTTAAATATATAGATAATAAATAATGAAGTGGAAAAGTCATAGCTACGAAAGGAGCCAAAGTTTTCTACTCTTTGATTCATCTGAAAGAGAAGAGAATGTATCAGTTCTTGCATGTATTAATGCAGAGGGCTTGGTGCACCCCCTGTTCTAATGTTTAAATGTGTGAGAGAAAATAACGGGTTTTCAAACGGTCTTTCTCCGGGATCAAACATTTATATGAATCTAAAATCTTCTTTCATTTCTTCCGGGCATTTGAGTAAGTGGCTGAAGAAACACTTTATTCCAAGAAAACCAACAGGAAAAGTACTGCTTATCTTTGACTGTCATGCGAGTTCTCTGGAAATGCTGCACTACGCAGATAAGAATGACATAATTCTACTGTGTCTGCCAAGTCATGCTACACAACCTCTGCAACAGCTTGATAGGGCATTTTTTAAACAGTGCAAAGTTAACTTCAAGAAAACAGCGAATCAGTGGGTAAAGTCTAATCCCCAGCAACAACTTAAAAGAATTCATGTTGTAATTGTCATTGGAAATGCATAGATACTACAGCGTGTGCTGAGTACTGCATTAATGTGTTCTTGCGTACCAGAATTGTCCCACCCAATTGTGAAGCTGTCCCGAAATATTTTTTTAGACATTTTTCACAGACGTCAATCTCAGAATGATGAAAGGAACACAAAAGACTTGCATTCCACTATTTCGGACTCTAGGCTTATTAGATGACTGCCAAAAGAACATAGATTTGATGGACATCGATATTTCTCGAAGTGAAAATTCATTTGTATTGATGGAAAACGATCATGAACCTCGTCTTCCTACAAGTCAGTCTCATTTTAAATTTTTACTTAAAATCAGCCTTGTTTTTGCTTTTTCAATGCGCGAAAATAGAAACAAGTAGAAGGTGGCACGAGTGCTTGACAATGAGTACGTCACAGAAAATAAAGAAAGCAGCTCAACTCTAAAGATAAGCTATCCAGAACGACAGACAAAGAAAAGAGAACACGGTCAGATAAAAAGCTACAAGTGAAGAGAAACTGCGAAGAAAATATAGTGATGTACTGTAGAGCTTACCACCAACGGTCGACATCTGTTTAGAATGTCATGAAAATTATTACCAAACTGAGCTGCGTGTAGAGTAGATACAGTGCATTTATTGTTTGGGAGGGCTACATGAGACGTGCACAATGTATAATATTCGTTGAAACATTTGCTGAAAAAAAAGAAAAAAGAAAAAATAGAAAAGTGTAAGTAAAAAATACAAAGTTTCTATTAAAGATTTTGTAATTAAAAAAATAATAATAAAAAAATTATACATTTGATGTAAATAGTATATTAATAGGTCGTCAAATGGAAATCCATCTTTTGAATTATAAATGTTAATTACCTATGCTGCCAATTATTTTATGAATGGGGCATCTATTCCAATCAAGTGGAATATCCAACCCTGAGTTCCGGGATATATGGTCAAAATCATTGATTGCATTTTTTGATAAAAACACTATTTTATGTGCTTTTTATATTACAGCAGTGTTTTTTATGAAATTCTACATTAAATTTGGAGTAAATGATAGGTTACATGTGCACTACAAAATTCATTGCTATAAAAAAGAAAAATGAAGGGGGCTTAAGTAGGGCACCTATCCCGGACTTACCCTAATTTTTAGATATAAATTTGAATTAAATTATAAATTTTTCGAATGCATAAAAAAATGTTTAAAATATAATACAATCCAATAGTTTAATTACAATATACTGTATCTCATTTACAATCCCGTGAAAGAAGAACGGAAGATTACGCGAGAAAAAAATAAAATATCTATTTCTGAAAGCACCCACTTAAGTGGAAAGGAAAGTGTTTCTATTCTTCCTTTTGCTAACGAACGCGAAACTACCCCGGCAACAAATTAAAGTACGGTTGTAAGGCAGAAAAGCCTCGGGTATAGGCTGTTAGCTGGAGAATTCGTCGTGCGAAGGCAATAAAATGGGTCATTGCATGTGGCATATGCCAACAATTTATCAGTGTTACTCGGTTCGACGATAATTTGACGATAATTGGGCGAAAAACAGATATACTGTACCGATGTTCAGTAAGACACACACACATACACACAAAATAAAGATATTTAATAGAAAATGTAAATAAATATTTTAATTTTGTGAAATGAACTTTTATGTAACAATTTATTACACTTGTTTAAATTTTCTCTTCGCAAAGTCTCCTTTTCAAAAGTAAAATGATTATATCAAAGAATAAATCGGTTAGTGGATAAATTCATTAACGCTTTTTCGTTATTAAAAGAAACAAAATTATTTCTATCAGAGCCAGATTTAATGGAGGGCAACGCGAACTAAATCCCTGAGTTCTCCATAAAACAGGAGTACCTGAAAAACGTATGTACCCTGCAATTGAATTCCCATAAAATAGTTGATTTTTCGATGAAAAAAAAACTCATTACGTATATTTCACAAAACTAAAATAATCCTTTTATTTTTTATAATATACACAATCCAACAAAAGCTGTACGAAAAAATGTTGGCAATACAGTAGAGTCGCGATTATCCGAGTCCCGCTTAACCGAGTTTCGGTTTAACCGAGTCATAGAAAAAAAAAATTCCCTTTTTCTTATTTTGACTAAAAAATCAGAATTTTCTGAATTTTCTTTCATCTCCACCTTACACTTCATTGACAATCAAATTATGAAAATGAAGCATCTGATGACAAATCTTTATTGAGCTTAGCACAAACACTTCCTGTTTCTTAAATCCTTACTGAAAAAGCCATTGCTGAGTGGATGAATGCAGATGAAAAGCAAGAAATTACAGATGACATGATTACAGATATGGTTGAAAATCGCGAACAAGACAGTAGTAATGATGGTAATCAGAAAAAAATTACGCATTCTGAAGGTCTAAGTTCGATTGAAAAAGCCATTTATTACAATGAGCAGCAAGAAGAGGCTACACCAACAATATTGATGACACTAAAAAAATGGCGTAATATTGCATAAAAAAAAACGTTTATCATCCCACAAACAAAAAAATAATATATCAAGGACTTTTTCAAATAAACAATTCATTACCTGTTTTTATTCTACAAGCATTTGCAGTGTACATCACAATGACTGTAAGTATACTATACAAGTTAATAAATTGTGTGTAAACTTATATTTTATCTCTTAAATTAGTGATAATTTATATAAATCCCGTTTAACCGAGTTTTTCGCTTATCCGAGGTGAGCTTGGTCCACATTAACTCGGATAACCGCGACCTGTATTACTATCTACAATCTTTTATATAACTTGGGGGCTCTACCCCCTACGAGCTACGCTAGCCAATACCCGTTCAGACACCGCAAAATCTTAAAAAGAACTAATTTGATCTTTTAAACGATTGCGGAAGATTGAATTATAGTTAAACGACCAGTAGTGCTCTTCTGAAATCGGCTTTCCATACATTTCCGTTTGACTGAGGGATTTTAAGATCGAATCAACATCTGTCGAGACAGCTAACGACTGTTTTCGTGATTGATCAATTAAACATTTGAAAATCAGCTTGTATAAAATGGCTAAGTAAACATTGTCGCTGCCTTGCGGAATTTTATACCGATGCTGTAAGAAAATTGTTTTAAATAAGACGTTTAAAATGTATCGTTTCTAATATAACGTAATTTTCAACAAAGTTTACTTCCAATTTTTACTTTCTTCCATCTATAATAAAAGAAAATATTGTAATCGAAATTTTTTTCGACTGCCGGTTTTCGACTGATCGAACATGCCAAAAATATAAAATAAATTTAAAAAAGCTGAAGATGGGGTCGAACCTGCGATCTCTAGTGTAGCAAGCGGGAACTCTACCTCAGCACCACGAAGTCCATAAACAAAAACTCAAACTAATGGGTATTTAAAACGCATACTGAACTTTAAACCCAAATTTTTCAAAAACTAGGGCCCATTTGAAGGAAACATTTGACCTGAATAGTTAGGGGTATGACTTACAACATACTTTAAAATCATCAAAATATGTGCGCATCATGTTTGATGGTCTCCTTGTAAGGCCAACAGGTCCCAGTTGAATTTGGAGCTATTCCGCCGGAAGATGATAGCGATTTTTGTGCAATTTTCTTGATTTTTCGTAGTTGTGTTGTGCATCGGCTGATTGTGTAGCAAAGGGTGCTTTGCATCCTGTGGGGGTGTGAGATATATAGTGGTTGAAAGTGGTCGATCTAGGGCATTTTTAATGTAGAAATAGATGTGTGTGTCGATATTTCACTTTGCAGCCACAACTACCCAGCGCAGACAACTGGTATTTGTGTGTGGTAGTAGCCTCGAGTTTACCATGATGCACTATGGTTGTTGTATCTTGGTATCTGTGGGGGAGTGGGAGATATGGGGGTTGAAAGTGGTTGCGATCTAAGACATTTTCATATTTCGACCAAAGTGTTTTAAAAAAATGTTTGGAATTGTCTGGAATAGACTAGAATGTACTGGAATTTTCTAGAATGTACTAAAATGTTCTTTACATTTTATGCTTACATATATATACATTTACTCATATATATATACAATTAAAGGGGGATTAGCCCTCCCCCCGTTCCCCCCCTTTATACTAACCAATCAATCCCGAAAACTAATCATGGAAGCGTCTTAACCCAATGAACCTATAAACAAATTTTGAAGCAAATGGGATAATTCTGCATGAAAAACCCATTTATATAAATTAAGGGGGTATTAGCTCCCCCGTTCCCCCCTTTATACTTAACCAATCAATCTCGAAAACTAATCATGGCAGCGGCTTAACCCAATGAATCTATAAAATTTTTTTGAAGCAAATGGGATAATTCTGCATGAAAAACCCATTTATATAAATTAAAGGGGGATTAGCCCCCCCCCGTTCCCCCTCTTTATACTTAACCAATCAATCCCAAAAACTAATCAGGGAAGCGTTTTAACCCAATGAACCTATAAACAAATTATGAAGCAAATGGGATAATTCTGCATGAAAAACCCATTTATATAAATTAAGGGGGGGATTAGCGCCCCCCCCGTTCCCCCCTTTGTACTTAACCAATCAATCCCGAAAACTAATCAGGATAGCGCCTTAACACAGTGAACCTATAAAAGAAAAATTGAAGGAAAACGGAATAATTCTGCATGAAAAACCCATTTATATAAATTAAGGGGGGATTAGCCCCCCCGTTCCCCCCGCTTATAATTAACCAATCAATCCCGAAAAATAATCAGGGAAGCGCCTTAACACAGTGAACCTATAAACAAAATTTGAAGGAAAACGGAATAATTCTGCATGAAAAACCCATTTATATAATTTAAGGGGGATTAGCCCCCCGTTTCCCCCTTTATACTTAACCAATCAATCTTGAAAACTAATCAGGGAAGCGCCTTAACACAGTGAACCTATAAACAAAATTTGAAGGAAAACGGAAATTTCTATGAAGAGTTATCGCGTTACGTACATACATACGTACGTACATACGTACATACATACATACAGAACCGGCGGGCACATAAGCTCTCAGGCTTTGATAGCCTGTGAGCTAAAAAAAGAAAACTGCCCAGTTAAACTGAGGGCTTTGAGCTCACAGGCTATTCACACTAATTGTATATTATACTCGTATTTCAAAGAATTTGAAATAAGCCCCTCGAAAAATAAAGAAATCGACAATATATTAAGGGGGGGTCATCCCCCCGTTTCCCCCTCATAGTTAACTAATGAACCCCTTAAACTAATCAGGGAAGCCTCTTATTACAATGAATATATATATACAAAATTTGAATAAAATCGGATAATGCTGCATGAAAAACCCATTTATCTAAATTAAGGGGTATTAGTCCCCCCTTCCCCCTTTATACTTAACCAATGAATCCCCAAAACTGTTCAGAGAAGCTCATTATCACAATGAACCTATATACAAAATTTGAAGAAAATCATATAATTCTGCTTAAAAAAACCATTTAAATAAATTAAAGGGGGATTAGCCCGCCCCCCACCCCCGTTCCCCCTTTTATGCTTAACCAATCAATCCCGAAAACTAATCAGGGAAGCGTCTTAACCCAATGAATCTATAAACAAATTTTGAAGCAAATGGGATAATTCTGCATGAAAAACCCATTTATATAAATTAAGGGGCTATTAGCTCCCCCGTTCTCCCCTTTATTTTTAACCAATCAATCCCGGAAACTAATCAGGGAAGCGTCTTAACCCAATGAATCTATAAACAAATTTTGAAGCAAATGGGATAATTCTGCATGAAAAACCCATTTATATAAATTAAGGGGGGGATTAGCCCCCCCCGTTCCCCCCTTTATACTTAACCAATCAATCCCGAAAACTAATCAGGGTAGCGCCTTAACACAGTGAACCTATAAACAAAATTTGAAGGAAAACGGAATAATTCTGCTTGAAAAACCCATTTATATAAATTAAGGGGGGATTAGACCCCCCCCCCGTTCCCCCCGTTTATACTTAACCAATCAATCCCGAAAACTAATCAGGGAAGCGCCTTAACACAGTGAACCTATAAACAAAATTTGAAGGAAAACGGAATAATTCTGCATGAAAAACCCATTTATATAAATTAAGGGGGGATTAGCCCCCCGTTCCCCCCCCTTTATACTTAACCAATCAATCCCGAAAACTAATCAGGGAAGCGCCTTAACACAGTGAACCTATAAACAAAATTTGAAGGAAAACGGATATTTCTATGAAGAGTTATCGCGTTACGTACATACATACGTACGTACATACGTACATACATACATACAGAACCGGCGGGCACATAAGCTCTCAGGCTTTGATAGCCTGTGAGCTAAAAACGGCCTTTTCGAAATATGAAATTAATCTCTATCGAAATAATGAAATTTTGAATGTGAAATTAAAAAAAAAAACTTAAAAATTTAGCCAAATAATAAAAAAAATAATTAAACATTGCATGCCGCAAGGTTGTCACACAATGTCTTTTGAAGATCTGGTTAAATTGCTACGCATAGTGTTTGCTCCTATAAAAAAATTTTAACGGAACTATTTTGACCGACTGAGCTGTGGGGGGCGGCGCATCGTTGCCAAAAGAATTCTGTAGTTGTATCTGATCTGTGTGTAAGTTAAAGTTTAATTTATTCGTCTTATTCAAGTGTTTTTATTATAGTGTAGTAACGTACATTGCTCGAGTGGGACTATTTAGATAACGCTGATCAATCAGAGTTCAAATTTTAGTGAATGACACTCATCCATCGTCCAACCCTTAAGAGTTTAAATAAAAGTTGATTTTAAACTGACATTCTGACTTTGTCGCTGAACTCTCTAGGGTTTACCATGCACCGGCACGCTACACATGTATTTATCAAACATTTTTCCATAAAACTACCATTTTTTATATTTTTATATGCAATAGTATTTTAATATTAGCTTAAAAAGACCTCCATCCACAAAAAAAACGATTTAAAGCGGTGACAGCATTAATTACTTTTTTTGTCGTACTTTCTGCTTCCTTTTCTTTCTTTTTTTTAAAAATAAATAATTGTAATTTACATATTGGAATGATTTCCATTTCATCTTGATTTCAAAATATGTAGGGGTCTCCACATTATCTGTATGTTCCTGAATGATGTTTTTTTTTTTTTTTTTTTTTTTTTTTTTGTAATGTAAATTTTTACTTTCATAAATTCAGCTTATGAAAAATCACATAAAAAAAAAAATATGCAAGTTGTGAGTGAAAATATAAATACCGTGTTCTTTTACAACATTACTATAAAATAAGAAAGTTGGCTTGCGATTATGAAGCAGTTAAATTTATTGTAATTGTTCTCTTTCAATTCAAAAATGTTTTGCTATCATATTAAAATGCCTTTTATTTGATTATTTGCTTGAGATGTAATATTTATTTACATTTAATCTACATTAATACAGAAGAAAAACATTAAGTTATATAAAAACAGCAAATTATCAGTTTCTTTATAAGTTACTTACAAAGATCATATTTTATATATTTAATTTAGCATCTAAATGCTAATGAAAGATAATTTTATGGCGTCTACGGTCTATTTCAGCTAAATTTCCAGATTTATGTTTAAAAAACATTTTTGTTTATATAAGTGCAGAATGTTGAATAAAAACTTTATATTTTCCAATTAAACTTAAAATATTTGTCTTTCACGTAGAAACTGAATAAGTCAATAAAATTAACTGTGTTAAAACACCTATACTTTAAACTTATTTAAAATAAAACTGATGATTTTTCTTTAAGCGAAAAATGTCATAAGAAGAAAATTTTTAAAACATAACTTTGATATAGAAGAGAAAAAGGTCTGTTTCTGAAATCAATACACTTCATTATGTAATATCCCCAAATTAGGTATTTTTTCTGGGATGCCTTTGCCTGAATAAGATTTCATATCTTACCTAAAGTCCACACATTTCAAATGGAAGAAGATGTCTTGTGCACTTGACATCATAGACATTCACTAATGAAACAACAAAAAACCGTGTACATTTCTTGTTATACCACTAAACATTGCCTTATTTGAATAATTGACAGAAATAATGAACATTCCATATTTAAATATACATAAAAACAAAAAAAAATGCGACACTTAAAAAGAGATAAAACAGACATAGAAATTACTAAAAATAGACATTTAGAGCTGAATTTCAGAACTTCTCATCAGAACACAGATAGCAGACATGAGAAATGATGACGAACACTTTTACAAAACACATGTAATACATCAGTTAAAATCAAACTCGAAAAGATCAAACCAAAACTGTATACTCAGATTGAATAATGTTTGCTCCGTTTAGAGGCGAGTTTGCCAACTTCGTATACCACCCCTCGAGGAATATCGGATTTTTGTACTTGTTGCTCTTTGATTTAATTACTTTAGC
Organism: Maratus michaelseni; assembly: GCA_963931845.1. Lineage (NCBI taxonomy): Eukaryota > Metazoa > Arthropoda > Arachnida > Araneae > Salticidae > Maratus > Maratus michaelseni. The sequence goes on from OZ007591.1 coordinate 93,603,631, forward strand.
GTTCGGAAAGTCCGGTATATGATCAGATTCTTAGGCATGGACAACGATTTTTGAGTTTAAAGTACCTGTCTTAAAGGAATCCTTGTGCTGTTTTAATCTTATATCTAAAGTGCGTCCTATTTCACATGACTGAACTACAATTACGGCAGGATATGCTGTAAACAACTCCTTTTTCTTGTGTTTTTGGATACTTGTGTTTAAAACTACTGACGAAACTATGTAGGGGATTTTGCTGTATAAAAACAGTATTAATATGGCCAGTTTTTAGCAATTGTGAAATACTTTCTGAATTATTCCTATAATTGTTGCACATGATACACTAATAAGCCTCCTAATTACGATAGATTCAAACAAAAATAAAGAGATTATATAAGGAATTGTATAAGGAAAAAAGAGCAAGATTGGAACAAAGGAAAGGATTGTATAAGGAAAAAAGAACACTTAATCTAAACTTACATCTGGAATGGATAACTGACAGTAGTGAAACGAATTTATTGCCTATTTGGAAAGACTGTTTTTCTTCATTCATCATCTGCAGAACATTTTTCTCTGTCCTGAGTAGTGATAGATGTTTATAAAGATTGTTTAGCTTGACTTAATGGGACTCTCTACGTTTTATGAATACTTGATTTGACTTTAACGATACAAAATTAGCCATTTAGATAATGATGTTTATTACGTATTTAACCAATTAAATGTAACCTACTTTTGAGCAAAGGACGTGTATAATTTGTTTATATGTTTTTTTCTTCACTTCTTGCCTAGACACCCGCCTAAGAGGGTGTCAAATGTCCTTCTCATTTTAACGTGTATTAAATAACTTTCTTATTCTTCAATGTGTGGAGATGAATATTTCTACATAGTGCACCACTCACACCATTATGGAATACACCATTTTTACAGCAGTGGTCTTCAATACTTCAATATAATAAATGTACATAACTTCATTTTCATTGGATATACGTAAAATATTACGTTTACACAATGGTAAACAACATCGTTTCCATATACGGATTACACGAATATTGATGTGATGAAGCTACCTAACGGTCAGATTATTCTTATTTTATTTCTATGAGATGTTTTGAAGAAGTATTATTAAATTAGAAAACAAACTTTGGAGGTAAACCGATCTCACGCCTAATTCGTGTTAGTTAAAATATTTCTAACAACAATAAGGTGTGGATACGTAACCCCTTGAAACTTCACATTGAAAGGTGGGGAGTGTTGTAACGAGATTAGAAAGCTCAAAGAAGATCCTCCTACACCAGCGTAGTCGATAATTATTATTTTTCAGATGCATAAAGATGCGGGTTTTTTTCCATCTTGAATACATTACTATTACTGAAGAATTTCACACCCCTATTAATTAATGTTCTAATAACCACACTTGTGTGTAGTATAGGGCACTGTGGTAGAAAATTAAGATATTATCCGGAAAATGTAGCCTTGCGATGAACAGATGTAATCTTTTGATAAACTGTATGCTCTTCTCTGTCGATACAGATGTCTAGGAATTGTAAACGGTAACTACTTTCGGTTTTGATGGCAAACTGGATGAAAGCGCAGATGGAATTAGCCATTGCAAGATCTTATTAAGGTGCCCTAATTTTGCAACCAAATAATAAAAATGTCGTCTACATATTTTCCCAAAAATTGTAACCTTGAACTAAGTATAAATATTAATTTATTCTCTATATACTGTATAAGTGTATCTGTGATTCTGACTGACAAAGGAGAGCCAATTGCAGTGCTGTTTTGGACAGTGCACTTGACTATAAAATGCATCATTAAAAATAAAACAATTTGGAGTTAAACAAAAACGAACGAGGTTCAACGCTATATCAACGTCCACGTATAGATGGGAAACATAATCAGGACAAATACATCAACTCCATACTATGCCATTACTTAGTGACAGTTTTTTCAAACTGTTAAACCCGCGTAAAGGAATTATACATACGTTATGAATGTTTTTTAATTGTATGTATGAACGCATGGATGAACGCTGTGCACCCATAAATAAAAAAAATCTCTGGATGCAGCAAACTTGCTGTGCAGCACTCTAAAATGTACAAAACACGTTAAAGTGGCGTCATTAACGCATGTATGAGCACTGAGCGCTCATGAAAACAAAACAAAATCACTGTGTGTAGCAAACTAGCTATGCAGTAATCTCTAAAATACACGAAACCTATTAAATTCGCGGTCACCAACGCCAGTATGAACACTGCTTGTCAATGAAAATTAAAAAAAAATCACTGGATACTGCAAAATCGCTGTGAAACAATCTCTAAAATGCACGAAACTCGTTAAAGCCGCGGTCACTAACGCATGTAAGAGCGCTGCACGCTCATGAAAACTAAACAAAAATCACTGGGTACAGCAAACGCACTGTGCAGCAATCTCTAAAACGCGCGAAACTCGTTAAAGCCGCTGTCACTAACGCTTGTATGAGCGCTGCGCGCCGCAAAATTCACATTATATAAATTATTAATATTGGTACAAAATATTTTTATAGCTTAATTAACATCGAAAAATAGACATTTTCTTCTGAAAATAACTTTTTGTAACCAAATTTGATATTTATTTCTATTTTTTCCAAACTTTCCGCTCCCGAGAATCGAACTTAGGTCGTCGGATCTGGAGTCAAACGTCATACCAGTAAACCACAACGCACTTAATACGAAGTAGCTTATTACATTATTTTAAACACAAGAGTATCGAAAGCTCGCTACATCATGCGTGGAAGAGTATGCGGAAAGCGTTGATCAACGTGATCAGGATCAGGATTAAAATTTTAAAAATGTGAGCGTTAGATGCTTCTCCATTCCATCTGAGTATAAAGTTTTGATTTGATCTTTTCGAGTTTGACTGATGGATTACATGTTCTTTTGTAAAAAAAAATATCATTTTTTATGTCCGTTATGTGTGTACTGATGAGGAATTTTGAAATTGAGGTCGAAACGTCTCGCGTGCGTAGCACTTTTAAAAAATTATCTTCATACAAACTCGGGTTTAATATATAAAATCATACAAACTTGAGGTTTGTTTTAGTTTATTACCACTGACCCGGGCAACGCCGGGTGGGTCAGCAAGTTCATAATATTATAATATATATAATAATAATATACTGATATATGCTGTAAGATTGGTGATTTTACATTTATTTTTCCCGTTTTCAAAAAGTAAAGTATTTACATTTGATTTTTTTTCGAAAATTTCACATTTATTTCGCTAAAAGTTAAAAAAATAAGTTTAATGGAGTACAATGTTAAAAATTTTAATATTCAATATTATCAGGACAATTATGTTATCTATATCAAATTTGTTGGTTACATTTTTAAAACTCTGTTTTTATTTTAAAACTTTGTAGCCTTAATTAAAGCTTCCTAAAATATTTATTTAATAATATATATTCGACTCGATAGTGCCAAGATAAAAAGGTAACTTGATAATAAACACATTAAATGGTAAAATATATATTCATATTTGTCTGTTTTCAGGAAATTTGGGAAAGAGATAGACCTTTCTTTAAAAGGCTTTTTGAATGACGTCATCATGTTTCATCTTTAATGGAATTTCAGAATGACATAACTCGTTCTTAAATATTTTTCAATGACGTCCCGATGTTCGATTTTCAACGTAATTCTACATTTACTGAATAAGTTCAAGATATATCAATGAAATACAATCATTTGAAAAATAAAGTGATAAAAAAATTCAAAATATATCATCGTTTATGTATAATAAATTTTCAGATTTATAAATATACTCGTTTTTTGGTCAAATAATTTTATTTATTCACAAAGTTATCAAAACTTTTATTCAAAGTAAACCTTTTAAACTACTGTAGATTCTATATAAAATGTTTGGTCAGTTACCAAATTCACAATACATACAAATACATACATATCATACACTGTTAAAAATTCTGCAGCAAATTGTCCAGTCATTTGACCGTTTTTGTAGAAAACGGTTACATAATCGTAATTTAACTATATTATGACCATGAAATACGGTCAGAATACAGTTAAATTATGGTTATGTAATCGTTTTCTACAAAAACGGTCAGATGACCGAACAGTTTGCTGCAAATTTTTAACAGTGTAAATTTACACCGTGTTCTTATACGCTAGCGTTTATTAACCGACTTAGAACAGAAGAAGTTGCGCAATTCATTTGTATATATTTTTTTGTATGTTCACCCACAATCTTTTAACGGATGCTCAGATTTTCCATTTTGTCATTTTCTTTTTTTGTAAAGAGCTCCGTGTATTGTGGTGGTGGTCTCGTATAGGTTTTTTAGGAACAAAAAACGCGTGCTCGATTTTTTGCCAATTTACTTGTTTTTTTCTTTTTTTAAAAGGTCTAACGAGAATCATGCATCGGTTCAGGAAACCCGACTTAACCCAGGCCGCGACGATTCTTCTTTAAATCTCATTTTAATACAATCCCCTAAAATCCTCTCCGCGTTTAACGGATCCAATACATTGATAATAGATCTGTGAAAAAAAATCCGTCACCAAAATGCGTAGAAATTTTAAGTTTGAAAACTTATCGCCTTTTACCGGTTTCACTTCACGCAGACGAAACGGTATTTCGAGGCTTTGACGTCGATGGGCTTCAAAGTTAAAAAAGCGAAACCGTGATGCGTGTTTCGGTATTATTTGCCACATTTAGAGAGTTCTGGAGGCGCAATATTGAACGATGCGTATTGTAATGAGAAATTCATTTAAAGAAAACGTTTTAAATGCAATGAAATGTTTCGCGTTTTGTTCTCAAAGTATTAATTATATAGCGAGTCGCATATTTGTTCATCTACATATTTTTACAAAGATAAAAATGGGTCTCATTCGGGGGTCCCTTTAAGTGTTGGTGCGAAGTGCAAGATCGGGTGCAAATATGTTTTAAATCACACACACACAAGCACACACACACACACACACACACACACACACACACACACACACACATATATATATATATATATATATATATATAATATTTAATGTGAATTAATGTTTCGTCTTAGCCTCGGTTTCATTAAACGCTCTTTATAACGCTGGTTAAACGTGCCTTTCTGCCAAAAAATCAATCAGGCTTAAGGCCTCTCGAATGACCGAGCATTTTTATTTGGCTATTACTCCGAACTACTATTCCTTATATACCTATTATTCAATGGATCAAAATTGAGCATTTGAATTTAGATATTGATTTTTCTTATTTTGGGAAGTCTTGATTTTGGTCATATTATGATTTTTTTTTTGAGTCGTCGGGATTTCGGTTCGGAAGTTATTTCGAGATTTATCTAATTGCTAGACCTCCTTGACTGGCCTTAACCTGTCAGGATTCTGACTTGTCGGAATTTCGACTGTCAGGTTTAGCATTCAAACCCAATAAAATATAATTGCATTAAGTTTTATTTGTAAGAAAAGAGGTTTTAGGTTTTTATTTTGTTTCTAAGTGATACTTCAATTCGTTCTAAACATGCTCCAGCTATGTGAATATCTACTATTCTACATTTTGACAATTGCGATTCGTATCTTCAAATAATACCTATTAGTCACTGGGTGTATGGCATATGTCGCATTTACCTTATTTCTACAGAAAATAAATATCCATTCAACGTGATATCTGGCGATCTAAATTACCAAAGACCACTGTGACCAATTCATCGTTCTGGTAATTGGATTTAATCTTTTTAATTTACAAAGGCTTTGTTAAGTAAAAAAAAAGGACTTTGCTTTCAAATAAATCTTTATGTACATGTACAAGCAACATAACTTGGCTGTGTTATTTCTGTAAATATTTATCAAGTCTCAAAGTTTTAACAATAATTTTAATTCAAACTGTAAGGTAAATTTTATTTGAATGCTCCACAACATTGTAAAAAAATACCAATCAATTAAAAAAAGAATCTATCAAAATCTTTATTTTTCCACTTGATTAGAAAATGAATTAAAAAATAATAAATAGGTACACTCTCTATAAATGAGATAATGTTATATGTGCAACTTACATAATTAGAAGATAAATATAATTTCTTTTTACGAAACTTTATTTTACATTTAAAAGAATCAAATTACTTTTCTATCTTAAATTATGCTGTTTTCTTAAATACACTAATCTAATAAATTAGAGTAGAAAGCGAATTTGATTTAGTCTCAGTTTTCAGTTTGCTCAACAAAACATCTATTCACTAATGTTATGTCTCAAAAATAAAATGAAACTTGTAAACAAATTTCAGAAAGTAAGGGAAAAAAGAATAGATGTTAAGAGGAAATATACAGCTAAATAAAGACAACAGAAAACTAATGGCGTAACTTTAAAAAAAAATTCTCAATGCACTAAGGAAATCTTAACTATAAATTTTTATGTAAATTTTTAAAATAGGTAAAAGAGCTAGGAAAAGAAAAGGGTTACTAAAAATTGCAAACATGTTCAAACATCTCTATATAGAGTAGAAACTTTTTACGGTAATATTTTCTTAAGTACATTTAAAAAAAAGAGCATAGTTGATCTAAAAAAGAAAAAAACAGTTTACAGACAACTTAAAAAAAAAAGCAATTTTGTATTCAATTTTGTAAGCAATTTTCAGTCTACAGATGTAAAAAATTTAAATTGTATAAGTAATTTTATCTCTTTGTATAAGTTATCCCTCAAAAAAAAAAAAAAAAAAAAAAAAAAAAAAAAAAAAAAAAAAAACGCTAGTGATATTTTGAAAAAAAAAATTACAAAACTTATTTATTCTAAACTATAATAGAATAGATATTCTAATTGATTCCCTACCACTTTTAGACACGCATATGCATGATTAATTATGTTGATATTTTAGAGTGTCAGGTTATTTATGATAGCTGACCCACCCGACGTTGACCTGGCCCGTGATAATAACCTTAAACAGAGCTCAAGTTTGTATGATTTTTACAAAAGAAGCTTCACCAAGGGCCCCAAATAGGAGATTAATTTTCAAATTGGTGGTAGCTGAAGTCCGAGAAATATTTTTGTCGCTCAAGTAGTAGCGGGAAGTCCTAAGATGTTTGTGAGGAAAAAAATGTAGTAAATCAAAAGAATTTTAAAGGAGCTATAGTAAGAGGCCCAAAAGGGGCCAACTGATAGTTTCAGGAGGAAAACATCTTAAAAGGCCCTAGTACTTAGCGCTTTAGATCTTCAATTAGTCTAAATTAAGCATAGGGTATAAATTAATCATTAGAATAAAATTTTAAAGAAATGCTTAAAAAGGGCCCTAGGGCCGCAATAAAAATATGAGGGTGGTGGCCCGGGGAGTGTGGTCAAGGATCAACTTAAAGTTATGCATTGAGAGGGTGACACAATTAGAGGGGTGAAAAATGCAGAGTGCACAAAATTTTCAAAGGGTCCCACACCGGGCCCCAGGGGTCCAGAGTCTTAACTTAAATAGAGAAATGGGAGAATAACTAAATGAAGAAAAGGCCCAAAAAACGAAGAAGATCGGAATAAAAGTTGGCAAGTTATTAAAAATTTAAGAAACATAAACTTCAAGGTGCCCTGTATTGGACCCCAGGGGGCCAGGGTCTTAACTGGAATGCCGAATTAGAGGAATAACTAAATGGAGAAAGGGCCCCAAAAATGAAGAAGAGCGGATTAAAAGGGGGCAAGTTATTAAACATGTAAGGCACATAAACTTAAAGGAGACCAGGGTGCCCGGGTCTTAAAAAATTAAAAATCTGAGCCTCAGGTGCATCAGCACCTGCCTTGGACTATCCTCACCAAAAATGTCAGAGTTCTAGATGCGGTAGATTTCGCTATCCATCGCAGGCAGACGAACAGACACACACACACACACACAGAGCGAAACTTTCTTTTATTAATATACTAGCTGACCCGCACAGCGTTGTCCGGGCCCGTGATAAAACGTTAAATAAAACCCAAATTTGTATTACTTTATATATTTTATCAGATTTTGTATGAATTTATATCTTTAATGACAAAATCGCAAAATCGTAAAAAAAAAACATTTACTTCTTTTTTGAAGTAGAATTGTTTTATAGTTAAAAAAAAATAGCTTTTCTTGTCCAAGCCGTTTGAAATTTTCAATGGCCATAAATATAACAGTTTTACAGCCCGAGTAAAAAAATACGTCAGAAATATTGTTATCTGGTTGTAAAATAAATATGTTTTCTTTTCGCGTCGGGTCCGTTAACATAAAAAAAATAGTATTCGTCGTCCGATCTCCCTGAAATTTTAGTCATTTATAAATGTAACTGTTTCCAAGTCCTCTATAAAATTATGTGAAAATATATGCATTTTAGATAGTGAAAACGTTACCAGAAGCCGAGCGTGACTGCGGAAAACATCCCGTTATTATGGGTTTTCGCCGAAAATATCTCAGATTTTAATTTTTTTTTAAATATTTGTTCTCATCCGAACGCTTCGAAATTGTTGTAGGTGATGTAAATCTGGTCTACCAAGATTGTTCTAAAAAGATTGTGTCGAAAAACGAACATGTAGTAACTTTTAGCGCAAGAAAAAAAATCTTCTGGTGAGGCGACAAATGACCTGCGTTCGCCAGTCTTTTACAAAGGCTTTAAATCAGTATTAAAAAAAATAATTATACCGTCTATTAGAAGAAGGTTTCAGCTTTAAAAGCATATGTTTGGTCACGGCCTAACTCGATTTTTCACCTTCCCTTTTTCTCCTTCCCTATATGAGGGGAGGGAGAATCGAGTTTGGCCGTGGTTTGGTTTGTCTGTATCTCTAAAATTGTGCTATTGAGGGGAGTTGGCGTAAGGGAGAAAACATAAGCCCTTGAAAATGACTCTTTTTCAAAAAAAAAATTTTCAAAGGATTAACATTTTTTTTTTTTTTTCGAATTGATTACGGCATTGGAGACGTAAAAGTGCGATCTTTCAGAATATTCTTTTCGTTTTTAAATAAACCAAACAGTTTAGTCGATATAATTTAAAACATAATTGCGATATAATTTCGATATATTCTTCATGCAAATGGTTCTTCATTCTCGTACGATGTGCAGAATCGGGTTCTGGGCATGCGCGAGTTCTGAAAGCCGGCTCGCAAAAAATAGATGAGTTATTGATCAGTTTTTAATTAATATTTTTGTCAATTTTCAAAGTATTACAATTCTGAGATTCAGGTGCACCAGGCCAGACCTTGGACTATCCACACCTAAATTTTAAGACTTCTAGGTGGGCTAGATTTTGCTAGCCATCGCAGACAGACAAACAGACGCACACACACGCGGAGCGAAACTTTATTTTATTAGTATTTATATTACGAAATCGCTGTATTATCAGGTAAATTACTGAGTTGGATTACGTATGCTGTCCATCCGGCTTCTCACGAAGCAATCTATTGAACAATTTCTTGTTGGAAAACTTCGATAATGCTCATTCGCTCATTCAAGAACAGCAAGCACCATGTGCACTATTCTGAACTCCATTCGCTATGCTGATTTAACCGGTAACATAACAGAGTACAGTATTGCATATAGCGGTTTTTAAAAGTCTGTTGCGTTTGTCCTACTAGTGTATGGAATAGTTAAAATTCCACTATCGCTTTTTTGGTTAACCTGTGTACACTAATAAATTTATAATGATAAACGGCACGCAGAAGTGGCATGTTACTTTTTTCCTCATCTATTATAAGATACTAATAAGATGAAATAAAGAAAATTATCTAAATTCAGAATCTATAAAATCCGTAGAAAATACTTTTTACACAATAATTTCATAACTTTCATTGCTCTAATTAACTTCTGGAATATCAAGTTCTCAAGGTACATATACTATACTGAAATGACATTCTACGTTGAACACAAATTGGAGTAAGGAATACATATGCATTGTTTGATTATCAAATGTTTATTATATTTTATTTATTTATTTATTTTTTTGCAATCAACAATGTCTTTTAAACAATAAGAAATTAACATAGTAGCAAAGTTTCTATTGTATAAATTTCAGAGACTTTAATTTTTTGAATATTAGTACAGGATGGGCGGAAAACTTTTTCGTGCATCAGAAAAATATCTTCTATTTAGATATTTATATATTGTCATAATATTAATATTATTAAGGGTGTCCCAAAATTCCTTGAAACATTTAAAAATTCAATAAAAGATCAAGCAAATGGCGTACGAGAGTGTGGTTTGGACTTATGATTGAAAATTTTGTTTAAGCAAATGAAAAAAATAGTTCCAAAAATTTCTTGAATGTGGGTTGCCATAGTTTGGACAAAAACTGTACATAGGCATTGTGAGTTTTGCGTCATTGCTATGTATAAAGGCATTCTACCTATTAGATAACTTTCCAGAAGCAGCGCCATCTATGAGAAAATTTTGGAAGTAATTTTTTAATTTGCTTAAACAAAGTTTTCAATCATAAGAAACATTTTCCTCCAAACCGCACTCTTGTACGCCATTTACTCGGTCTTTTATTGAATTTTAAAATGTGACAAGGACTTTTGGGACACCCTGTATGATAAAATAGGTTTCAGTTATCTCTGTCAAGTGCTCATTGATTTTTTTGTCTTTTTTTTTTTTTTTTTTTTGTCGTTAAAAGCATAAATCGACATATTCAACTCCCCAAACGGGTTAAAAATAATTCCATCCTTCTATGAGATAGCCATCGCCTTCATAAGTGCTTCAGAAACTCAAAATGTCATGTCAAAAAATATACTGAGAAATACCTGTGTGCAATCTGAACCAAGTAGGCATTGTCAATATGCGGGCAGCACCATTATGTTTTGTAGTGACGTATAGTCAGATCCAAAAACGTTACTTGTTTTCCAGAAACCGGTGTCAAAATGAATGAAAATTATTATGAAGTACGTATTTTGGAACTAACTATAAAGTCATGAGTCCGAAATTATTTAAGATTTTTCAGTATATGTGTCTGCACCAGTCAATCAGTACAGAAACTAAACGCACCAAAACTTTTCTCGCATCCTGTATAGTTTAGCATCTAAAGAATCTTATTTTAATATTAGAATAACATGTAAATAACAGATGTAAAGAAAATTACCTTTGATATACGCACGTAAAATTAATTCTTTTCAAGCAACGCATATTTTAATAAAAAAGAAAACTGCCCAGTTAAACTGAGGGCATTGAGCTCACAGGCTATTCACACTCATTGTATATTATGCACTTATTTCAAAGAATTTGAAATAAGCCCCTCGAAAAATAAAGAAATCGACAATATATTAAGAGGGGATCATCCCCCCGTTCCCCCACCCCCTTATAGTTAACAATTGAATTCCAAACCTAATCAGGGAAGCCCTTTATTACAATGAACATATATACTAAATTCGAAGCAAATCGCATAATTCTGCATGAAAAACCCATTTATCTAAATTAAGGGGGATTACCCCTCCCGTATCCCCCTTTATACTTAACCAATGAACCCCAAGACTAACCAGGGAAGATCCTTACCACAATGAGCCTATATACAAAATTTGAAGAAAATCGGATAATTCTCCATGAAAAACACATTCATCTAAATTAAGGGGGGAGGATAAGCCCCCCCCCCTTTACCCTCTTTATACTTAATCAAAGAACCCCCTAAACTAATCAGGAAAGCGCCTTATCACAATGAACCTATATACAAAATTTTAAGAAAATCGCATAATTCTGCATGAAAATCGCAATTATCTAAATTAAGGGGGTGGGGCAGCCCTCCGTTACCCCCTTTATACTTAAACAATGAATCCCCAAAACCAATCAGGAAAACGCTTTATCACCATTAACCTGTATACAAAATTTGAAGAAAATCTGATAATTCTGCATGAAAAACCCATTTCTCTAAATTAAGGGGGGATTAGCCCCCCCTTTCCTCCTTTATACTTAACCAATGAACCCCCAAAACTCTTCAGAGAAGCGCATTATCACAATGAACCTATATACAAAATTTGAAGAAAATCGAATAATTCTGCATAAAAACTCATTTATCTAAATTAGGGGGGGTTATCCCCCCCTTTCCCCCTTTATACTTAACCAATGAACCCCCAAAACTATTGACAGAAGCGCATTATCAAAATGAACCTATATACAAAATTTGAAGAAAATGGGATAATTCTGCATGAAAAACCTATTTATCTAAATTATGGGGGGTTAGCCCCCCATTTCCCCCCTTTATGCTTAACCAATGAACCTCCAAAACTAATCAGGGAAGCGCCTTATTACAAGGAACCTATAAACAAAATTTAAAGTAAAACGGTTAGTTCTATCAAGAGTTATCGCGTTACGTACATACATACTACATACATACATACATACATACATACGTACGTACGTACATACAGAACCGGCGGGCACATAAGCTCTCAGGCTTTGATAGCCTGTGAGCTAAAAAGCATTATAAAACTGATATTTATGTGGTTATTAGAATACTATTCAAGTACATCCAATTTATGCAAGAAAATGTAAAGTTTAGTTCAAATAAAAAATAGAACTAAACAAACAATAATACATATGTTTAATGCGCCATGCAATTTCTTAATATCTAAGAAATAAAATATAACAAATTTGTGTCTCTTTACTTTTCATTAAAAATACTTTAAATTTTTTAAATAAGCACGTCTTACATAAACTAGATATAGGCACTACTATACGTAACTGATATAATTAGAAATGGATAAAATATAATTTCTCTTTTACTAACTCCACTTAGTTATTATTTTGAAAGAAAACAAGATTCATTCTTAAAAAGAATTATTTTCCTAAATGCACTAATGCAGTACTTACATATATGTAATGCCTAATCTATGGCTGACTTCTTTTTGAGAGCATGGGCAATATACTTGCAGATTCTAAAGAGGCGAAGATTCCAAGACGCTTTGTTTGACCGATGTATGATAGATCACATTGGCAATTAATATTGAAATACTCCAGAAAATTTTCATGCAATGGGATCCTTTAACTGAAAATGAATTTGGTTTTTCTTACCGCCTGTCTATCTGTCCATCTGTTTATCTGGTCGTCTGTCTGTCCGTGCTCTAACTCGCAAAAATATAGTCGGATTTCCTTTTGATTGATATATGTTAATGAGGTTTACCATAGAATGTTCGGTATTGAAAATTACGTTTGTAGCATTTATTATAGTTCGTTTACAGGGTTACTCAAAAGAATGCCGATACATTATAGTGCATGCGCAAAAGTCGTTTGCAGTGTATTTTAATTATGTTACATTATTTCAAACGTATTGAAACTGATATACATCACTCATGTGTACTAAAAGATGCTTACGATAGAATATGGTGATAGAATTTTTCTTCCATTTACAGGGACGCACAAAAGAATTCGGTTGCAGTATTACTGTCTATGAACAAAAATTGCTGGAAGTGCATTGTCAACGTTTATAAATTACACGTTTATAAATTTAACTAATTTTTTGCATATTACTTACTCTGTATAAATTCTATAGATGATATACAGGCCGCAAAAAATAATTCGAGTATATTATCGCTTATTGATAAAAATTGTTGAATGGGAATTTTCAACTGCGTGATGCGTTTCCAACCAGAACTAAATTTTGACATACTATTTAGTTTATATACAAATCTACAGATCAAATACAGGGCTGCACAAAGCAATTCGAATATTTTCCCGACTATACATGATAATTGTTGAAATTGGATTTTCAAGTGTGTTATGCGTTTTTCAAATTATTTACTTAGACATCATTTTTCACTTTATTAAACGGTGCAGTTTTGTTACAGTATTCTCTGTGTGTTGGAAAATTGTTGTATGTGTTGTATCTATGTTTGACGCATAATTTTTATTTCTTGTTAGCTTTGGAAGATTTTATAGATGGGGCCCTGGCCATCTGCCCCATTTGCTCTTTCGACAATCAGGTCCTGCTGGTCATGAAGACAAATATTCTGTGCGCGATTGACAAAAGTATAAACAAGAACGGCAAATCATGCGTCAAGCATAGATTATGAAACACTTTAGAATATATTCAGAATACTGTAACACAACTTTTCAGATTAATAAGGTAAAAAATGATGTCTAAGCAAAAATAGTCAAGGTCAAACCGGGCGAGGAGGCCTACCTTTCGGCTTAATCTCAACTAGCCCCACCCAGCAGGTTTGTTTACCTAATTATACTGAGCATTACTAAATTATACTTTGTGATATTGAGCAATAATTATACTATGTAATGCTGAAATACAAATTTTGAAAATACAAAATTCAAAAAATACAAATTCTGAAAATACAATTTACCAAACTTACTGAGCAGAACTAAATATTACTATGTGATACTGAGCAATAATACTACCATGTAATGATACTGTAAGATACTGAAGTAGGTAATAATAATGGATAGAAAAAAGTACAAAATGAACAATAATGAATGAATAATAATACTAGAGTAAACAATGATAAATTATGCTAAATATACTAAATAACACTGTATGATGCCATTAAGAATAACTAAATTGCTAAGGTTAGAGTTTATGTAGTGTGTAAAGGTCCTTATGCATATTAGAAGTCCAGTTTTGAAAAACACATAACACATTTGTAAATGGATGTATTCTACCTAATAGGTGGCGCTGCTATGCTGCATTATTCACGATTTCCGTGATAGCTGTATCCCAAAAAATTATGTATACGGGGTTTCATTCCACTGCCTAGACCTTGACAAAAATTGATGGTGATTAATTTTTAGTGTGTATCGTTCAAAAGGTGGCGATGTTAAACTTTGTTTTTCACGATTACTGTGACGTAGTTGCGAACCTTCCTTTTTTGTTTAAGTCAAAAATCATAGTTGAACAAGATTTCATTTAAAATTAAAGTCCTGAGAGTACCACACGAATACAAGATACATTTTATTAAATACATTTTCTGGTTTAAAAAATATTTATTTTATTCAAAAAAAGTTTGGCAGGAATGCCGTAAGAGCTATATCTCAAGAACTAATGCACATAATTTCATCAAACTATATATTCAGTTAGACTTTGACATAACTGGTGACATTTTGGTGTATATCTCCTTGCAAGTGATGCTTCTAAGCTGTGTTTTTCAGAATTTAGGTGATATTTGTGTCACAACGTATATTGAATATAATTTAGCAGAATATTATGTGCAGGATGCTTTTTCTGATAATCGATACTGCTTCAATTTTGCCTTTGATCACTTAATAGAGGGCGCTGCTAGCCTATGCCTTGTGAAATATTCTTAATCGCATCCACAGTCAATTGATGCAATTTAGAGAGCGTGGATTTCCGTTTTATTAACTCCATTCTTGTAACTTTCAAACACTTTAAACTAAATTGTTGCTATAACCTTTCAATTTTGACTTCAACATTGGCTGTGGTCCCGATGTTTTAGTATTATCTTTATGGTTTTTGCGATGAAAGTTATAGTTGAGATTATTGTCTATTGTGTAGCAACACTGTAACAAAAATTCAGGAACGTTCCTGGAAAATAATGGGCAGCTAATGTGCCTAATTTATACCAGTAACATTTCTGGCAAAAAGCAGAAAACTTTTTTAAGAATTCAGAAAAGTTAATATTAAAAGTCAGTAACTTTCCTGGATTTATAGTGGTAAGGTTTCTCAATTCTTCAGAAAGGTTCCAGGTTTAAGTCGGTAACCTTCCTGGAAAAAAACATGAACGTACTAAAATCTTCCCAGTAAAAACCAGTAACCTTCCTGGAATAAATCAGCAATCTTCCAAAAAGATTTAGATATGTTCACATCCTGTCATCTTCCTGGTAAAAAGCAGGAACATTCTTTCAGAATTTAGAAAAGTTCCGCAGAAAGCCAGTAATAGTACTTGAAAATATAAGGAAACAGCCTATATATTTCAAGAATGTTTCTGATACAGCAATATGATTTTTGTTGATAGGTAACTCACAATTTAATTAGCTTAAAAGTTTTGCAAAGTAATATTTGTGTGTTTTAAGAATATTTTAAAATATTTAACTTATAAAAAATATATTTCTTAATTTAATATTTATCTTATAAACATATTTGTTTAATTATAACATCAAATTTGTCTGTGTTTCTTTTTGTTAATGTCACTGTATTTAAATTGTTTCTTACAAAATATAGTTTGATGTTAAAAATAAACTTGTTTTTAAGATAAATATATGTTGTTTCATTTTAAAATTGTATAATGTTTTCTTTTTTAAGCTAAATATTTTGAAAATTCATGAAATGCATTAAAAATTAGTTTACGGGTTCAGAGATTATATCTATGTCTTAAGATTGGGCCAAAATTTGTTTATAATTCCAAATACAGAAAAAAAGCATAGATAAACTCCGAAAAAAATATGCAACCTGTTTAACTTTATTTTTAAACAGAAATTTTGCTAAAATATACACAAATTTAGGTTCAGTCTTAATATAATAAATTCGTAAAGATTGCAGGTAGAAACATTAACTAATTTTATAAAATTATTGTGCACAATTTAAACAAAGTATGTTTTTTACTTTTTGAGATAGACCAATTTACAGTATCTTTTTAATCACTGCTTACAGTGAGAACAACATATAATATTTTTTAGCCATTACTCGTATAAATATCGGGATTTTTTAATACACGTTATCTTAAAATGCTCAAACGATGTTGTTCTTTCGTGCTTTTTTTTTTTTCGAAAAAGTTAATTTTTTGAAGATTAAAATTTATTTCCTTTTAAAAAGCAAGCATACTCCAAATGTACAAACATAGTAATATTTTTCATATATGAGTAAATGTACATTTTAAAATATTATAATCCTTGCAATATAGGTTTAACTCTTTTTTTTTCTTTCAGATTGTCGGATGCTTTTTAATGGGGCAGAAAAAGTATTTTATACACTTATATTCCGTTGCTCTCAATGTATGCATAAAATTATAAAAGTAATAATAATAATAATAATAATAATAATAATAATAATAATAATTATTATTATTATTATTATTATTTTACACTCGCCATTTATGGATTTTATTTGGTACAAAAAGTTACATAAACAACTTTAAAAGTCAGAAGCATGAAAAAAAAAAAAAACTTTTAAACAGTAAGTATTGTTTACTAATTTTAGATTGTAGAAATTAAAAGCTTGTAGCTTAAAGGAAAAAAAAACAGAATTGTGAAAAAAATTTCCATCATTTATTGATTTAAAATATTTTTAATTATATTAAATTACGTACATACCTTTTTTTTCTTGATTATCCAACTATTATTCTGGGGAATCGTAAGAAGATTTTAATCCAAGAATCAAGGACAATTAATAAACTAAATCTAAAAAGCGACCGGGTGACAATGGAAGAAATATATAAAACACTTCGCAAAGCCAACCCAGTTACCATTTGACTAATTATTGCATGAAATTAGGTTAAAATTATATTTTAAAATATTTCCGCTAGCCAAAAGAACGTACATCTACCGGTTCGTAGTTCAAAGAATAAAATGGCAGGTTTTTGACAGTATCCAGTATGGCAGCTGATTTTTATTCATTGTTTTTCTTCCACATATGATAAGATTACCGCCTCACTTCCACAAAACATTTTCAGGAAAGTTTTCATTTCCTAATAAATCTCAATAATCACCTCTTTCAATAATATATTTTTTTAACTCAAAGCTGCTGTACGCATTGGTGCAAGGGAGCCAAGATGCCGGACAGCGAAAGCTAATAACCATGATAACAGAGACGTTGCCACGCAAAAAAAGCTTAATCCCTGAATTCATGAAACTATATGCAAAAGAAACTTGTTTTTTGTCAGGAATCTGATAGAAACCTATGGACAAACGGAACGTGCCTGGAAATAATTAGTGATGTTACAGAATTTTCTTACAGTGAATGCACCACATTTTATCTTTGAGATTAAGCATTAAAACTGTATATGTTGACCTAATTTTAAATTTTATAACCCAACAGGGTGTGCTGTTATTTTTTATACTATGTTGCACTATGCTTTAGATCAGCGCTTCCCAACCTTTTTTCTCTCACGTACCCCTTTCTTAGACTTTTCATTTATGCGTACCCCTTCTCACATAAACCCATTCTAAATATTTTTGCTTTCGTTCATTAGTAATATTCTTATGATACTTAGTAATGTTAGATGCAGTTCTCTTTCAGAATTCCAATTTTCAACCACTTATCCATTTTGAACCACAACATAATATTAACATAAAATCACTAAAAACACTAAATATTAGCTAAAGATTTCAAATTAAGCATTCACAAAGAAAGGATGAATCTCGACACCCATTAATATAAGTTAATGAGTTTATGCTAATACTGACCAGTCGCACACTAAAATGATGGCCTGCTTTCAAATGGGGTTAAAATGAAATCGTAGAAAACAAAAGCCTCGATACGATTAATTTTTTTTCTGGCTGTTTATAGAATTACTAGAAAGAAAACAACAAAAGAAAAGTAGGGACACATGTGAATTCGCAAGATATTATTACAGGGTACATACCCTTTTTAACAAAGTTTATTCCAGGAGTTTTCAAGGAGTCTCAAAATTTTTTTCCTGGAGATTTGTTTTGAGTTTTTAATACAACCTCGTTATCTTTTTTCAAGATGGTATATACCGGGATGGGGTTGTTTTTCGTGAAATGTGAATCTTCAAAAATCTTACCAATTTTAAATTAGTAAAAAGCCTTGGAAATTTGAGACTTAAGAGAATGTTGATTTCTCCAGTTGATACGTATCAGAAGCAAAAATTAATTTAAAACTTTTGTTTAAATTCCCTCAATATTTTAATGCCAAATTCACTGCTATGAATTAGAAGTTCCCAGTTTAATTTGATTTTGTGTTTCCCCACGAGCTCAATCGTTCTTCTTACCTGCCGGTTGCGCATGTTTACTGTGTAATACACTTTCTGCGTCGGTTGTGCGAACTGTGCCAATTGCAGTTAACATTGCTCTATGATGAAATAATTAGATTTTTTGTGATTTTCCTTCAAAATCAATAAATTTTTAATATTTAATATTCTCAAAATTATAGAGAGTAAAAAAATAATTAAAATATCGTAGTTTTAATATTTTCCAGGAGTTTTTTTTTTTATTTCCAGGAGTCACAGGTAAATTCCAGGAGTTTTAAGGGCCCTTGAAGAAAAACATGGAAGGAGTATGAACCCTGTTATTAGGAGTGGGCAGAGATAATGGTGACATATGATCAACCAATTACTAAGTTTAGGCATTTTCCTTTATTTTATGCGAATGCCTATTTTAATTTTACACAAGTCTCTCTTAAATGAAAAGTAAATGAAAAGTTTTTCTGTTTTCATTTTAAGTTTTATTTTTTGCGTTATCCGCCATTATCAAAATAATTTTCAGGTACCCCTGGTGGTTTCATCACGTACCCCCAGGGGTACGCGTACCCCAGGTTGGGAACCGCTGCTTTAGATTCATAATTGTTGATGCTCTTATAAATTAATATATTAAAAATGATATAGAAAAAATTGTGATGGCCACAGAATACTAGGTTTTTATTGTGTAGAGCTGCATTGCTTTTCAAACAACGATTTATAGTGCTAATTATTTTCGGAGAAACTCTGTAGCTCCCATAAACAGTTAAATCAAATATTCATGATAGAACAGTTTTAACTTATGAATAAATTTCAATTCCCGAATTTAAACTTAACGTAATTAGGCATAATAATTTTAAGGTCTGTACTGCATTCATTTACAATAAAAATATAAAAATCTTAAAAGTTTTATAATGATTTTGTAATTCAGATTGAAATTTCTTTATCCAATTAAATAATACAGAATAATACAGTAGTATAGAGTATCGTATTTATAGTTTATATCCATCGTTTTCCTTTTAGAATAAGATAAATTGAATATTTTAAATTTAATTATATAAATAGTTTTTTATGATTAGCGTTATAATTGATACTGTATTGTACGATAAAAAATGCTTACAAAATAGTAGCATAGCTGCTTTTTACATTCTTTTATTTAACTCAACTCATCCTATAAGATTTCCTCCCCAATTTATCAACTAGCTCACTGTATTGACTGTATCTTTCTGAGTTTTCACGATATTTGACTGGTCTTTTTATATGATTTGCTGTATAGAATTGACTACCAAATCATGAATCTTTGATATACTTCGCGCATGCGCAGTAAAAAATTATTTCATACAAATGCCCATATCTCATCAAATATCCAATATATTATTTTTTTAATTGCAGTATACTGTTCTTGAAGTCAAACATGTGCTTTACATCTTCGAAGTGCAAGGTCAATTTGTCAAGAATTTTAGCAGATATTCGACAAACCGTGTAAAATGCGAAAGCTTCCAACTCTGCCCCTTAGTTCTTGGACAGCAGTGTATATCCTATTGCATCAATAGACTTTATTGAATCTCTTCTTCGGCCTGAATTATTTCGCAGCGGATTGTATTTACTCATTGGTCCGGTAAATTTGTATTATTGGAAACTAATAATTAATTTAAGTTATTCCCATTTAAATTCACTATTCCTACAGCATTTTCTTCATTTAACTTGTGGAAAAGTAAAACTATATGGGAGGCAGACTATTTCATTTGAAAACAAAGCTTTTCCAGCGAAGAATATTCAAAAAAATATTCGTTGTATAGGTTTTTGGAAGAGTGAAATTTTCGCCAGGACTTATAATGCGCAGACTGTATTATGAAATTCGAAAAGAAATCCTTTAGAAGTATATCAGTACCTTCACACTTATCGCTTTGAATACTGTTGTATTGTAAGAAAAATTCTTATAAAATATTTGCGTATATGTTTCCTTCTAGTAATTCTCTCGATATTGTAAAACTCAAACTTTCAGATTGTTTTATCGACAAAAATATATTTATGAATTATTCACTACGTGCCTTGGAAGCAATCATATTTTCATCATTTGCTCTACATCACTTTTGAAAAGGGGAAATTTTTTTACAATCATGCGAAAATTATCCAAAGGTCACATTTTAAAAAATACATCGTCTTAGAATCCTTTCTATTATTCTGACCAAAACAAAACAAAATCTTTTTCTCATTTAAAACAGAATTTGCGCTCGTGGAAACGAAATGCCATTTGGGATGTAGTTATTATTTTATGGCATGGGTTCGAGAATTAGGTAAAGTACTCCAATTGAGGTCTCACAGTGACGGTTAGAGAGTATATTTCAAAAATTTCAAATAGCTACATCCAATTATTTTAATCGCAAAATAATCTGTACGGTAAAAAATCATAAATACGTTAACAAAATTATTTCAACTGTAGAAATAGTGACAAAAAAAAAAAAAAACGTTTTGTGTTCTATGTGTAATGCAAGAAAAACTTGGTGACATATTGTCATCTGCCACCATTTTTTGTTACCGTGATTGGCAGGGTCACCCGAATACACCTCAATCGGTGTTTGTCGCTAGGGAAATTTAAAATTCTAGGTATACGCGACACATCCGCTAATTGAGTCCGACATGAAAAACGCCATCAAACGTGAGATTCTGTATTGTTTTTTAGCTGTGATTTATTTCTCCCCATATCTCTTATGCGATGCGTCATCATCTGTGAACGTATACACTTTATAAAATTTTGTAATTCGATTAAATTTATTTGTTTGTTGTCGCCTACGTGGTTCTCGTTGATTTACTTTGTGCTTGTTTATGTCTCTTTTTCTAGATTAGTTTTTTAACGCTATATATGGTTTTTCAGAGTGAATATAATTTTGCGATGAAAACAAATAGGGTGGTGACATTTGAGATTTTCGAAATTTTATTATTGTAACCATAACTGTGAGACCTCGATTGCTGTTCTTTGCCTCATTCTTGAGCCTATGCCCTAAAATAAACCATATCCTCAATGTCATCCCGTTTCTATTAACAGTACGGTGGCTAAGGACTCGTATATCTGATTATGTTTTTATAATCACTTTGTATATGCATACCCGTGTGTGCATTGTATAGTATTGCTCTCTTATTTAACTTGATTTATGTGTGTAAAAAAGGAATTTTGTAATTGATTTTTCACTCTCTTCCTGATCTACTAGAATTAGAAAAGTTACGTCCACAGGTGTGTTTCAGATGGAAATACAGCATTTTAATATTTTTAAAACTTAATTATAAATTAATAAATTAATTTTAAGGCATTTTTACGTTAGTTGGACGTGGATGATAAATCGTGAAATAATCTTTATGGTTACAACTGTTAAAGAGTTTCAAAACAATGAAGTTCATTATCGCCCAAACCACGCTCGTCAAAATATGCTACTATGCAACTTGGCTGCGATGCTGCAACAGCGAAGTATTTTAAATGCTAAAAAATAGAAAATAGAAATAAAAAATAAAGAGTGTTATAATTAAAAAATACTCTTTTATCATTTAATAGTTTAATATTAATTAAATTAGGTTTTTAAGCTGAGAAAAACAATTTAGAATTCCTGAATAGGTAATTTAATTAATACTTTTCTTTCTTTCTTGTTTTCCTGTTTCAAAGAAAAACAGAACAAAAATTACATATTTTTAAATAAATTCACCGAGCTTTCTATGAAGAGTAAATCGAAGCTGGGAATTTTCAGTAATCTGGGCCTTGCGTGATTTTTAAGATAAATATTAAATCGTTAAAAAAGGGTGTTTTTAAAAAAGACTATTTTTATTTTATATATTATATATTTTCAGAAACTCGCCAAATATCATATATACATACGTATTAGACAAATACATATTATTATGATAAAAACTTTTTAACATAAAAATTTCTGGTGTTAAAAACGTTGTTTTATATGCTTTTATTAAATCTTTCTTTATCTTACTTTTTCGAATAAAAAAAGAAATCTGAATTTCCAGAAATATAAAAAATCGTATTGCTTTTACAATGCTTTTACAACCTCGGTGTAATTTCTGTTCTTTAGTTAGCAAAATACAGATAATTTAGCTCATTTCTTTAATTTAGCTATTATTCATAATTTTCGTCTCTAATTTTTTAAACTGCCAACTGTTGCGTAAATCTTTTATTTCGCAGTAAAAGTTTTTCAATACTTTCTTTTCTTTCAGCTAATATTATTGCATTGATTACTCTCTTACTTAATAATTACCGTTTTGCAGTGTATTAGTACGGAAACATTAGTGGACAGAAAGTAATTACGGATTTTTTATGAAATATTAAAGCAGAAAGTTGTTAAAATAATAATTAGCATTTCACGGAGCAATTGAGACTGATAATTGCACTCTTTTTAAACAGGTAAAAGCAATTGAATGTAATTAGAGTGACGTACTATATATTCACAAATTCAAATAATAAAAAGTCTGTAAATTAAGAAGGAGAAAGAGTAAGAAAAAAATATCTAAGTACGTATTATTATCTGTCTATTTTTAAATATTTACATCAGAATATATTTAAATTTTAGAAAATAACTAATGGTTGTACATTGTAATAATTCATTATTGGTACTGATATTTTACGTATATATTTTACGTACATTGAAGAATATCTCATGACATAAAATGTTACAGTTCTTTGTTGATAATAACAATATAAAAACAATGCAGGATTCTTTAAAATTCCATTCATCAAAATTTTATAACTGTGCTTATCTTTACAGAAGTAAGACAAGTTAAAATGCTGTCACAGGGTCGCATAAAAGAAGTCAATTATAATATACCCTATGGGCGGTAATTATTTAAAATGCATTCTAGTGCCATTTTGGTATTTTAAAAACTACAAAATTTGTATATGCTACTAAAGCTTACTGGCGGCATGTTCTCCACTGAAAATATGCGATGTAACATTTATAGTTGTTTTACAGGAGAACAAGAAATGATTCACATGCATTATACTTTATAGCCAATTACTGTTGGGAGAGTTATTTTCTATGATCAATACTTAACTAATGATGCGTCATGTATATCTGTATGTATAACTGAGTCTTCAATTAACTTTTTGAACGTATTTTAAGATTTCTTCCCATGAAAGAATCTCGCTCACATCTTCAGAAAAAGCATCGCCATTGTCAAATTTATATAATGATACATTTTTTTTATTATTAGTTTTTTTACGCTTGTAGCGCCCCTGATCGGAAATTGCTTAAATGAAATTTTAAAATGTTTTTATTTTAATGTTTTCACGTATAGCAACCATACTCCAAGTTAAAATTTATAGGGAAATTTACACTCAGCTTTCTTTTACGCCGATAACGTCTCCTATAGAGAAATATATTAACCAAATTTAACTAATTTTTTATTTTATTTTGCACTGTTTGACGTCCGTATTCAAGATAAAAATAAGTAGTAAAATTGATTCAACACAATTTTCTTTGTCGATTATAGCGCTACTGGGTGGGGGGAGAAGGAAGAACAGGGTAACTGAATTTAAATAAAATTGATTTTTTATGTTTCACTATATGACAGGTATACAAGTGTCACAGATACAGCACATATTTCTATTGTGTTTATAGCGTCTCTCGGCGGGAAATATGGTAACTAATTTAGCTAAAATAAAATTGACTTTTTATGTTTTGTTTTTAAATAAATCTTCAGAATAAGCCTCTGCCATGATCAAATCTATGTTTTAGTCGAATTTTTCACGTGGTAGGTTTTTTTACGCTAGTGAGAAATTACATCACTAAAATTTTAAAATGGATTTTTCTTTCAAATTTTCTCAAATGACAACCATATTCCATGTTACAATTACGGAATACAGAACCAACAAAATTTTCTTTTGCGTTTATAGCGTCCCTCGGAAGAAAATATGTTAACCAAATTTAAGATTTTTTTTTTCTTTTATGTTTCACTGTATCACAACAGATTCAATACAATTTTCTTTTGGGTTTATAGCATCCCTTGGTGGAAAATAGGGTAACTAATTTAAAAAAAAAATCAGTTTTTATTTATACATAAAATCAAAATATTTCAGACACATAAAAACAGTTAAAATACATGAAAACTACTAAAATTAGACGTTTCGAGTTCAATTTTAGTACTCCTTATCAGTACGCACATAACGGACATGAAAAACGCTAATAAACGATCTCTGAAAAAGAACTTGTAATCCATCAATTAAAGTAAAGGTCAAACAGATCAAATCAAAACTGTATACTCAGATGGAATAGGACTTGCATAGTTGAGAGGTGGGTCTGCCAATTTCGTATAACACTGGTTTTTATTTTTTTTTTAAATAAATTTTCAGATTAACTTTCTGTCATGGTCATATTTATGTTTGGATAAAAAATTTCACATGGTAGGTTTGTTTTGCGCTGGTAGTGGCCCCTTGAGAGAAATTGCATGAATTAAAATGCATTTTGTTATGTTTTCTTATATGGCAACCACACTCCAAGATAAAATTAAAGAAAACAGATTTAACAATTTTTTTTTTTGCTTTTATAGGGCCTCCTGGGATGATACATAGTAACCAAATTTAATTAAAATTTATTTTTAAAAGTTTTTTTAAAAAATAAATAATTAAGAATAAGCTAATTTAGAATAAGCTTCTGCAATGGTCAAATGTATGTTTTGATAAAAAAATTCACATTATAGGCATTTTGTACGCTGGTATCGCACCTGGTGGTAAATTGTACAGATAAAATTTCAAAATAAATTTTGTTATTTTTTCCCGGTGACAAACACATTCAGATACAATTAGATAGGAAAGATTAAACTGAACTAGAGTTGCAAAAAACCGGTTTATTCCCAGGTTTATACCGGGTTTTTTCTAGCCTTTGAAACTCTAAACTGAACTTTCTTTTATTCTGCTAACTTCTCCTACCGAGAAAAATGTTAACCAAATTTAAATTAATTTTTTTTTTTTTATGTATGACATTCAAATAAAAATAGGTACTACTGATTCAACGCAATTTTCTTTTGTGTTCATAGCGACCCCTGGCAGGAAATAGGTTATCTACGCTTAAGTAAAATTGATTTTTTATGTTTCACTGTATGAAGACATTTACAGTGATTACTTAGAATTTAACTCATTTCATAATCCAAACAAAATTTTCAATTATGAATATGGAAATAATTACAAATTAACCCTTTTTTACTAATACTAACCTATCAACTAAATTGTTACAGAAAACAATGAAATGCAACACATATGCAATTAATCTGTCTGTTGGACTATCCATATATACACAATTTAAATTTCTTAAAATGCTCTTAAATTTAAGAATTTTAAATTTGTTATTGGCGTATATTACTGTGTGTTTCCACCAATGAAAGAACTGGGAACAAGTTTGTAACGGGTTAGTCAGCTGTGAATCGAGAGGGGGGGGGGGTTGCATACTAAGGGCGCAGTGGGCTGAGCCTCCTTGCGCATTATATTGTATTTAACATTCGTCGACGTTAGGCAACTTAACTCCGGACAAGAACAGAGTAAAACACAGTTGAAAATGTCATAGCACCAGCTGAAAAAAAAGTTCAAACACTTTATTTTTATTTTTATTTTTATTTAAAAGCATAAAGCAGACATCTGTTCTTTAATGTTGAAACTTAAAACCGTTGAACAGTAAAAACAATATAATGCACATAATCATAATCTTGAATAGTAACAACATGTTATGTCAGACATTGAAAAATCGCAGGTTTCTAAAAAACAGAGCTATTTCCATATACCATTAACGACGTAATACATTCCATTTGAACACAGTATATATAATAATTTAATCTATCATGTCACGCAACACATTTGCCTAAATAATAGATGCCAAAAATAAAATATCAGAAGAAAATCTCTTCGCATGCAGCCGAACGCAGAAACTGCGAAAAATGCGAAGCCACTGACAAAATGAGGGGGGGGGGGGGGAGGACAATGTGTGGTGCAAAGGATTTTGCTAGCAACTCGGAAAAGGAATTAGCAGAATGATTAAAACTACTTGAAGACATTTTAACCTGCGAAAAACTCTTATACCTGCCCGTCAATATTAATAAAATATATAAATATTTAGCATTCAGTAGATTTTGAGTTATATATTTCACAATGAAATATATGTATTAAACATGTTTAACTATTATTATTATTATTATTATTATTATTTAATTAACACATTTATTTAACCGATTTTTTTTTCAATTAAATGTTAGGCGCAAGCCGCAGGTGCTTGAGAGCAGAGTACATTCAACGTGCCTTTGCTCAATCTGTAGGCACTTCTGTACTCTAGCCTATGCGGCATTCAGTATATGCATGACAAGTCATGAAAGGCCCCTGAATGTAATATGAACTGTTAAGAAGCCGCTTCTGTAGATGTTCGACTATTATTTTAATGACTATTTTTAATGTAACAACAGTTATTTGCTTTACTGTAAATTAAAAATAACAGATATTTTACCTCTAAGTTGCATATTGTATTAATTAATAGAGTTTCTGTTTTATTATGCAATTACCCCTCATGCGTATGTCATAGGGTGCTTACATTGTAGGATGGGATGGGGGAGGGAATAACTAGTTTAAAAATAAAGAGCCTCGCAACAGTTTTTGCAGCTGGCCTCACTTTTACAAAGAACGGTTATGGCAGAGAGCAGGGATAGGCTCGGAGAGTGCTGCATCTCTTATTGTGTTTGTAATTACAGTTGTACTCACTGTATTTACAGTTGACGAGTCCGATTTCTCTTGTGATTAAAATAATGACGACCCAGTATGTGGGAAAAAAAAGTCTCATACTAATTTCTCTGAAAGAAATGGCAGGCTGCTGATTTCAAGAGGTAACAGCGGTCGAGACGAAAAAAGTAAAAAAAAAATGTATTCGTAGAAAGGAGCTACACTTAATAGAATTAAATTTCTGGTTCAAATCATGCAACACTAACCCTCATCAAAATTTAAAATCTGATACTAGGAGTGTTAATTTACCACACACGTTTTCAAAGAATTTCCGTTGCTCTGAGATGACGACTGTTTAAAGAGAAAAACACTTTTTAGTATGAGAAAATAGTATATATAGAAATTTAGACAAATAAAAAATTAAGTTAATCTGATTTTTAGTTTAAACTCAAATTCGTGGAAAAATTGAATCTTGCTCATATCACGTTTAAATTTTTATCAAAATATATAAATTTCAGTTCAAAATTCATCACAAGTGAATGAGATTCATGAGTTTAAATTCAACGAGTTTGTTCGCGTAGAACACTTCTTACAACATATGATACATTGTTAGTGAGAGAAGTAATGAGATGCGTAACATACCGAAATGAGACCTGTGGTTACTTTTATTTTGCTTGGTTTTCTTATAAAAGTTTTATATTATAATAATTATTTTTTTTATTTTTAATCTTTAATTTCATTACTTTTTTCTCATCCCAAACGTTATATTTCTTAAATCGTTCTCAAATACGACACCAAAATTGTCTTAACTTGCCAAAACTGGAATTTCTCAATCGAACTTTCCCCTTTGGATTAAAAGCTCTTTCTTCGATTTCCAATGATTTTCGTTCTTCTTTGATAAAATTTGCTACGCGTGAACTCTGTGGCAATTAAACGTATTAATTAATTATTTAATGATTTATTTTGTAATAACGTAATATATATGTGTTTTAATGAGTTGCTATTTTGTTTTACGCAGACAAATAAAAAATATTTAGCAGAAATTTTACGATTAATCGAAAACTTGAAAAAGGAAGGATATTCAAAGTATGTCTGACGACAATCCAGGAGAGTCAAATAGAAACTTTTATATTGATAGATACTATATAAATACAAAATAGTGTAAAATAAAGTATGCTACGAGCTTAAAACCGAAAACGTTTCGCACTGTGAATGTTTTTTTCTGGCATAAAAAAGTTTGCGAATAATATAGAAGATGCAACTGGAGCATTTTAAAAAAATAGCAGATTTTTCTTTTAAATAGTCGATTTTCTTATATTTGTTTTCGTGTATTAAATCATGATTGATATATTTTTGTGTGAAATATGTAATCTTATTTTTTCATCATTATTAATAGTATTTACTTTTTAAAAGTATATTTATATATATGTGTAGTTCTGATTGTAAATATTATTAAAATTTAATTTTCTCTATTGATATGTATTAATGATTTTATACTATATATGTAGAAATGCTTCAGTGTGACTTATGCAATAAGCAGCAAAATGTATTTTTTGATTTCAAGAAAATAAATATTTTTGTTAATATTTACTTTACTAATGTAAATTTATAAATTTTTTATAGTTATGTTATTGATTAATTCGTAACTAATGTTATTTTTATCGTAACTTAACACTTATCACACTATCATAACTTAATTTGAAGGTTCAATCAATATAAACATAAATCAAAAGATAATCAATTTTAATTATTATCCTCCCAAAATTACAATATTCAGACAAAAACTTTCAACAATTTTGATATATACTGGCATATAAAATATAAGTTTTCAACGTTTAAATTGAATTTATAATAAAATATTGTAGTTCAATATTTAATATCTAAATTTGGTATTTAATATTCTCGAATGACAGATTTAATATTACTATTCTTAATATTTGCACTACATATTTACTGTAAAGAAACTCGAAAGACTGGCGTTTTGCTTGAAATTCATCTTATCCCTTTTGACATGGAAATATTTTGTTAACCACAGAAATCATATTCAGGAAAAAAACTCTTTACATATTTTTTACCATCTATTCATATATATCTCTCTTTTTCTGTGCAGATTCTTTTCTGCAAATATAATTTAGTATTTTGAAATATTTTAATACAAGAAATATTTTTCAAAGAGAAATATCAAAAGTATATTTTATAATGGAATATTCATACCAGCCTCGTAACCAGACGGAGGCAGCGTGGGTTGCGTCCCCTCCCCGTAGCAACTCCTTCAATCCCATCAAGACTTATCCTTTAATATAAATACCATCTATATTCCATAAAAAAAACTCTGTGGTGAAATGCTTTATGACAGGGAAGCTTCTGTCTATGTTTATTTGTCATTAAAGTGCAGGCATCAAATATCAAATGTGCATTAGCCCAACCGAAGCATTTTAAAGCCTCCCTCTGCAATTGCCAACTGGTTATGGACCGGATTCATACTTTATTCCATTTTTTAATTTTTGTCAAGATATTTATTTGTATGTATAATGTTTATACAAATTTTTGTCACTTATTGTTGAAAGCTGGTGGCATAAAAGACAAAATTTCCTAAATATTTGTATTCCTTTTTTGAGTTTGTCGTTGGTTTCTTTTCCTCATTAACAGGTGAAAAACGATGCCTTTTCAGTAGAACCAAGGCAAATTATATTACATAAGTGACATATAAATTTATTTGAGGTTCACAAAATTTTAGGCACGAAATAACAAAATTTGAATTTATGAAAGGCTTCGAAAGAAATTTTATAAATAAATTTATTATTCGGAAAAAATACTTTTATTCGTAAATATTTTCCATTTTAAAGAATTTATCATTTGCTATTTTTATAGTTATGATATAATAACACGATTATTCAAAATATACGGACTTTATATCCCAGAGCTTTATCTCAAAAAGCAAAAATATTACTGTGTTAAAATGTGAGAAGTTTCATACAGTGCTGTACCGGTTCTGGAAAACATAATGTAATGTGTAAATAATGTAAATGCCAGTAATGCAATATGTAAATAATATAAGTTCTTGTAAATAATAATGCCGAATTACAGATACAGGTTAAACTGGAAAACGAATGTAGAAAAACATTCCTGAAAACCTGAAGTCTTTGTTTTCAAAATAACATTGACAAACTCTAAAAAGTTCATATGTAAAATCCCAGAAATCAAGTATCTGCTACCAATACAAATCGAAATATCGATATTGTTCCAAATAATGTTAGATAATGTCACCAGTATGCCGAGTAAAGGCTTCTGTATTGAAAAGGTGTAAATTATACCATTGAACTGTAAGGGAATAAGTAATAACTGACCGCTTCTGTATTTAGCAACTGCGTTTCTTGTCCATTCGCTATTTGTGTCCTCCTTATTGTAGTAGTATGTTATTTTAGTGTCTGTGGCTGAAGGTGTGGTTGAAGGTGTGCATTTTAAGCAGTACTGCAATATTTACCAAATAAAGCTCATCAACTACTTGTATCGGAAAAGAATAGCATATTCTTTGTGATTGTCTCTCAAAATAGTCAGGAATTATAAACCAATGACAAACTTTCTCACGTTGTTACTTTCTTTATAATTGTTCTTGTATAATTACTGTTGGACACATGGTACATAACAGTTATTAGGAAAACAACACACTGTATCACGAGACACACATGTCAAAAATGAAAAAAATTAATGGTATGAACAATACATGTAGCTAGAACATGTGCGAGTAATAACGAAAGAAAACTATAACATGTGTAGGATCAATTGGTGCAATTAAATAAATTCATGTACAGGGCTACGCATAGAACAAGATACAGTGTCGTTTATCGTTGGTAATTGCTGGAAGTGAGTTTTAAGTTGCCTTATGATTTTTTTACCTGAATTAAATTTTAGTTAAAGATGTGGTGTGTACAAAAGTAATACAGGGCTGTAAAAATGATTACGAGTGCATTTCATCGATAGGCGAAAATTGCTAAAAGTGGATTTTCTAACTGAACTAATTTTTATCATGCTATCCAAGTCTATAGATCATATACCTCACAAAATAATTGGTGATAATAAATCTAATTTATTTATTATTATTATTATTATTATTATTATTATTATTTTGTTCTGAGTTGAGCTTGAAAAAACTCGACGTTTTGTTGTGAAATTTTCGCCTGAAATGTGTCCGGCAGAACAAGGTGATACATTCAATTTTAGTAAAGATTCAATACATTTTTCGAGCAGAATTTCGAATTTTTGTCTTCATGAAATCCAGCTTACAGTTCACTAATATTTTAAGTTAATAATTCAACTATATTTCCTCTTTCACCTTATTTAATGATGTGGTTACGTTACAGTTTTCTGCTCTAACTCGCGTAAATTACTCGGATTGCCCTAAAATTTTTGTAAGTTATTGTCGTTTACTATAGCATGATCCTTATTCAAAATGAAATGTGTAGCACTTATAGTTTTTTTTACAGGGACAGTCAAAAGTATTACGTTATATTAAAGCACAATGGGAAAAAATCGTTTCAAGTGCATTTTGATGATGCTATGCCATTTGAAACATGATGAAATTGATATACAATTATGAAACGCACGAAAACATGCTATTTCTTTATTATGGAGTGCAAAGCATTTATTATTCATTTACAGGGTCACACAAAAGAATTCTGTTGTACATAATTGTACGGGGAAAAATCGTTTGTGGTGTAATTTAATAATGTTTCACTATTTCAAACATGATGATATTTATATGCTGAGGTTTTACTATACATTGATCACTTAAAAGTATGGTGTGCATTGCGTTTATCGTTCATTTGCAAGGACACACAAAATATATGGCCTCCAGTATAAGTGCAATAATTACAGTCTATGTGTGATAAGCGCGTTTTCAACATTGGTTTGCGTTTTTAAATTTAACAAAATTTTGCACAGTACGTGGTGCGAATAAATTCGATTGATCACATACGGGCACAAAGGAATTCGTTGCACAAGGGGGTTGCACAAGGGAATTCGTAAGTATTACACACTATGGGAGTGAATTGCTGGGGGTAGTTTTTAATGGTGTTACGCAGTTTCCTGCTGAACTATAGTTAGTAGACTTATAGAAGCTTGTGGAAAATAAATAAATTCATATACAGGGGTACGCAATGAACAAGGTACATTGTTGTTTATGGTTGGTAATTACTGGAAATTTGTTTTAAGTTACCTTATGCATTTTTTACCTGAATTAAAATTTAGCTTAATATGGGGTGTGTACAAAAATCTTTATATAATATGCAGGGTTGTACAAAAGATTTCGAGTGCGTTTCTATCTATTGGCGAAAATTGCTAAATGTGAATTTTCTAAATGAACTAAATTTTATCATGCTATGCAGTATATATCCTGATCTATAGATCATACACAGGGTTGCACAAAATAATTCAATTGCATTTTTGACTATGGATGGTAATTTCTAAAACTGGATATGTTTCCTTACATACATATTTGTTTACTTACATATATTCTTTCATCTTATTTAACGGCGAAGTTTCGTTACTGTTTTCTGAATGTGTTGGAAAGTGTTTCATAATCTATGATTGACGCATGATTTTTCGTTCTTGTTATTTATTATTTTATAATTATAAGAACAACGCAAAATTTATAAATGGATATAAATGTATTTAAATTTAAATCGGTTTAGATTCCTAGTCATTTAAATTATGTGTAATTTTTTTTTTTATCTGCAATCTTCTTTTTTACTACAAAAAATGATTTTTAACAGTTTATCAATCACCTAAAAACTCCTAAAGGATAAATGGAAAAGAAAAAAAGGTTGTAGAAAAGATTAAAAATGTTATGATATTATGTTTCCAGAAAAAACGTCACGCGAGTGATGCAGCTGAAAATACTCTCTCTCTCTTTCTCGCTACATACACCGTTCTTCATAAGAAGTAAATAGATAGAAAAACATCTACCTTGAAAATACCTTACTTATATTTATGTATAAGGTCGCTCAGAGAAGAAAGGCGATAGTACGAAACGTATTTTGTTTTTAACAGACTTAATGATTTTCAATTCTTCTACAAATTATATATGCAAAAATAAATATAATTACACATTTTATCAACCGACATTAAATGATGTACATATAATTTAATTTAAAATTTATGAGGGAAGAACCATGAAAGAGCAATATTTCCTGAGGGAAAAAAACCCTTGCTAGCACCAATAATCTAAATAAAGGATTTTTAACCTTTTTGCTTCCATGGGTACATTTGGATTTCTGAACTACTTTCTTAGGCACATCTTCCCTCTGCACATGCATATTTATTATTCATTCGGATGCATATTTAGTATTCATACATATCCGTCTGAGTGCACATCTATAACGATGCATATATAGATGTTAGATACACTGTAAAAAAAGACATAATATTTCTTTATAATATATCCACGAACGAAAATATACATTAACCTCTTCCCATCTAATCACGATTCCAAAAAGCGTTCTTTATCTTTAGAAACCTCAGAAACCAATATATTTTCGAGATTTAAAGAAGAATTTTTAAAAACAACGTTTCATTTGCTGCTATTGATTTTAGAAAACGTTTCCGAATAGTTTTTATAGTATATTAATCAGCTTTCACAAACTGGAGTTTTTCGGATGCTATGAGTTCTCAAGTAAACATTTTTATGATCAATAAACGTGTTTTAATAAACATGATATTAACATTTTTATGCTCAATAACAATGATTTTATGATTAAAGGCATTATTATTAAAATTAAAATTAATATTATTTTGTTACTTTTGAATGTATATATTCAATTGAGCAGCTGAAAATGTTTAATTGAGAATTGATAGCACCCCAAAAACCGATAGTCGGGTTTAGATAACTGTGAAAAATAAAACTACTCGCAAATGTTTTCGAAAATCCGGGATAGAAAATAAAACACCTTGTTTTTATAAATGTTTCTTTAAATCTTGAAAACATATTGGTTTTTGAAGTTTCTAATGATATAGAACGTTTTTCGGAATCGTGGGTATAACTCTGAAGAGGTTATTGTACATTTTCGTTGACGTTATATTATATTTTCTTAGTTTAAGGAACATTTGTCCTTTTTAGGGTTTCGTTCATTTAACGAAACCCTATTCGTCTCGCTTCTCTGTCTATCCGTCACAGAGTCGGTTCTCAGAAACCGTATATATTCGAGACTTGAAATTTTGTGTACTTACATCTGAATACCTACTGTCACGCTGAAAATGATAAAATTTTGAAAAAGTCGTATTACTTTAATATAGAGAGATAAAAAACCAAAAATCTAACACCTTTTCCAATTAAATTTAAACATTTTTCGTTATAGCAGTTGTCAACAATTAAAAATCTACAATAAAATTCTTCCTACAATAATTAATTTTCTATTGAAAGATTTCCACGTGAAAAATGAAAATGAAATAAAGTTTCACAAATTGAAAAAAAAAATAATATGACGTCATATTGGTAATATAACAGAATTTTTCAAACATTTCTCAATAATACAATGAGTATGAGCATACGTAAGTACCGAAAGCAGGTTAATATGACGTCATTAGAGAATTAAAAATAATATTAATCTGGCGTCATATTGGAAGTTTAACTAGGTGTTTGAGATCATAAAGATGTTTGAGAATCATACAAAGAGAGTATCAATATGAATAATATAGAAAGCAAGTAGATCTGACGTCAGCAAGTGAATATAACGCCATGAGTTTGAGGAACGTATTGAATCATGATAAAAACCCGATTATGGAAATATTGGCATATTTTAACATTTTGAAGTTCTCAATACAATATTTTAATTTTGAAATTGATTTTTCTACACAAACATTCTTAAACTCCCGGGCAACGCCGGGTACTTCAGCTAGTAGTTATATAAACAAGGAGGAAATGTTTGTCACAAAGAAAATGTTGCAACAATGAAATTAAATTTGCGTTAAGCCACGCTTGCTAAAATACGCTATTGGCTGCAAATCCGATTACGTAAGTTTAAAAAGCTTGGCGTTTTAAAGGATCCAGCGTTTATTTATTTATTTTTTTAATTTTACGCAATTCCGGCTTAAGAAAATGAGATTCTTTGCCAAATGTTATAAAAAAAATGTGAAAACAAACCTGACAAATGGTACTTCTTTTCTATTTTTTTAACAGTGTATATGAATTTATATATGATATTTTGTAATTATATCATTTAATTTGCACTTTTTCAGTATATCATAATTGTTAAATCTATGTTCTCAACAATATCACTCAGACTAATCCCTTGGAGGGAAGTAATAGTTAAAATAACTTTTTTTATGTTTGTTTGGCTACCATCTATGTTCTTATTGAGATAGTGTATTGATAATTATAATTAAAAAAAATCATTTTGATTTATTTAATAAAGGATAAAGTGTTTTGAAAGGAATGTTAAACGAAACCCTTTATGCGAACTTCGATCACACTTACCCACTTGTTTACAGTGTGAGTGTAGATGTATATTAGCAAAAATATTCAAGCATAAGCGATAAGAAAGTTTTCCAAAACTATAAAAGATTTAAAGAATGCAAAAGTTTAAAAATAGTGTATTTTTAAGTGTAGGTGAGTTTTTTAACATTATTTTCACTGAAGATTTAGTTATTAGTACAGATTGTAAACCTTCACCTCCCAACCCCCTGAAAACCAGTACTTTCTATACTTTTTCATTTTTTTTAAAAATGTGTATATTTAAAAATATAAATTTATAAATATTTCGCAGTCTCAAGTGCACACGTGGGTGCATGTTTGGCAAATCCTTGTTTAACTTTTCAGCGGACGCGTTAAGAATTTTCTCACGAGCCGCGTCCTACTTTTTAACGGTTTGTTTCACTGTTACATATGTAAGATATTTCATAATATGGATAAAATAGGTAATTTAGATAAGCCATTATCGAGAAATATTAATCGAGAAAACTAAAGCTTAATAATGATCCCTTTTAATCCCTCTGCATATTCTTTTTTACGTCATTTTGTAGTTTTATCGTTACAAAAATGATAATTTCTATCTTCAATTGATTCTTCTGGATCGTCGTTAGATATACATTGCATATCTGCTATTTTTCAAGTTTTGAACTCTAATTTAAAAAATACATATTAACTATTTTTCGTTTGACTACGTACAAAAAAATTATAACACAGCGCAACAAATTTCAATTGCATTATCACAGCAATAAATCTCTAAAACGTGAAATAATATACCGGGTGTTTCACGAATGACACCTAACTTTGAAAATAAATAACTCAGGAACGATCATAGAAAGAAGCATGAAACCAGTGGTATGTTTATTGAAAAAAAACCTGTAAGAATCTGATACAGAAACCTGAAATTTTTAAATTTTATTTCAGAAAATTGCCGATAGATGGCGGTTAAGGCAGCATTACGGATCCCCATAAAGAGAGCTCAGTCGCCACGAACGTTGTCTTCGAATATTTCGCCGTTGAAACGTGATCGCTATTAGCATATAGTGAAAGAAATTCCGGAAGTGACTAAGTTTACTAAAGTGAAGTGACCGGAAGTGACTAAGTCCGGAAGTTCCGGTGTAATTATTGTTTCCGAAGTTGAAACGACATCAACAGCCAATTTCCGAGCTGTTAGAAAGGTTTTTTTGTAGGTTCCTTTATGATGGCTCTCCTTTGCTTTGCAGTTAGGTTTCTTGGTCGCCCAGTTTGCATCTTATTTGTAGTCTCTTTAATTCTCTTTAATTGAGGACATTAATAACCCGACATTCCTAAATGAATATACTGATTTCGAATAGTGTGTAACATGTCACTTAGTAATATTGAAAATGTTCACACACATTCCAAAAAATTTGAAAATCAATATTTTAGTCCGACAGACAGTTGTGAAAAAAAGCATAAACTGTTACGAAACTGAATTTTCATTAAAACTGTTCATTAAAAATGTTAATAGATTTTATTGCAAATTTGAATATCTTAATAGTAATGAATAATGAATAATGAACTGCAATAGTAATGAATAACAAACTGACATTCCAAATTGAATGCACAGATTTCTTGTAGTGTGTAACAAGAATGTATCGTAGTGATACTGAGAATTTTGTACATAAATTAAAACTGATGGAATATTTTAAAAATATGTAAACTGCAGAATTTTTTTTTGAAAAAAAAAATCATTCGAAATAATGCGATACGGTATGTTATTTTCATTGTTTACCTTTTTTGAGAAATATGAAAATGCACTTTTTGGCAAGTATATGGCAACGTATAGTGGACATTTACCAAAAGAAAATCGTAATTTTGCTCTTTTTAAAATCTACCGTCTCCTTAATAAAAATGAAATATGTAATCTTCTCTCTTTACCATCCATTTAAATTGCGTATTTGTTATAAGAGTTTTCTCTAATTGTTATAAAATTCTCCTTTAGATAAACTCTTCAAAGTGTATGTTTGGAAAAAGGAAATCAACCTAATCACCATAGATGTATGTCAAGGTCCAACTGAATCAGAAGTTTCATTAAATCCCGTTCATTAATTCTCGAGATAAACCGATCAAAAAATTTGGGTCAAACAGAGACAGACAGTCATTTTCCAAAAATAGTCAAATAGTGTTCAAGACATCTGAAAACGTGGAAATCCACAAGAAATGGATGTAGAAAAATTTCACGATTACACTGCTTTCTTTTATGTAGTGTAGTTGAAAAGTTTTGAGACTGGGCTTGTAATTTCAAAATGGCAGTGCATACTGGCTATAACCGAATATAACCGATTTTTTCATACTCTTTTAAATACTCATTCCTAAACATAAAAAAATAGTCAAATATAAATGACTTAAAAAAAAGAAAGAAATGGATTGAATAAATAATGAATAAATAAAATAATGAATGACTCGACTGATTCAATAAATAAAATAAAAAGAATTTAGATTTAATAAAGAAATGCTATATCTAATGAAACTAGTTGTTGGGGCCACCGTACTACTTTACCCATCATGGATATGCATAATATAAAATATGAAAATAAAACCTGTGTAAACTACGTGTAGAATGCATTGCAATTCGAATAAAATCGTGGCTTGATGACGTCATAAATTTTAAATGCTCTATTACTGAAATGCGTAAGAGAAACATCCTTATAACTCTAAAAACGATAATCATATTAACTAACAGTTTACTGCGTCGGATTAAGCGTCTCATTTCCAATTAAAATATATCTTTGAATTGAAATTTGAGTGAAATACAGGGTCATGAAAAATCGAAGAGTTTCGAAAATGTGACTGCAAATATCTCGGCAACTCATTATCCGATCGACTTCACTCTTTATGCAAAATTTATGATTCTTTTATTGTATTTTATATTCACTCCTTACAAAAACAATTTCGAAATATTTTATATACCTTTTATCAGAACGAATAATTCAAGAGTCCGAAAAAAATATTTCCGGATAATCGAAGTTACTGAAATTCAATAAACTTCTTCCCATTATTACATACTAAGAACATACCAAATTTTAAGACTCTATCTCAATGTGTTCGGGAGATAGTGTGTTTACAGACACACAGACATACACACACACGCAGACAGACGGACGACAATTTTTTTTTTCTAAAAATATGTTTTCCGGAATCTCCAGTATCTGTAACGTGTAAATCCGTCAATTTTTTTTCGATTTTTAAAACGATTACAAGACTTATCATACTACGTATGATGGGTAAGTAAAAATCTTCATATAAACTATTTATTCAAATTTAAGTACAAGTGCACTAAAAGTTGAAGAAAAATATTTTTAGGTCACAGTGTAAATAAATGTAGCTTAGTTAATAAAATAAAACCCACACTGAAATATTTTGATACATAATAACAGATTATAAGAAAACCCCAGAATATAAGTAAATCCCAGAGTTAAATTGAAACTGTCTCGAGGTTGAGTAGGAAGTTAGTTTAATTTAAAGTTACTAGTGTCACATTATACAAAATGTGTACGCTGCTTGGAATGCCACCGCTATTTAAAATAAGAAGTTTTCTATTTAATATTTAAAGTCCAGAATTTGTAAGCGCTTCGTTTATTTACAGAATTTGTAATATATTTCCTCCTGTTAAATAAAGTGAAAATTATATTAAAAGTTTCAGGTAAAACTGCACGCACTGTTCATTAAACACCAAATAAAAATATTATTATTCGATTTTATTGCCTGGTTTGTACGAGTCCCAAGTTTTGTGGCGTAAGTAAGTATTTATACTACAAAAGGGGTTAGTATCAATTTTAATCTATTTCATGTGTTATTGTTTGCGTCAAATAAAACATATAACCTAATTGTTTTCTCGAGTTTTGTTGCAATGTTAAAAGCGTATAACAATTTGGCTAGTAACAAGCAGTAGAAAACAGTCCTTGCGTATGAAATTTTATAAAGTTAATATTATACAGAAATTTTCTCTGAAGAAAATACCTTTTCAATCATTCATATAAATTAATTATTTGTTAAGGTAGGAAATTTCTTAAAACTATCAATAAAATAAACAAAAACTAAGAGTGTATTTGACTATCAATCTGTTTTAGACGATTTTGTTGTAACATGATGAGCTATCTTTTATAAATAGATATAATTAATGTTGTGGAGCATTATATTAATTAACATGTTGACCGCCTTATGAGTACATATGGTCTCATGCCTGACTTCCATTCAGCGCACCGTGAGACCATACAGTCTCATGTGGAGAGTGCCGTTGATTCGTCTCTGATTTCTTGGTAGCGCCATCTGCTGGACTAGTGACTAAACTACGTGCTACAGAAATGGTTTGGGTGGTTTAAAAAAAGTGATCAATTTCAAGTTGAGCGGTCAACATGTTAAATAGTTCAATGTT
This sequence comes from Maratus michaelseni, assembly GCA_963931845.1. Taxonomy (NCBI): domain Eukaryota; kingdom Metazoa; phylum Arthropoda; class Arachnida; order Araneae; family Salticidae; genus Maratus; species Maratus michaelseni. The sequence goes on from OZ007591.1 coordinate 93,643,924, forward strand.
AAATAATAAGACATTTGATTAATGGTGCTATTTTTAGAAATGTACTTTAATAAGACTCTGAATAACATATATTTCTTCTAGAGAAATATTCATTCCTGATAACCAAAAGCATTAGCATATAATCTGAGGTGTATCCAGCGAGAATGGAAAACGCTGAACGATTATAAATTTGATGAAGTAAACAATATTATTTCAGGTTTCTTGGAATTCTAATTTCCTAATTTGTACATCATAGATGTTATTTATGTCTCTTGTAATCAATAGAAGACGAATAGTTACAGTATTGAACTAGTAGCTGGAAGGTTTAATTCTCCGTTGAAACATTGCCGTGTATATACGCACGCGTTCAATTAGTTCTATAGAATGTTTCCCTCACTGAAGGTTTGTCAGATGCGAGTGGGGTAAGATGTCGAAAGATTCCTTCTTCTTGTAACTGTTTAAGGGCAACCTTCATTCTGGCATGAAACCGTACAACGAGTTCTCAGGTAGTCGTTTCATCAGTAGCTGCAGAGCTACAGTATTGTCCTTCATTGACAAATGTAAGAAGCTTTTAGCAAACTATTGTATCGAAGCAGACAAATTATTAATACCCTCTGCTTAAGGATCTGTGGTTTCATGTTCTTCACATTATGGTATGGTCACGCCATGTCATTGCAGACAGAATGTTAAGAGTACACAAGGTGCCATAAATATATAATTTCGAGGACTGGAAGAAAATGCTGAGATTTTATGAATCTAAATTCCAACTGGATTACGAGGTATATCCACAAAGTAAGTTCCGTTTGGTTATATAAAAAAAACGTGTACAGATAAAAAAAATATTTATTGTACAAAAATCTACAACTGTGAAACTACTTTTCTACATAGCTTCCGAAATTTTGTAGGCACTTGTCGTAGCGTGCCACAAGGTTTTGTATGCCTTCTTCATAGAAGGTTTTGCCGCCTGTGTTTTCAACCATGTGGTTACATGCTCTTTCAGCTTCAGTTCTTAGCAAGAGCACTAATTGTAAACTTACGGTTTTGCTTAACCTTCTCTTCAATTGCGTGAATCAGTTCAGCAGTAACCAAAGACAGGCGTCTACTTCGTTCTTCATGGTGCACTTGATCACGTCCTTCATTAAACTGTCTGACCCATCTTCTAACCATTGAATCACTCATAGCATTTTGTCCGTAAACCTCGCAGATTTGCCGATAAATTTCACTTGGTTTAACTTTCTTTGCGATGAGAAAACGAATCACAAATCTGATTTCACATGCGGCAGCATTTTTAATTAAGGCTGATATTCTAAAGAAGCACTAGAAATAAAACGTCGGCAGCAGCGATCTGAAAATGGCGTACATTTCTTCTCCTTCAGTCAGAGTAACTGCCGCGCATGCTCGGAACTACGATCGCAGCGCTTCTGCGGACATAAATAGAAACGGAACTTACTTTGTGGATATACCTCGTAGATAAATAGCCTATGCCTCATAGAACTGTAGAAGGATAATAGAAATTGAACGGATGCTAGGTAGTTAGAAAGAGGCTGAGGTGTAATGAATTGCAGTTCTTGGTAATGCAAGTGGACAGTTCAGTGTTTATACAGTTGGTTGTAGATAACAAAGATGTATATGCAACGAAGCCATATCAGATGAACAATAGCAATATCTAATGAAATGATATTCTAATTTAACGAAAAAACGATCAGGTGTAGCTACACAAATAACCGGTTAAGATTATCTAGTACTTTAATATATTGCAAAACGTTAGTAATATACTACACTTATACTAATATATAGAAACTGGCTGGCCGCGGCTTTATTCTGCTGTGAATTTTATGAACTTTACGCTATTTAAGCCATTTTAAATAAAATTGGTAACGAATATATGGTACCTGTGCATCAATGCATAGTAACGCATGCTATTGGTGTCCTGTGCTAATGAAATGTTTTGAAACAATTAATCAATATTTGCAATACAGCCAAATTCATCCCATCACTATTGCAAAATTGTATTCTTCTCGTGTCAATGCACAGAACATAGCTACGCATTCATTTTATCCATCAATTTCATCCTTTCATTATTCCGATCTTTCAGTGTTCCTTTTTGCATATAGAATTGCGTTGCATGAAACAACTAGGTTGACGCTCTCTTAGATTTTGTTCAATATAACACATCGTTTTCCCTCTGATATTTTATTTGGTCGGACAATTGACAAATAATTTGGAGGCAGAATTAAAGAGTGTGCACCGCTTCGACATAGAAAGGATCAATCTACTTAGCGATCGTGTGATAACATGCTATGATATCAGGGAGACAGAAGACAGCTTGAAAGAAAATGATCGAGTATGTCTGTATCGCAAATCACCGACGTGTCTGAAATTATAAAAAACTGGAAAGAACATTATGCTTTAATTAAGAGACTCAATGATGTCGTTGTTAGAATTTTAAAGTTTTCAAGCGGTAAACCGAAATGCGGAATTCCGCACTTTCAATAATTTTCTATCTAATCCTACATAATCCACACATTTTTATTTCCATGAGTTTTTCTGCATATTTCTAATCCCATGATTATTTTTTCGGCATCTTTCCTTCGTCTTTTATTTTCATACTCAACTTTAGCAGCCTTCAACCCTTTCCACCTTCTTCTTTAGTTATGAGATGAGAAAAACCTGTGTACATTCCCCCTTTATTTCATATTAGTTAGTTGAACGTGAGATTTTGTAGAAATCAAGCGCCATTTTTGTAAGGCACTGCGATAGATCTTGAGAAACTGTTGTCGGTTGGACAGTTTTAAGATGAACACTGTGTACAATCAGTTCTGAATCTGTAAATGGTGCAACAGTACAATAACAACAGTTATAATAAAAATATACAATTACAACAATATATAAACATGATTGTCTTTATCGTCGCTTTCTTAATCACAACAAATGCCGAATAAGCCTTAACAATTTGTTTTATTCTGTCATCTTGTTCTCAAAAGCTAAGTAGAGAATTAGCGAAAGTTAAAGTCTCTGCATGTGTAACGTTTTTGTAAGGAATTACCTCTCTTTAGGATGATAAAACTTTTCTATACGAATACTCGTAAACGTGTTAGAAATTTGGAAAGGCAAGAAAAATGCGCATTTCACCACAATCTGTTTTTTTTTTTTAACATTAAACTTCTGAAATTCAGAGGCAGCTTTATACAGGTTTCTACACCTAACGTGAAAAGCTAGATAAGTATTCTCGGTATTACCTCATTCTGTAGACTGCGAGAGAACGATGTCATATTATGGCCAAACATTTACAAAACAACGACAGAATTTCTGCCAAAAAACTAGCATCTCTATACTTTAATAAACTGTAAGAAATCGCAAAAAATTTTTGAAAAATATTTGATACAAAAATTTGTTATTAACACCATAAAAATAAGAAATGTGCAAGACCGTCTGAAATGCACTGAGCATTTCTTATTTTATAAAAGTTATTAAAAAGTTTTTTGCCTTTATTTTTTGTAATTAATCATTTCTTTATAAACACTCAATTTACTACTAATATATTCTACTAGCAAAACTAGCAGCTTTGCTAGCGTATCGTCGAAATATGCCAAGTGGTGTTCATATGCCTATTTTTATTAGAGGAAACTATACAGCTATGGTTAATTCAAAGATTGCTGTTTAAGCCATATTTTGAGAAAACTTCTTTTTTATACTACATTTGGCGAACACGAGATTTAAATTAATGAGCAGAACTAAAATTAATTCCAAATAAATAGTAATTTAAAATGTATTTTGAGTTTTCCGCTCATTTAAATTTTTCATTTGAAATTTGAATTTGTTAGAAACCGTCCTTAGATAGCATTTACATCTTATAAGTAACCACTATGCCAAATTACAAGCTTCAATACCAACCATATCACAGACGATTTTTGTTCCTGCACACTATAAAATTTTCAGATTCTTAAAAACTGTTCTGTGGTTGAATTTATGTCTTTAAAATAACAGCCATGTAAAATTTCAAATTTCTTTTTACTAAAAATGTCAGATAAATCATAGTTTAGAAGGTTTATAGAAAGTTCCACTCATTCTACATTTTTAAACTTCGGATTTTTTTAGAAACCGTTGTTAGCGAGCACTGAAATCTTAAAAATAACCACCATAGCAAATTTCAAGTTTCTTGCCCAACAGCATCACAAAAATTGCAATTTTAGAATATTTTTTAATTCGATATTTTTAATATTTCGAATTGTGTAAAAACTGTTTTGTTCAAGCATTTACGTCTTAAAAATAACAGTCATGTCAAATTTTAAGTCTAACAATGCTGAATAAACCGTAATTTAGAACGTTTTCTGCTCATTTCACACCTTTAAATATTGAATTTTTAATCAGCTGTTTATACCGTGCATCTGCATTTTTAAAATAACCACTATACTAAATTTCAAGTTTTTAACCCAAATAAATCCATCTAAATCGTAATTTAGAACGTTTTTAGAATGTTTTCCGTTCATTTCGCCCTTTCAAATTTCGCAATTTTTAGGAACCGTTCTTAGCGAGCATTTACATTTTAAAAGTAACCACCATACCAAATTCAAAGCCGACGACCGAGTTTGTCAGCCAATCGCGGAGCAGCACAGTAGCCAATCAAATTTCTACACTCAGGAAACATCGAATTCGAAACTGAAACGCAAATCCCTTGGGAATTGAACTTTGATGTGAGCGTTAAAGACTATTTTCTTCCTTTTTGAGTGAGTGAAGAACAGATAATAATAAATTGAATTTAATTATAACACGTTGCTAATCTTATATTTAATATTTAACTGGTGTATTGTATGCAAGTTGTCACCACTATTTCCCAACAACAGTGTGGATCTTACTTGTAGCGACGGAGCTACAAAAACAAAGAAAATTGAATAAAACGTTAATTGGATTTTAAAATGAAATTATATGACAAAAATATTTACTTCTAAAAAAATAAAATAATAAATAAAAACAAATAGAAAGTGTTTGTAGTACACATTTCCTTCCGCTTTCTTTTTCCGGCATCGATTGCTGCGGTCCAAGTATGGTGGTGGGGGGGGCGATTGCGGAAAGCTTATCTTACATGGAAGAATTCAAACAACTCGGTTAATGTTATGTCCAGTACATCAAAGTTTTCAAACGTCTGGCTCCCTTGCCTTTAATTCACAGCCTCAACTCCTCCTCCCTGCTTAAGAGCCTACATCAGTCACGCGAAAAAACGCGCAAGCTAATGTTAAGTCTATGGGAAAGTTATTGCGCGATTTCTCGCTCGTATTTTAATATTTTTTAATTATTCTTTTTGCATAGGATAGCAGAGGTCGATCTCTAACGTTGTTAGTTTTTACTTTTTTGATTTTGGTTCCAGTTTTTGTATATCAGGGTAATTTCACTTTCAGTACTGGTTCCAATCGGTTTCAAAATTGAAAATGTCCGCTTATAAAAAAACCGTAACCAAAATCAAAAAAGTAAAAACTAACAACGGTAGAGATCGACCTCAGCTATCCTATGCAAAAAAAAATCATTTAAAATATTAAAATGCGAGCGAGAAATCGTGCAAGAACCTTCCCATAGACTTAACATTAGCAGGAGCGTTTCTTGACGTGACTAGCGTAGGCTCTTAACCCCTTCGCGACGAGCGTCCTTTACAGAAATTTTAATCTTTTACCACCGGTTTTCCAAAACAGAAATTTTCGCCTAATTGAATCGCAGAAATGCTATGATTAAACAAGGCAAAGCTTACAATAAAAAATTAACTGGTGGGAATAATGAATGATTCTGAGCATCTTATGCGTCACGTATACGTGTCGCTTGTCCCCAACCGTTTAAACACGTCCAGAATGGCTGAGCGCTTCTTACTGGTCTCCTCTGTCACGCGGGGACTCCTGACGCTATTATTTTTCAACACTCATCGCCAACTGAAATGGTTTAAACCAGCCATACTCAACCTTTTTTTCTCGCGAGCCGAAAATATATGTTTGTGACGTTCGGCGGGCCGAAACTTGTATGGTAATGTAAATGGATAATTAAAATAGTAATGTAACAAAATTAATATTATAAGTAGGATTGAACGTTTGCCCCGAGGAAACATTGCTAAAGAGACTACATAATAAACGTTGAAATTTTATTTTTAGAACTTCGAGGAAAATATTTTTTTGGTGTAATCTATTAGCTTTGATATTTTTAATATAAACAAAATAATAAACGATAAAATAGTATTTTAATACAGAAAGAGACTTAGTTGACTATTAAAGAAAATTATTACATTTGTGTCCTTTTTATAAATCTACTTTAAAATAAGATTAGTATTTCTTTGGATTTTTTTTTATCAGAAGGGATCAATTTGTCTATTATTTCTTTTGGACAGCACAAAACCGGGATTCGCCCGTTTTCTCAACTGTTGCATTAAGTTTAAGCATGTCTATAACGGAAATCGGCATAAAACAAAAAAATGATTATCGTAGAACCCGGTTTCAACAAACCATCGAAAGTTTATTTTCATATGAAACTATAAGATAGATGGGCGAAGCTGGGTTAGTTATAAATAACAGGCACATTTTGCCGTCCGATGAAAATATATAAAACAAAAGTGAAAGTCATGAAAACCGTTTGTGCACTTCTTTATTAATTTCATAATTATAGAATAATTATTATGTGTCTCGGGCCACAAATAAAAGGTCGCCGGGCCACTGGTTGAGTATGGCTGGTTTAAACATTTGCATCTATTTTTAACCTTGGCACTGAAGATGGGGCTTCAGAAACTTCGAAGTTACAGCTGTATACCATTTTCACATGTATCTCATTTGTGCTATTTTTACTTGTTCATTTATTTTTAATATAACGGCACAAAGTTCAATATTTCTATTTTAAATGCTAAAAATAACTTGTGAATTTTTTTTTTTTAATTATAGAAGAGTTCCTTTAATTTAAAAAGCCTGTTATTTCGTAATACATTTTTTGTGCATTTTCTTGTGATACTTGCTAATGATATAACATATTGACGGAATTAGTTTGTAGAATATTAGTATTTTAAAATATATACAGCGGAACTTCCCTTTAACGAAGTCTCTATTGAATGAAGTGTTCTACTTAACGAAATTTTCTGCAGAACCTTGACTTTGAGCATCATTAACATGTAAATTAATCTCCATATTACGAAAAACGTATTCTATATAACGAAGTTTATTCCACTTCCGTGCGCGCATTCAAACGGAGAGGTTTATGTTGCGATGTATGAAATTATTTCAGCGAACTGTATGAAAATGAACACATTTGAATCATTTAATCAAAACACACACATTTAATCACATTTTAATGAAAAAAGGAAATGTACGCTTCGTTTTCTGTTTACTTCTCTGTGTTATGTGGGGTATGTTTTTCACATTACTCTAATTAAATTATTCTCATATCTACATTGCATAAAAAAATGACTGCGCGAAATAAAATACGTTTTTCAAATATTTCCATAATATGCGGGTTATGTGTATACAAATTTCTTAAATTTAAGTTGAATTCTATTTAACGAATTTTCTTCATAACGAAGTATTTAAGTGTAACGAAAAGACTTCGTTAAATGGAAGTTTTACTGTAATTAGATCTGAAAACCCTAGATATTTTGTGCTGATAAAGAAGCTCAAATTAAAAAATCTAAATTTTATATTCGTGTTCCTAATTTGACACTAATCATATCAATTGCAATATGATAGCTCATATGCAGGTTGTGAATAAGTTATTCTGAGAAGTGCGCAAATTATTAAAAGAAATAGTATATGAACGATTAAATATTATTGCATCAGCTCATAGAACATAAAATTGAAATTTATCGAACGCACCCTAATAATGCAAAGCTGAAATAGGATCGTTCTTTGATCTTCCTTTTTCTAATGTGTCAGATATTTAGGATTATTATATTAGTGGCACTGTAAACATTATTTATTCTATTCAGCTCCATTGTTATCGGATATAGCTTATCAAATCCTTTAAATGAAATATAAAATTAAACAATTATTTGCTAAAGTACATTTAAATCGTTTGCTTATCTGACAACAAACAATGAATTGTTTATTAGAATTAACAAATAAACGCCTTTGTTTACGTTAACAAACATTTAAATGGAAATCATAGCTGGAAAAAAATATATATAAACATATATATAGACATATTTCATATTTTAATACATTTGATAACATTTCTAATGCTATGCAGTATAGAAACTAAAGTTTACATTTCTTTGAAGATATCTGTTTATTTATTCTATCATTCATTATTTGCTTTGTATTTTAATTTATACAGTAGTATTTGTAGCCCGGAATTTGACACAAAAAATATATTTTACATCCTTCAAATACTTTCTATGATTAGTTCGAAGATAATCAGTATTTAATATGGAGATAATTCTGGGGACGGACTCAAAAGTTAAATCTGTAACTGTAAGCCTCAGCACAGAATAATAGGCTAAGTGTATACGTATTATGCTACAGTTCTCATCAGATAAACTGCGATATTTTTACTTTCTTCTATCTTTACGAGAAGAAAGTATTGGATTCATGAAAACTTTCGACTTCCGGTTTTCGACGGATTTATACGTTATAGAAGGTCCTGGACACGATTTGACCATATTTAGAAAATGTCTGTCTGTGACTCTGTCTATCTGTCTGTATGTATGTGACAAAAATTTTGTGGGCGCTCTATCTCAAGAACTAATGCACGAAATTTAACAAAACTTTATATTCAGTTAGTCCCTGATATAAATTGATGCTGATTAGGTTTTGGTGAAAATCGCCCGACAGGTGGCGCTGCTATGCTGCATTTTTCACGATTTCCGTAATAGCTTTATCTCAAGAGCTAATACACTTATTTTCAACGAGGTTAAGTTAGATTTTCACATAAATAGACGCTGATTAGATTTGGTGTAGATATCGCAAAAGGTGGCACTGCTATACCACTTTTTTCTCAATTTTTACGGTAGCTGTATCTCAAGAACTAATGCACGGAATTTCATCAAACTTCAGATTCTATTAAACCTTGACATAAATATATGCTGCTTACGTTTTGGTATAAATAAGCCACCGGGTGGAGTTGCTATGCTACGTTTTACATTATTATCACGATAACTATATCTCAAGAACTAATGCACGGATTTTCATCAAACTACAGATTCCGTTAGACGTTGACATAAGTTGTTGTTAATTAGGTTTTGGTCTAAATCTTCTAACAGGTAGCACTGCAATGCTGTATTTTGCAGGATTTACACGATAACTATATCTGAAGAACTAATGCACGGAATTTAATAAAACTTTGGATTCAGTTAGACCTTGATATAAATTGGGGCTGTTTCTTTTTAGTGTATGCGAAATCTGTGTGAGATAGAAGAAAGTTTTGAGATTGGCACATCCGACTAGTTTATTAAATCTATACATATCTACTCTCTCTATATAAAATCCTAATGAAACGACTGATTAAACGAAGAAAACGACTGATTAAACGAAGAAAACGACTGATTAAACGAAGAAAACGACTGATTAAACGAATGTATGTTAATTGCGGGATTTGTAGAACGCTGATGGTAATGTAATTATAGTATGTTGTTAAAGTCACCTATTGAATGTTTTTTCTCGAAGAGGGTGTATATGACATTTATAGTTATTTTACAAGGCCGCACAAAAGAATACGAATATATGAAAATAATTTATGTTAAATACTTGATTTTTGGAATGCTAACGGTAACGAAAATTTAGTATGTTGTTATAGTCACCTACAGAATGCTTTTCTGCGATGAGCGTGTGTATAACATTTACAATTATTTTACAGGGCCGCACAAAATAATACGAATATACGAAAAGAATATTTGGTAAATGCGGGATTTTTAGAATGGTGGCGGTAATGAAATTTTAGTATGCTGTTACAGTCAAAATCAGTATTTTTTTTCTCGAAGAAGGTGTATATAGCGTTTATAGTTGTTTTACAAGGCCGCACAAAGGAATACGAATATATATTAAATGCGGGATTTGAAGAACCCTGACAGTAATGAAATTTTAGTATGTTATTACGGTCATTTACAGTATATTTTTTTTATCAAAGAAGGTGTATATAGTATTTATAGTTATTTTACAGGACGGCACAAAAGAATACATATATATGAAACGAATATATGTTAACTGCGGGATTTGTAGAATGCTGATGCCAATGAAACTTTAGTATGTTGTTACAGTCACCTACAGCATGTTTTCTCTCGAAGAAATTGTATATAGCATTTATAGTTATTTTACAGGACCGCATAAAATAATACGAATTTATTTTAAATGCAGGATTTGAAGAATGTGGACTGTAATTTAATTTTAGTATGTTGTTACAGTCACCTACTGTATCTTTGTTCTCGAAAAAGGTGTATATAGTATTTATAGTTATTTTACAAGGCTGCACAAAGGAATACACGATAATATAATAATATGTATTAAACGAATATGTATTAAATGCGGGATTTGAAGGATCCTGACGGTAATGAAACTTTAGTATGTTGTTACGGTCATTTACAGTATATTTTTATCGAAAAAGGTGTATATAGCTTTATATTTATTTTACAGGGCCACACAAAAGAATATGAATGTATGTTAAAAGCGAGATTTGTAGATTGCTGACGATAATGAAATTTTAGTATGTTGTTACAGTCACCTACAGCATATTTTCCTCGAATAATCTGTATATAGCATTTATAGTTATTTTACAGGGCCGCACAAAAAATACGAATATATGAAAGGAATGTACTTTAAGTGCGTGGTTTTTTGAACGCTGACGGTAATGAATTTTTAGTATATTGATAAGACAGAAGATAGCATACATACATACAGTAAACATATATAGCAGACAGAAATACAGCAGATAGCAGGTAAACAGACAAGAGAGAGTACACAGATAACACATAACAGATAGTCAGATATTATACAGACAACCGACAGACAACCCATAGCAGACAGACAGCATATAAACAGACAACAGAGAGCCGACAGACAGACAATACACAGACAGCAGGCATACAAGCAGCAGACATGAAGTTGACAGACATACAGACAACAGATAAACAAAAGTCAGGCAGCAGACTAGCAGACAGCATATAAACAAACGACAGAGTGTAGACAGACAGAGAGAAAGCAGACAAACATACAGCAGATAGTAAACAAACAGAAAATAGACAGACAACATATACAGCAGAGAGAGTGTGGACAGTCAGATAGCCAGCAGGACGTTAACAGGCAGACAGGAAACAGACAGGCAGTAGACAAACAGATAGGCGACAGATAGCAGACATACACCAGAGGAAAAGAGAGAGGCAGAGATAGCCACACAAAGGCAAGTCCGGTGGTCGACGCACGAAAGGCGCAGGGGGCAGAGACCCCTAGTATATATGTAAATAGAAGTGTGTGTTCCTATATTTCACTTTGCAGCCACAACAACCCAGCGCAGATCTGGTGTTTGTGGATGGTAGTAGCCTTGAGTCTCACAGCGTGCCCTATGGAGGTTGCATGTAGGTAGCTGTGGGGGTATGGGAGGTAGGGTGGTTGAAAGTGGTCGTCATGACATAGGGCATTTTCATATGTCGACTAAAGTGTTCTAAAAAATGTTTGGAATCTTCTTCAATGGGAAAAGGTTCATTTAACTTTACATGAACTGATTAATATACAGATAACTAAGTAAGATGATTTTACGCCCACTAGCGGATGAAATTCAAACTAAAACGACACGATGTTGGAGCGTGTGCGTAGCACGCCTGCTATACAATGCCGTAGGTAGCGGGGATAAGTGCCGGATTTTCGTTCGGAATGAGGCTTATATAGAACATTATGCGCTTCGAAAATGACTATTTTTATCGAAATCGCAAAAAAAGACACATTTCTGGGCAACACCGGACAGATCAGCTAGTTTTTTTTAATAAAAATTGGGAAAGGTACACGGATGTTTAATTTACAATTCTGATAAAAAATGATTTTTTTTTCAAATTCAGTTTCTAAAGAGACTTTAATCACAAAATTATATGATTAATAACTTCTGTAGTTCAGGGGGTCCAACGCAGCGCTCGCGGGCGCCATGGCGCCTTTTGAAAGATTTCTTGGCACCCTTTCTAATATTTTCTTTCAGTAATTTTTCATAAAAATAACAATCTATTTTAATGGTTTTTATATGATTTCTATATACAAATTAATTTTACATGTTATAAGCTCCTTTCCTCTACAAGCATTTTTGAGATAGGTCTCCTAACAGAAAAATGTACTTATAAATTTGCTAAGGTTTATGGGTTTATTTATTTTCTTTTTTCTGAAAAGTAGTTTTAATTCCTGCTTTGTGACTACCACTGGGAAATACATATAGACACCGTATAAGATTCATGATTGCCATTTTATCTTGTTCTTTAATAATAAAAAAGAAAGCACCACTATTTCGGTATAATAATCCTAGTTTTGTATAACTTCCGATATTCCGTGATAAGAAAAGCGAAATTCACTATTTGAAAATAGTGGTATTTGAATAAAAAAACGCAATAAATTGGTAACGCTGATAAAACCTATGTATGTCTCTACCACTACTACTGTGAGATGATATTTTTGCATGTTTTGAGTCATGTGAGAAATTGCGTCCTTCATTGTTTGTTAACATATAAGGTACGCCCCTGCTGATTGAAAGGTTGGACATGCCTGCATACCTTATTGTAAGTGTAGTTCGCCCTAATAACAACAGACTCGCTGATGTCTATGTGTTTTCCATGTTCTACAACTGTTTATGTAAGCAAAGATTTTATAGGTATTCTGTGAGGTACAGATTCAATACAAATAGCTTTTCAGTAGAAAATTATTAGTAGTATCAAAAAAGCATTAAAATATCAAATTAATATTCTACAAAATAATTGTGACCACCGTTAAATTAAAAAGAAATATTTGGTTTCTTAAACTTTAATGCTGATAGTTTGGTTTTTTCAGAACTCAAAACTACTTAACGGAATGATCTGTAATTTTGTATACGCATATTAGAAATCTTTAGAAATGAAATTATGTTAAAATATTTATACAGTATTATAATTCAAAATGTTTTCGATTACTAATTTCATAATTCATAATTAATATCATATAAAATTTTAAAAATTAGAAGACTTAGATAATTAAGTCTGGGCTTTTAAGTACTTTGTTTATACAAAAACTCGTATAATAAGATTATTATTTTTAGAGACATGCATACAAATTAAATAATTAGAGACTTAAAAAAAAAAAAAAACATTTTTGTCCAAATGGTATGGGGACGTACATTCAAACGTAGAATAAAAATGTTGCCAAAATAGTGTGTTGCTATTGAAATTTTAAAGTAGTATTATGTTGAATGATAGCCCAAAATTCTAATCCATGTTTACCATCTACTTACAATAGACATTTCTCCCAATCAACGATTAATGTTATATTTTTTATACGATTATTTGTTGCAGAATTAGTGACGGTGTATCTGTACGTTTTTCTTTATTTATTGGCCATCGAGTCAAGTATTGGTTTGTTTGAGATTTCCAACATGCTAACTTAACAGAAATGAGCATTTTACACATTCAATTCATATTAAATGGATTGTGCTCTATAACTTTGTAATTGATCATTTTCCCGTATCTCATATAGTTTTCGCGATCGAAATTTCCAATTTTACCATTAGGAGGAGTTCTAAGCAGTCTCAGCCAAGAAAATTTATTCACTTTACTACACCAAGACACCATATTTACAGTTATATCTGCCGACATTCATAAATTAAGGACTCGAATTTTCTAAACTAGAATATACAGTAGGCCCACTAAAGTCCCTTGCCACCCTCTTAAGTTCAGAACGGCTGCTGCTATATTCATAAAAGTAGTGTCTAGGTATAGTAAAATAGCCATGTGCTACTCAATGAAACCGCCTACGGCGCCACCTGGTGGAATACTGCGGAGTTAGCATTCCTATCTCGAAAACGGAAAGAGGTAGAGAAAAACAGTTATTTACAAAGTTGTAGATGTAGAGCATCATCGATTTAGTACGAAAAGACACCTTGTGGACATTAATGCGAAGAATAGAACGGTTAAAACGCGCATTTGGTTTTTGCGATTTCCTACACTGTGACGTGACAAAACGATCTTAGAAAGAAAAAAAAACTAGTTTTAATAATATACCTTTATTTTAGATGTTCAAACTTCTCACCGTCAGCTGCAATGCATATTTGGATCCTTGTTTGAATTTCACGTTGCACACGTTGGAGCATAGATTGTGACACGTTGGCACAAGCGTCCGTAATGCGTTGTTTAAGGTCCTGCAATATTTGTGGAGGAGTCGCATACACCTGCTGTTTCATAACTGTTTTTTTCTTTCTTTCTAAAATCGTTTTGTCACATCACAGTGTTGGAAATTACGAAAAAACAAATGCGCGTTTTAAGCGTTCTATTCTTCGCATTAATGTCCACAAGATGTTTTTTTTACTAAATCGATGATGCTTTACTACTTTGTAAATCACTTTTTTCTCTATCTCTTTTCGTTTTCGAGATAGGAATGCTAACTCCGCAGTTCTCCACCAGGTGGCGCCATAGGTGGTGTCATTCAGTAGCGCATGGCCACTTTACTATAACTAGACACCACTTTTATGAATATAGCAGCAGCCGTTCCAAAGTTAAGAGGTTGGCAAGGGACTTTAGTGGGCATGCTGTATAATTTCACATTACATTTATTTTTTGTTATGGAAAATTTAATTTTAAATAGACCAGCTAAGTTTATTTTGGATTTTCTTGTACTCATGCTTATCGGAAAATATTGCACCAAGAATCCTTCAAATCGGTGGACCACATTTTCTGTCCGAGATTTTTGACATATTACATTTTATTGCACTCGGCTAAAGGTACTGTACTGTAATTTTACATTCTTTAATTTAACGTAACTTGGTTGTTATATGATTGATTGATTTATGACGACCGATTATATACACTGTAAAAAATGACCAATGTTTCTTATTTTATGAAAATATACTATAACAACGAACAAAAATATAATATAATCCTCTGAGTTATCCGAAATTCCGAATAGCATGTTCCATTGTCTTTTGAATCCCCAGAAACCAATACATTTCCAAATTTTAAGGAATTATTTATAAAAACAAAGTATTTTTCGCTGTCCGTATTTTTCAGAAACGTTTCCGAAGGGTTTTTATAGTGTATTAATTAGTGTCCTCAACTTGGAATATCTGTTTTTCGAATGCTATCAATTCTCAAGTAAACATTTTCATGCTCAAAAAATATGTTTAACAGACAAGCTTGCAAAATTAACAGCGTTAACAATAACATTAATGTTAAGATTATTTCTTTACTCTTTCATATAAATTAACTTATGCGGCTGAAAATGTTTGCTTGAGAATTGATGACATTCGAAAAACAGGTATTCCAGGCTGAGGACACTAATTAATACACTATAAAAACCTTTCGGAAACGTTTCTGAAAAATACGGGCAGCGAAAAATACTTTGTTTTTATGAATAATTCTTTAAATTTTGAAAATGTCCTTGTTTCTGGGGATTCAAAAGACAATGGAACATGCTATTCGGAATTTCGGATAACTCAGAAGATTATATTATATTTTTGTTCGTTGGTATAGTATATTTTCATAAAATAAGAAACATTGGTCAATTTTACAGTGTACTTTTGGGATATAGGCCTCCGTGGGGGTCTTTCAAAGGGATCCTACCCCGTATTTACGGCAACGCTCGAATAAAACCACGGAAAACTCCGAACGGTTAGGTCGACGGTTTTTATATGAAAAAAAGGAATTTTGTAATCGATTTTTCCATAACTTTCCCCAACTTTCTCAATTATGTTAAAACATTTGTACAGAATTATAATTCAAAATGTTTTCGTTTACTAATTTCACAATTTATAATTAATCTACTATATATATATAAAACACAAACGGAAATTTCGCTCCGTTCCTTTATAACTCGAGTTCTGCTGAATGGAATTTGATGGAACTTGCCCTGTTGGATAGATAACTTTTCAGAGAAGGTTTTAGTATATAACACATAGTTCTAAGTATATTAGTTATAGAATTATGATGGAAAGTTCTATTATTTTGGACGATAAGGTTACCATAGGTCATTTTTTGGCGACCATTATCGTTGGAGAAAGAATTGAAACGGCTATGTCAGAAAATAATGCAAACACATAAAAAATAAAAATTCTGTTATTAATTTTATTTAAAATCCCCCCCCCTCCCCGCAAAAAAAGAAAAAGAAAGAAAAAAAAACTGTTTTAATGATGTATAATATTTAATTTAAACCCCAAAGGAATGTTTGTAATGCTTAAAAATATTTGCAATCCATGAGATTGCAATTCAGATTAAGTCAATATTTGTCGATTTATCGTTTGCGTCAGGTTAACAAAGATGCATCTGATAATTTGATTTAATAAAATATGAGTAATTTTTTCCCTTTTTTTCTTTCTGTTAATTTTGTTTATATAACTCCCCTATCATGTGTCAAACAGGAGGAACTAGCAGATGTAATTGTAAAAATGACTGCATTTATGAGTTACATGTTATTTGTTTATTTACGGTTTTGATTTTACTTTTGTCGCCAAGCAATGTGATTTTTTAGCCAAAAATGCATAAGCGTGACATCAGCTTGAGCGATATTAGCAATAATGGTGTTTTTTCGTGCATACAAGATCTTTTTTGGAGTAAATTTTTATATTCAAATGCAAATTATATAAATAAAAGTTATTGTTATGAATATGGGATCAAATATTTAAATTTTAGTGAATGTCTGCCACTCAAACACATATTGTAAAATAATTAAATTTTAGGGATTTAAAAATTTACTACGGAAACATGCCGGTTTGTTTTCACCAAACATAATATTTTTATAGCCTCGAACTCAGATCAGCGAATACTGTCTATTCTTTTATTTTTATTTTATTATTTTTTTAATATATCGCCAATTTCACTTATAGAAATATTCACTGTTTCAAAAGTTAGGAACCAAAGAATATTCTTAAGGATATGTGTACATTTATGCGTTATTAGTATCACAAAAGGCTACATTTTGCAATAAAAATTGTTTGCTGAACATATTTTCGATGCTCTTTTTGATTCATTTCTTTTTAGTTTTTTCTGCATATCTTCCCTTCTTTCACGAAGGTTTTTAAAAGACATTGGACTAATTGTCCGTATTCCGGTCACCTACCAGTTGGTATTTTTACTATATTGTTGGATTTTTCGTTTATATTTGAAAGTTACTCTGGACGACGATTCAGATTACAGAAGATTAGACGACTTTTGAAATTAGCGATTGCTAAATTTATAGGTTTTTTTCATTATGAAGCAAAGTTTTACCAAAAAAGCAACGCTTCCAATGTACGGTTGGTTGATTTTTTACGGCCGATTATCTACACGAGGGATATAGACCCGGGGGGGAGTGCACTCCGTGGGGGTCTTTCTAAGGGATCCTAACCCGTATTTACGGCAAGGTTCGAAGAAAACCACGGAAAACTCCGAACGGTTAGGTCAACGAGCGCGACAAGGGTTTGAACCCAGCACTTCCCGTATGCCAGCTTTGAGAGCAGAACATCTCAGCCACTGTTTTGGCGCATTAAATGTACGGAAAAACTGTGTAATGTCAATGGGGGCGAATGGAATATATAATATTTGTCGATTTATCATTTCAGGCTGGATAAGAAAAAACGAGTACCTGAAATTCTGATTGGATAATTTTTCGATCATTATAAAGCCTTTTCGACCTACATACAGCCCTAGCAACTACACATAGTGAGAAATGAATTTATTTCTGCGTGTTAGTATGCTCTTTAGAGAAATGCAAAAAAAATCTTCGGTTTAAGTATTCACCAAAAATATTATTACTAACCATTTTGCATAACTAGCTTTATCATTGTCAGTTTTATTTAAGGTATGGAATTTTGTTAACGAAAGATCTATAATTTAATTAACAGTAATTTGATATTATTTAATGGAACATAGCCTGGCGTGTAAATAACTTCGTTTTGTAACTAACTCTGGTACATTAGTAACCATATCGTTTCAAGCACTTCTAATGTTTGACTTCAAACTCTGATATCGGCAAGATTATGGAAGATTAGGAAGATTTTATTGGATACAAACTAGAGGTTTATTCTTCTACCAGAGTTAATCATTGGGGTTTTTTTTTTAGATTAACGGATGCAACTGGTCTAAAAAATGGAAAGACACTGAAAATGGCGTCATTTTAATTTTATTCATATTGAGCTTTAAAAATGCACTTTTTTATGTTTCACCATTTTTTTTAAACATGAAAGTTAAACACTGTTCTTTATGTGCAAACAATTTCTTACAATTTTCGCTGTATTTACTCTGCTGGAATCGAAAGGTGAAAAACCGTAGTAGACTTTCCAGAAGAGGACGTATATTGCTAAACATAACGAAACATAGAGTGATATTGTACTGTTACCAGAATCTCGCATGGAGACAAGAAAGAGGGATGGAGTTCAAAAACTTACAGACGAAAATGAATCACTCGAACATTATTTAAGTTCAATGGTCAATCTATGCAATCATTGTAATGCTTTCTCTTTTAGTAGTATGTTGACTAGAGAACATTTTAGTTCCTGTTATCATAATCTCATAATGGCCTCATTTCCCTACCAAACTCTACTATAAATGATCAACTAAATGAGTTTACTTCTTTTAGCCCAAATTTTGTCTAATGTATAAATAATATAACGAAATGTCGTTCACATCATTTACAGCATAGTATTGAAGGAATATCCAGGTGAACGTCCCTATTGCTTTAAAATACATGCTCAAATCTATTGATATAATTCGTTTGATTCAAGGTTCGTTTGAAAATATTTACTAAGGTAGCATCTGTAGGTAAAGATCCACATTCCTTTAAAATACAAAGCCATTTCGTTTGATTTAAGGTACATTTAGAAAAATGGCCCAGCGCAGCGGGCGTAGCATGCTAGTATAATATAAAATTAGAAAAATTACAAGACTTAGATAATTAATTTTAGGCTTTTAAGTAGTTTGTTTATACAAAAAATCAATATAAGATTATTATTTTTAGAGACATGCATACAAATTAAATAATTAGAGGGAGCGAGAATTAATATTTATATATATGTGTGTTGACATGTGTGTTTCCGATGACATTACAATATTTTAATATTTTGAGACCTTAATAACAAATTAATACATTAATTTTAAAGCATTTTCCCTTTTACTCGCCACATGTGTTAAATCTCCAAATATACTTCAGGGTTACAATTGTATTCGAATTATAACAAAAATGGATTTAATTATGCGCTAAAATGGGCCAGTTGGCTGTGCAATTACAACAATTCAACATTAAGCACAAAAAAAAGAGAAAAAAAATTAAAGTGTAATTATAAAAAAAAAAAAAATACATTTTTATTAATTAATAGTTTCGTATTAATTAAATTATGATTATATATTTAGAAATACATTTAGAAATACTAAAATCTAAATAATGTTTGCTTTTTTTTTTCCTGTTAGCCACATCTTAAAAAAGAAACAGAGCTAAAATTACATGTTTTAAATTAATTCACAAGCTCGCGCTTTCTATCAAGTGTAAATCAAAACGATGAATTTTCGGGTTTGTTACCAACGTATTTTATCGTAAATCTTTTGAAAAAATCATGAATTGCAGTCATGCAATTAGGCGTGATTTTTAAGATAAAAATTGAATGCGTATAAAACAGTGTTTTTTTTAAGACTATTTTTACTTTTATATATATTTTTAATTGTTTGTAATAAACTTAAATTATGTACATATGTTTAAATTACATTATGTCTATCCGTTTTTTAAAAAACAAAAGTGATTTCAGAGAAATTTTTATTTAAAAATATAAACTTTTTCTGGTGATTTCTCTGATTATCCAGATTTCTACACATCGCGATTCCGTTCAGAACGTATTAGTAGTAATAATGTAAGTTTCACTCAGTGTTGTGCAAACTCAGTAAAAAAAAACTAATTGAAACTCAAATTTACCTTCTGAAAAATGAATTAACTTCCCGCTCAAAGTCATAATTTATAAACGAATCTGTTGATTTCACACAAACACAAAAAAAAAAAAAAAAAAAGAAAAACGAAATTCACTAAGGGTTTAAAAAAACAGGGAAAAGAAAAAAGACAAAGAAATTAAAAAATAAAAATTATAAGAAAACAAGAACTACTGTGCTTAATTTTATAAGTTTACAATGCCAACATTTCTTTAATTAATTTAGTATTGGAACAAAACTTAAAATATTCCGGTGTAATTGAAATTTTGTAATTAATGCAGTTACCTGTTAAAGAAAATTTATTTTTAAGAATGATTTAAAAGATCAAAATGAATTTCGGAACTCACAAATATTTTGTTTAAAAGAAAACATGTATATACCTGGCTTTCATTAGTACTTATCAATTGCAAAGAAGTTTTATAAAAACATTTTAAAGTGCTGAGAGGATGACAGTTTTAAAGCGGCATACACTGCGGAGATTGACACAGTAAACGCATCAATGCACGTAATTTTCTCAAAATTCTACACAGGAAATTTACTGGTTTGTGGGAACTTTTATGTAAAAGATAAAAACGTCTCTTAAAAACTTCGTCACGTAAAAACTACAGAGGTCATTAATCATATAATTTTATGACTAAAGTTTCTTTAGCAATTGAATTTGAGAAAAAAACTAATTTTTTATCAGAATTGTAAATTCAAAGTTTCAGAAAATTGTGAAAAAAATTGGACGAGTCCGAGTTGTAATTTTGACTTAAACTCACAGTTTTTTCTAGTCTAATTTAACTCATGAACGCTTTTCAAAAAGTGAATCAAACTCAACTCAAAACTGATGAATTTGATCTTAATGAGTTCTCTCATAAATAAAAATACATGTATACATATGCATATATATTCATATGTATTGCTCATTTAAAGTAAATTCTACTTAAATCCGAGCTTAGTATAAAGAGTTCGACTGTAATATGTAATAGTAATGGAATATACAAAGTCTAGAAAAATACATAAGTAATAATTACGTGAAGAATTATGCACAAGGATATGGTGACAAAGTTTGCAAGCCCGTCTGTAAATGTAAAACAACAGTTCAGAATGGAATTCAGTATGATGCAGTAGACTCCCTTAAATCCGCAGAGCTTAAACCCAGAGGTTGTACAGATTTGAGAATTTTGCGGCGATCTGGTCTCTGTTTTGTTTACATTTTTTAACAGTAATTTGAATTCAACAATGCACTCGAAATTACAATGAATGCTTACAATAAAGTAAAATAATAAAACGAAAATTAAGAACATTTAAAAAACATTTAAAATATTAAAAGTAAAGGTCAAGTAAATAATTTTAATTAATGCATAACTAAATATGCATAATGATGTTGAGATAATTTTTTCTTCAATTATTCAGTGAAACTCGCCTTATAAATGTATACTAATAATTCACATCAAAATCCTAAAGTAATAAAGTTTTATTACATGTTTAGACATACTTAATAACTAAAAAATCTTGATTATTAGATAAATTATTTGATAAAAATATCGTGATCACCACTGATATCAGCACTATTTTGAATTTTTTCAGAAATAACTTTATACTTCTTGATGAGAAAACATGAGTTGAATCATATTAACCAGAATTACATATATTAACACGTTCGCTGCCAACTACGAGTATACTCGTAGTGCTATCTACGTTTCTTCAATCTAAAATTAGTTATTCGCACCGGAAATTTCAAAAGAATAATTTTTATTTTATGTAATCACGAAATGTCTGTAATAAAACAAAGTAAATGTTGCTATTAGTATTTTCTGGTGTGAATTTGAACTTTCTAAATAAAATGAAAATTTCGGTATTTTTAGCTTGGCAGCGAACGTGTTAAAATGTGTACTGAATAATATAAAAATTTTTGAAAAGTTGAATTTTACACCTGCCATCTTAACTGTAAGTTTCATTGTTTACATCAGGAACCCTGATTTTAGGAATATGCATATTTTAAGGGGGCGGATTTCAGGGAGTCTACTGTATATATTTTTAAAAGTAATTACCTGATAACGGACTTTTAATAAAAAGGTTCTCTTGCTCAATGTTAATTCATGTTAGTGTTATTTTCTCGGTAGTCAGTAATTTTGCGCTTTCTAAAGCAATATAAATAATAAATTCAACTTTCGGAACAAAAGATAGGTAAGATATTTGCTTACCTCTATTTTCCAGCAATCGTCCTCACTCGTCATTTTTTCCGCTAGGCCATGATCGCCAGAATTTGTATTAATCAATTATGATTAGCACACACTCACTATGTAAATCCTTGGTTTGTAGGATATCCATGAGACTGATTAAGTAATGTTAAAATATTATTAATTAATAAAACATATTCATAATACTGTTAAATTATTTAATTTACATAGCTTACATTTAATAGTTACATAAAATTTAGTTTTAAACATTATTTCAATTTAAGTTTAAGGGAAAACGACATAATGTCCATTTCCATCGCGAATTAAAAAGAATCTGTTAAAGTTCTATAAAGCAGAGATGCAACAGTCTTAGTCCTTATATAGTGACATCATTTTTAAGTTTTTTCATTGGATGGTAATGACGTAAAGTCAATTTACGTCACTAATACGTATTTTAGTCTTTCACTTCCTTGTTCAGAGCACGTGCTGTAAAAACCTCTTCATCTCGCATCAGGCACTTTCATTTCCTGCTTGAAATTCTAGATAATTACTTTTTATCGGGATGAGTTTTTAAATGATGTAAATAAACTGTCATAGAAATTAATTCCGGATATTAATCTTTTGATATATTACCAACAATCTCCTCCTTAATCTCTGGAATTTGATTTCTTAAGTTTAAGTTATTTCTGTGAACTTCAAAGATAGGTTTGGGAGTGGGCTTGGTTAGAATGTCCGCTATCATGTTCTTTGATTCACAGTAATTTAGATTAATTGTACCATTGTCCTTTAGGTGTTTAATGGAATGATACCTTATATCAATGTGTTTCGTGCGACGGGTGTATTTTTCTGATTCGATCATTTTTATGCAGGACTGGTTGTCCTCATGCATAGTTATGGGTAATGTCTGTTCTAAGTCAAATTCTTGTAAGAGTCTAATTAACCATAAAATTTCTTGTGATGCATTTGCTGCTGAAATATACTCGGCTTCAGCACTTGACATGGCTATGCATGATTGCTTTTTGCTGATCCATAAAATTGGGTTTGTCCCTAATAAAAATAGGTTTCCGCTGGTGGACTTTCTAGTTTGTACGTCTCCAGCCCAGTCTGAGTCACAGTACACTTCAAGTATTGGTTGCTGTGTTGTATTTATTTCTAATTTAAAGTTTTTAGTGTGATTTAAATAGGAAATCACTCTTTTAGTTGCTTTCCAATCCTTCTGTGAAGGGTTTTCGTTTTTTCTACTTAGGATGTTAATCGCAGCTGAAATATCTGGTCTTGTGACAGTTGAGATATACAAAAGTGCGCCAATTGCCTTTCTATAATCGATGTTGTTTGGCAATGGTATTTCTTCGTTATCAAAATTTAAATAGCCTGTTTCCATGGGCGTTTTGTATGGTTTCGCATCTTCTAATTTAAATTTTCTAACTAATTCTTCAATTTTACTTTTTTGATTCAGTTTATATCCTTCGTTTGTTTTTTCAATTTTAATCCCTAGGTAGTAGTTTAATTGACCTAAATCCTTTAGTTCATATTCAATCTTAAGTTTTTGTATAATTTCTTTAATTTCATTTTCTTTTGCTGATATTAATAAATCGTCTACATAGACGATAATATATGCTTTACTGTTTTTAGTATTACGTATGAATAAACACGTGTCTGATGTTGATGGTTTGAAATTTAACTTTTCTAATGATTCTGAAATTTTTATGTGCCAGGCTCTAGCTGCCTGTTTTAAGCCGTATATAGCCTTATTTAATTTGCACACTTTGTTTTCATGATTAGGTTTGACATAGCCTTCCGGCTGAGTGATGTATATATCCTCATCTAAATTTCCATACAAAAATGCTGTTTTAATGTCAACGTGGTTTATGTTTAGTTTATGATAGGCGGCGGCTGCTAAAAAAGTTCTAATTGTAGTATGTGAAACCACTGGAGCAAAAGTTTCATAGTAATCAATACCAAAATTTTGAGAATAGCCTTTCGCCACTAAACGCGCTTTATATTTTTGTATTTTTCCTTTATCGTCTAATTTTGTTTTGAAGAGCCATTTCGAACCTATTATTTTTGTATTTGGCGGGGGGTCAACTAATGTCCAAGTTTTATTTTGGTTGTGAGATTCTATCTCCTCCTGTGTCGCTTTGATCCAGTTTTCTTTTTCTACTGGGTTTTCCATGTTTATTATTTCCTGCCAATTTTTCGGTTCGTTAATATTTTCATCTTTAACCAAATAAATTAGTCTATCTGGGGGAACCCCTTTATTTACTCTATCTGATCTTCTTGGTTCGGTTTGGTTTAGTTCAGATTCATTCTGATTATCATTTTCATTTGAAATTTCGATTTTTATCAGATTTGGGTTTTCCGATTTTTCGTTTTCGGCATTAGTGTTTTCATCTAAATTTAGTTCTAGCCGTTTTTCTTTATTTGAATTTATCGGATAGTTTTCTAAGAACTTCACCGTTCTGGCTATAGTGATATCTTTGCCGCTCGTATAGATACGATATCCTTTGGAATAATTATCGTATCCCACGAAGATCCCATCTACTGCTTTATTATCTAATTTCTGTCTTTTTTGCTTGTTAATATATGCATAAGCTTTGCAGCCAAAGACTCTTAAATATTTTAGATTTGGTCTTCTGTTTGTCCATAATTCATATGGAGTTTTTTCGTTGGCTTTAGTCGGCAGTCGATTTTGTAGGTGATTTGCGGTGCATATCGCCTCTCCCCAGAAATGTAATGGTAAATTAGAGTCACTTAACAATGTTCTTGTCATTTCAATTAATGATCTATTCTTTCGTTCAGCAATACCATTCTGGCTGGGAGAATATGGTACTGTTAGCTGTCGCTTAATTCCATTTTCTTTTAGAAAATTATCAATATTAGAATTTTTAAATTCTTTGCCATTATCAGTTCTGAGTTCTGTAGGCTTTTTGCCAAACTTATTGTTGACCAGTGCAACATATTCCTTTAATTTTTCAAATACCTCACTTTTATTTTGTAGTAGATAAATTATAGTAAATCTAGAGTAATCGTCTATGAAGGTTAAAAAGTAATTTTTTCCCCCTATTGTTGGAGTTTGAATAGGACCACAAACGTCAGAGTGCACTAATTGCAGAATTTTATTTGCTCTCAATTCCGTTTTCTTTGGGTAAGGTGCGTCAGTTAATTTTGCTTTAATGCAAGGCTCACATTCGGTACTATGGGAACAATTATTTATGTTTATTCCGCATGCTAATTCCTTCATCATTAATTCTTTAATCGACGCGACATATTTATGTCCTAATCTTCTATGCCACAGTTCTATGCAATTTTTATTTTTGCAATTAGTTATCATGTTTACGAAATTTTCATCTGTGTTTATGTTTGTTTGCTGAATTTCATACAGATTATTTTTTCTTATCCCTTCTAAGCGTATTGATCCTTCATATTCTAGAAAACATTGATTATTTTCAAATGTAATTTTGCATCCGTTTTTCGTAGCTTTAGCTACCGAAAATAAATTTGTTTCAATTTCCGGTACTAGTAGAACATCTTTTAATGTTATTTCATGTGTTCTACCGTCGGATGTTATTGTGGTAATATTTACATTACCTGAACCATAGGATTTTAATTTATTGCCGTTGGCAATTACGACGTTGGTATGTTCTTTATTTGTAAATTCATAAAATAAATTTTCATTATTTGAAATATGGGAGGATGAGCCAGAATCGATAATCCATGCGTTATTTTTCGATTTGTTAGTTAAAAATGCGCAATTTTTCTTTTCTTCGGTTCCGAAATAAGCTGTGCTTTTTTCTTTCGGTTTATTTTCGCGCTTGTTAAATTATTTTCGTCTTTTTGAAAGACTAGCGAAGAAGAGAAATGTTTTTTGTTGTTTTGTTTAAAATTATTTGTTTTATATTTGTTATGCCAGCAATTAACTGTGTTGTGATTTTTCAGTCTACAAATCGTGCAGTATTTTTCTTCTTTTTTAAAACCTGTGGTTTTAAATTTTCTTTCAGCTCTAAAGGCTTTGTTCGAATTATCACTGTTATTAGAATGCTCGTTTCTTTTATTAAATTCGTCTGTTAATTTACTCTTTATAAATTCTGGAGTTAATTCGTCTTCCTGTCTGGCTTCTAATGCGGTTATGAGGGTGTCGTATGAAGGAGGTAAAGAGCAGAGCAATAATGCTGAAATATGATTTGCTTTAATTTCTTCGCCTATGGCTGATAACTTATCAATAATTTCTAATATCTTTGTTATACGAGTTATCATGTTGCCTCCTTCTGATAATTTCGTTCCGTAAAGTCTCCTGAGGAGAAAGAGTTTGCTAGAGAGATTTGATCTCTCATGGATGTTTTTAAGCGTGTTCCATGTGTCCCGTGCATTCTGTAAATGCTTAATATGGATGATTTGATTATCCTCAATACTTAAATTAATCAAGGCTCTTGCCTTTCTATCTTTCTTCGACCATTCCGGGGTTATTGGAGTAGGTGGGTCGTCTGTGACAACTTCAAAGAGCTCTTCTCTTATCAAGAGCATCTCCACCTTGAATTTCCAGTTTGCATAGTTACTGGAATTTAATTTTTCAATTATACTTCCTTCTTTGAAGGTTGCCATTTTTCTAATTTAGAATATATCTAAAATTAATTAATTTCTTTTAAGTATTCGAGGATTCTAGGACACTATTTTTATTTTTATTTTTATTTTTTTATATACTTTAGAATTTTTCACGTCTCAGAATCTTTGTTAGTGTTATTTTCTCGGTAGTCAGTAATTTTGCGCTTTCTAAAGCAATATAAATAATAAATTCAACTTTCGGAACAAAAGATAGGTAAGATATTTGCTTACCTCTATTTTCCAGCAATCGTCCTCACTCGTCATTTTTTCCGCTAGGCCATGATCGCCAGAATTTGTATTAATCCATTATGATTAGCACACACTCACTATGTAAATCCTTGGTTTGTAGGCTATCCATGAGACTGATTAAGTAATGTTAAAATATTATTAATTAATAAAACATATTCATAATACTGTTAAATTATTTAATTTACATAGCTTACATTTAATAGTTACATAAAATTTAGTTTTAAACATTATTTCAATTTAAGTTTAAGGGAAAACGACATAATGTCCGTTTCTATCGCGAATTAAAAAGAATCTCTTAAAGTTCTATAAAGCAGAGATGCAACAGTCTTAGTGCTTATCAAGTGACATCATTTTTAAGTTCTTTCATTGGATGGTAATGACGTAAAGTCAATTTACGTCACTAATACGTATTTTAGTCTTTCACTTCCTTGTTCAGAGCACGTGCTGTAAAAACCTCTTCATCTTGCATCAGGCACTTTCATTTCCTGTTTGAAATTCTAGATAATTACTTTTTATCGGGATGAGTTTTTAAATGATGTAAATAAACTGTCATAGAAATTAATAATCTTTTGATATATTACCAACAATTCACAATAAAGTTTTTTTCATATTTCATCATTCCAAATCCAAGCACAAACTTTAAGCAGTGGTTGAGCATACTATAATGAACAATTTCGTACAAGAAGAAAGGATCGTAATCCATTTTTTCCCCTCAAAAATACACAGCGACTCAGTCAAATACAAAAACTACTATTCTCATATTTTAACACACAAAAATACTTTAAAAAAAAGTTTTACAAAACATTTTTATAAACAATTTTTTATTCAAATATCTAATAGATTTTTTTGCATTTACTGATATATTTTAGATTTCCCACTAACGACACCAAACAGCATTTTTACATAAGAAATATCAATTATGTATTCAAATAAAGTTTTGAAATTTATTAAAAGCGATACGTAGTCGCATGTAAAGATTTCGCCACCTACGCCGGCCTTTCTGATTATTTCAGTGTTTAACCCATTGGGGACGAGCGACACGAATACGTGACGCATAAGATGCTCAGAATCCTCGGTTATTCCAAACAGTTATTAGGTAGATTTCGTAAGAAATACTACCTATTACATTCTCACCTAAGTTGGAAATTTTGAAAAAATTTTGCAGATCTACGCCGATCATGACTCCCAGAACCCAAAACCACCCCCAGTTCAAAACTTTATCTATCTATCTATCTATCTATCTATCTATGTCACTTTTTTTCTGACCACGATAACTGGAAAAATTCTGCATAAATCTCTTCCAAACGGATACATAAAATCAAGGGACATAAAATCTCGGTCAAGTTCGTTAATGGGCAAAATCGAACCAAGGGGGGGGGGGGTAATGGGGGGGCTTTTTGTGAAAACAGAAAACCCCCCATAATTTCTTAATTATTATACGTATCGTATCCGTTTGAAGTTATTATTACTTCTAGGAGAAGTGCCGAAAATTTATGTATGACAGATTTTTGATATAATTAAAAATGGCCCCAAGGTGGGGGGGAAGGGGGGGTTTAGAAGAAAAAAAATCATAGCTTCGTCAATTCACAAGATATCAAATCCGCGTAAATTTATTATAAATCCTCTTAATATTATCTAAAACTTTTATACTGACAAGTTTTTTATAGGACCAATTCTTATAGCAAAAAAAATTTTTTTTAAAAATTCCAGCTGGCTCCGCCTGCAAACAAGTTAGGTTTCGAAGTAGGCGGTTCCAACTGCCGCATCATCGCAAAAAGGTCATTTCTTCCGCAATTCCCGACAAACAGGCGCCCCACGGTCTGCGTCTTCGAAATCTACCTGTGCCTGTAGGCCGAGCCGTGAGGGATTTTTTTAAAGTTCACTGAAATCATCCCAATAATAAAACTGACTTTATTTTATTTTTTAAACGAAGTTTACTGTAAATTATTTAGTTTAAATCAGTTTTAAGAAAAAAAATTATATATATATATATATATATATATATATATATATATATATATATATATATATACAAATTTTTAAAGCAGTACAGTTTTAAAAATTTTTAAGAAAAATTTTAAATATGTTAAGAATTTTTTAAATAATTAATGTTTCAGACATGCATTTTAACTTTGATGCTTGCATTATAATACATTAAATATGGAGCGTAATTAGAAAGATATATTTTAAAGTTTATAAATTTTTAAAAATTGTATATATATATATATATATATATATATATATATATATATATATATATATATATATATATATATATATAATCAAGTAATGAAAAAAAAAGAAAGAAAGAAAGAAAAGAAAAAGAATATGAAATCCAGTTCAAAGTTACGAAATTATTTTTATAACTGACTATTCTTGTTCTTTTTTTTTCTTTTCAAAAAAATTATTTTGAAAATTTCATGTCTAATTTAAATGGAGGGAGGAGGGGTGGGGGGTGGGGGGTGAATGTATAAACTAAATTATTTTAAATATAGTCTGTCTAAAAATACTTTGCCTGCTAATTAACGAATGCTTTAAGTGTATTTAAAACGTTTGCTTTGCATTACAATTATTTGCTTATGAATTAAAACTAATACTATTATAAAACTTTCTCGAAGGATATCTTTGTTTCCTGCAGCATCCTGTTACTTGGTGTTATCATGAGAGACGGTAGTTTCTCGAGTGACGCAGCAAAAAAACGAAAACCGAATGCTTAATACCGAAGATTTCCGTCACTCCATATATACAGCTAGTTTGAGTTCAAAGGAAAAGCGAAAAGCCGACATTTAATATCTCAGCAAATATGAGGTACATCGTTTTGATTTTTTGACAGCTGTCTTATATCTCCGGTCTAACTCTATCCTGAAATTTATAGATTTCTACATGCAGTAGATTTTAAGATCTGGAAATCCATTTTTAAGTAAAATGGGAAGTTTTTCGCTCTGCATGTAATGGTGTCATGGTGTAAGACAGCGTATCTCGAAAACCGCCCGAAGGATTTTTTTAAAATTAATATATGATACTAATCGGTTTTATATGAAGTGAATCCACCTATCCGCTTAAATAGAAAAACTCTAGTTTTTTATATAATCCGATTTAAAAAAATGGGACTATTTTCTTAAGCCAAGCTGTACAAATGCAATAGAGTATTCACTACCTTCTTCCGCCGGGAATTACAGTTAAAATTTGATGTACGGTTGCCGTTATCAATAAAGCTTGTGACCGGGCTAATTATTTATATTTTTTTAAATGCAAAAACAATGAATTATATACTCTAAACATGTAAAACATATGTATTAAATTCAATTGGGGTTTATATGTTTTCTCTTTTTGTTACAAAGAAATCATTTCAGATTTTAAACATGCATATATTCGAAAAATTATTTAGATTCCTTTTTCAAAATGAGGAAATATTTTTTAATTACATGTATTCAATTTTACTGCTAAATATAATAAATCTTTCATTTTCTAATGATAAAATATTTTTCATTTCTTTGTTTCTTTCGCAACGAAGACAACCAACCAACTATTATCGTATCAATGCGCGAAGCACAAATTAGCGAGAGGCATTTGGGGAAAAGATAGGTACAGAAAATCAAAGATATTATACTTACTATTAGGTATTTTGTTTATTTATTCATTGTTTTTTATTTTATATGACTTGATGGTTCTTTTTAAAAATTTCGTTTTGGTAAGGTGCTTAGTTTGTCTTTGTCAGAGCAACTGCCAATTACATGTTTTTATGGCTTTAAAATATTACTTTTATGTTATTTTGTAAAAGAAAATGCAGAAAGTTAGTTCTGAATTAAGTGTTTTATGTTATACAATGGATAAATAAGTTCTTAATTACTTTAAATCCAGAGTTTGAAAAGTAAACAAATAGTTTTTTTTTTCTTTTTCTTATTGCATTCAGGGGTCGATGCAGGTTTTTTTTCTTGGGGCCCATTTTGTGAAAAGTAAAGGTTGTTTTTGTGAAATTTATTATATTTTTGTGAAAAATAACATTTTGTAACGAAAGTTGAAATCGATTTAATCAAATTCGAACCAAGCATTTATAAACAAAACCTGTTTTAAATCCTTTTGCGGAAGTTTTCCTCTCTGGCAAACTTGTTTGTTTACAAATTACACATTTTAAAACATCACAAAATAATAAATAGTAAGTTTTTATGGAATAGAATTTTGTGAAGTGGCCCACTTTATCAAATTGATTTTTGTGAAGGGGCCCATTTTATTAAATAGATTTTTGTGAAGGGACCCTAAATAGGCCCCAAATTTTTCCTGGATCGACCCCTGGCATTACCTTATTGCATTCATATTGCCAGTATTATTACATTGTTATCATTTTTTTTTCTCATTACATTTACAAACAGTTGTGTGACAAACTTCTATCTTCATGAATGTTTTGCATTTACTTTATATTAATTTTTCACATTCATTTTTTAATAAGCTTGTTAAATAGTTTTCAAGCACTATATTGTTTCAATGTCAAATGTTACATTAAAAATTGTTAAAAAATACAGTAAAAAAATTGCTATTTGCTCGCGAAACTTAAGAATATAATCATTTTAACCCACATAGATTTTTTTAGCTCTAAAATATTACTATACAATGAATAAATAAGTTCTTATTTACTTTAAATTCAGAGTTTAAAAAGTAAACAAATAGCTATTTTATCTTTCAATTTTTCTATCATTTACCTGTGACTTTAAAAATCATTTAAAATTACTAATTTAGAGGTATGAAATACCTTATATGTGCTTAAATCACAGAAAAAATACAACTTTAGTAAGTATATTGCAGGGCTCTGTTTAAGAAGAATTAAGAACACCTTTAAAGGATCCTTCACAATTTTTTTTAAATCTTAAAACAGTATCCTTCACATTTTTTTTTTCATTTTAAAACAGGTTATTTCACATTTCTTTTCATATTAAAACAGGACACTTCACAAAACTTTTTCCTACCAAAAATTAACTCTTCACAAATTTAATCATCTTAAACATTTCCCAATTTTTGTATAAAATACTGTTTACTGTTGACTGTAATAAGTGTTTGTTCTTCAAAGTAAATTCTGAAAAATTATTAAATTTCAACTGCTGCTAAAACATTTAATTTTTTGATTACAACTTACATAAATATCCATATTTTACATAGGGTTTCTTGTACAGAGGTGTATTTTGAAAACATATAGAAGAAAGAAAAATTTTTTTTTAGAGAAAACCGCTGTTAATTTTTTCGCAATGATTTTTAATAGTCAGATCTTATAAATTAAGTGTTGGTGAGTGCAAGTTTGAAATTGTCTGAATATGTTGAAAACAACATAGGGCTCTAAAACTATTTACTTGCATAAGTTTATTAAAAATGAATTTGAAAAATTAATATACAGTAACAGCAAAACATGCATGAAGCTTCACAAACAGCTATAGACCATCAAAGTATCAAATAAAATGAAAATTTTGAAATGGAGAACCATCAATTCAAAATAAATAAAAAACAATAAATAAATAAACAAAATACCTGGGGGAGGGGGGTGGGGAGTATTTTATCTATTATAAATTGCAGCTTGTATTTTCAAATAATTTGGAAGGGCGGATAAAATTTTATCATTTAAAATATTAAAAAAAATAATACCTTCTAAACTAGAATTTTATTATCAATTTTATAGATGATTTTCTTTGGACGATTACTCTCTATGAGAGAAAAGTTCTACTTTTTGTATTTGTTCGCCACAGTATATTTTGTTGTATTTCAGCCAGTCTATAGAATTCTTTGCAGGAATGCGGTTTTCAACAGGCATGTGATGTTGAGCATTGGCCATATATAGGGCACTATTCGATTGCAAATTTGGAAGAAGTTTTTCCAACACTCATTTTTGGAAGTTTTCGTAGTTCATTTGCATGGGATTGTCACCCCTTTTTGTCGACGCTTTATACAGTAGTTGAGCATCCGTAAGGAAACACGTTTCCTCATTTTTACGCTCGAGTTAAGACCTTGTACAGCTAAGTACATGGCCGTTAAAGTTTTTTTCCTGTAAATAGTTAATAACTTTCTCCTTTTAATTCGATGTTATTCGTTTTTGGGTAAAGATGAAAATAGGCACTCGCCAATCACCACTCGGCAATAAAACTTGAAAAACTGACTTGAAAAATATGGAGAAAACCGACCAAATGCAGGATTTTCTGATTTTCTTTTTTTCCCATGTTCGTTTGACAAAATTCATGATTTTCCTCGCCAGATCGACGAAAATAGTGATTTTTCTGCACCAGATCGATGAAATTAATGATTTTACTGCACTAGATTGGCGAAATTTATGATTTTTATGCGCCGATTAAAGAAATTCGTGATTTTTATGTGCCCGTTCAGCAAAATTTCTGATTTTTACATGCCGTTCAACAAATTTTTTTATCTTTATGTGCCCCGTTGACAAAATTTGTGATTTTTACATGCCTGATCGACTAAATTCATCATTTTTATATGCCCGATGGATGAAATTAAAGATTTTTACATGCCGATCAATGAATTTCTTGATCTTTATGTGCCTGTTTGACAAAATTCATGATTTTCATGCACCGATAAACAAAATTCATGATTTTTACATCTGTGTTCGACAAAATTTATGATCTCCCCCTCCCTGATCCACAAAATTCATGTTTTTGCTGTGCCTGATTATTGAAACTCATCATTTTTACACACCCGATCGACAAAATTCATGATTTTTACACACCGATCAACGAAGTTCAAGATTTTTATGCACTTGATCGCCGAAATTCATGATTTTTTTCATGCTCGATCGATGAAATTTCATTTTTCTGAACCTGATCGATGAAATTATTGATTTTTATGCAAACGTTTGATGAAATTTGTGAATTTTATGCACCTACTTGATGAACTTGTGATTTTTAACCACCCACTTGATGAATTCGTGATTTCTATGCGACTACTCTACGAATTGGTAATTTTTATGCGTCCGTTCTACAAAATTCATGATTTTTTCGTGCTTAATCGATGAAATTCATAATTTTTACGCACCGATTGATGATTTTTATTTGCCTGATTCATAAATTTCTTGATATTTATGCATCCGTATGATGAAATTAATGATTTTCATGTGCCGATCAAGGAATTTCTTGGTTTTTATGTATCTATTTGATGAAATACGTGATTTTTATGCGATCGATAAACAAAATTCAAGATTTTTACGTTCCCGATTGACAAAATTTATGATCTCCCCCTCCCTGATCCACAAAATTCATGTTTTTGCTGTGCCTGATTATTGAAACTCATCATTTTTACACACCCGATCGACAAAATTCATGATTTTTACACACCGATCAACGAAGTTCAAGATTTTTATGCACTTGATCGCCGAAATTCATGATTTTTTTCATGCTCGATCGATGAAATTTCATTTTTCTGAACCTGATCGATGAAATTATTGATTTTTATGCAAACGTTTGATGAAATTTGTGAATTTTATGCACCTACTTGATGAACTTGTGATTTTTAACCACCCACTTGATGAATTCGTGATTTCTATGCGACTACTCTACGAATTGGTAATTTTTATGCGTCCGTTCTACAAAATTCATGATTTTTTCGTGCTTAATCGATGAAATTCATAATTTTTACGCACCGATTGATGATTTTTATGTGCCTGATTCATAAATTTCTTGATTTTTATGCATCCGTATGATGAAATTAATGATTTTCATGTGCCGATCAAGGAATTTCTTGGTTTTTATGTATCTATTTGATGAAATACGTGATTTTTATGCGATCGATAAACAAAATTCAAGATTTTTACGTTCCCGATTGACAAAATTTATGATCTCCCCCTCCCTGATCCACAAAAATCATGTTTTTGCTGTGCCTGATTATTGAAACTCATCATTTTTACACACCCGATCGACAAAATTCATGATTTTTACACACCGATCAACGAAGTTCAAGATTTTTATGCACTTGATCACCGAAATTCATGATTTTTTTCATGTTCAATCGACGAAATTTCATTTTTCTGAACCTGATCGATGAAATTATTGATTTTTATGCAAACGTTTGATGAAATTTGTGAATTTTATGCACCTACTTGATGAACTTGTGATTTTTAACCACCCACTTGATGAATTCGTGATTTCTATGCGACTACTCTACGAATTGGTAATTTTTATGCGTCCGTTCTACAAAATTCATGATTTTTTCGTGCTTAATCGATGAAATTCATAATTTTTACGCACCGATTGATGATTTTTATTTGCCTGATTCATAAATTTCTTGATATTTATGCATCCGTATGATGAAATTAATGATTTTCATGTGCCGATCAAGGAATTTCTTGGTTTTTATGTATCTATTTGATGAAATACGTGATTTTTATGCGATCGATAAACAAAATTCAAGATTTTTACGTTCCCGATTGACAAAATTTATGATCTCCCCCTCCCTGATCCACAAAATTCATGTTTTTGCTGTTCCTGATTATTGAAACTCATCATTTTTACACACCCGATCGACAAAATTCATGATTTTTACACACCGATCAACGAAGTTCAAGATTTTTATGCACTTGATCACCGAAATTCATGATTTTTTTCATGTTCAATCGACGAAATTTCATTTTTCTGAACCTGATCGATGAAATTATTGATTTTTATGCAAACGTTTGATGAAATTTGTGAATTTTATGCACCTACTTGATGAACTTGTGATTTTTAACCACCCACTTGATGAATTCGTGATTTCTATGCGACTACTCTACGAATTGGTAATTTTTATGCGTCCGTTCTACAAAATTCATGATTTTTTCGTACCTAATCGATGAAATTCATAATTTTTACGCACCGATTGATGATTTTTATGTGCCTAATTCATAAATTTCTTGATTTTTATGCATCCGTTTGATGAAATTAATGATTTTCATGTGCCAATCAACCCAGACAACACAAACACATCCTAAAAACATCCAAAAGATGTCATATTTAGGACAAGCTGATATCCTGTGGACCGATGAAATGGTCCTCTCGACAGTTACAGGACATCCGCTAAGTTTCGAAATGTCACACCTTTCAACGTCCTATGGATGTCATCTCATGACACATTTTGGACGGTTATAGGACACTTGCATACATCCTCTGGATGGTCCTAATGATATCCTAAAAGCATCCAAATAATGTCATATTTAGGATAAGCTGATATCCTGTGGATGGATGAAATCGTCCTGTAGAGAGTTATAGGATATCCCCTGGGTGTCGAAATGTCACACCTGTCAATGTCCTATGGATGTCATTACATAACACCTTATGGATGGTTATAGGGCATCCTCTGGGTGTCAAAATGTCACCATCCTGAGGATGTTTTTTATGATATTACTGCCTTCAATTTGCATTTTTGAAATTCATATGTACATACGCATATGACAATGCATAGATCTATTGTCACTGAAAACATTTATTTAATAAATTTTATAGTTTAAAAATATCTTCATTTATTAGAGGGAATAAAAGTTTTTCTTTCTTAAGAAAGGTTATTGAATAATCTTTCTTTAAATATCCAATCTAACAAAGATCTCATACACTATATAATTTATTTAATAAAAAATGTTTTCAGTAACAATATATTGAGGTATATATGAATTTTAAAAACGCAAATTGAAGGCTGAAGTATATCTTATATTCTCGATAAAATTCAAGAAAATTTGTAAAATTCCTTACTTATATATAATTATATAGCCCTTTCATCTTATATTCTCGATAAGATCCAAGAAAATTTGTAAATTCCTTACTTATATATAATTATCATTTTACATATTTTATTCTCAATTTGAGTAATTATATAAAATGATGCAATTTAAAATTTTTTCATGACTTTTTTTAAGTGCTATGTCTGAAGTGGAATTTATCATTCTTGTCGTAAGAAGTCATAAAAACTTAAGGCGGTATTCAAAAAAAATATTTTTCCATGCTCAACAACTCAAAATTTTGAGACACATTTTCAAAAGTAAAAACATGAAACTTGGCGGCGTAATTTATGAAGAGATTTATAAGAGAATACCTATGTTTTTATTTTTCATTCAATTAATTAAAAATTGATTTACAAACAATTATTTTCACAGTACGATAATTTTTTTTGTTTCCAGTGCTATCGCTTCGGGAATTTCGTTTCAAAATGTTCACTTTGACAGCATTTTAAAAAAAATATTCTGCCTTTATAAAACAATCGAGACAATACGGACATTATAAAGTTTCTGAATAAGAGAACCTGCCAATTGGATGTATTTTAGAGAAAAATTAATTTAAAAATGTGTCTCAGAATAAGCAGTTTGGATTTGAATACCCTTAAGTTTATTTTTAAAATGAATTTTTTTTTTTTACTTTGCAATTATTTGTTTTACTTACTAAAAAAAGCCTGATCCACTTTAGGAACACCCGGTATATGCAACAAATGTTATGCATTTGATTGTCCTCTGATAAGGTGCGACATGAAATTTAAAAGTATCGTTTTGTTCCTCTGATGATGGTTTTACATTGTTTTTCTAGAATAAAGTTACTTCATCAGACATCTGTTAATACTTTTGCATTCAAAACAAATAAAGGACAGAAAAGTATGCCCTTTCATATTTAGTGGCCAAAGCACACATTTACAGCTGTGATAATTTGGCTGTACAACTTCAAATTCAATTTGTTTTACTTACCTTTGTACTTAAATACATTACCTTACTTTAACAAAATGAGACAGTACCATGACTATGTAAATGCTAATGGCCCTGAAAGTACATTTTATATATGTCGCAAAGTATTAAGACAAATTGGAGAAATATTAAGATATTGTTACTTTCATTGTTCCAACTTTAATGAATAAACAACTTCTGTATTTTAAATAATTGCACATATTACACTAAGTGCTGAATATAAAATAATAAACTTAAATTATATGACATACAAAAATTAAATATTTATGCAAAAGTCATCAGAAGTGAATACCTGAAAATGTTAAAATTTTACTCCCAATTTAATTGGAAATCAGTAAAGAAATAAAAATTAAAAAATATATTTCACAATGTCATGAAAGATAGTATGGGAAAAATGATAACCACTGTTGAATTATCTTATTTATTATTTAAAAAAAAATCTATTATGTTACAAATTGCACAATAAAAAAAGTCGCATCAAAAACAAAACAAATATTTATTTACAACTTTCACGATAAAATACAAAACAAATATTTATAACTTTCCACGGTAAAATACAAAACAAATATTTATTTACAACCTTCCATATCACAAAATACAGTTAGTTTTATTTTTTTTTTTTTCTTTTGCAACAATCTGGTTTCTTCCACCTTGCCCTTGTCACAGAAATTTTTGCTCGGCACACATCTGTAAAGAAAAGAAAAAATATACATTTCTACCTAACTTTATAAGTGCATCACATTCATTCAAAACGAATAAATCAGCATATATACATAAGATATACAATAATTCATTACCGTTTGTTTCTTCAAAAGATCTTACAGTAAAATTTACAGTTACTTTTAGGAACTTTATTATTTAAGCCATGTGGGATATTTGAACAACTATGAAAAAGTAAAAGCAGTGCAATAGCACATCTTATTTTATGTCGATAAATGTCATACAGCATGAAAGCACCTGCCTTGTTTTGTTTCGAATTTAAAAAAAATTAATATTTATAACTGATGGTAATGTCATATTTTAAATAATTAAAAATGATGGTAATTACAAGCAAAATGTACTACAGTAGACTCCCGAAATCCCCATGGGTCCATCATAACAGTGAGGTTCTGCAGATTTTGAATTATTTGCAGATATCTGGTTTGTTTACATTTTTTAAGCAGTAATACGAATGTAATAATGCACTTGAAATTACAATGTGTCTATAATAAAGTAAATTAGGTACTGCTCTATAATCCCGTCAACCACTTTTCATAACAAAAAACTATCGCCAAATAAACGGGGGAACGTTGTTATTGAAATATCAAAATAAATAAATAAATAAAATATAAGAATTTAAGGACACAATTGTTATTTTAATGAATGAAATAACTAATAAATCAGTAAAACATAATGAAAAATACACACAATTGTCGAATTAAAAACCACTTGAGGACATAAACACATATAATGTTTCTGACATCAAGTAAATGGGCAGACTTGTATAAAACCAAAAACTTTCTGCGCACATAAATATTGAGTCAAAAACTTTCTGCAAATTAATTTAATGTTTAATAAAATTACGTGTATTATTTGGACGATATAAACTAAAAACAGTAGTTTAAAATAATTACCATTTAAAATTAATTAATATTAATTAAAGAATTATTATTTTGGTTAAAAATAATAATAAAACTAAAAATCCATGATAGGAAGAGCTGAATTCTTATCAATAAAATTTTTTCAATGCATTTAGAAACAACCCAATCCTTAATATTTTGACCTCTTCGCAAGCGTCTGTAATGTCACAACAATGTTTTGCATCTTTAAAATTTTGAATTGTGCGCAAACAGTAAATAAATAGTACATAAATTGGGGAATATTTTTAATTTTTTGACCCAGTGACAGAACTATCTTCAAGTGTCTGCAACGCTAATAATGTTTTTAACAATAGTCTGCAATACGCAATACAAAATTCGCGTTTTTTCCGCGATCCTCCGACGAAATTTGCCGTTTTTTTTCAAGATACTTCGACAAAATTTGCCGTTTTTTCGAGATCATTCGACGAAATTTACCATTTTTTCGAGATCTTTCGATGAAATTTACCGTTTTTTCGAGATCCTTCGACGAAAGTTACCGTTTTTTCGATGCCTTCGACGAAATTTACCGTTTTTTCGAGATCCTTCGACGAAATTTGCCGTTTTTTCACGATCTGTCGGCAGAATTCTCTGTTTTTTCGCGATCCGACGACGAAATTTGCCGTTTCTTCGACGAAATTGACCGTTTTTTCGTGATCCTTCGACGAAATTTGCCGTTTCTTCGACGAAATTTACCATTTTTTCGAGTTCCTTCGACGAAATTTACCGTTTTTTCGAGATTCTTCGATGAAATTTATCGTTTTTTGGCAATCCTTCGACGAAATTTGCCGTTTTTTCGCAATCTGTCGGCAGAATTCTCCGTTTTTCTGCGATCCGACGACGAAATTTGCCGTTTCTTCGATGAAATTGACCGTTTTTTCGTGATCCTTCGACGAAATTAAGTCTTTTCCACGATCCTTTGACAAAGTTGGCGTTTTCTCCGTAGCCCTTCGGTAAAATAAGCATTTTTCAGCGATCTTTCAACGAAACTAAACTTTTTTTGACGGCCTTTTGACGAACTTCACGTTTTTTCACTGCCTTTTGACTGAATTTGCTTTTTTTTCGCGATCTGTCAACGAAATTAGCCATTTTTCACGATCTTTAAATAAATTTCGCGTTTTTTCCGCTATTCTTCGACGAAATTCGCCGTTTTTTTCGCGATCCTTCGACGAAATTTGCCGTTTTTTCGCGTAATTTACGCACTATAGCTCTGAATGTTTTCTGTCTGCAGGTGCCCTAAAAAGTCTGCGACGCCCGTCGCATACATTCTGCCACGGGGTGTTTTGGTATTTAAAAAAAAAAAAAAAAAAAAAAAAAAATTCCAAAAAATATTTTCTGCAAAGTTCCGAATTTTGCAGAAAATTTTCCGCGCACGGCGTGCGTCTATATTATACAACTCTGTAAATGGGACTGCATTTTTGGCGTTTCATCTTACAGTTTGGCGGTAGTTTTTTGTTATGAAAAGTGGTCGATGGGATAATAGAAGAAGTACAGTAAATTATTAAGTAAAATAATAAAGTACTAAATATTAAAAAAATGTAAAAAGTAAAGATCAAGTA
This sequence comes from Maratus michaelseni, assembly GCA_963931845.1. Taxonomy (NCBI): domain Eukaryota; kingdom Metazoa; phylum Arthropoda; class Arachnida; order Araneae; family Salticidae; genus Maratus; species Maratus michaelseni. The sequence goes on from OZ007591.1 coordinate 93,684,819, forward strand.
AGTATTTAATAATGTGTAAGATGTAAGTATGCTAAATAAAGATTAGATATCATCATCATCAACAAATGTTTTCAATCCACTGCTGAATTCTCCCTTAGATTTTTCCATTGTTTCCTGGGTACTTTTCGGTTAGCCGGGCGCCAGTGATATATATACATGTATACATATACACACACACATATATCTACATATACAGTGGAACTTCCCTTTAACGAAGTTTTCTACTTAACGAATTTTTCTGTAAAACTTTGACTTTGAACACCATTAGCATGTAAATTAATCTCCATATTACGAAAAATATTTTCTATATAACAAAGTTTATTTCACTTTTGTACATGTACATATCTCAAACTAATGTTGCGATGGATATGCGAAGTTATTTCAGCGGATTGTATGAAAATGAACACATTTAAATATTTTCCATTCTGTTTGGTGCTAAATAAAACAATTGTTTTTCACACTAAAAACACTTGTTATCATTACTCTCCCACACCGAGACTATAGCGCTGACAGTTGGGGAAAGTCAAAATCCACTTTTTACATTCAATGATACATCTACAAAAATGTGCTTCAAAATGCAAATCGAAGAACATCAAAGTTATTTTTGTTCCTTCCAATGCAACTTCTAAACTTCAGCCATTAGTCTAAGGCACAATAGCAAATCTTGAAGTGCATTATCAAAAAAGACAATGTAGTGAAAACATTAGTTTGAGAACTTGTGTATCAGAGCTGATGAAAGCTTGAGGCAAAGTTTGGAAATGTGACGTGATCTCATCGACCGTACACAACTGTTTTGTAAAAGACGGCTTCATAATTAAAACTGAATCAATTGCTTCAGAATCCAATACCTGTTTGTCATATCTGAAGAAAAAATTTCACGAATTTAAGTTGATTTCTGTTTAACGAATTTTCTTCATAACAAAGTTTTTAAGTGTAACGGTGAGACTTCGTTAAATGGAAGTTCCACTGTATATACATACATATATATATGCATATATGTATGTATAAATATACAAATTTATGCATATATATATGTATTTATGTATGTACATAAATCACTGGCGCCCGGCTAACCGAAAAGTACCGTTTTCTGTCTAGTGCTTTAGTTATCCAATTAACACCGACCACTTATCTGATTTCGTCACTCCATCTTACTTGAGGTAATCTTTTTGGTCGTTTTATATCATTCTTGCAATGTGCCCTGCCCATTTTCCATTTCAGCTGTTTAATTCTCTCAAATGATATCAAAAACTTTCGTCTAACTTCTCATCCAGGTTATTCTCTTTCTGTCTCTTCTAGTTATGCCTAGCGAAGCGTACATCTTTCTATACTTTGCTGTGTTCGGGTTCGGAGATCAGGTCGAATTTGGTGAAGGAAACACGCTCGATGAAGAAGTTTCTGTAGATGCACAATTTTAGTCATCAATATTGGTTTGACACTAAACGGTATTCGCCATTCCGCTGCACCAGATTTAGTACAGCAATCCTATACTTTACAGATTAACAAACTACAACTATGTGTGTTTCATTTTAAAATGCTTATTGCACTTATGCTGAACTGGTGTTTGTTATGAGAACATAATTTTTTTTTATAAAAGCCATGATTTATCAAACTTATAAGTTATAATGCTCTAAAATAAGACTTACTTTCGTATGGAGTAAAAAATTCAAAAATAAAATAAAAATGTGCAAATGTAATATGGTGAGAAAATGTTTTTTTACCCATTAAAATAATGTCAGGGCTGAAATGGTTAATGATAATATACTTATATATCTACCGTATTGTTTGGAATACCCGCCACACCAATGAAAATCTGTTTTTTTAAAAAGTACATCCACATTTTCATGCATGAATTTTGTTTTTTTTTAAATGTATATTACTTATATAAGTGCCGTACCCAAGGAACTCAAATTTATTTATAAATATTTTCATTTAAACGTCACAAAAAAATCAAACCAGTAATTAAATATAAAGAACTATTGTAATATTATTAACATATACACATAAATATTTTCACTTAAGTGCCGAAAAAAAAAAAAATATATATATATATATATATATATAATACAGGGTGATTTTTTTTAAAGTTGTGAAAGTAAAACCCTATAACCAAAGATCCACTGATCCAAATATCCTAAAATTTCACCAGTATGCTCCCAAAGCAATGGGAAATTTTTTTGGCGTGGTTAAAAAAACTTAAAATCGCACCGACAGATGGCGCTGTAAGTTAACAGAAACAAAGAATATCGTTAGTGGGCAAGGTTGGGGAATTCCATCATTTTACTCGCCACTGGCGAGTGGATTTTCTGACAAGGCGAGTGAATCTTTTAGAAGTCTTTAAATCTGCAGGCTGTAGAAGTTTTTTTTTTTTTTTTTACTTGTTAGCTATATTTTGAAACTCTTCAAATTACCAATATATAAACATGGTACTAAGTTCTATTCTATCTTTCCTCTGTTGTATAGTTTAATTTTATTGAAAAAAAAAATTACGAAAATATATTGTTGTAGTAATGAATTATTTTTGCAGTTGCATAAATTCTGTCATAACAATTTTCAACCGTACATTGCTTCTTGCTGGCGGGTAAAATAAATCCTTGGCTGGTAAGACTTTCTGAAAATTTCCTACCCCTGTTCGTGGGAGAAAAACAATGGACTGTACTTTGAGAAACCATCTTCCGTAGGCCTTCTGTCGTCATTGGATCTTTTCTTAAATTCTGAAGTGTCCTAAATCTCCTAAGAGCAGTTACTGCGCTGTCATTATTCTGATAATACAGTTTCACTAACAACGCACAGTCTGTCAATGGCACAGTCATTGCGAGGATATCTGTAGAATAATGAACACGAGCTGTGCGTACTTCACTTTTTTATCACCAATGTGCGTGTGTCATGCGCAAATTCGTCTCCCGACTTTACTGCATATACAGCGCCATCTGTCGGTGCAATTTTAAGTTTTTTTAACCACGCCTAAAAAATTCCCATTGCTTTGGGAACATACTGGTGAAATTTCAGGTCATTTGGATCAGTGGTTCTTTTATTATAGGGTTTTACTTTCACAACTTTAAAAAAAATCATCCTGTATATATATATATATATATATATATATATATGAGGGTATCATATAGAGACTTTGCCGAAACTACTTGAACATAACTAGCGGCGTCCCTGTATTTTTTTCTCTTTTTAAAGGAGGGGAGGGAGATCCCTTTTGACAAAAGACATGTTAGATTTAAGGTATGCAAATGACAAAAAAAATTAAAACAAGCGAAATTTTACTGAAAAATGTTATGTAATAAACCATTATGAAAACATTTTAAAAATATGTAGTTTTATGTTAACTCCTTAGACTACTGCTAAAAGCACCTTTTCATCACCGGAGCAATAATCAAACAGAGAAAAATACAGTATTAAACCTATACATCAGAAGCTGACGATCTAATTCTGATCGGCAACTTCCGACTGCAAATACAGTATAGGTATCCGTTATCCAGAATGCTTTGGACCTGAGGCATTCTGGATAAGGGGTTTTTCTGTAATACAGAACACTTTTTTATAAGTATAAAAAATGTACGAAACAATGTCATAAAATGGTGATAAATATGAATAATATATACAAATATATTACTTATAAAATTGTTCATTTAATACATTATTTGCACAAAATAAAAAAAAACATTCTAAATTACAAAAAATAAAAATAATATTTCGTTTTGGGAGCTGGGAGCAGAATCTTTTGATTTGGAGATGGCAACAGCATCAACTGCTGTCATTTATCCAGCTTGTTTAAAATTTATACAAGTACCATAGATTGAGGCAGGCTAAAGATCATCTGCTGGAATAAATTATGGCTGCACATACTGGAGTGTGACGTCATGTATATAAAATTTACTGAAAGTATATCCTAAAAAAAAATTTAATTTTTTATTCAGAGAAAATCCTTCTGACTGTGAAAATGTTTTCAAATCTAAATTTACAAATCATCAAGTAACTATTATTTTATGTATAAAAAGGAAATGTTAGAATCAATGCATAATTTGGCAACTTTCCATAAGCTGGTATTATTGATGCTGATCGCAGTGGCGGATTCGCCGATTCTTAGGATAGAAATAATTTTTCTAGGCTCAATTTTACAAAACAAAAAAGAAATATTAGTTAGTTTTCTGCTCACCATATTTCTCCATAATAACACCATGGCATTAAACTACGTTTAACTTTTTTTAATGAAACTTGTAACAAAATAAAATTTGCACACAGACATGTTTTTTTTCTAACGTAATTATTTTTAATTTTTTCTTATCGTAATGGTTTTCATATCAGAATTTTTTTTTTATTTATTTATTGAATTTATAAATTAATGAATGAAGGCAATATCATTTTCTTATTTTTTCTTTTACTGACACTTTAATTTTTACGTTTTTTTTTTTTTTTTTACGTTTAGTGTTTTGCATTCTGGTTTTTGGAGCGTTCCGGATACCGGGACGCCAGATAATGGATCCTATACTGTAGTTGAATAAATAAAACAAACCACAGATAATTCTCTCCTTTTCCTTTGCAGTTGCTTTTTTGTGGGGATGCTCTAATTTTCTAATAACTGATTATTTTTTAATAAAAGTTTGTTACGCAGCCTAATTTACTATTATTGCAACTTGCTGAAAACTTGGAACAAATTTCGTCAACGGAGATATCAATTATTTCTTTTAATAGTAAGATAAAAACAGGTTTTGCTTTTTGTTCTTTTTCTTTTAATTGTTTTTCCTGATTGCTTGAAGGTAATTTTTTTTTTCCTGCGTGCCGTGTTCGGGCCAAACTTTTATCGACAAATTTTGCAACATATTCTCCCGACTGACGAATTTTGCGATCTTTTCTCGGGAACAATTAACGAATTTCCCTATTTTTTCTTGGAACCTGTAGACGATTTTCATGCTTTTTGACACTTCTTGCCCCTGCGACTAATTGAAGAATTTCACAATTTCTCCTCTGATTTACAAATGATTTTCGCAACATTTTTGAGATTTTTCACTCGACTGACTGGTGAATTTCATGATTTTTTCTCACGACTGATTGACGAATTTCACAATTTTTTTCCTGCAACTGATTGAAGGATTTCTGATGATCCACTGTCAAATTTTGCATGCTTTACCCGAGACCAACTGGCGAATTTTGAGACATTTTTCTTTTAATCATTAACAAAATTTGTGGCTGTTTCTTGCAAACATTTAGCAAAAATTGCGGGCTTTTTCCACGACTGATTGACAAATTTCACTTTTTTTTTCTGCAACCAGCTAAAGAATTTCGCTATTTTTTTCTCATGATCAGCTGATAAATTTTGTGACTCACAACCAATCGAAGATTTTTGTGCTTTTTCTAGTAATGACGGAATAATTTTGCAATTTCCCCCCTGATCTACAGACAAATTTCGTGATTTTCCCCTCAATTAACAGATAAATTTTGCGATATTTTGTCGTGACCGATCCACGAATTTCTGAATATCACCCCCCCCCCCCAACCAGTTTGTAAATCTTGATATATTTTCCATCAACTGTTTGGCAAATTTTGTGGCATTTTCTTGCGACCGATTAGTAAAAATCACAGTTTACCAACTGATCAACGAATTTCACATTTTTTTCCCTACTACCGATTGATGAATTTTACAATCTTTTTACATGAACAATTAAAGAATTTTATGATTTTTTTCCAATGTCCAGCTGACAAATTTCGCACTTTTTTCTGATGACTGAATGACGAATTTCAATGAAATTGAGAATTTGAAATGTACTGCAGAGAAGCCCGTTGTTCTGCTTTTAAGCATATTCTGCTTTGGGGGAGCATTGCTGAGGCAATTTCAATAAATTATATATATATACAGGGATCTGTTTAGGAAAAAATTGGGTCCTTTAAAGGACCCTTCACAATTTTTATTTCAAAACAGGACCCTTCACAAAACTATTTTCCCTAAAACAGGACCCTTCACAAAACTATTTTTCCTAAAACAGGACCCTTCACAAAATTCTATATCTTAAAAATAGGTTTTTTACAAAAATTTTTCATCTTTAAACTGAACATTTCACAAAGTAATCATTTAAAAGTAAAATTGATCTGTCTGTTTTATACATATAAAGAAAATATATGTATTTTACATTCATATATCTTCTTAAAAATGTATAAACAAGAACCTGAATATAACGATCATTTCAAATTCACAAATTTATGACTAGATTTTTCACAAATATAAAAAGCTGTTCACAATTTCACAAAAACAGGACCCTGGGAGAAAAGTCTGGACAGACCCCTGATATATATATATATTACATTTAGCAGTATAATGCAGGTTTTTTTTTTTTTTTTAAATATTAAAATGTTCCAAAGTTATGCAATTCTTAATTATGCTTAAAACAAAACAATTGACTCTTGAAAGAAAAATGTAAAATACATGCTAACATAATCCTTATTTTTTTTTTGAAGAAACAAAAAAATTTCAGGTTAAACTTACCACAGTTTAGAATAGAAGTTTTGTTGATTTATTTTGGCAGCATGAAGCTCAATCTGCATATACAGATCTTGACAAATTATTTCCAAGCTCTCTAAAATAAAAGAATAACTTTGATAATAATTATGGTGTCAAATTAAAATTTAAAAAACAAGTTTGTAATACAGATGTTTCCAATTTTTATTTATTTATTTCTAGTTCTAGGATTGAATTGCAATTTGAAATGAAAATGTGTGAAGTGTCTGTAGCAGAAAAGCAGGGTGGAGGGTGAAGAAAGAAATCTTACTTTTTTTTTCCAAAAAAAAAAAAAAAAAAAAAAAAAAAAAAGTAATTTTATACCTAGTATATTACAACTTAATTTTGAAAAAAAAAAAAAAAAGGGTAAATTAATACAATGTGTTTTTATAATAAAAATATACTAACTCAAAGGAAGGGGAATGAAAGTATGAAAATACTCAGAAAAGCTATTCTTATAACAAATAAGAATAGAGTTCTGTAACTGCTGATGTCATGGTTTGAAAATAACCAAAAAATGATTGAACTAAAATAATCTATTTTAATTGAAAATCATACAGCATTAACCAATAAAAATGCTATGCGTAAATTTTGGGGTTTTTTTCTTTTGACTACACTTTGAAGAAATTTGAACTTTCTTTTTATTATGGCGAAAAAAAAAATTACTCCCAAAAAAGCAATCAGGCATATAGATCAGTTTTTACACCTCTGCAGGTGTCAATCCAGGAAAAATTTGGGACCTATTTAAGGTCACTTCACAAAAGTCTTCTTTAAAACAGCCCCTGCAGAATACTCCTCTTGATAAAATAGACCCTTCACAAAATTCCATTCCATAAAAACATTACTCTCCATTGATTATTTTTATTTTGTTTGTTTTTAAAATGTGTAATTTACAAAGAAAACAAGTTCACCAGAAAGGAAAATTTTAGCAGAAGGATTTAAAGATGATATTATTATTAAATGCTCGGTTTGAATTTGAGTAGCTGGATTTAATTTTTCGTAACAAAATGCTATTTTTCACAAAATGGGCACCAAGAAAAAAGAAACCTGCATCAAGCTGAAATTATGCTATAGTATATATATATATATATATATTTTTTTTAAAAGAGAAGTTGAACATGAGAAGAGAATAAGATAAGATTTCCATGGATTACATGTTTTGTTATGCAGGAAAAAACCGTGCATAGAATTAAAAAAAAAAAAAAAATCTAAAATAAAAGGTTTAATTTACCTACCAAGCTTAGAAATATAAATTTTAAAAATCAATCAAACAGCACAATGCTGTAGTAAAATGTGGCAAGATTTATCATTTATGTTTCTTTATAAATATTAATAGATGCTTCATAATCGTAATTTTTAGATGTAAAATTTATATAATCAATAAAAAATTAACTAGTTTTGTGTACTTTGAATGATGATCATAATAAACACTTGCTACAAAAAATATTTAATGAAACAAAACTGAAGAAAAAAGTATTTGTTTTGAATATATTATGAATTAATTTTTTGTACAATAATCCTTCATTTTTCATTAATGTATATTTGTGATGAACACATATGAATAACTTGGCTAAGATGCTTTACACTCACACAGAAAAAATAATAATAATCGGTTAAAAAAAGGAAAAAAGTCGCCAAATTTAGGTGATTTTTTCCTTTAATGACAACCTAGCCATTGTATTAAGTTATTCATTTGGCGTGGTCTTGAAAATCGCACCAACCAAAAAGTCGCCAAACTTATGTTTATATGTTTGCGTGAGTGTAAAGCATAAGTTCCAATAACTTTAATGAGGGAAATCCAGATAATTTAGAAAACACGTGCCATTTTCAAATGGAAAATGCGTTACAATTCGGAAAACACAATATGGTAATGCAGTTACTACACCTGTTTCATGTATGAGTAGGGTAAATTTGGTCTTATAACATGCGAGTCATACAGAAAAACATAGCTACTGTTTCCTAAAGTTTGCACCTCCCCCACCCCCCCCCCCCTAAAAAAATATATAATAATAATAATGCAAAATAAAGGGTGCAAAGGAGATACTGGGAATCGACAAGGTGCATCGACACAAAAAACAAAAACGGGAAGGTGCAGCTTCCTTTGAAAATCATCAAACACTAACACTACCTAAAAGAACTATTATGTATTATGAACGGGTGTAAAATCTAGGCACCAATGGACTGATTGCTACCACTAAATTTTTAGCAGTCTTGGCCTAATAAGAATACTGATAAAATTTATGCAAAGTATATTAATAAAATTTAAGGAAAGAGTACTTAAAAAATTTAGTGGTGAGAACCTAATTTTTACACCCCTAATTATAAATATTAAAAAATGAAATGAGCTCGGCCCTCATTCTGTAGCAATCTCAAAACGCATGAAATTCCTTAAAGATGCTATCACTAATGCATGTAAAGTTATTTGCTACAAACTACTGATCTTTTGTATCATGTTATTTGCTACATTACTTTTCAAAAAGTAGCGTGTTACACTTACACTAAATCTATGAAAATAATTAGTTACTATTGTAGTTTCATTATTTCTGATTGCTGCTAAAATTATATATAACACATTCAAAATGTTATAATATTGCCACCTTCGCTAAAACATTGCATATTCTTACATGTGTGTTTAAAAAAAAAAATCATTGTCTTCATAATATAATTTTTTAATGGTTGAAAACTTATTTGCTGATTCATGTCTAATACATCTTGATAAAATATTTAGCATGAAAAACATTCATAAATGGAGATAAATGAATATTGATAAATACCATGAATTGATTGTGAAATAAAAAATAAAAGTGGAGGGAGAATCAGCTTTTTACAAGTTCATTTTTTAAGTGGTTGAAGCATGAAGGAAAAAAAAAAGGCCAGCTTAAATTGATGTGTCTGTAAAAATCTTATATGCTTACTGTTAATTTTGGAACTAAAAATACAACTCATTGAACTCTGCCTGGTTAAACTTTAATACATTGTAGCAAAGACTTTCAATTGACTGACAATTATTGATCACTTATTTTCCTTCCATCCTATATTTTTTGCCAAATCAATGTAAGGAAATACTAGTTTTCACACAGATATGTTATAAAGCTTTAAATATCCTCGGAAAATACTCATATTTCCTTTAAATTATGAAACTCTTAAGCAGGATATGTTATTCACACTCGTGCAATGACTAGGCTTAATTTTTTGTAATTTCATTCTAATACGCTTTTCCAACATACTATAATATATAAGCAGAACAATTACAAAGAAAATCATTACAAATAAAAAAGAAAGAAAATCCTTACCTTATAACGACATTCTTTAACTTCTTATTCATAAAGTATTTCCGAATATTCCATGCCACGAGCCACGATCAAATCAAAACAAACTTTATTTCTGGTGAGTAGGTTGGTAGGTTGCTTCTTCGAGTAAAGCGAGGGCGCGTTGTATCCCATTTTTAGGATCCTTGGGATGTGTTGGGGACAATACAATTCGACGATCCATTCTTCACCGTTCTCCGGATATTCACCGGATAGTTTTATAGGATATGACAACTACAGGATCTTTAGGATCATTGTACAGCGTCCGAAGGACGAATGTGGTTGTCTGGGCAAGGAATTTCTTCGTTTTTATGTATCTATTTGCTGAAATACGTGATTTTTATGAGATCGATAAACAAAATTCAAGATTTTTACGTGCTCAATTGACAAAATATATGATCCCCCTCCCCCGATCGACAAAAGTCATGTTTTTTCTGTGCTTGATTGATGAAATTCAGAGATTTTTACATACCCGATCAACGAAATCGTGATTTTTAAATACACTATCAACGAAATTCATGATTTTTTCATGCCCGATTGACGAAATTAATGATAATGTCCATGCCCCAATTTGACCCCCCCAAGGCGGGTACTTTTTAAAATTTTGCACACACCCTTCATGTGATATATTGTTGGAAATGTCCGAGACTGTTTAATCATATTATGCATCTCCTGTGTCCACACCCCCACTTTGACCCCCAAGGGGGTACTTTCTGATATTTTGCACAACCCCTCATGTGATATATCGTTGGAAAGGTCTGTGACCGCTTAGTCATATTATGCATCTCTGGTGTCCATCCCCCCACTTTGTCCCCCCAAGGCGGGTACTTTTTAAAATTTTGCACACACCCTTCATGTGATATATTGTTGGAAAGGTCTGAGACTGTTTAATCATATTCTGCATCTCTGGTGTCCATCCCCCCACTTTGTCCCCCCAAGGCGGGTACTTTTTAAAATTTTGCACACACCCTTCATGTGATATATTGTTGGAAAGGTCTGTGACCGCTTAGTCATATTATGCATCTCTGGTGTCCATCCCCCCACTTTGCCCCCCCCCCTCTCAAGGGGGTACTTTTTAAAATTTTGCACAACCCTTCATGTGATATACTGTTGGAAATGTCCAAGACTGTTTAATCATATTATGCATCTCTTGTGTCCACATCCCCACTTTGCCCCCCCCCAAGGGGGTACTTTCTGATATTTTGCACAACCCCTCATGTGATATATCGTTGGAAAGATCTGTGACCGCTTAGTCATATTATGCATCTCTTGTGTCCATCCCCCCACTTTGCCCCTCCAAGGCGGGTACTTTTTAAAATTTTGCACACACCCTTCATGTGATATATTGTTGGAAAGGTCTGAGACTGTTTAATCATATTCTGCATCTCCTGTGTTCACACCCCCACTTTGCCCCCCCAAGAGGGTACTTTTTGAAATTTTGCACAACCCCTCATGTGATATATTGTTGGAAAGGTCTGTGACTGCTTAGTCATATTATGCATCTCTGGTGTCCATCCCCCCACTTCGCCCCCCCAAGAGGGTACTTTTTGAAATTTTGCACAACCCTTCATGTGATATATTGTTGGAAAGGTCTGTGACTGTTTAATCATATTATGCATCTCCTGTGTCCACACTCCCATTTTGCCCCCCCAAGGGGGTACTTTCTGATATTTTGCACAACCCCTCATGTGATATATCGTTGGAAAGGTCTGTGACCGCTTAGTCATATTATGCATCTCTGGTGTCCATCCCCCCACTTTGCCCCTCCAAGGCGGGTACTTTTTAAAATTTTGCACACACCCTTTATGTGATATATTGTTGGAAAGGTCTGAGACTGTTTAATCATATTCTGCATCTCCTGTGTTCACACCCCCACTTTGCCCCCCCAAGAGGGTACTTTTTGAAATTTTGCACAACCCCTCATGTGATATATCGTTGGAAAGGACTGTGACTGCTTAGTCATATTATGCATCTCTGGTGTCCATCCCCCCACTTTGACCCCCAAGGTGGGTACTTTTTAAAATTTTGCTCACACCCTTCATGTGATATATTGTTGGAAAGGTCTGAGACTGTTTAATCATATTCTGCATCTCCTGTGTTCACACCCCCACTTTGCCCCCCCCAAGAGGGTACTTTTTGAAATTTTGCACAACCCCTCATGTGATATATCGTTGGAAAGGTCTGTGACCGCTTAGTCATATTATGCATCTCTGGTGTCCATCCCCCCACTTTGACCCCCAAGAGGGTACTTTTTGAAATTTTGCACAACCCTTCATGTGATATATTGTTGGAAAGGTCTGTGACTGTTTAATCATATTATGCATCTCCTGTGTCCACACCCCCACTTTGCCCCCCCAAGGGGGTACTTTCTGATATTTTGCACAACCCCTCATGTGATATATCGTTGGAAAGGTCTGTGACCGCTTAGTCATATTATGCATCTCGGGTGTCCATCCCCCCACTTTGCACCACCAAGGCGGGTACTTTTTAAAATTTTGCACACACCCTTCATGTGATATATTGTTGGAAAGGTCTGAGACTGTTTAATCATATTATGCATCTCCTGTGTCCACACCCCCCCTTTGCCCCCCCAAGGGGGTACTTTCTGATATTTTGCACAACCCCTCATGTGATATATCGTTGGAAAGGTCTGTGACCGCTTAGTCATATTATGCAGCTCTGGTGTCCATCCCCCCACTTTGCCCCCCTCCCCCAAGGCGGGTACTTTTTAAAATTTTGCACACACCCTTCATGTGATATATTGTTGGAAATGTCCGAGACTGTTTAGTCATATTATGCATATCTTGTGTCCATCCCCCCACTTTGCCCCCCCAAGGCGGGTACTTTTTTAAATTTTGCACACACCCTTCATGTGATATATTGTTGGAAAGGTCTGAGACTGTTTAATCATATTCTGCATCTCCTGTGTTCACACCCCCATTTGCCCCCCCAAGAGGGTACTTTTTGAAATTTTGCACAACCCCTCATGTGATATATTGTTGGAAAGGTCTGTGACTGCTTAGTCATATTATGCATCTCTGGTGTCCATCCCCCCACTTTGCCCCCCCAAGAGGGTACTTTTTGAAATTTTGCACATCCCTTCATGTGATATATTGTTGGAAAGGTCTGTGACTGTTTAATCATATTATGCATCTCCTGTGTTCACACCCCCACTTTGCCCCCCCAAGAGGGTACTTTTTGAAATTTTGCACAACCCCTCATGTGATATATCGTTGGAAAGGTCTGTGACTGCTTAGTCATATTATGCATCTCTGGTGTCCATCCCCCCACTTTGCCCCCCCAAGAGGGTACTTTTTGAAATTTTGCACAACCCTTCATGTGATATATTGTTGGAAAGGTCTGTGACTGTTTAATCATATTATGCATCTCCTGTGTCCACACTCCCATTTTGCCCCCCCAAGGGGGTACTTTCTGATATTTTGCACAACCCCTCATGTGATATATCGTTGGAAAGGTCTGTGACCGCTTAGTCATATTATGCATCTCTGGTGTCCATCCCCCCACTTTGCCCCTCCAAGGCGGGTACTTTTTAAAATTTTGCACACACCCTTTATGTGATATATTGTTGGAAAGGTCTGAGACTGTTTAATCATATTCTGCATCTCCTGTGTTCACACCCCCACTTTGCCCCCCCAAGAGGGTACTTTTTGAAATTTTGCACAACCCCTCATGTGATATATCGTTGGAAAGGACTGTGACTGCTTAGTCATATTATGCATCTCTGGTGTCCATCCCCCCACTTTGACCCCCAAGGTGGGTACTTTTTAAACTTTTGCTCACACCCTTCATGTGATATATTGTTGGAAAGGTCTGAGACTGTTTAATCATATTCTGCATCTCCTGTGTTCACACCCCCACTTTGCCCCCCCCAAGAGGGTACTTTTTGAAATTTTGCACAACCCCTCATGTGATATATCGTTGGAAAGGTCTGTGACCGCTTAGTCATATTATGCATCTCTGGTGTCCATCCCCCCACTTTGACCCCCAAGAGGGTACTTTTTGAAATTTTGCACAACCCTTCATGTGATATATTGTTGGAAAGGTCTGTGACTGTTTAATCATATTATGCATCTCCTGTGTCCACACCCCCACTTTGCCCCCCCAAGGGGGTACTTTCTGATATTTTGCACAACCCCTCATGTGATATATCGTTGGAAAGGTCTGTGACCGCTTAGTCATATTATGCATCTCTGGTGTCCATCCCCCCACTTTGCACCACCAAGGCGGGTACTTTTTAAAATTTTGCACACACCCTTCATGTGATATATTGTTGGAAAGGTCTGAGACTGTTTAATCATATTATGCATCTCCTGTGTCCACACCCCCCCTTTGCCCCCCCAAGGGGGTACTTTCTGATATTTTGCACAACCCCTCATGTGATATATCGTTGGAAAGGTCTGTGACCGCTTAGTCATATTATGCAGCTCTGGTGTCCATCCCCCCACTTTGCCCCCCTCCCCCAAGGCGGGTACTTTTTAAAATTTTGCACACACCCTTCATGTGATATATTGTTGGAAATGTCCGAGACTGTTTAGTCATATTATGCATATCTTGTGTCCATCCCCCCACTTTGCCCCCCCCAAGGCGGGTACTTTTTTAAATTTTGCACACACCCTTCATGTGATATATTGTTGGAAAGGTCTGAGACTGTTTAATCATATTCTGCATCTCCTGTGTTCACACCCCCATTTGCCCCCCCAAGAGGGTACTTTTTGAAATTTTGCACAACCCCTCATGTGATATATTGTTGGAAAGGTCTGTGACTGCTTAGTCATATTATGCATCTCTGGTGTCCATCCCCCCACTTTGCCCCCCCAAGAGGGTACTTTTTGAAATTTTGCACATCCCTTCATGTGATATATTGTTGGAAAGGTCTGTGACTGTTTAATCATATTATGCATCTCCTGTGTCCACACCCCCACTTTGCCCCCCCCAAGGGGGTACTTTCTGATATTTTGCACAACCCCTCATGTGATATATCGTTGGAAAGGTCTGTGACCGCTTAGTCATATTATGCATCTCTGGTGTCCATCCCCCCACTTTGCCCCCCCAAGGCGGGTACTTTTTAAAATTTTGCACACACCGTTCATGTGATATATTGTTGGAAAGGTCTGAGACTGTTTAATCATATTCTGCATCTCCTGTGTTCACACCCCCACTTTGCCCCCCCAAGAGGGTACTTTTTGAAATTTTGCACAACCCCTCATGTGATATATCGTTGGAAAGGTCGGTGACCGCTTAGTCATATTATGCATCTCTGGTGTCCATCCCCCCACTTTGCCCCCCCCCCTCTCAAGGGGGGTAATTTTTAAAATTTTGCACAACCCTTCATGTGATATACTGTTGGAAATGTCCGAGACTGTTTAATCATATTATGCATCTCCTGTGTCCACACCCCCACTTTGCCCCCCCAAGGGTATACTTTCTGATATTTTGCACAACCCCTCATGTGATATATCGTTGGAAAGGTCTGTGACCGCTTAGTCATATTATGCATCTCTGGTGTCCATCCCCCCACTTTGACCCCCAAGGCGGGTACTTTTTAAAATTTTGCTCACACCCTTCATGTGATATATTGTTGGAAAGGTCTGTGACTGTTTAATCATATTATGCATCTCCTGTGTCCACACTCCCACTTTGCCCCCCCAAGGGGGTACTTTCTGATATTTTGCACAACCCCTCATGTGATATATCGTTGGAAAGGTCTGTGACCGCTTAGTCATATTATGCATCTCTGGTGTCCATCCCCCCACTTTGCCCCTCCAAGGCGGGTACTTTTTAAAATTTTGCACACACCCTTTATGTGATATATTGTTGGAAAGGTCTGAGACTGTTTAATCATATTCTGCATCTCCTGTGTTCACACCCCCACTTTGCCCCCCCAAGAGGGTACTTTTTGAAATTTTGCACAACCCCTCATGTGATATATCGTTGGAAAGGACTGTGACTGCTTAGTCATATTATGCATCTCTGGTGTCCATCCCCCCACTTTGACCCCCAAGGTGGGTACTTTTTAAAATTTTGCTCACACCCTTCATGTGATATATTGTTGGAAAGGTCTGAGACTGTTTAATCATATTCTGCATCTCCTGTGTTCACACCCCCACTTTGCCCCCCCCAAGAGGGTACTTTTTGAAATTTTGCACAACCCCTCATGTGATATATCGTTGGAAAGGTCTGTGACTGCTTAGTCATGTTATGCATCTATGGTGTCCATCCCCCCCACTTTGCCCCCCCAAGAGGGTACTTTTTGAAATTTTGCACAACCCTTCATGTGATATATTGTTGGAAAGGTCTGTGACTGTTTAATCATATTATGCATCTCCTGTGTCCACACCCCCACTTTGCCCCCCCAAGGGGGTACTTTCTGATATTTTGCACAACCCCTCATGTGATATATCGTTGGAAAGGTCTGTGACCGCTTAGTCATATTATGCATCTCTGGTGTCCATCCCCCCACTTTGCCCCACCAAGGCGGGTACTTTTTAAAATTTTGCACACACCCTTCATGTGATATATTGTTGGAAATGTCTTAGACTGTTTAATCATATTATGCATCTCCTGTGTCCACACCCCCACTTTGCCCCCCCAAGAGGGTACTTTTTGAAATTTTGCACAACCCTTCATGTGATATATTGTTGGAAAGGTCTGTGACTGTTTAATCATATTATGCATCTCCTGTGTCCACACCCCCACTTTGCCCCCCAAGGGGGTACTTTCTGATATTTTGCACAACCCCTCATGTGATATATCGTTGGAAAGGTCTGTGACCGCTTAGTCATATTATGCAGCTCTGGTGTCCATCCCCCCACTTTGCCCCCCTCCCCCAAGGCGGGTACTTTTTAAAATTTTGCACACACCCTTCATGTGATATATTGTTGGAAATGTCCGAGACTGTTTAGTCATATTATGCATATCTTGTGTCCATCCCCCCACTTTGCCCCCCCAAGGCGGGTACTTTTTAAAATTTTGCACACACACTTCATGTGATATATTGTTGGAAAGGTCTGAGACTGTTTAATCATATTCTGCATCTCCTGTGTTCACACCCCCATTTGCCCCCCCAAGAGGGTACTTTTTGAAATTTTGCACAACCCCTCATGTGATATATCGTTGGAAAGGTCTGTGACTGCTTAGTCATATTATGCATCTCTGGTGTCCATCCCCCCACTTTGCCCCCCCAAGAGGGTACTTTTTGAAATTTTGCACATCCCTTCATGTGATATATTGTTGGAAAGGTCTGTGACTGTTTAATCATATTATGCATCTCCTGTGTCCACACCCCCACTTTGCCCCCCCAAGGGGGTACTTTCTGATATTTTGCACAACCCCTCATGTGATATATCGTTGGAAAGGTCTGTGACCGCTTAGTCATATTATGCATCTCTGGTGTCCATCCCCCCACTTTGCCCCCCCCAATGCGGGTACTTTTTAAAATTTTGCACACACCCTTCATGTGATATATTGTTGGAAATGTCCGAGACTGTTTAGTCATATTATGCATATCTTGTGTCCATCCCCCCACTTTGCCCCCCCAAGGCGGGTACTTTTTTAAATTTTGCACACACCCTTCATGTGATATATTGTTGGAAAGGTCTGAGACTGTTTAATCATATTCTGCATCTCCTGTGTTCACACCCCCACTTTGCCCCCCCAAGAGGATACTTTTTGAAATTTTGCACAACCCCTCATGTGATATATCGTTGGAAAGGTCTGTGACTGCTTAGTCGTATTATGCATCTCTGGTGTCCATCCCCCCACTTTGCCCCCCCAAGAGGGTACTTTTTGAAATTTTGCACAACCCTTCATGTGATATATTGTTGGAAAGGTCTGTGACTGTTTAATCATATTATGCATCTCGTGTGTCCACACCCCCACTTTGCCCCCCCAAGGGGGTACTTTCTGATATTTTGCACAACCCCTCATGTGATATATCGTTGGAAAGGTCTGTGACCGCTTAGTCATATTATGCATCTCTGGTGTCCATCCCCCCACTTTGCCCCACCAAGGCGGGTACTTTTTTAAATTTTGCACACACCGTTCATGTGATATATTATTGGAAAGGTCTGAGACTGTTTAATCATATTCTGCATCTCCTGTGTTCACACCCCCACTTTGCCCCCCCAAGAGGGTACTTTTTGAAATTTTGCACAACCCTTCATGTGATATATCGTTGGAAAGGTCTGTGACTGCTTAGTCATATTATGCATCTCTGGTGTCCATCCCCCCACTTTGCCCCCCCCCCAAGGCTTGTACTTTTTAAAATTTTGCACACACCCTTCATGTGATATATTGTTGGAAATGTCCGAGACTTTTTAATCATATTATGCATCTTCTGTGTCCACACCCCCACTTTGCCCCCCCAAGGGGGTACTTTCTCAAATTTTGCACAACCCCTCATGTGATATATCGTTGGAAAGGTCTGTGACTGCTTAGTCATATTATGCATCTCTGGTGTCCATCCCCCCACTTTGCCCCCCAAGGCGGGTACTTTTTAAAATTTTGCACACTCCCTTCATGTGATATATTGTTGGAAAGGTCTGTGACTGTTTAATCATATTATGCATCTCCTGTGTCCGTACCCCCACTTTGCCCCCCTCCCCAACGGGGTACTTTTTGAAATTTTGCACAACCCCTCATGTGATATATCGTTGGAAAGGTCTGTGTCCACTTAGTTAGATTATGCACCTCCGGTGTCCATCCCCCCACTTTGCCCCCTCCAGGGGGGCACTTTTTAAATTTTGCTGACACTCCTCGTGATATATTGTTGAAAAGGTCTGTGACCTCTTAGTCATATTATGCATCTCCAGTATCCATCCCCCCCACTTTGCCCCTCCCACAAGGGGGGTACTTTTTAAAATTTTGCACACATCCCTCATGTGATATATTGTTTAAAAGGTCTGTGACCACTTAATCTTATTATTCAGCACGGCAGCTATACGGTGCCGCAGGCAGCGGGAACCCGAGCCGGAGGTTCGTGCGGTTAGAGCTTTATACTATTCGATGTGCAAATTAAGGTATTATCCGGTGCATGCATAGCACGACCGGTATACGGTGCCGGAGGCAGCAGGGACCTGGGTTGGTGGTTCGTTCGGTTATAGGTTTATACTATTCCATGCGGAAATTAAGGGATTGTCATACAAATGGAGAATTCAGTTAAATTCGAGGCCCTGATGTAAATTGAATTCCCACTAGCGGGCGAAGCCACTAAGTTTTATTCTTATAAATTTATACCCTAATGCTTAATTGCGACTGAAAGAAATTTTCATCAATAACCGCTTAAAAGTAATGATATCAGTACAAAAACCCTTAACGGGTTAAAAGTTGTGACGCAGCACTTTCTTTTGGCTCTAAGAATTTCAAATATGGGTCTTAAAAGTAATGATATCAAATTTGAGTGACGCTATGTTAATTTTTTTTAAATCATCATTTTCTTTTTAGTTTTATTTATATTCACAGGTGCAATTATTATCTTAACATGAAAATAATATAAAATTTATTCGCTAAAGCTTTTTCATTCAGATCTCTCAGGAATTCAAAATATGGGTTTTAAAAGAAATTATATCAAAATTTGAGTGACACCTTGACGTGAATTTAATAGGATTGTTTTAAATTTAAATTTAAATTATTTTTCGTTTGTCTTCTAAAGTATATTTACACATACAAACAATACTTTTAATTTTTCAATACACTGTTAAATATATTACTTTCACTGAGCCTATATTATGTATTGAAATGTATTTATTTCAATAGACTGATTCATGTTTTGTGCCACGGTATCCAAAATCATAAGTAAAATTTATGTAAATGATTAATTTGCGTCATAGTATCCAAACAAAGGAAAATGTATGCAAGTGGATACTATGAAAATAAATAAAAATTTGCCAATAAAAATTTGTGAATATAAATAAAACTAAAAAGAAAATGATGATTTAAAAAAAAATTAACATAGCGTCACTCAAATTTGATATCATTACTTTTAAGACCCATATTTGAAATTCTTAGAGCCAAAAGAAAGTGCTGCGTCACAACTTTTAACCCGTTAAGGGTTTTTGTACTGATTTTATTTACACTGTGTTCACCTTTTATAAATGTAATTAAATACTAATACAATAATAAGAAGAAACAAATGCTGCAGAAAGCTAAGTGAGAAAGTAAATAATTTCAAATTTTTGATTAGAAAAATAGGAAATAATTTTTGTAAAGCATTGTTAAAGTTTTTATTTTTATTTTATTGTCAAAAGCAACCAATTAAACAGTAATTTTGATAAACATTTTCACGATAAATTATATTTAATATAAAAGTGGTATTAATTTATTATAAATTGTTAGAATGCTGAAATTTCACTCGATATAATAAGATAAATAAACGAAAAATAATTAATATTTAACCTTTAATAAAATAATGCAGAAATTGTTTTTTGGCTGGGTTTCTGAAGACGATATTTGTAGGAAAGTGTTTAACCTGATTAAACAATACAGTAGCATATATAAAAATAATATTCCTACACTTTGACACTTTAGAATGTAATCTTTGGATTGTTTCATTTCTTATTAGAAAATACTAGAGTCAGATCCAACTGCAGAAAAAATAAATTTATAAATTACTTAAAGAACTAATCATTCAATATCATTTATCAAAAACCAATTAATTCTCAAATGGAAATAATTCTTTATATTTATAATAATAATAATAATAATAAATAAAATAAACTTTTTTGCTTTTAACTCAATAAAAGCAATACATGATTTCAAAGAGTCACCGATTCTTAGGAAATAAATAAATAGATCCCAAAATTATTAATTTTTTTAAGTAAAAGTGAAATGAATACTGCTATAACTGTGAAGATAATGGTGTTTCAATAAATATAATAGATCCAAAAACTATTATCTATATTGCAGCTGTTTTACATAAGGAAAAAATAAAAAATAAAACTAATAATACAAATAAATGAAAAAGTTATACTGTCTAACTCTGAAATTAATGTTTGAATAAATATAATAGATTCTCAAGCTACTTTTTACATTACAATTGTTTTAAAGCCAAAAGTAAAACAAATATTATAACTGTAAAATTAAAGATGTTATAATTCTTATAAAAGCAAAATACTTTCAAAAGCAAAATACTTTTAAAAGCAAAATACTTTTAAAAGCAAAAGTAGAATAAATATAATAGATTCACAAGCTACTTTTTATATTACAATTGTTTTAAAGCCAAAAGTAAAACAAATATTATAACTGTAAAATTAAAACTGTTATTATTCTTATAAAAGCAAAATACTTTTAAAAGCAAAAGTAGAATAAATATAATAGATTCTCAAGCTACTTTTTATATTACAATTGTTTTAAAGTCAAAAGTAAAACAAATATTATAACTGTAAAATTAAAGATGTTATTATTCTTATAAAAGCAAAATACTTTTAAAAGCAAAAGTAAAATAAGGTATAGAAAAGCAGAATACTTTTAAAAGCAAAAGTAAAATACGGTATAGAAACTTTCTCCATCATACTATTAGCTTTATATTTAGTCATTTAGCTTTGCTGTTTAATTTTTTTCTTCTTTTTTTATGTTCTCAATCAATTTTTTGTTGTTAAAATTAAAACAAATCAATCAAAACATTAATTACTAAATTATTTTTTACTAAATAAAAAATATTTTTTATTTATTTATTATTTTGTGAAAAAAGAAAGTTTCTGAAAATCCTTCAAACTATTATGACATATTTTGACAAATATTGAATAAATAACATTCACTGGCACTCTGTAAAAAAAAGTTCTCAATATATTTTTCTGTATTCTCAAAATCATACATACTTATTAAATATTCCACAAAACTAACTACAAAAAAATCGTTATTGATATTAAAATTTTCCATTTCCCCACGATTATTAAACTCATTTTCTTTAACTTTACACTGCCTGCATTTTTATTATGTAATTCAGCTTACGCAAACAAAAACTGAAACAAAATTTTCAAACTCAAACTAAAACCAACGCTGGAGGGAAAAATCCCCGCGGATCTCATATCTCAAACAGGGAAATCCCCTTGTTTAAGATCGCACGTCTTACGGAAACAAGACGTGAATAAAATAAGCAGTTAATGGTTACGTTTCGGTTTCACCCTTTTATTTATTTATTTTTCTAAATTCAATTACAAAAAAAAAAAAAAAAAAACTGTACTTCAAAACTGAATTGAAGGGTTCGGGCCTATTTTTCTTCACGGCACTGGGGCCGGGCCATATTTTTTTCTGAAGGCTCGGGCCGGGTCGGGCCTAGTAATTACTCTTTACGGGCCGGGCCGGGCCTTACTTTTTTCCTGAAGGATAAGGCCGTGCCTTAAATTATTTTTTCCGTACAGAGCCGGGACTGGTTTCATTATTACTAGTCTTCACGCCTCAAAATTTTTAGTCCTGGTGTAAAATAAGATCTGGCATAAAAATCTTTTCAAAACATGCATACATTTTTAAATCGCCATTATCTTATAATTAAACATTAAAATTTATTCTTTTTAAAGAATAGTAGATTTATACACTTATTAAAATATAGTAAAACGTGTGAAAAAGAACCTGCTTATGATGGAATCCTGTCTTAAATTGAAAAATGTGTTGATCCATTAAAAATGAATATACTAATATTTAAGAAAAGAATATATAGTACATTTACACCTGCTAAGTAGGCAAATTGTCTATAACTCATTTTTTTTCTTCCCTATGCAATTCCATCTTAGAAGATTTTACTGTATAGCATTTTTCTGATTTTTAACACTTCAATAAATGGAATATGGATTAACAATATTGATGATAACTTAAACACATACATACAACAAATAGAGATTTATTAAAAAAATAAATATTCCAGCTTGCGGCACCTCTATAAAAATGAAGATTATAAACATGAAAAAAAAAGGCTAAGATAGGAATTTTTGGTTAGATCTCCTCCTACGAGGCATATTTTTAACCAAATCGACGTAAAAATTATGTTTTGTAGAAATTCACTCGGGCCGGGCCGAGATTTTAACTTTTTTCCGGGCTGGGCCGGGCTCGGGCCGAACTTTTAACTTTTAAATCGGGCCGGGCCGGGCCAATATTTTTTTTGTTCGGACCGGGCCGGGCTCGGGCCGAACTTTTTATTTTTGTATCGGGCCGGGCCAGGCCAAATTATTGTTTGTATGGGTTGGGCCGGGCCCGGGCCTGGAAATTTCGGCCCGTGCAGACCTCTAGCTCACACTCTCTCTATATATATCTTGTTCAAATTTTCAATCGTTAATAAAATATTTTCTATTCATCCACTCAAGTTCAAATAATTGTTTTTAAACTTGTAGTGGATGACACTTTACGTTAATACAGTTTTTTCAAATATTAATTAATTAATTAAATTAATTAATTTTAGTTTTAAATGGGAGAAAAAAATTCCTCCCATTGTTTTCATAAATGAAATGAAAGATTTATCTCAAATTAGTGATGCCACAGAAATAAAATACCGCAACGATGATTATAAAATAATGTTCAATAAAGATAACGTGGGACATTAATGCTGCACGGGTTTATTTTATATATTTATGATTAAAATGTAGGAACTGACTTAATTTTTTTATATTTTACTTGTTTTGAAATCTATTTTTTATTTGTAAAGTTTTCCTTATCTAATCATAGCATTTTTGCGATTCAATTAGGTGAAAATTTCTCATTTGAAAAACCGGTGGTAACAGATTAAATATTCTGTAAAAGACGCTCGTCGCAAAGGGGTTAAACGCGTATTTAGATTACATATCTGTTAAATATGTGTTTATTTTCATTATATTATTTATTTATATATTTATTTATAAAATGTTAATTGCATTATGAAATATTAGTTTTTATGATAAAATTATCTAAACACTTTTTTCTCGTTAAATGACTGTTATTTTTTACATTTCTGTAATAATATTAAAAAATAAAATTTTAAAAGTTTGTAAGGGATATTAAAAACTTTTTTTAGTTACCGACCTCTCTTAAGATTATCTGTTTTCTATTTAAAGCAATAAAAAATATTTATCAAATAATTTAATAAAGACTTAAAAAAAATAATAAGTAAATGCAATATTTTACGCATGCTGAAACTTAAAATAAGTAGGAGAATGTTTGAAATGGAAAAACAAAACATTTTGAGCAGAGTAAAGAGAGATGGCAGCACTATTCCAAAAATCTTCAAAAGGTTTTCGGAATAACGTTTTATAGAGATGAGTTCGGGCATTTTTTTTCTTTTTTTTTCCTGGAGCAGCTCGAGTCCGAAAACTTTTGTCATCGGAGTTCGAGTTCGATATCCGAAGTACGCAGTAGAAAATTATTAACAACATTTTAAAATGATCTCAAGATTAATTTTCTCATTTAAAAATGTGTTCTTACATAGTAATAAGTATTAATACTAAATACTCCCTCATGACAAAATCTCATGATCTTTATGTGTCTGAAAATCTGTTTAATATAACAAATTTGCTATTCATACCTCACCATTGGCAAAAATCTGCAAAAGTCTCTATTCTTATTCTTTTAAAATATAATTTTTCACCTATAGCAGAAAGACGTGAGCTTTTTTTTTTCCAGTAATTCTGAAAATTCAAACCGAGAGCGGAGATATTTATTTACAAAGGATATCCCACGGCTTCTTTATGTTGTTACTAACATTGACCGTGTAACCTGCCCCCCCCCCCCCATCCTTCAAAATCCCTCATTAATCAAAATCAGTTAAAATATTTCTCCTTACATCACATCAATAACAATTCAATTCCCTTTCTAAGTGATTTTTAAAGAATTGCAAAACACTGTTAAAAACTTAGACCATTATTATTTCTCAAATAGCCTTTTATTTCCTCTTTAGGTGCGTTCGTAATTATATAAATACGTAGCACCTATAGTCGTCGTTTGTTCCGTCCGCCTGTCTGTCCGCATATAACAGCGCGAAAATTACCCAACCGAATGGTTTGAAATTTAATATATATATAACTGTTGCAGAATTTTCTCGAGTCATTTCAAATTTTATGAAAATCGACTCAAAATTTAAAAAGATATTAATAAAAGTTTTCTTTATTCTATTAAATCCTATCGCACGTAATCTATATAATAAAAGCAATTTCATGTGACTGAGTTGAGTTGGGTTGATTGTTGACGGCCAATTATCTACACTTGGGATATAGGCCCAGGGGGAGTGCCCTTCGTGGGGGTCTTTCTAAGGGAACCTAACCCGTATTTACGCATGGATAAATCCACGGCTCGAAGAAAACCACGAAAACTCCGAACGATTAGGCCGACGGGCGCGATTGGGATCGAACCCAGCACCTCCCGTCTACCAGCTTCGAGAGCCGAACCTCTCAGCCACTGGTGGGGCTTCATGCGACTGAGGAAAACAAATACGGTCTAACCACATCTTTTTCTATATGCCAAGGGGCCCTTTTTATTAAAAATTATTTTTTCGAATAAAATTGTAAAAAAGTTACATTTTTAAAAGATCGTTCAAAAAAATTGTTTGCTCGAGAGATGAGTTACATTAAAAAATGTATAGATTCTGAGATAACTTCAATGAAAATTAGGTTAACAGCCGAATATTTTAATCCATTAAAGAAAATAAACAAAATATTCATTCATCGTGAGTCATAGAAATATTAACCATGGAGGTAATCATTCGGAAAAGTGAATTCCAAGGTGAATTCCATGGTGAATTTACAGAGCTGTCTGGAGTCGAAAAAAAATAGCATCTGTAAACATGTCATACGTAATAAGAAAAAAAACAAGAACGAAAAATCATGCGTCAAGCATAGATTATGTAACACTTTCCAACGCTTCCAAATCGATTTTACAAATCATTACCGTTTAATAAGCTGAAAGATAACATCTAAGTAAACAATTTGGAAAACGCATAACATATTTAAGAACGTAATTTCAGAAATTTCCAACATATACAATATTCAGAAAAATATCCGAATACTTTTATTCAGCCCTGTATATGATCTATAGATTTGTATATATACTACATAGGATGCTAAATTTTAGTTTAGTTAGGAAACTTGTAGCACAGTTTAAAAATTCTCCTTCTGGAGTTTCTGTCAATAAACGGAAATGTGTTCGCGAACTTTTGTGCTGCCCTGAATATGATCTACAGAATTTATACACACCCAGTAATAGATAAAAAGTGAGTTAGATTTAAAATCGCGTTCAGCAACTTAAAACGCACTTCCAGGAATTATTCTTAACAGACAGTAGAGAATTATTTTATGTGTCCCTGTAAATGAACGATGACTGCTATAAACACAATATTCTGCAGTAAGCCTCTTCTAATGCACCTTAGTGATATATATAAATTTCAATGCGTTTAAAATAGTGAAACATTATTTAAATAAACCGCAGACGATTTTTCTCCATAGACGTAATGTAACGGAATTCTTTTGTGTGTCCCTGTAAAAAAAACTATAACTGCTACACAGTTCAGTTGAAATAGGGAACATGCTATAGATAACGACAATAACATATAAAAATTGCAGTGCAATCTGAGCATATTTACGGGAGTTAGAGCACGGACAGACGGCAGACGGCAGACGGCCATACGGCAGACAAACCGAAGTCATAAACACTTTTCAATTAGGTTGGAAAGTGTTAAAAAGGCATCCTCCTTTCATTCATAGCAGACGATAAAATTTAGTACACTGAAAGAACGATGATTTTTTACACTGTAAAACTAGTTATAACACGAAACGAGCGCACCTCATTTGTCCCGTTTAACGTACAATTTCCAACTTGCTACTTTCTTCGATCTTTACAAGAAGAAAGTATTGATTCATGAAAATTTTCGACTTTCAGTTTCCCACGGATTTATACGTTTTAGAACGTCCTGAAATAACATATATAAATATGTATCACGATAACTATATCTCAAGAACTAATGCACAGAATTTCATCAAACTTCAGATTCAATTAGACGTTGACATAAGTTGTTGTTGATTAGGTTTTGGTGTAAATCACCCAACAGGTAGCGCTGCCAAGCTGCATTTTTCAGGATTTACACAATTACACCGCGATAGCTCTGCCTCAAGAACTAATACACTTATTTTCATCAAACTTTAGATTCATTTACACCTTCACATAAATAGACGCTGATTACGTTTTGGTGTAGATATCCTAACAGGTGGCGCTGCTATGCCACTTTTTTCATGATTTTTACGATAGCTATATTTCAAGAACTAATGCAGGGAATTTCATCAAACTTGAGGTTCTGTTCGATCGTGACATAAGTAGATGCTGCTTACGTTTTCGTGTAAATAGCCCAACAGGTTGCGCTGCTATGCTACTTTTTTCGTTATTATCACGATAACTATATCTCAAGAACTAATGCACGGATTTTCATCAAACTTCATATTCTGTTAGACGTTGACATAAGTTGTTGTCGATTAGGTTTTGGTCTAAATCTCCCAACAGGTGGCACTGCTGTGCTACATTTTGCAGGATTTACATGATTTTAGCAATAATGATGTCTCAAGAACTAATGCACGCGGAATTTTAGACCTTGATATAAATTGGTGCTGATTCTTTTTAGTGTATGCAAACCTGTGTGAGATAGAAGAAAGTTTTGGGATTGGCACATCCGACTAGTTAATTATTTAAACAGTTTCAACGGAAAATAAACATTTATTTGAAAGCATAGAAACAAAAACTCATAAGGAAAACCTAAATTTGTTTTAAAAGAAGAAAGCTGTAATTTTTGTTTGTTTTGATTGCAAAACTGTTACACACTCACAAAATTTTTCACACTCTAAAACAGAATGTAGAATTATAGCATTAAAGTGAAAATGTACATGCTTGACACGATAACAGTACTCATAAAGGCTTATAAATACCTTTTAATAAACAGATAAACAAGTTTCGTACGCTCAATCGGCAACATCGTCAATGTCAGTAATGATAAATAAACTAATTTCGCAAAATGTTTGTGAAAGTGAACTTGATAAACAAAATAAAGAATAAGGTAGAGGTACTCAGCTGTGAAAGATAAACCAGGAATCAGTGAAGAAAAATTAATTCTACGTGCTTTTGAAGCTTCTTCTGAACAAATGAAGAAAAATTTCGTTATATGGAGATAAATTTTTCGCTATATGGAGATTGTTTTTAATGTAATCATTGGAAAAAGTGACCGTTCCTGCTGAAACTTTGTTATAGCAAGAAATTCGTCATAGAGAAGTTCATTATAGAGAAACTGGACTGTATTATAAAAACTTAGCAACTTGAGATACAGTTTGCAAACAAATTGCATCTGAAAGTACATTTCGCTCATTTGCTGCAACAACGTCATAACTCAAAAATTACGATTTTTGAGTTAATACCACAGCGACAATTCTAAAGGTGTGAACTTTTAACTAGTTGAGTGTCATTCTTGAGCTTTCAAGATTGCCATCTGGCAATAAGTAAATATTTAAAATTTCATATGCGTCTTCTGTAAAATCGGGATTTTTGAGTTATGACGTTGTTGCAGCAAATGAGCGATTTAGTTTTATATTCTATGCTGTAAAAATTGAAAAGTTGCTATGTTTACAAGTTAATAATGTTGCGATAAAAACGAAATTGATTGCTCGGGTAGTTTCCCAAGTCGATATGGCATCAGTGTTACGCACGGACATGTTTTTGTCCTATCTGTACTAATAAAAGAAAGATGCGCTCTGTGTGTGTGTCTGTGTGTGTTTGTTTGCTTGTCTGCGATGTCTAGCAAAATCAAGCCCATCTAGAAGTCTAAAAAAATTTAGGTGTGGATAGTCTGGTGCACCTTAGTCTCAGAATTTTAATACTTTGAAAATTAACAAAAATATTAATTAAAAACTTATCAATAACTCACCTCTTTTATTTGCGAGCCGGCTTTCAGAACTCGCGCATGCCCAGAAACCGATTTACCGCAGCACACGAGAATGAAAAACAATTCACATAAAGAATGCGTTTATTTCGCAATTCTGTTTTAAATTCTATTGACTAAACCCTTTGAAAACGAAAATCATGTTCTGAAAGATAGCACTCTTATGTCTCCAATGCCGTAATCAATTCGAAAAAAAAGGTAATCTTTGAAAATCATTTTTGAAAAAGAGTCTTTTCCCGGGCTTATGTTTCCTCCCTTACGCCAACGCCCCTCAATAGCGCAATTTTAGAGATACAGACAAACCAAACACATGCTCTTAGAGCTGCAACCTTTTTCTAATAGACGGTAAAATTATTTCTTTTAAATACAGATTTTAACCCTTTCAAAAATACCGGCGAACGCAGGTCATTTCGCGCCTCACGAGAAGAGATTTTTTACGCTAAAAGTTAGTAAATGTTCGTATTTCAACACAACCTTTTCAGAACGTTTCGGTAGACCGGGTTTACATCACCTACAACAATTTCGAAGCGTTTGAACGAGAATAACTATTAAAAAAATAAAATCTGAGATATTTTCGGCAAAAACCCATAATAACGGGATGTTTTCCGCGTTCATGCTTGGCTTCGGGTAACGTTTTTACTATTTAAAATGCATATATTTTCACATAATTTTATAGAGAACTTGGAAACAGTTATATTTATAAACAACTAAAATTTCAGAGAGATCGGACGAAGAATACTATTTTTTTTAATGTTAACGAACCCGACGCGAGAAGAAAACATATTTATTTTACAACCAGATAACAATATTTTTGACGTAATTTTTACACGGGCTGTAAAACCGTTATATTTACGACCATTAAAAATTTCAAAGGGTTTGTACAACAAAAGCTATTTTTTTTTAAACTTTATAACGATCCTACGTGAAAAAAGGAGTAAATGTTTCTTTACGATTTTGGGATTTCGTCATTAAAGTTATAAAATCATACAAAATCAGGTAAAATATATAAAATAATACAAATTTGGGGTTTATTTAAGGTTTTATCACGAGACCGGGCAACGCTGGGCGGTCAGTTAGTAATATATATAGATTGCAGGAATTTTTAAGAATCTTTATTATTTTCTTTTTTTACTGCAAAATATAACTATCTCATATTATAAAAATACAATTTGTTATTAATTCTAAACTATTAAATTGAACATCAAAGAAAAGCTATCTACAATCTTAATCCTGTTGTAAACAAATTTTTTTTAAGCAGTCACATAATAAAATATTTTATATGTTTTCACAAATAGCTACTTTAAATTATCTCTAAAATTTTCTATAATTTTATTTTACTGTAATAATTTTGTTTTATGCTCTTAAAATTTTTTTATTATCACCAGTGCCTGATTTTTCAAGGAGTTGGGATTATAAGCTCTGTCGTCACATTTTGGCCGGCCCTCCCACTCTCCCCAAGAACTGTACAGTACTAATAAGGTAACTATAAATATGATATAAGGTGTTTTAGAGGGGAGGAGGGATATATATAAAGGAAATGTGACTACGAAGTAGTAAATAGGTCTCTGATTATAATAACACACTGTAAAATATAGGAATGGAATTAAGACCAGTGCTTCAAAACTATGTTTAGAATTGATGGCACTGTCCGTATCAGTTTTAATTATTGGTGTCAGGAAACCACCACCTTTTCCGTGACACTGGTAACTATATAATATTGTAAATTACGTCATTCTGTGGGTTCTTCAGTCTTCAGATTTTCTAATATATAACTGATTTTGAACTTTCTTACTTTTTGAATGGACTGGGATATTATTGCTACGTCATATCATTTCGACATTCTTTTTCATTTGTACAACTAGACTGTTGCCTTTCTTGATATTGAGGTAAATTGTACCTTTTGAATCCCTAATATGTTACACATGATTTGATGAAACTGAAATCACCGACAATAATAAATAAACATGACAGTATATTTATAGTTTAATTCTGTAAATGTAGAGCAGGTACCTTTACTATAATAATTTAGGCCTATATTACAATGTACTCAATCGACACACTGAGGTGTCAAATTTTCTAATATATTATAGGGGCACTGGCCTTAATCCCATTTCTATATTTTACAGTATGTTATTATAATTAGAAATAAATTTATTACTTTGAAAGCCGTAGTCACATTTCCTTTATGACCTTCTCCCCCCTATATGCCACCTTCTAGATCTAAATGTTAACCATCTATTAGCTAAATAAATATAAAAATAAATAAAAAATGATTTTAAGAAAAAATATTATGGCGAGATATTACAATAAATTTAATAACCGCATTGAAATTAATACCTCCAATTTTGCTGCAATTAAAATTATAATTTTAAACATTTCATTATATTTGTTTGATTTTATTCAAGAATCTAGCACAATCCAAATTGCGATAGGCCAAATACCAAAGAATATCTCATACAACATACTCTCATAAATCAGCGGATTTCCACAATACAGTGCAGAAAAAAATGTTCCCCAAAACCTAAAATTCAAATACTTTCATCATTTGCATAGAAAGAAATCAACGAATCACTTGTATAGAAAGATTGTAAACATAAAATAAGGTATTTAAGATTTACACATGTATAGATAATTTTCTTCTTAATACGATTTTAATTTAATGTTCTGATCAAGAATGTTCATGTTAATATTTCTCTTGCAGAATTTCTGTATTTCCGTGCACTGCAAGGTTCTTTCGTTTTTGAGACCACTGTTTTCCGACAATAATCTTCAATTTATTTATCGCAGAATTTCTGCCAACAAAATTAATTAAACAAAGCGAATATTTCTATCCGGAAAGAGTGGTACTCGGGAAACAGACGGGTTGGAAGCTTTGCATGCAATTAGTAAATAAGCTTAAAATTTATAAAAATAAATTGAGAAGAATAACGAATTTTCAGATGTTATCTAAAATCGCATGCAGTGAGGCTAAACATTTAACAGCTATTTACAGAAATAATAATTTAAGTAATACAATCGTGTATATAAGAATATTCATTATTTCAAAATAAACAAAATAAAATAAAATAAAACGATTAATTAACTATCAAATGTTATGATTACTGTTTAATAATATAATTGATTTATAGTGTTAAATGAAACAGTGGTTTTTAGCAAACATACGTTAGTCCAATATAGTAAATTCTTCAGAATTCATAAAATGATTATGCACGAAAAAAAAAAAAAAAAAAAAACCTTTTTTACTAGAAGTCCTTGAAAATTCGGGAGAGTTTTTTCTTCATTTTAAAGATTACGCATTACATCGAAAATATCCTGAGGAGCTCCATATCATCAGATTGCATGCGAGGGATTTTTCAAAACTAAGAGCGAGGTTTACACAGTAAATTGAAATTAGTTCAAAACTAGGTACACTTGCGTTACTTCTTATGTTTTCAACTTTACAAAATTTCCGGTACCAGTACTAATTTTCTACTACCAATTTATACAAAACTTATTTTTACGTTTCACATAACATGTTAAGAAGCTCATATATTTTCATGGAAAGAGAGATGGCAGCACCGTTCCGAAACTTTTCTAAATGTTCATCAATCCGAGAAAATTCTTATGAATTTCTTTATTTACCAATTCTTATAATGAATTAAGAGTGAAAAAAAAGTGTACATACAAATATTAATTAGTTAAAAAAAATAAATATAAAATAAAATCAGCTGTCAAGTTATAAAGTATAAATAAATAAATCCATGTTGTCAATTAAAGACAAGTTTAAGAAGGTGTTACATCACATTTTGCTCAACAAATGTTTTATTGTATGGATAAAGGTGTTATGAGGTAATGTGTCTTATGGTAAATAATAATATTCTAATTGCTCTCTAAGGTATAAGACATTATTTTCAATACTTTTTAAACATTTAATATTTTAAATTTTAATAATTGAAATACTAATAATTTTTAATAGTTAAAAATTAAATATTGAGATTTTGTGAGAGGGATCTTTTTCCGGAGCCCTAGCCCCGCCCAAATCCGACGATTTTAAATTAGTGCGCCCTATTATACGTTTATACGTGTATACGTATAATACGTATTATACGGGCTGCAGATTTTTTATACGTATCATACGGCACAGTCGGTTATACGTATTATACGAAACACTATGTACGGTCCAACGTATATACGGATCTTACCCCAGCGGTTAAACGTATAAACGATTAAACGGTGTTCATGTGAAAAAAGATACTTTTCTCCTGCTAGTCTGAGCAAGGTTACTATATCATATGGTTGCCCCATTTCATCCTGCAACCAATAGGGAGCGATTTGCTGTTTGACGCACTTAGCCAGCTCGATTTAGTTTTCCAATTGATTTGGTTTAGAAAAGCCCTATTTTTAATTGAAAAGTATCAATACAAATTTTCGTGTGAAGAAGTATAATTTTCTTTTTTAAATATTTTTTATACATAGGACAAACATCACATCTAAAATTTAAACTATTATGTCTTTTCAGTTCTACGATATTTAATTTTTAAATTTGCTATTTTTATCATTACATTTTATTTGCTCCTCAGTATGAAAAGTTTATTTTCATTTTAAAAGCAAGCAAATAGTAATTGTTATAAATAAAATCTTAAAGACCTACAAGAGCAGAAAATTTAATGTTTGTATGATTGCAGTTAATATCATGTTAATAAATTTATTATAGTATATTTATAATATTTGATTAGTATTCTCTTTGAAATACATAATAATTGTAATATTATTATAATTGTGACATGTACTTCATATAAACCTATAAAAAAGTTTTAAAAAAGTTCACTTAGATTTCAACCTCATACCACATATACGCAAGATTGAGTTTTGTGTAATTAGATTTAAATTACAAATAATGTAAAAACTTTAATAGGTAAATGGTTGAATATTTAATATTTTTAAACCGAAATATACATAAGATATAATTACACGATTAAATGGAAATAAAATTTGAAATTCAGAGTAATGTACTTTATAAACAAATTCCGAAATATTTATATAAAATATTATTTTAATGCTACATAAATGCACATACATAATTTAAAAAAAATAAAAAATAAATAAAAAATAAATAAGGATAAATTATTGCGTGAAAGAGAGTTTTACGTTTATGCAAAAATTTTATTTCCTAATACTATTTAAAATTTAAAATTACATTTCTTTTCAACTTTCTAAACTTAATTTTAAAATTTACTGTTTCTTCAGATTCTATTCAGATAATTGATGTGATTAAATATCAAATAAATTTATATATATTTTTTATAAAATCTAAAGTAAGACATCAGTGTCCTAAAAGAGATTTAAAATACAAATAAAAATAGAAACTTTAATTTTTAAATTGCCGCATTTTTAAAACCGAAAGATTTATGTGATATAGAAAAATTAAATTTGAAATTCAAAATAATATACTTTATAAAATATCTTCCTAAAGGATTATATTAATTTTTATTTTAATGATGTATGATGATAAAATTATATAAAAATATTTTAATAACTAATATATTAAGATACCTTCAAGTATACCTTCAGAATATGCTTTCATTTCGAGCATTTTATTTCATTACTGGGTGAATTTTGAAGATGTATTTTAGATGCGCGTTCCATTATTTGCAATTTTTCGTACTGTTTTATCATGCAATGATAAAATACATGAGTTGATTGATCATACACATACTGATAATACACAGTTGATTGACTCCACAATTTTTATTTTTTGGCAGCGTATCTCTTTTTAAAACTTCCTAACATAGTTTAAAAGTTTTCTGTCTGTATGCCGTCTGTCTGTGCTGTAACTGCCGTAAACATACTCGGATTGTTATGCAATTGATATATCTTATTGAGGTTTATTATGCCATGTTCGGTATTGAAAATGAAGTGTGTAGCACTTACAGATTATTTTACAGGGATACACAAAGAATTCCGTTACTTTACGGTCTATGGGGAAAATTGTTTGCGGCTTATTGTAATGATGTTAAACTATTTCAAATATTTTAAAATTGACAAATATAACTTATGTGCACAACAAGAGGTTTACTATAGAATATTGTATGCATAGCACTTATAGCTCCTTTATTAGAGCACTAAAAAGAATCCGCTACATTACGGTCTATTGGGAAAAATCGTTTGCGGCGTATTTTAATGATGTTTCAATATTTTATACATATTCAAATTGATACGTATCACTGAGGTGCACTAAAAGGCGCTTACTGTCATATAATGTATCGTTCATTTACAGAAACACTCAAAAGTATTCAGTTAAAGTACTGTCAGTTAATAATAATTCCTTGAAGTATGAATTTAGTTGCGATACAAGTTTTTAAATATAACGAATTTTTTGCCTATTACTTGTTATGTATAAATTCTATGGATCACCCACAAGGCAGCACAAAATACTTGAATACATTTGCGTTTATTAACGGAAATTGCTGAAGGTGAATTTTCAACTGTGATATGCCTTCCTTAACTGAACTAAATTTTAGCAATTTATGCCGTATGTATATATTTTAGTAATTTGTATGCATAGTTTATATACAAATCTATAGATCACATAAAGGCCTGCACAAAGAATTCGATATTTTGTCGAATATTGTTAGTAATTCCTGAAATGGGATTTTTAAATGTGTTATGCCTTTGTACAAATTTTTCACTTGGATATCAGATATTAGACCTAATTAAACAGTAAAGATTTATTTTTGAAAAGTTTGAAAGTGTTACATAATCTATGCTTGATGCATGATTTTTCTAAAGCTATTATCTGTTCCTTTGGATGCAATGATCCATCATTTTTTTATATCAGATTTCTTCGAAAATGTATGATATAGAACATTTTGCGATTTATCCAAACGATTAGTACATGTTGCAATAGCACAAGTACTATGCATTTTCAGCAAAATCAATGCAAAGAATGCATTATTTTAAAGAGCTAAGACCAAAAGCACTAACAAAAGCTGGAAAATTGTTGCCACGTATTTAGGAAATGTGACCGGAAATCTCTCTTTCCGAGAAGGAATTAAAGCTTCGTGTGAGGGAAAACTGTCCTGGCTGTCAAAGGAAATGAAAATAATTGTTAACATTGCATCCCTGTCCGTTTCAAAGATCGACCAAAGATAACAAGGAATAAAAACTCCCATATTAGCAAAAAAGATACACGATTATTTCATTTGAAGGAAAAAAAAATCTCCTCTAAACCGCTTTATTCCTAGAAAAAAAAATTACTTTTTGCCTAATGAAAAATGTTTTATTTTGAAGAAATATGCTCTCCTATGACCAAAGAAACGATTTTTTAGCATAAATACTATTTTAAAATCAGGAAAAAAAGGTTCTTTCGCTTTGGAAGAATCGTCCTTAGCATCGCCAGTGACGTCAGAAAAACCGAAACCCTCATGCTAGGGCTCCTATAATACAGGCTGAATCATCAAGCATTTTGATGCCCACTTACCGTTTGTTGCCCATTGCGGCCTATGAGGCGAGAAATGTTTAAAAGATTATCGAGTGAATAAATTGCTTAAAATGGACGGTTGTTTCGCATAAAATTGTTCTAATCTGTCAAGGAATGGATTTAGAATATTTAAAATCCATATAAATGAAGAAAGGCGGAATAATTTGTCTATAAATGCTAGAAGAATAGATCAGGATTAAAGAATTTCGCCAAATGCCGCGCCAACCAGATCACTTGTTTGTATACAATAAACCGGTTCTTCGAGTCCGATATGGTATATTGCAGGACGGGTGAGGAAAGAATAATTGTTAAAGAGGAGAAAAAAATCTTATTCACCCCTCCCCCCCTGTCTAGAAAATCCACCTTATTTATTTTTGGGATGGGTGGAAGGGGGGGGGGGTATTTAGATAGTTAAATTCATTTACTGTTGTTAAAAAGTGTGGAAAAGGCACTTTCTTTAATCGAAATTTAAAAATTTTACACTTTGAATTTTGCGCGCGCGCGGGGGCGGGGAGGGGGGTGGTTAGGTGAAAAGGAAAAAAACTGAAAGTTGAGAGTAGGGTTGGGGGGGGGGAGCGTAATTGAAATGATTATATATTTCTTGTTTGAAAAAAGTAGCAAACACATAAGGAAAAAAAAAAGAGATTTTTAATTTCATCAGCCGCAGAAAGGAGGAGGGGGGGGGGGGGGCAGACCTTTTATTGTGTTTTTGGCGGGAAGGGGAAATTTTGACGATTCATTATTTATTTACTGTTATTGTAAAATTACAAATAAGGCAGAAATTTTTTTTAATTAAAGAGTTTTGAAAAAACACATTGCAAACACACTGATAAAACTTTATTCGTTACTATAATAGGTGCAAATGCTAAAAACGCTGTTTTAAAGCATTAAAACAATTTATTACAATTTATAACAAATAAATTTTTACCAGTGTGTTTGCATTGTATTTTTTCAAGTTTAAGAAGGTGAATTTGACGTTTTTACTACATGGAATTTTCTCTATATTTTTAATTGAAAGAGTTTTGTTTAATGTGGTTTTCAAATTCCCTGCTCAAGAGCGCAAAATTTGACATATTTTCTGACTTATTTTTAAACGAAAAGGAATAAAATTGACAGAACTGACTGTTGAAGTGATTTGGAATCGAACAGCGTTTTCTAGTTTTTGTCAAATAAATTACTTATCGAGTAATAAGCGATCATTGTCACATGACGACAAGCTTCTCCCTTTCTCGCGCTGCCGCGTCGGGAATTCGATTCAAACCGACCACTTTGACAGTATTTTCTGAAAGATCTTAAGAAGACTTGCTAATTTTATGTGAGTTTGAACAAAAATGAATTCAAAAATATGTCAGAAAGTAGTTTCTTTGGATTTAAAAACAGAGGGGAGGAGGTGAGATCGGTAATTTCGAAAAGGGGGAATTTAAATAATTGGTTATGTATTGTTGCAATAAAGTAATAAATGAGTAGACAAAAAAAAATAAGTTTTACAAATTTTAAACTTTTACGTACTGGGTTGGTTGAAATTTTTTAACTGTAGGGATGTGGGGGGGGGGGGGGGGATTGAGATAACATTAAAAGAAAACAAGAAAATATTCGAAACGCGGAAGGTTCTCATTATTCATCATTATTATTATTTTTTAATAAGGATTATTTTACGTGCGATTAAATTGTAAAAACTGAATATCTAACACACGAAATTTATTCCTTAGAATATCAGCATTTTAAGACTATTTTATTAATGACAAATTATATCACAACTTAACTTCATACTGAAAGTAATAAAAATATAAGAGTCCAATGCATGTGAATATATATTTTCATATTAAATCAAATTTAGAATTAGTTAAATTTATATCTTAATTATTCATGTAAAGCAAAGCAATAAATATTAATTGATGAAAATGAATTTTTCATTTTAATATATTATTATACAAAAGCACAATTACATGCTTGTTTACTTTTTAATGTATGTCTCCTTAGTATGACGCTATTAAATATCTTAGCTATTTATTCTTATATTTTTGCATATGATTAAGTAACTAAATTCACTCGCCATCTACGCGATAAGACGCCAAGTCAGGCGTCCGCTTGGGCAATTAAATGGAGGCGTGAGTCAGCCCGGTATATAGGAGCCTTATCTCATGCCAGACGTAAAGGGAAATGGCACCTACCGGGTCTGTGGATTAGAGAAATTGCGAAACACCCGCTGAGGCCCACATTCTCGTAGTTTACGTGGACCATCATGATTACTTGTTCAAAGATCCACGAAAGCCCCTAATTTACCTGCCTTGCGTTAAAAGTATTCCAAAAAACAATTAAAAATCGAAACTTTTTCCCCTCAGTTAAGACTTATAGATTTTTTTTTCTTTCTTAAATCTAAGCTATTACTTATGAAATGTTTTACTATGGGTAGTGGCTAGCTCCGAAGCTAACTTTCGCATGTCTGTAACACCCCCACACACAACTTCTTTAGATTTATGGTGTATTTTTTTTTTTTTTTTTGAATGTGGCCACAGAACACGGGCATGCATTGACATTTTATCTTAAAGTGACACTGACCAGTCCATTTCCTGGGAAGTTTCGCAATCATACTTTTATTGTATTTAAGAATATTTGGTTTTCTCTATTTAACACGTTCGCAACCAAGGACGTATACGTGACGTCGTCACTTGGTCACTGATTTGACATTCCACTTTTAATCCAAAACTACGAAATAATACCGGAAATTTCGGAAGAAGTTTTTTATTTTATCTAATCACGGAATGGCAGTCATTAAATAAAACAAATATTGCTATTAGGATTTTCAGGTATGAATTCGTAATTTCTGAATAAAATAAAATTCCGTTAATTTTAAACCGATAGTCAACGTGTTAAAATATTTTGAAAATACCTCCTTCATTAAAAAAGAAATGAAAAGGCAAGTCATTTTATGCAAGTGTGATTGCGTTCTAAAATCTGCATTGACGATTATTTGTCTGGCTATTAGAAATCAAAATTTATAAGTACTTCACACCAAAAAAAAATTGTCAAAATTAACAAAAAATCTTAAACGTAATGTCCATACACCTTGTATAGAAAATACCATGAGTGTCATGATTAAAAAAATGAACTTTCGTTATACATATTAACACAGAGTGGAAAACATTAGCCCCGTCGAAAGAATAACATTTGAACCCGGTCACAATCTTAAGTACACGCACTCACAAATAAAGAATTTTCAAAAAATAAGAAAAGAAAAAAAAAAAACTTACTTAACAAGAAGTGACAATAAATCTGAAACGTGTCTATTCTTATTCTTTTCTCAAAGCGTTTTCTTTTGTTATATGCTTATAATAATCGTTTATAGGGAAAAATAAGAATACCCTATGTATGAAACATATTATGCAAATTATTTCGCTAATACCACCGATTTCCAGCTTTTTTCCCGTTTTGTGACGTAATACTGATGAGGTCCATTGGTATTAAAAGTAAATAAGTATTAAAAATATACGTATAATTGAATCTTTCGTATACTTAAATTATACGTGTATCCGATATACGCTAATACGTATACGCTAATACGTTTAAACGTATATTTTAGGGTATACGTATTTGTTAAATACGTATTATACGTATATACGTATATCGGATACACGTATAACTGTTATACGTATCGCATCGGGAGCACTATTTTAAATCCTAGCACGCTTGAGCTCGAAACATTTTGTGTCATCAGAGCCCCAGCCTGATACCGAAAATACAAAGTAAAACATTCTTAATAACACGTTGTAAATTTCCAACTGGACGAAAAATGTCCGGGACAGGATTCGAACCTGGGATCGCTTGGCTGAAGCCGCCACGCTCTACCACTGAGCTATCCCGGTCGAATCTGGAGGGCATAATTCATCCAATTAACCTTATTGATCAAAGCATCTGGTCTGATTTTTTAATCAGCTCAACAGAAAAGATCGCAGGTAAAGGAACTCCAGTAAACGCTGGATACGTGATTACACTAGATTAATTTTTAACACAATTATATCAAATTGGTAAAGCAATCATACATAATTGTGTTAAAAATTAATCTAGTATTCTTAATAACATTTGAACCCCGACTGATCTCGGGGCTGCCGTTGAAGTGGTTAAAACAGTTTCAAAATTAATTTTCTCATTTAAAAATCGTTTCTTACATACAAATAAGTATTAATCCTAAATACGCCTTCTTGACAATGTGTCGTGATTTTCATGTCCCTGAAAATATGTTTAAAATAGCAAATTTGACATTTATACCGCACCATTGGCAGAAATCTGCAAAAGTCAAAATTGTTATACTTTTAAAATAGCGTTGTAGTCCTGGGGAAAAAAGTGAACACTCCCAGTAACTCTGCAACAATTTATCGTAGAAGAAAGTTACTGGTCCCACACGATTGGAAATAAAGACTACTTTTAAATGATGTATATAATATATTTCCTTAAGAGGCAATCTATATATAAAAATAACACATCTTTCAATGGCCACACCCAATTTTGACACGATATTTTAAATCTTTGGTCCAAACTATGCCTAGATGTTAAATTTGAAGTCTAAGTTTTTGAATTATAAACATTCAAAATTTAGAGCTTCTACTGTTAAATTACATTTATACATTTTTATTAATATCTTGTGAAAATATAACCCTAATACGCTATTTTTTTTGTTTGGTTATAATACTAAAAAACCCAAACAAAAATACGTCGAATTTATAATTTTTATAAATTATAATATGAATTATGAATTATGAAATTAATAGTCGAAAAAATTATGAATTGTAACCTACAATTTTTTTGATGGATTTATATATATTTTGTCCTGCATTATGCTCATTCAAAATTTCATTTTTTTCTTCCAAGTAGTTTTCAAATTATGCTTAAAAAAAGCAAAATGCTGGTTTAACCTCTTAAGACACGAAGTTAAAATAATAGTACAAATACTCATTCTTTGCTTTTAAACAAACAAAATGACATTATAGATGACCAAAAAAAAATATTTTTTTGAAATCTATTGTTTTAGGGGGCTTGTAATTTAGGTTCACAAATATGAACATAAAATTACTAGCCCCCCCCCCCAAAAAAAATATCAATTTAATTATCAATAACCTAAAATTACACAATAAAAAAAAACAGCTTTAAATAAGTGAATAATCTGCAAATTCTTAATTTTTTTTATTATAAAGTTTTTAAGTTAAATAATTGTGAAAATAACCTACTTTCCTGGATGCACTGTTTCGAAAGCATTTTGCAAACTCGGGTTAAAATAACATTTATTTTATAAGGAAATCGACATCGGTGCTGCCATTT
The DNA here is from genome assembly GCA_963931845.1 of Maratus michaelseni. Taxonomy (NCBI): domain Eukaryota; kingdom Metazoa; phylum Arthropoda; class Arachnida; order Araneae; family Salticidae; genus Maratus; species Maratus michaelseni. The sequence goes on from OZ007591.1 coordinate 93,726,284, forward strand.
ATTGGTTTCATTTTAAAGCAAAAGCATTCAACTTTATAGAAGTGAAGTTAAAATGTAAAAATATCAATCATTTTAGTTTTTATGAGCAAAAGAATCTAGGTACCCATTTGGGTACCCAGGACTCAAGAGGTTAAAATGATGTTTATGATGTGCAGAAAAGCATAATTTGAAAATATATTTTACTCATTTTACTGTTGATTAGCATAAGATTTTTTTCTTTCCTTTTTCTGTGTCTGCCTTTAATTTTTTTAAATTAAAATTACGTAAATCATAATTGCATGAGATATAATTGTATGTCAGTTATGTAAAATAGTTTCGCTTGTATTTTTAAATTAACACAGCTCGTTTTTTTTTTTTTTTAAACGAACAGTCCTAGCTTAGAAAAAAAATCTTACTCATTATTTTTGTTACCTTTAATTGAACTTTTAGCTTCTCCTCCAATCTAATAAACCTATTTTATTTTTTCTGCGCTATATATGTTTGAAGTAAAGTTTCTTATAAATGCATAGTTGTTGTGTATTCGCTGAAAAGTTTTTAAAATCGAGTTATTAAACTTATGCAATCGAGTTAAGATTTATATTCAGACTGAAAAGCAATTTTTTCTGGGATTTTTCTTCATCGTTGCCTTATACAGCTTCGTACTATTTTTAACACTTTCCGACCTAGTTGAAAAGTGTTTATGACTTCGGTTTGTCTGGCCGTCTGCCGTCTGTCCGTGCTCTAACTCCCGTAAATATGCTCGGATTGCCCTGCAATTTTTATATGTTATAATCGTTATCTATAGCATGTTCCCTATTTCAACGGAAGTGTGTAGCACTTATAGTTTTTTTACAGGGACACTCAAAAGAATTCCGTTACATTGCGGTCTATGGGGAAAAATCATTTGCGGTTTATTTAAATAATGTTTCACTATTTTAAACGCATTGAAATTTATACATATCACTAAGGTGCATTAGAAGAAGCTTAATATGGAATAGAGTGTACATAGCACTTATACTTACTTTACAGGGACAGTCAAAAGAATTCCGTTACATTACGTCTATGGAGGAAAATCGTCTGCGGTTTATTTAAATAATGTTTCACTATTTTAAACGCATTGAAATTTATATAAGGTTCATTACAAGAGACTTACTACAGAATATTGTGTGTATAGCAGTCATCGTTCATTTACAGGGACACACAAAAGAATTCTCTACTGTATGTTAACAATAATTACTGGAAGTGCGTTTTAAGTTACTGAATGCGATTTTAATTTTAAATCGCTTTTTGTATATTACGTGGTGTGTATAAATTCTGTATATCCTATACAGGGAAGCACAAAAGTTCGGGAACACATTTCCGTATTATTTAACTCCAGACGGAGAATTTTAAACTGTGCTACGTGTTTCCTAACTGAACTAAAATTTAGCATCCTATGTATTATATATACAAATCTATAGATCCTATACAGGGCTGAATAAAAGTATTCGGATTACTTAGATGTTATCATTTAGCTTATTAAAGAGTATGATTCGTAAAATTATTTTGGAAGCGTTGGAAAGTGTTACATAATCTATGCTTGACGCATGATTTTTCGTTCTTGTTTTATTTTAAATTTGGTATTCGCTGATATTTTTCACATATAAATTTAGAAAAAAACGACCAAAATAAATTCAAAATATGAGAAAAGCATTATAAAAACACCTATAAAATTCTAATCACATTCACATATTCGAAAACTATTTTAATCACAGATATAACCTTGTATATATATTTAATTGGATAACTTAACTCTTGTAAACATTATAAAATGAATATTAAAAAGGATTTTATCGTATACAACAATAGCCGAAACATATTAAGTGAGGAAAATGGTCATATTGGCAAGAAATAATACATTAATATAAGTGACTTAATTGTTCTGTAGCATTTCAACAATCGAGTACCGAACTTCAATTTGGATACTGCACCTAAAATTTGGTCATTTTAAAATAATTAATTTATCTGAAATGAATCGTAGAAAGTTCATGAAATTTGGTATCTAGGCATAGTTTGAACTGAAGATTTAAAATATCTTGTCAAAATTGGATATTACCACTACATTAAAGACGTGAGTATAAAATATCACAAATTTACTAAATGGTGTATACAAATGTCAAATTTAAAACTTATACATACATTAAAATCAAATTAAAAATATCAGTGTTTCGACCAACTTCTATGGTCATCCTCAACAAAAAGTTGTTACATTGCTTCTAAAGTTTCACAGGCGAAAAACAAGCCGTCTGTTGCCACATTATTATTGCCGTCCACAAATTAAAAAAAAATCACTAGGTTAACCATCAACCATCGTTTCGTTTCATGGTGTAATCGTCCAGCATTTATATTGGATCTTACCATTGGAAAACAAAGTTTGGGTTTATTTTGATATGTAGATGGCCCCTTAAGAAAATTTTATATGCATAATTTAAAAGTAGACTTTATTTTCAATCGTTTGGTACCAGTAATTTTCTTCTACGCTAATTTGTTGCAGAGTTAGTAGTGGGTGTTAACTTTTTTTTCCACGACTGTACATACCTGCCAACATTGCACTAAACTTGCGTAGAATGTAGGTTAAACACGGTTAAAACCAGAATTTTCTTTAAGATATGCAATCAAATAGGTTCCACTTAAGAATATGGAACTAAATACATGTTATTTTTTCAGATATATTTTCTGCTTAGAAACGTTTTTAAATAGGATCAAATTAACTCATGTTGTACGAAAGTTAACCTTTTCTGTCGGTGATCATCGTACCGGTATTCCGGAGTAGAATCCATATGTAAACTTATCCGATGGAGATCACTGGTACATGATATGAATAAATCCTTTATATTTAGAACTCTGGAAAGGACTTTTTATAATGTTAGAATAAACTCAAATAATTAGTCTTTTTTGTGTATAAATATTAAGTATATGTATTACTGAATTTTACAATTAATTAAATTAAAATTTTAGATTAGATTTACTTAAGTTACAAAACAATATTAACATTTTAGATTGTTACAGATTATGAGTGCCATTTGCTCTTTTTAGAGATATTTACAGGGTTAGTTTCATTTATAGAATGAAGTAAAGGTTTTTTTAAACTCAAAAAGAATGGAATGTTTTTTAAGTTATTAAGTTTGTCCTTGATCTGTATACAGTCACTTTTTTTTAATTACAGTTTCTGGCATACATCACGAATAAATAAGCACAATTCATGAACATAAAAAGTACATCACAAATATAAACACATTTACAAATGTCTGGGTTTTTCTACTTGTTGCAGCAATTATAAAAGATCTTTAATTAGTGTGTTCACTTTGTTCATTATTTGATGATATAAACAAAATAGTCATTAAATGATTTCACTATCGCTTTTGATGAAAAATAACCTGGGTACTGTATTTGAAGATAACTGGTTTTAACTATCAGCAATATATTTATTTTCGATGAATCAGTTCGCGAGATATTGTACTAAGTAGAAGAAAACTTGCCGCTGGTTTTTCCTTTTTTTGAACATCTGGTTTTTAACTGGTTGCAGAAATACTAAGTTAATCCAATATGAGGAATTATTTCTAACATTCCGACCATGCATAGGCTTCAGAATAAGACAGAATAGAACTTCACCTTATATTCCATCAATAATAATTCAATTCCCTTTCAAACTGATTTTTAAAGAATTGTAAAACACTTTAAGAAACTTAGATTGCATTCTTGTTTCTAAAATATAAATTATGTTTTCCTCTTTTTTTTCAGTTTGTAAATAAATAAAATTTTTAATTTGGTGTTGAACCCGAAGATTGGTTTAAAAATAGAGATTGAGCCCGTGATGGACCCGATCTCGGACTCGGCTGAACCCTCTTGTGATAATGTTAATTGTTGAGGATGAAGGAATTTTTATGAATTATAGAAATATCTTCCAGGTTCAGTCTTCTTTAAAAAATAAATAAATTCCATAAATAAATATTAAATTATTTTTATTAATTATTTCATGATCATATATAGTATAGGACAGGTGTCTCTTAAGCAGGATCCAGAAGAAGAAGCAACTCACACAGTGGGTATTCAAAGCAGAGAGTGTTTGATACATAAAATTATTGCCAGAGATTTACATTACTTGGCGAACAAAATTGGTGCCAAAACACATTATTAAATACATTATTTTGGCGTTAGAATTCGAAATAACAAAATAATTTTGGCTGTGTGTGGAATTTCCAGTGAATTAAAATAATTATTTGCCTCAGAGCCAGAAAGCTTATGATATTTGTATATGTTCAGCTAAATTTAGAAGATGAAAACATCACACATCAATTTGATTGGAATGAAGTACTGCGAATGAAGCATGGACTGCCGTTTTTTTTTTTTTTTTTTTTTTTTTTTGAGTAAGCAAAAATTAAGAAAATATATATTAATGATAATCTATTTGACAGCTTGAAAACCAAAACGTTATTTGAAATGTAAATGAGATGAAGATATATTTATTTGATATCATTATTGCTATAATTTGAACTGTCTGAAATGGAAGTTAAATTACTTTCTGGATTATTTATGAGGGATCAAAAATATAATTATTATTATGTTTATTTTAGAAGCTATAAATAGATTTTTGTATACAATTATGTGTTATAAAGAAAAGGATTAACTATGTGAATATAAAAAAAAAATTGTTAAAGTAATACAGCAAATTAATACTGCAACATTAATTAAGGATGAAAAAGATTGTTTTCTTTTCTCTTTTTTCTTTTTCAAGCGGAAATGATTTCTTTTGAATAGAAAACTTTGATACAGAAAATCATTTATATTGAAAGAGGAATTAAGAATTGTAAGCCTTAATAAGTTACTTAATGCAAAGATATTTTATTTAATTCACTAAAATTCAGTTGGGGGGGGGGGGCGATTTAAATAAATTTAAAAGGCTGAGATGAAAAATGTATATAACATGAACTTTGTGGTAAAGCAAGTACGGGTCGGAAAAACCCGACTTAAGGCCTAGGGCCTGGTTCCCTTCTGGGTTCCCTCTGAAACTGTTGGAAGACGCCCGTCCGTCCCCAAGTGTTTCGTGGTGACTCTCCTGCTGGGTTTCACCACGTATCACAATAACTTAGGTCGTCGACACGTAGGTGTAAGGTTGGAGGGTCCGCAGGTTGCGGTCCTCTGGCCGGCTGAAGCGCCGCGGGGAGACAAACCTGCTGGCGCGCTAATGATTCCTCAGGACCTTGGTTCGGTGGTCGTCTACGCGCCCCTCATGGCGACTGGCGGCGCAGCTTACTTTATACCTATCATCTCTACTTCGTATAAACCAGTGATTCCCAAATTTTTTCTGACCGCGCCCCACTTAACCATCTTTCAAATCATGATTGCTCCCCTCCCCTCCCCTCCCCTTCAACCCGAGTCCGCGTCAGGCCTGCGGGCTGACTTTTATTATTGGTTATTTATTCAATTATTCAGACTAAAAATGCGTAAAAAATGAAACTAAATAACACCATTTTTCATTTTGCTCTAAAATGTAATTTTAATTGAATGATGGACTCAAGTCAAAGTTATTTACTCGAAGATTTGGTTCAATAATGTGCAACGGAATGTTAATTAGAAGTATTATTAATAAAGTAGTAGTATTACTGATTTGGTTAATGAAGTTTTAATATTCAAGAAATCTTTATGATATTTTATACTATTAAAATGGTGCAACTATATAAAAAACAGGGGATGCTGCAGAAAAGTGGAATTTAAAATGTAGACTAATATTTCAATGCATTCTTAAATTGAAATCACCTAGTTCTACTCAGTACAAAACAACATGTAGATTGTCAATATATCGATACAAGTAGAAAACTATAGTTGTTATCAAGCGATCTAGATATATGTCTGATTACTTTCTGTATGATAACAATTTTGTGCAACCCAATTTTGAATAGTAGATAGTTTAAAAAAAAATCCTGATCCTACGTTGCTTTTGAGACAATAGAAAACATGATTTACATTTTGCTTTCCAAACTGAAAATAAGCTGAAAGGTTTCAAAGAAATATATAATGTTTCTTCAGATAAGTTTACAGATTGAAATAGTAAACAAATATTAGAGCATATGACGAAAAAAAGAAAGATATTATAAAATAGGTCATTCTTTCAAAAAATGTATAATAATAATTAAAAAAAAAAGAAAACGGGCGAGGAAAAAATGATGTATGTTATTTTTCTGGCATACATCATTGCATCTTATAGCAGAGACTATTAAAAATTTACACTATTAAATATTATACAAATTACACTATTAAAAATTTACAGCAAACTGTCCAGTTATTTGACCGTTTTTATAAAAAACTGTTACATAATCTTAAGAGCCTACATTAGTCACGCGAAGAAACGCTCACGCTAATCTTAAGTCTATGGGAAGGTTCTTGGGCGATTTCTCGCTCGCATTTTAATATTTTTAAATGATTTTTTTTTTGCATAGGATAGCTGAGGTCGATTTCTAACGTTGTTACTTTCTACTTTTTCGATTTTGGTTCCAGTTTTTTTATATAAGGATACTTTCACTTTCAGAACCGGTTCCAACCGGTTCCAACTTGAAAATGTCCGCTTATAAAAAACTGGAACCAAAATCAAAAAAGTAAAAACTTCGAGATCGACCTCATCTATCCTATGCCAAAATGATCATTTAAAAATATTAAAATGCGAGCGAGAAATCGCGCAAGAACCTTCCCATAGACTTAACATTAGCGTGAGCGTTTCTTCGCGTGACTAGCGTAGGCTCTTAATTTAACTTTAGTCTGACTATATTATTGCCCATATTATGGTCAGAATAGAGTTAAATTACGGTTATATAACCGTTTTCTATAAAAACGGTCAAATGACCTGACAGTTTGCTGCAAATTTTTAACAATGTACGGCTACATTGATAACAAACATATTAATTGAAGAAATATATTGAATTCGCAAAAAATACTTACAAAATATGTAATGTATTTTTTCAGAAATAATACATAATATAATAATGGTATTCGTGTATATAGTTGGGATTGATATTTTATATATAAATATAAAAATTCTTAAATTACAGAGAGACTTTAAGAAATCGTTTAATTCGAGACAATTTAATTAATAAATGAGACAATTTTTCAATAATTTAATGCTTTCCTTCATTCTCCTCATACTCTACAGAAGTACTAGAACATTGAAAATATAATGATCTATATTTAATAAAGAATACAACTAATAACAAGATATACAGGATCCACTAAAAGTCTTACCATACTGCCACCTACACCCACACCCACTTATGTTAGAAACGTATTGGAATACTATTGGGAAGCCTTCAAATCTGTGCTCAGTCATGTCAAGGGGAACCTGCTCTAGTTAAAAATATTTTGATGTGAGCAACACGAAAAAAGATTAGGGGATCCACTTTGAAACTTCAAATGGGAAGGGTGTCTTGTGGTATACCTCTGGTAAGATCTCTTGAAGAGAAACAATTCAATAAAAAAATTTCCATCATACGATGTTTCATAAGGACGTTGTATCTAATTAAATTTTGTATTCTTAATTAACCTTTTACTAGCCAATGTTGCCAGTGGGGAACATCAAATTTAAAATTCATTTGAAAATTAAATTTCATCAATATTGACGTGAAAAAAATTAGAAGATATAATAGAAAGATGGAATTGATTTTTTCAAACAAAAACCACATTTTAATCACAAAAGGGGAAATATACAGAAAATAACATGACCTTTTTCATCATTTTTCACAGCATACATTATCATTTAAATTCATAAATGTCTAACTTAATTCATGTCAGTTCTTAAATTTAAAAATAAATCTTTCATTAATTTCCATTACTTTCCGTTTTATTTAATACACTCATCGCTGTGTTCTATCTTTGAATCCAGTATAAAATAATAGCCAGAGCAGGTGACTATTCCTGTTTGGGACCACCACAAGCATTATATGTATATATTTTTTACTCGAATTAAAGTGAATAGTATCTTGAAATAAAAAAATTGGAAGGAAAAATATGCAAAAAAGAATCTAAAATATACTTATATTTGAATTCGGCTTATACAAAGTTAATAAAAAAAAAAATAAAAAAACCTAGCCTAATATAACCCAAAATATGCTTAAATTGACTGCCTTCTACTTCTTGGCAGTATTAGAGCAACTTTAGAATTCATTACTGATTCCGACGCCATTAAGAAAGTTGAAGATATGTTATTACATTCTTACGTAATCGGCTGTTTCAACTCTTCGATGAAATTGAATGGCGTATTGTAAACTATCACATTAAAATAAAAAGTCATTAGGCAGCAGATTTGGAGAACGCGATGGCCATATTAAAAAATGCCTTCTGCTGCCCATCTATCGATTTGGATAATTCTGATCGAGTTAATCCTCGACATCTTTTTTTTTAATGTATTGGGCAGCTGTCCTGTTGGAATACGATCTTTTCTTTGGTCGTAGTCTAATCTTCAGTAAAATTGACCTAATTTTAATTAACTTGCGTGATAATTAGATCGATTGTATCCCATAGCAGCGTAAGATAAAGATTTCTAGTTAAATGTTTGATCAGAAAAAATGAACTGATAATATAATTTCCTATAATTCCTGCCGAGAGTATTACTTTTAGGATATTGGATTTTGTGTTCTAAAATACTTGTTGATTAGATTTGCATAATAATCCGACATTCTGTGGCTTCTCCTTTCTCCATATCTGGCGCCTAATGACTATTTTTTCTTTTGGAATACTTAAATGAGATATTTAGAAGACGCCATCCAATATTATTAAAATGTGAAAGCGGCAAACTAAGGCTGTAAAAACATTTCTGCAGCCGCATGTAATACAGCCAGGAAAATATTTTTTTTAGCAGCTCTACAGAAGGTCGTTTGCACTTTATGGAAATGATTTTCAAATTTAATTTCTACGCATAAATGACATATTCTTTGCAACAATTTGACTTTGTTGGATAGCCTTGGCCATTGGCTATAGCTCTGGCTCAATATTCCTATGATAATAGAATTTCTTTGTTACAGTCATGTCAGTTTTTCCCGATACCTCTTGTAAAAACTTTCCAAAGTCTTTTCAATGTTCGTGAATTCATTTAAACAATCCAAATGTAGAAAAGGGCCATTGATGACGGGGGGGAGGGGGGGGTGTCAGTTGATTCTGCATGCATTTTTTCAATTCATACACAATTTATTTCCATTTGGGATTCTTTGTTTCCTAAATATGCGTCAGTTGAATATAAAACTGGATTTTTTTCTACAAAAATGGGTAATAATATATTTTACTGATAATAAAGTGAAATCATTTTAGCTTTACTGCATTTTTACCTTTAATTTAATTTCATAACAAAATCAGCAGCAATCATGATTTATTTTGGAAATTTTTCTTTACATTCACAAACCCATTTCTTTCTTTTTTTCCCTATCTATCTACTTATAACAAAATCCGAGTGCAGCAAAGTGTAGGTAATCATTCCGGGTTCGACCACTCTGGTCTGCAAATCGACCTTAGCTAAACGCCATGTTAGGCTTAATGAAAAACCTATTCTAGCATATGACAGCTAAATGATAATTTCTTCTACATGAAATCATGTGTATTCAGCATATTTTCCGATTAAACATGTGTATCAAATCCTGTTATATTGTTTTAAGTTCTTAATTAAAAATCAAGATTAAACATCGGATTCCCAGATATAAACAAACGAACATGTTGCCATTCATAATCACAAATTAAAATGAATCACAAATGAAGATTTTTGAAAGCTTCACATCCGATTCTGCTCTTGAAATATTTGTAAAAACATATTAAAGCTTTTAATTATTTTAATTTTGTTTAAAACCTTCAAAACTTTTAGCAGTCATCTATCGACAAATCCAAGTGTAGGAAAGTATATTGTAGGTAATCATTCCAGAGCGAACCGAGTCGGAGATGCGAACCCCATAGAACTAAATTCCTACTTCCATGGTGAACCAGAGCATTACTAAACGCCATGTTAGGCTTAATGAAAAACATATGCTAACATATGACAACTAAACGATAATTTCTTTTGCCTCAAATCAATTCTGTTCAGCATATTTTCATATAAAATATCAACATTTCTGTAATTAATTTTTTCTGTAAACACTTTTTTCAGAAATAGTGGTGACAGCTTTCGTAGGGAGGCTTTGCGGTGATCGATCCAGCATTATATTAAGCTTCTTTTTTTAATATTTTGGCGCCATCTACCGGCATATAATACAAACAAAAGAACTTTCTGGATTTCTGGAAAGAAAAATTCAGGACGAATTAATTTATTTAAAGATCAACTTTTAAAAGCTTCAGCTTAATGTTATTTCTTTCTTAATGTTATTTCTTTTCTTAATTATATCAATTTTTAAGATCCTGTCTTATATCCACCTAAATTTTGAAATTTTGTTTCCATCGTAAATAAAATGTTTTTTTCTTATGAAACGTAATTAAAATATAAGGAATAAATAGTACCGAGTAATTTCCATTTAATTTTGCTTATATAAACAAAAAATGAGCTATGTGGTGAGTCAAGCTCTTTAGAAGCTCATTGATAACAATTTTACAAAAACTTTCGCACGTGGATTATTTTTTAATATTTAATTTGAATGTTTTGTCCAATCGTTGAGCTATTTCAAAAATTTAATATTGAGTAAAATAAATAAAAAATTAAAATAAATAAGTAAATAAATAAATCTTCATCATTTGTATTTGCAGAAATCATTTGTCATTTTTAAAATGTACTTTTCTATAATAAATACCTTTAAAAAAAATCTTCATGCTGTTTGTTTGTATGAAGTCTTATGAAAATACAGCGCAGATCAACTATCTGTCATTTTTGACGGGGGTTATATACTAGTTAATTGATAAAAATTGCTCTTATTTTGATACTTAAATAAAGCCATGTTTCATCAAGTGTTACGATAAATTTTTATTTATTACCACCTATGTGTTTGTTAAAGCGTGGATTAGAAAGCGCTATCCATAACACACTGTAAGACTTTGGAAAGTGTTCCAAGAGGTGTGGGAGAAAATCGATATGATTGTACTACGAGAAAAATTGACTATGATGGAAATTTTGATCCAGAGTTATAATCAAGAGTCAGGGCTATACAGTAGAATAAAATTGTCGCAAAGACTATCGCATATATGTTCAGAAATTGTGAAAATCGTTTCCAGAAAGTGCGAACGACCCCTTGTATTATTTTCATGAAGTGGTAGGGTCTTGAAGATATAAATTGCAAAAATGTTCAAAATAAGGTAGGAAATAATATTATAATGAAAAAGTTCTCCCATTAAACTTCAAAAAGTTGGACCTTTTACAATTTTTATATGACTCCTCACCCCCAAGACAAAATGGGTCAATAAGTATTTTTCCTCTTTACTGCAACACGATTATTGCAGAAAATATCACATTTGTATCTTTAAATTTATATCATTTATGCTTAATTGGGAATTCAACATTTTAAAGAGGGAACATATATATCAAATCAGAAATGTAAGTATGTGAGATATTGCAAGAAAGAGGAAACACGTACTATATTACAGTTGACCTTAAACAAAAAATAGTCGCTCTTTGCGACAATATTACAAGTGAAAAACTAAAAATTTTCAAACTCATTCATAGAAGAGATCTGTTATGTTTTGAAGTTAAAAGAAAACACTTTGAAAATGCTTTGTGATCGCTTTTTTTAATTAAATTTGTAGGTTTTAAAACTATATTTGTCGCTTTACATAATTTCTGGCTGTGTAATGTTTTATTTATATGTATTTGTGATGCAATATTTTCAGCTTGTTAACAAATATTTTATCTAAAGCACGCGATCTTCAATTTCCATATGATCGGTATTTTCAAAGATCATATAGCATTTTAAGTGGTACAATATTCTTCATTATAATGAAGAAATAAATTCAGTGAAATAAAGATATTCATATAAAGATAAAAGATTGCATTTTTTGTAATGAAAAGGGATATTGTTGAGAAAATTTTTCTAATTGATCAATTTTGTCTAATGAGCTATATAAAAATTTAAACAATGTAACTTTTTGAAAATTAATGACAGGAGTATTTCATCAACACAATCTTATTTCCTACCTTATTTTAAACACTTTTGCAATTTATATTGTGTACTTATCTCCAACAGGTACAAAAATAAAGTGCGTTTCAATCTTTTTGAGGCACCCATTATAAACTGTTTGTATGCAGCCCGCGTGGCAAAAAAGGAACAAGGTACGACCCATTTTATTTACAGGTCGTGTGCGGCAGTAGTGTGAAATTAATAACAAGCGGACTGTATAAACCAGGTCTGTCTAACTTTCAGTAAGCAACGGCACATCTTAGCTTCTGGCACAAAATGAAGTGCGCCATTATTGGCATGATTCGAAAAAACAAGAATATTATCTCCTTTTAGCAAGCGATACCTACAGGTCTCTAGGATACACATACATATCTCACAGTTGTAGTTATGGAGGTTGTTCATTAATGAAATTGAACAATAACATATCAGAGTAAATTTAACGTTACATTTTTTTTATGTTTGGGAAGGGGGGTGGGGGGAGGATCTCAGAAACTTTTGCAGTTAAAGAAGCCAAAAACCTTAAAAACACGTGTAATAAGAAAAACATACAAATATTAATTATTTTAAGGCAAAATAACTTTGAGATAGACTATTGTTTTAGAAAAATCTAGAAAAATGAAATATTTGAAGGGGCGCCAAGAGAACTTTCAAAGGGCGCTATGGCGTCCACGGGCCCGCGTTGGATAGTCTTGGAATAAACAAACATTTTATTAAAGACTTGGATTGCGTGCATGTGTTTAGCTGACACAGAGTCGACTGAACTCTTTCGTACAGGTAAAAGGGTTGCAACAAAAAAGTTTCCAGGTGGCGTTGCAGGGGTTAGTGTTCCGTTGAGAAAGAGAAACCAAAGACATTTAAGATACATAGACTGGCAAAACTGTCAGTTTAACTGAGGATTTTTGATCACAGCTGACGTACGTCAGATTGTTGACATTTCATATAGTAGTATATTATGTGTGGTTAGCTGTGTTGTGCTATAATTTCTTTATTCGAGAATTTTTCTAAAAGTTTTTTTTTAAATCGTTGTTAAATTTAAAAGTATTCTATTTATTTTAACACTTTCTTGTGGCATTAGTTTGTTATTAAGACGAAATCGCAATTGTTATATATGTGTGTTGCATGTGTGTAAGCACCGGCAATCAAGGTATAAATAAAACTTTATCTTTCCATCGGTAAGTCAATTTTTATTTATGAGTATACTTAAGAATGCCCTTTTTAATAAATGTTGGTGTCATTGTTTCATTTATTTAGCCAGTGTTATTTAAAGTGAGGACAAAATAAAATTCATCAATTTGATCTGGCCATGAATTTATGGCACAAATGGGATTTATTTAAAAGTAGTTACTTACTTGATTATAAGTTGTTTAATTGAGATATGTCTCATTATCATATAAACACTGAGATATTAGCTCTCAATGTTACGTAAAACTAAAAAAGTATTTTTTTTTTTTTTTGAGTTTGAACAGCAAAATTATATTTATTCATAACATTTTAATCAATAAAAATATGACTTTCTTATGAATCGTTTCATTTTAATTTAGCTGTTAAAGTAGATAACTGTTTTGGAATTCCTAATGCATTTCTAATATATAATATACCTTGCAGAGTGTGGTATAAAATAAAAATATTTACTGAAACACTAAGAACTTTTTATTACTGTTGTTATCCAAAACTGTACAATTAGAATAACTTTTACAACTCCCAAATGAATATCAACATATTGATAACCTCCTAAGCTACAATCAAGTTATCTGTGGTCTGCTTACTGATGGAAGTTGAGGAACTGACTTGCAAAAGCTGACGTTTGGAATTCGAGGAACTAAGTTAACAAAGTCTTCTGTTGGAATTTTTATGCCAGCTGGAGACATTCACAGGCAGAGATTTTTATTTAATTTTTCTGTCTGTAAATGTAACTTGCTAGAGCTTGAGATATCTTCCACGTTCAAGAAAACTCTTGCTGCCAATCTTCATTCACAGTAATTCAATATGTTGATATTAAGTTCATTTAAGATTTGGAAAAATTATTTTACTTGTACTTTTTTGCATAACAACAGTAATAAAAAGTTCTTTGTTTTTCAGTAAATATTTTTAATTTATATTTGTATCTGAAAGTATTATATATTGGAAATGCTGATACTCCTCGACTATCTTTGCAAGAGAAGGAAATTTCACATGCATAGTTTCTGGTAACCTATTTACTGTTTCTTTTATAGAAGATTTTTTTCTGTATTTATATAATTTATTTAATATAAAAAAGTCATTTATTTTTTTGGTACTTCTCCATTATCCCGCCGACCACTTTTCATAAAAAAGTTATCGCCAAACTATAGGATATTACTTCATATTTTAATACTTGGAAATTTTTCCAGAGAAAATTTCTCACGCCTTGCATTCATAATATCCAAATTTTAATTGCTTGTTGGATATACGCCTATTAAGCAATTAAAATTTGGATATTATAGGATTTAACGCCAAAAATGCAGTCCCAATCACTTGACGTCAGAAGCATTACACATGTTTGCTAAGTCATCAAGGGGTTTTTAATTCACCATTTACCTGTATTTTTCATTGTTTTACCGATTTATTAGTTATTTCATTAATTAAAATAACAATTGCATCCTTAAACGGCTGTGCCATGATATTAAAGGAGAAAATGCATTAAAAAATTTTTGCGTTGCATAGTTAAGTGCAATAAACCAATTTCAACCGATGTTACAAACATTTATTCACCAGCCGAGAAGGATAATTAAAAAAAATAATGTAAATAAATAAATATCCAAGATTTTTTTTTCTGTTTTCATTAATATATTGTCATTTTTTTTTGTTTAAACTTACTGATAGTTGACACTTTGGTGAGTGGGGCTTTTCCGAATTTTTTTATTTTATTTATTTATTTTGATATTACAATGGCAACATTCTTCTATTTGTTTATTTTACATTACAGTTTGGCGATAATTTTTTTAATGAAAAGTGGTCGACGGGATAATGGAGAAGTATCATTTTTTTATATACAAACATAAGTAATTTGTATATAAAAAACAATAATAATAATATATAATACACAAGGGTTGGGGAATTATATCCCTCTAGTGAGTGGCTTTTCTAATGAGGCGAGATAATCTTTAAGAAATCTTTTAAAAACTGCAGGCTATAGAAGAATTGTTTTTACTTGTTAGCTATATTTTGTAACTCTTCAAATTAGTGTAATATCACTATGGTAACTAAGTTCTAACCTTATACTAAACTTTCCTCTTTTGTATATATTTCTTAATTTTATTTGAAAAAAAGTACGAACATGTATTATTGTAGTAAGGATTTATTTTTGCAGTTGCATAAATTCTGTCATAACAATTTTCAACTGTATGTTGCTTCTTGCTGGCTGGTAAGATTTTCTGAAAATTTCCTACTCCTACATATATCTTCAAATCTGCATAGCTTAGGACCAGAGGTTGTGCAGATTTTAGAATTTTGTGGATTTCTGGTCATGCATAACTAAATATTCATAATGATGATGAGATATTTTTTCTTGAATTATTCAATGAAACTCGTCTTATAAAGATATATTAATAATTTACTTCAAAATCATAAAAATACAGAAATTTTATTTCATGCTTAGTCAGACTTAATTATTTGAAGTGTTAAGATCTTACTCACAACTATTAATGATTTTAACACATAAAATTATAAATTAAGTATAAATCTTAGAAATATTTTGACAACTATATAAAACAGGCATCTTTTAAGAGCAGCACACAGAGGAAAAAAAGAGGAGGAGATATTTAAAAAATATGAATGCATTATAGGCCTATAGGTTTAACATTAGTGAAGGGAATTTGAGATCTTGCTGACCATGTTTTGGGTATTTATCCATTGTGACATTTTGGTGCTTCGAAATCAAGAATACATTATTTTATCATATATTTTTATGAGCAAATATTACAATATGAATTTTATTTTGCCTTTTTAGAACTTAAATGTAGAGCATTCATAATTTTGATGAATGCAAAATTGTATGTGTTATTTAAATACATACTAAAAAATCACTTATTCACTGAAAAAGAAAATCTTGGAAGAATAAAATTACAAAGATTTATAATTGGTCTCTACACTGATCAACAAGAAATTTATTTTGCATGTAAGAAGGCATCCGTATTATAAAGGCATGCTATTTGCTAATTTTATTGACTGTCAGTTCTTTTTTTTTTAAATACACATTGTTTATTCGTGTTATCAGGTTTAACCTTCTTTTACACAGCTTGAGAAATATTGATTATAAATTGAAAAAACATTACTTTTTTTAAATAACTAACTTTCAGGCATGGTTTTGTATTTTAATCTATTACCACATGACTCAAACTCAACAGTAAGTATTTGTCCGTTATAATAATGTAAAGTAACATTTGCAATAATATAAATAAGTATTAATAATAGTAATGAATTATAACAGTGGTGTAACCAGGATCCTCATTGGGTAGGAGTTTGGAATCATCGTTACTCATAAAATGAAAAATTTTGTTTTATGACTTGTCCCCAGTAAATGTGACACATTAAAACCAATGTAATGAAAAGCTATTATTGATGATTAAAGGTATTATTATGAAAAGCTATAATTCATGATAAATTAAAATATATTATGAATGTGATTAAAATTCCAATTTACTGAATCCCAGTAGCAGATTTTTCTCAGTCAATCAGCAGCAAAACAAAATTTATATGCGACCATAAGAAAAAATAGTAATCCATAAATTAAGCAAAATATACATTTACAAAGAAAATGTAATAAGAACATCTAGGGAGGCACCGGATAGTGACTTTGGCGAAATACCGAATATTCGACTGACTATATACTTCTATATTTCATGGTTTAAAAATTTTTAAAAGTTAAATTTCAAAATAATTTTACATATTTAGCACAAAGACAATTTTCCTGAAAAAAACCTTTTCACAATTAAACTTTACAAAAAAATAAAAATAATTCTATGCTTTAAATTATTTAAGAAGGATTAGTCATAACTCTTTTAATTAATAAATAATTCAAATGACTTCTTCTGTGAACTAAAATATATGAATAAAATTTACTTACATTCTAAAACAAATATATTAAAATCAAAAAGAAATTTTGAAGGAATATTTTACAGTCATATAGTATTTATTTGACAAGAAGCGAGTAAATAATAATAATAATAAAACATTCAAATGGTGGCAACTTAGCAAGAAAGTTTTTGAAATGTACTAGAGTGAATAAAGGGAACGATTATTTTCAGAGGTTAGAAATTTATATGATGTTCGTAAAATTTTAGAACAAACTTTTGAGGAAGATAATAAGGCCAAGACAAGCATTTTCTGTACAGAAAACCACCATCACAATCCATTTATTCAATGAAAAATACAAGGTTTCTACAAGTAGAACCCTAATATTTGTTCGCAACTTTAACAATAATGAAGATATTTTAGCAAGATTTTTATCATATTAACTTTGTTTTGTATAAAGTGTATTGGAATCATTAAAGTGATTGAATTTTAAGCAGTGACACAGTACTGTCAGCTGCATTCTGAATAGTGGAATATCCAGCTTAGTGTTTGCACTGCACTAGTGTCACTTTTTAACACTTCTTGTCATATTTTACAGAAAGCAAAGTCTGATATTTGAATATATTGTTACAATATCTTCATTATTGTTAATTTTAAATGAAAATGCAAGTTCAACATGGAGTGAGATACACTGTATCTTTTAATAAGTGGATTGCAATTCTGGTTTCCCATACAAAAACTGTTTGTCTTGTTACTTATTATAACCCCTGAAAGCTGTATATTATCTTTCATTATGTTTAGGAATACCCAGTTGTGAAAAAGCTAACAATATTGAAAAACTTGCATTTACAGATCATTAGTTCCTATGAATGTCATCATTAACAGTTATTTTTCTTAATTGTTACTTTTCAAACAGCAAATAAATAAAGCAAAAGCAATCTCTGTTATTTAAATATGGTTGTATTTCTTAATATCTTTATTTATTGACAGTTAAAAATAAAAATTATCTAAGGTTTTCAAAAAAAAAAAATATGCTTTTAAAAATACTTTCTTTAAGTATTCAGTATGACTGAATATCAAGATATTTGGCCAAATCGAATATTCAGCATATCAAATCAGGGGTCGATCTAGGAAAAATTTGGGACCACAAAAATCTATTTGATAAAATGGGTCCCTTCACAAAAATCAATTTGATAAAATGGGCTCCTTTACAAAATTCTATTCCATAAAAACTTACTATTTATTATTTTTTTATTATTTTGTGATGTTTTAAAATGTGTAATTTGTAAACAAGCAAGTTCACCAGAGAGGAAAACTTCAGCAAAAGGATTTTAAAAAGTTTTTGTTTATAAATGCTTGGTTTGAATTTGATTAACTGGATATCAACTTTCGTTACAAAATGTTATTTTTCACAAAAATATAATAAATTTCACAAAAATAACCTTTACTTTTCACAAAATGGGCCACAAGAAAAAAAACCTGCATCAATCCCTGCAAATAGTTTGATATTCAGCCTAACCAAATAATATGATATTCAGCTTAACCAAACATTCAGTAGTATGACTGAATACTGAATATTTGGTGCATCCCTAGAAGATACAATAATTTAGGAATAAAGTAAAAATTAAAAAAAATTTTAAGAACAGCCTTTATTTTAAAGTTACTAGATTAATCTGCAGTGCGCGCTGCCATGTTGCATACTTTTTCTAGAGGACTTTAGGGATGCTTCAGTTCTCTGTAATTCGCCGCCAAGACTTCAATAGTCGAGAAGTACCAGCATTTCTATTATATAACACTTTCAGATACAGGTATAAAATAAAAATATTTACTGAAAAACAAAGAACTTTTTATTACTGTTGTTATGCAAAAAACTACAAGTAAAATAATTTTTCCAAATCTTAAATGAGCTTAATATCAACATATTGAATTACTGTGAATGAAGCAAGCATAACCCATGCAACACAAGCTGTAAATGAAGATTTGCAGCAAGAGTTTTCTTGGCTGTGGAAGACATCTGAAGCTCTAGCAAGTTACATTTACAGACAGAAATATGAAATAAACACTTCTGGCTGTGAATGTACCCAACTGGCATAAAAATTCCAACAGAAGACTTGGTTAACTGAGTTCCTTGAATCCCAAAAGTCAGCTTTGTAAGTCATCTCCTTGACTTCCATAAGTAGGCAGACCAGAGATATCTTGATTATAGCTTACATTATCAGTTAATATGTTGATAATTCATTTAGGATTTGCAAAAATTATTCTAATTGTACAGTTTTGGATAACAACAGTAATAAAAAGTTCTTAGTGTTTCAGTTAATATTTTTATTTTATACCACACTCTCCAAGGTATATTATATATTAGAAATGAATTATATAGGAATTCCAAAACAGGGCTAAGATGCTTTACACTCACGCAGAAAAAAAAATAATAATCGGTTAAAAAACGGAAAAAATTCGCCAAATTTAGGGGATTTTTTCCTTTAATGGCAACCTAGCCATTGTATTAAGTTATTCGTTTGGCACGGTCTTGAAAATCGTGCCAACGAAAAAGTCGCCAAAGTTATGTTTATATGTTTGCGTGAGTGTAAAGCATCTGTTCCCAAAACAGTTATCTTTTTTTAACAGCTAAATTAAAATGAAGCGATTCGTAAGAAAGTGATATTTTATCAGGGGTCTCAGCTTTTTATATTTGTGAAAAATCTACTCATAATTTTGTGAATTTGAAATGATCGTTATATTCCGGTTCTTGTTTATACATTTTTAAGAAGATATATGGATGTAAAATACATATGTTTGCTTTGTATGTGTAAAAGTGACAGGTCAGATTTTACTTTTAAATGATTAATTTGTGAAATGTTCAGTTTAAAGATGGAAAAATTTTGTGAAAAACCTATTTGTAAGACAAAGAATTTTGTGAAGGGTCCTGTTTTAAAAAAAATAGTTTTGTGAAGGGTCCTGTTTTAGGGAAAATAGTTTTGTGAAATAAAAAAAAATGTGAAGGGTCCTTTAAAGGACCCAATTTTTTCCTAAACAGATCCCTGTTTATTGATTAAAAAAATATATGAATAACTACATTATGAATAAATATAATTTTGCTGTTCAAATTTATATAATGAAAACATATTTCAATTAAACAACTTATAATCAAGTAATTGCTTTTAAATAAATCTCATTTGTGCCATAAATTCATGGCCAGATCAAATTGGTGAATTTTATTTTATCATCACTTTAAATAATACTGACTAAATAAATGAAACAATGATACCAACATTTATTAAAAAGGACATTCTTAAAAACTTAAGTAAACTCATAAATAAAAATGTACTTACCGAAGAATAAGAAATTATCTGTTGATTGCTAGTTTTCACAATTATACACCACACGCAGTATAATTTTAACTGTGCATTTTTGGACAATAGTATCTATGTGCTTAACCTCCTGGGTGGATGTAGAATCAAGCACAAGATATTTTATTTATTCTACTTACTCTGTATTTGTTCATAAACAGACACATTTCAAGAAATAAATTTATTTTGAGTGAATTGCAAAAATATTTTTTTTAAGTTATCCTAAAAATAAGTTTACTTTAAAATGGTCAAATTAGAGGGGCTTTATTATTTATCATACACACCTGTGTTTTGAAGAGCCTTATAATCTACAAATTATCAAATTTAGTTGTAATCTGGCTCAAAATCATGAAGCATTTGAAGTTAGAATGTGTGTATGTTGTGTTTGTTTCATCCTACAGTCAAAATTATCAATTCCAGAATGTTTTTTCCAGTTTAGTTTATGATTCAAAGAAAAGCAATGATTAAACAATAATTAAAATAATAATAAATATATGTATATATTATCTTTTTAACAAAAATCTTATTTCTAAACAAGTTTTATTTTTGCTTAACTTACAAGATAAAATTTTCGAACATAAATCTAAAATATTGAAACAAATAACAACTATATGAATATTTTACAAAATTAAAATTGATGAATATATATTTAAATATAGATTAGATGTGCCAGTAATGGACACCCTTAAGGAATTTCTTTAAAAATTATTTTTTAATTAATAGTTATAATTGTTATATTCCACATTTTTTAATATTATATTAATCTACCAACAATATTTAACCATGCTCATAGTCACATTTCCCAATGTGAATCGAAATTTAATTGTAAATAACAGAAATAAATCAAAACACCCTAAATTCCAGTAATGGACACCTCACAAAAAGTAATAGATAATTGATATTATGATTGTATTTAAAACTAGAATTTAAAGAGAGCATATTAATGAAATAAAAAAAGCTGAATTTTTTTTGGTTATTTTTTTATAAACCAAAAACATTGAAGATGGCCCATTACTGGAAGGCGGTCCATTACTGGCACATCTACCCTATATGTTTATTTTATTGGTATGTATTATTTGATTTTGTTTACATTATTTACTTTTTTGAAATTGTTAAGCTTTATTAACTATTAAAAATATACTTTATTGCAAAACTTATTTGAAATCATCTTTAAATTTTAACAGTCATACAGGCATGCATGAATATTTTGAAGGATCAATTAATTAACTTAGATAGATTTCTCCCCCCCCCCCCACCTTTTTAAAAAAAATTCTTGGTTTCAGACGCTTTAACTTATAATCTCCACCAATTTGTTTCGTTTCAATGTACATTTCGCCTTTATTGCATGTTAAAATCATATACTCTTACTCAAATACACCAATCAAAAAAATTATTAATAAATTACCTTATTTTATTCTATTTTAGGAAACTAAATATTTTTAATGCTTATTTAGATATATAAAAAAATAGCTTGTTGTAAAAAAATAGCATAAACTTCGTATACATTAATAAAAATTTATTTTTTTAAGTAGCTTCTAGCCATAGCGATTAATGGTAAACAACTCAAATCTGACGTACAGACCTCGCGGTTGAGGTGTTTCAATTTACTTCAGATGGCTGATGGCTTTTGAATGGGCATTGCCAGTCTGTGTATCTTAAATGTCGTTGAGAGAAACATACAAATGCGTAACATGAAGATTCGGGTCGGTTTTTGCGTTGATATTAAGCAGAAATTTTGGGTTCGGTACCCGCGCAGTTATTACCAACTATATATCGACTGCAAGGGAGAATTTGCGAATATTTCAATGACACTAATATGCCTGGCAGAATATTTGAGCTTTTGAACATTTATTTATTTATTTATTTATTTTTTTGTAAATGACTCAAATAAATATTCTGCTGTCGTTTCCAAATGATTTTAACCATTTTTTGAGTTCTTTGCCATCTATTAAAATATTATCTTAAGGAATTTCCACTTGCAATGAATGCACCTTTTAAACAGAAAAGACTCACTAAAAATCAAAACATGGATGACGATCTTCATTTTTCTCACTTTTATTTCATTAGTGTAGCACAAATGTCCTAGTATCCCTATCTGTCTCACTTTCCTACTTTTTTTTCTTTTGTAAAAATTTCTGATTTTGCCAATTACAGTTGTTTTTATAGTGTAGTTATGTTTATCCTGTCGAGTTAAAATGATTTATTTTTTAAAGGTATATATTTCCGCTTTGAAAAGAATGGGTGAGATACGCTTGTAAAAATTTAGACATTTTATTTTATTTAAAGCGACTTTTTTTTTTCTTTTTTACATTTTATGTTATTAATCGTCACTTTAATAAGCATTATAGTCTAATGTAAAATATTTTGAAACTGTTTTCAAGCATCTTTTATAGCTTGGTATCTCTTATCTTTTGCTATAATGCTAAAGTAGCAGATTTCCAGGAAGATAAAATTTGTTAAAAGAATTTTTTAGTAAAAAGGATTAGCTATCTTACGGTGAAATTTCTTGGAGATTTGCGCAACCATTTTACTTGAAATATTTAAACAGAAATCCTCTAAGAATTCTTCACTGTTTGTTGGATCTAAACATAACTACATTAATATATTTATTCTATTTGATTTTTAAGGAAAATAGCAAATCATAGTAAATGTAACTGAATCTTGCATAATATTTCTACTATCTCCCTAGTATCAATACAGTATTGGGTCAATGCTGCCTTTATCTTTGTCATTATTGGCAACAGTAGGGTATTTATATTTTGCCAATATTACACATACACACATATTCACAAGGTATATTTCGCTATTTCATTACCAATACATCCAATGAAAAGCCAGTATTTCTGTAATAAATGCAAATTGCTATATGTAAATTGCAAATATTTCCAATGTCAATATTTTCTAAATTCAACATTTTCGTAATTAAAAAATATTGTAATCTGTAAATTGAGAATACCTTGCAAGTAAAACCAACATTTGATCAATAAAAGTAAATTGTAAACTGTAAATTACAAATATTTCCAATGTAAAACTAGTATTTCTGTAATAAATTCAAACTGCTATCTGTAACTTGCAAATATTTCCGATGCCAATATTTTCTAAAGGCAACATTTTTGCAATAAAATAAAATTGCAATCTGTTGTAAATTGAGAATACTTTGAATGTAAAACCAAGTTTGAATGTAAAACCAGTTTTTCTGTAATAAAGGCAAATTATAATTTTTTCAAGGTAAAATCAATATTTATCCAATTTTATTAATATTATATTATTTAATCAATTTTATTACTATTTTATTTAAATATTTGCGATGAATATAGTATTGTCGTATTACTGGGCCTTAAAATAACCTGTTTGCTATTAGAAACTTAATAATAAATATACATCATTTTAATAATAAAAAATACATTATTTAAAAATACTTATACTAAAATATCTTTATATTGAGTAAGATTAAAATCACTTACAAAAAATATCATTAAAAATAAAGATAATTGAGCTGAATCTATTTTCGTATTTTCTCATGATTTTTGGAACCAAAGAATCAATTAGATTCAATCTTCTAGTGATATTTGATACAAACATAATTGATTTTCCACCAATATCCACTTATAGCGATAAAGTTCATATTCTACGCAACATTGTATAATCACTCCTATTATGAAGCACGATATAAATCTTTGAGTAATTTTTTCAGAAAATTTTAATCAGAGTTAATAAAATGGTAAAAATTGTATTTGACTCTAATTACAAAGGAAGCATTTCAAACTAATTAATTATAATTTCTCAGAAATCAGTTATTTTAATAGTTTTTGAAATTAAGAGATAAGTCAATGATTACAGCTTTGGTTTTAGTAAAGAAAACAATTATTCAACATCAACAACAACAAATTACTAAATGTTTGCCATTTAATCAAACTTTACGGAAATTTATTGATCTTATAAGGCACCATATATTGAATATTTTTGTGAACTCATAGTTCATTTGAATAGCTCCTGTAGAGAAGCAGAATTACATGGACCTGAAAGGGTTAAATGGCTACTTCATTCACGCGAAAACACCAGCTCGCTAATGTTAATCCCATGGGAGAAATTTTGAAAAATATCTCATTTACATTTCAATATGTTTAAATGATGTTTTTTTTTTTTTTTTTTTTTTTTTTTTTTTTGCATCGATCGATCTGTAAAAAGGCCGTTTTTTCCTTTATCGATTTTGTTTATACGTTTTTTTATTAAAATACTTTCACTTTCGGAACCGGTTTTGAAAGTGACAGGATTCTCATTAAAAAAATTTGCAACAAAAATAAAAAAAAGTAAAAAACGACCTTTGTAGAGATTGACCTCAGCTATCCTATGAAAAAAAAATATTTAAAAATATGGAAATGCAAACGACATATTTAAAAAACTTTCTCCCATAGGATTAACATTAGCGAGCGGGTGTTTTCGCGTGAGTGAAGTAATCCCTTACGCTGCGCAGACAGATTGTCTGCAGTCCCAACGTACAGTTATGTGTTCAGCACGTGTTAGTTTTCCTTGCTGTACTATCCATAAGCAAAGTAATGTGCTTTTGAAAAGTGCGCATTATATGCCGGAATATACGGTAATTTTAAAAAGGAAGAAACATGTATTTTAGTCATAAATCAAACAGTTTATTCAAATTGCATCATAATGACAGTATTTTAAAAGCCTTTCGTTCCGCTGATACTGATATTAAAGCACATAATATATGAAAAACTTTTATACGAAATTTTTGTAATGGTTTAAAAATAAACTTTTAAAAAACTTTCATTTTGATGATTTTTTTTTTTTACCTCACATTTTTAAACAATATTATGAAAAATTAAAAAAATTATTTTACGTAAGCGGAATCTTAGGCAACTACTTGTTCAATATGTAATGATAAAAATTTTATATATTTTAAAAATGCGATAAATTCGTAAAAGTTGCACAGAATATTTTATAATCATTTATTAATAATAAATTTTTAAAGAGAAATCCACAGTACCTGTGACTTATTGGCGTGCATTCACACACTAACCGGAATTTTCAGGCGTCTCTAAATATATAATATTGCTATTTTCTGTTCAATAATAATTTTCTGTAGAACTTTCTCATACTAGTATCTTAAGGTTCACGTAATAAAACTGGTACGCGTACCATAGTTTGAGAATTCCTGATCAAACACGTTATTTTTAGGATTACGTTCATCTCACGAAACCCTATTTGTCTCGCTTCTCTGTCTGTCCGTCACAGAGCCGGTTCTCAGAAACTGTATAAGTTACAGACTTAAAATTTTGTGTACTTACAGCTGAATACCTACTGTGACGCTGAAAATCATATAATTTTGAAAAGGTCTTTATTAACGCAAGATATTAATTAAAACCTTAAAAACCCCCTCATTAATGGATAAAAATATTTAACTAAAGCGCAGAATTTATTTAAATTGTTGCCAATTTGTAAAATAGCGCGCATAATAATATTCCCTTTCAATTACAAAATGTATTTATACGTGACAAAAAACAGTAATAAAACTTTAAATATATAACTAAATGATCACATGTTAAAAGGAGTAATAATAGAAAATTACGTAATAAAAAATATACTTGCGCGTGAATATTAAAAACAGAAATAATTAAATTATAACGCGTTCAGATCATTAAATAGGAAAACTTACGTCACCTTTAAAATGCTCATATAACAATATTTCCAAACAGTTTTATATAAAAATATATTTATTGCAATTTATTTCGACAAAATATTAGTGTTTATGACGTCAGTTGAAACGGATCTGTTGTGCGTAACTATGCATAGCAACATTTTTTCAACGCTTTTTCTTTAATATCATGGCGCGCCGTTTAAGGTCGTTATTATTTTTTTAATTAATGAAATAACTAATAAATGGGTAAAATATCATTAAAAATGCAGATAAATGTCGAATAAAAATCTCTCGATGACATAACAAACACGTGTAACACATCTGATGTCAATTGAATGTGATGCACGGTAACGCACTTTTTTTTCTATATTTTGGCGTTAGTTTTTCTTCTTTTTTGGATAATGGTCGACGGGATAACGGATAAATACCCCATTTTTTATAGCATCATTATAAAATTCCCCGATGCAGGTTCAGATATTTAAAAAAAAAACGAAAAAAAAAAATAGACCGGTAAATTTTTACTTTATAAAAACATGACTTTTTCCTTTTGTGCGATCTTCCATCACACTTTCCCACTTGTTTATTTTTTGAACTTTTTGATAAATGATATATGCTTTTGATTTCAATTTATTTGTTTGGATCCACGTCCTTTAACTTTTGTAAATGTTCTTGCATTGCCGCAATTTTATAAATATATATTATTTAAATTAGTGCAGCATGTTCATTATTTAAAACTTTGCGCGCAGCATCTATTATTCGTTTATTTTGACACGCAAAGTTATGAATGATCTATAGGTGCAGTAATTGTTGGAAGTTCGTTTTATTATTTTTATACTATTTTAAAGAAGACGAAACAGATACATTTTCTAAAGATTATCGCTGCTTAAAAAATCGTTACATGGCCATGTAGAAGTAACCTAAGATTTTATGATGTGTGGATAGTAATTGTTTGAAGAGGAACATGTAACTGGTGAAATATTACTTCATATATATTAAACTAATGGCCCGTCCCGGCTTCGCGTGGGTGGACAATGTGTCGACTATAATGTAGGGTAGATATGGGCAGGTAATTAAAAAAAATGTTCTATATCGGATAAAATTGGGAGTGAGACGAAATTGCAGTTCTTAAAAATTTTAAACTTTAAATAAATGTTTGTAAAAATGTGATAAATAATTTTTTCTGTTTATGTACATATTGAAACTAATAAATTAATTTTAATATAGCAGAACCACTGGCTTCGCCAGAGTTAACCTTGGCCTTCTGGGCAACATAAGTAAAAATGTAATATCCTAAAAATAAGCCGATCACAATAACGCATTTGCGTCCATAAACCGTCAAAATGACAATTACAAAAATTATGTTATTTTGGCGCAATCATACTAAATCTCTCAGATTTATAAATGATAAAAATTTTAACAATGTCTTACGTAAAAATCTAATCAAAATTCAGCAATACTTGACTTATTCGTCTAATCTTCCATAATCGGGTTCATATCCGATATTTAACCCCCTTAGTGAGTGAATTTCTAAAATCGATGAAATACATGTTTAACCATTTTTTTAGTAGATTTGTTATCCTTTTAGTAGATTTGTTATCCTTAATTTCATGCTCTTACCTAAAACTGCTGCTGAAATATGGCGAAATGACCTAAAACGTTCGACAACCCCCCCCTTCCCTTATTTAACCCCCTAAGTGGGTGAATTTCTAAAATCGTTGAAGTGTGTGTTTAATTAAATATAATTTTTTTTAGTAGATTTGTTATCCGGAATTTCATGCTCATACCTAAAATTGCTGCTGAGATATGGCGAAATGTCCAAAAGCGCTCGACGCCCCCACCTTTAACTCCCTACGGGGGGGATTTCAAAAATCCTTTCTTATTGCTTGCTTAGGTCATAAAAGCAATCTACTCTCTCTAAATTTCGTGATCCTGACTTTAGACATTTCAGCTGGGCGTTGATTACTCAGTCAGTCAGGCGGTCTCTCTTTATATATTAATATAGATTAATATACGCTACTGAAATACAATACAGTACACTCCCTGCAGAAAATGGATAGTGTATCATTTATACTTCTGTCATGGGGCACACAACAGAATTCGTATATATTACCGTCGATGTGTATATGTATGGGGTAATTGATGGAAGGGCTGTGTTAAGCGTTTTCCATTTTAATTGAATTTCAGATAATATATGGTATGTGTATAATAAAACATCTTTTTTCTTTATTATTTTTTCTACAAGTGTGAAGAAACTTTTCATAGAGTACTATCAAAATTGTACTCGAAATCGAAAAATTTCGGAAACTTTGTCATAATTTAGCATTTAACTATAATCAAGGATGTAACACATTCAATGGATAATAAAAAAACGTTGTACAATTCTTCGGCATTTAAGAATGAGTACAAAACATCCTAAAGTTTGTGATGATTTCAAATATTTTCTTTTATGTATACTATTCATAATTTTGAATTTCTAAATACGCTTTTTGTCACACATTAAAATACGGTAACAATTTAAAACAGTGACTTCGAAAAACATAATTATTTCTTTAGGTATTTTTCTGGGAGTGTAAAAATACCCTTAACGACTTTCGTAGGCATCTTACCTTATCCTGGTATCAAATATTATTGCTATTAGTATGACCCTGATATCAATTATTATTATTATTAATATTATCCTAAAAATCACAGAATGCAGTTTTAGAACGATAATTTATTTCAGTGACTAAATAATCGTTAATAAGCCTGGTTAAAAACTACTTTTATTACTGAAATTATAATTACTTATAAATTTTGTTACATTATTTCCTTAATCAGTGTAATCATATTTAATTCATTTTTTAGAGATGTTTACTTTAAAAAAGATAAGAAATGATAAAGACCTGGTAGATAAATATTTACTATAAGAAATATTTACTCAATTCGCTATAGTTCATGTATAGTTATAATTAATAGATGCATCTTCTTTAATTCTCTGATAACTTTTAAATCAACTGTTCTATTGTTTGAGAAAATGAGAAAAAAGGAAAAAACAAGATAAGCAGTAATTTGTCTCCAGTTTTTAAGGGGAAAAAATTCCCAAAGCAAGTACAATAGTTTTAAAATGTATGCTTTAAGAATATAGAATTATTATTTACACAAATAAGAAACTGCCATGTAAAATTTACTTTTGTGCTGTTAGTACTTAACATTTTCAATCACGTCACAGTAATACGATTATTGTGATAAATGAAAAATATGCAATAATAATTTTCATTAAATGCTAGATGACATCTAATTTTAAGAAAAATGGAATTCTTTAAAATTTTCATATTAATTTGGTGTTACTTATCAAATAAAGACTATTTGGATCCTTTTTATGTATAATCTAAAATAAATAACTTTCCTATGCAACATATATATTTTTCTTGAAAAAAAAAGAAAGAAAAGAAAAGAAACAGATTATCTAATACGATTAAAATAATTAAATGTAAAAATTAGCATGCAAAATACTTACATAATTAATATAAAACTAGATGGAACCCAACTAGCAACTTGGATGAAATTTATTTAAGAAGCTCGAAAGCATGTACTGATTCGTTGTCATTTAATATTCCGAAAATTTGGTTTGAGTCGTTGAATAATAGTGGGATGCGATCTGTAGATGAATCAAAGAGCTGTGTTAAAATTAAAATTAAAAGTATAGAGGGCGTTGTACCTTCTTTCACATAGTGACTGTTCAGACTCTCTGGTTTTTAATTAATTTAATCTCTCCTTTTTTATGTACATTGTATTTGCGGTTTGTATACATTCTGATGACGATTTGATGAACAAATCGAAAAATGTAAATTTTAAATTTTAACAACTTTAAGGTTTATGTTGACGTATTTTAAGCAAAATAAAAAGTGTTTTTAGTGTATATTTAAAAGTTAGACGGAACCCGTCAAAACTTAACCGAAAAAAATTGCTATAGCAATATCAATAAAATAAGCTTCTCTATTATTTAAGCGTATGAAACAGTCCTTCAAATATTTTATTTTAAAAGTTCCCCCCCCCCCGCCCTTAACATAGGCAGTGGGGACCCGAGCAGGAGGATGCAAGCTCCAAACAAACAATCCGTAAACAACTGTGTAATGCAAATCAGTTCTTTATTACCGCCATATTCCACAAGAAAGAAAAATTCATGGACCTGTGAAGTATCCTATAAATAGTATATTCCTACTTTCATCTCATATTCAGTAAATAAAAGAACATAGTAAATAAAGCACACATCTCCAGAACAAGAGCAGAAAACAAAATCGTCTAAAGAAATATTTATGTGTAATATGTGTTTTTCTACGACGTTGTTGTCTTGTTAATTTAAAAAAAAGAGAAAGTCTTATGAGCAATTTTTTGTCTTAAATTATTCACAAGTTCATCTTGGCAAGTAACAAGAGAATATATTTCAGCGTGAAAATAGTTATGAAGAATAGATAAATATATATTTCCTCTGTAAGCTTATTCCATCTTAATTTCAATCATTTTTTTTCTTTTAGATTTTGTTTTTCCAATACTTGCAGTTTTCCCTTCTCCCTCGTTTGTGTTCATGTAACATAGTTCTCTACACTGCAAAAAAAGGTATTGATTTTACGGTATAATATTGGCATCCCAGCAGCTAGTATTTTACCGTAACATCAACAGTAATAAGCAGTCAAAAAAGCAGTAATACGCTACCACGCATCAACAATTTGTTTTGCAGTGTATAAATATATAGATGACATAGTTATATGCTTAAACAAGATGTAAAGGACATATCTCCTGAACGTTCGTACGTGAAGTTTTGAGGCAACCTTTATATACCTTTGTCAAACCAATTTTCCCAATATTTCCATAATTCCTTCTGAAATACTTTCTCACCTATTCACATCTATCGAAAGTTTAAAGAGCGATATCAAATTCTATTTACTTCCAAATTTTACATTAGAATGTACTCCCCCTATTCAGCTATTACTGAGATTAAATGACTACTAAAATATTAATTTTAACAAATAACAACAACTTTATTAAAATTACCTAAAGGAGAACTGGTGATATTGGATAGATACCTTTAAAATACTCAAAGCCTTATTGAAAAGTAACTTGCATAAAAAACAAATATTTCATTTGAAAATACTTTTCGAAATGCTGTCAATACACAGTGGCTAACTAAAATCAAAATTACTTGCTACTTAGATTATAGCACATGCAAATTCAAACCTCAAATGTTTGAAGTACCAGGCTCCGCAAACCCAATAACATTTTTATTTTAGGACAGCAATCAAGATTAATGCCTTATTAAAGTCAAACTGTCATGTCAGCTCGAGTAGTTCAATGAATCAGGTGACAATATAAATTGCAGCAATTATTTCATCGGAATCCTACCTTTTAAAGTAACCAAACAATCGTTTTATAAAACTGCAATAGCATTTTAAGTAATCATCTTAAATTCAGTCCACATTCTGGCGAGTTCAATCACATTTGGAAAACTTAGAGATCGTGATAGAATAGTAACGTTCATTCACGTACATAGGGTCAGATACGAAAACAAAACTTTCGCACACAGGAGGAACACTTGTAGACTACTTTTATACAAAGTATGAACTTAGTTTTAAACTCAAAGTATGAACGCTTCTCTGTCACAAGTTTAACAAAACAATTTTTCATTTATATTGGATTTCACATTTTTCAAATATCCTCCTTTTCACTCCTACATTGTAAAATAAATCTACACTGTTTTACACGAAAAAACAGTGTATGTGTTTTTGTGTATGCTTACATAATGTTTTTCAAATTTCAAACTAGAGAAACTTAGAGATCTTGATAGAATAGTAAATTTCATTTGCGCACAAATGATTAAATAGGAAAATAAAACTTTTGCATTCAGGAGGAATTCTTGTAGAATACCTTTATAACTCAAAGTATGAATGCCTCTCTAATACAAGTTTAGCAAAATCATTTTTCATTTGTAGTACATTTCACATTTTTTCCAACATCCATCCTTTCACTCTTGCAAAATTATTCTACGCTGTTTTATACGAAAACAGCGTCTCTGTTTTCGTGTAGGTTTATATAATATTCCTCACTTAAACAGCGTGTTTGAAACATTTAAAACTCATTTTAAACCTTAAAATAATAATAAAAAATATATGATTTTTAATTGAAAAAAAAAAAAACTGTTATTTTACGTTTACGAATCAAGTTACATTTTTTTTTTTTAATTAAAGAAAATAGAAACCAAATTTAACGTTAGCAAAATACTTTTTCATTTATAATTGATTTTATACTTTCATAACGTTCGCTTTCGCATGCACAAAATTACTAAATCATTATACGCAGTGTTTTCGCAAGATTTAAAATAAAATCTTTAAAGTTAATTTTAAGCTTTGTATAGTAAAAAATAAGACTGATCAATAGAACCAGATGAAAGAAAATCACGATATAACGTTTTTCGGTTCAAGTTATGTTTTTCCAAATTAAAGAAAGTGGAAACTTGAACCATTTTTACAAATTCCTTGGATAGTAATGGCAATGTTTTTCTAGGTATAGTTTTTGAATGTTTCGTTCTTAAAGTTACATATATCATTAGGATACGGAACATTAAGATATTGAAGATATAGATCATATTTTCGATGTAATATTTTTTCAATTGACCGGATTTTTCCCTAACTGTTTTAAGCGATATCGCTTATTTCTCTGAAAAACTTAAATTAAAAAATGTTTACAAAATGTGTTTCCTATTCACTAGTTGAAACTGTACAGTTATTATTATTAGTAGTAACTAGCTGACCCGCCCGACGTTGCCCGGGCCCGTGATAATACAATACAACAAACCTAAAGTTTGTATGATTTTATATCTTTAACACGATTTTGTATGAAATTATTTATTTAAAAGCGCTGCGCACGCGACAGAAAATCCACTATTTTCACCTTCCGCCGACAGGGAGCGCATTCTGATCTAAACGAACCTCCAACACATGTTCCCGCTGCCTGCGGCACCGTATAGTTGGCGTGCTGTACACGCGCTTCAAAATCTTTTAGTTCCAACTTCCGCCGTCAGGAGCGCACTCTGCTCCAAACAAACCACCTTCCGAACGAAACTCTGACACGTGTTCCCGCTGCCTCCGCACCGTATAGCAGGCGTGCTGCGCACGCGGTATAAAATTCTTTAGTTCCACCTTTCACCGCCAGGGGGCGCAATTTGTTCTATACGAACAAGACTGAAATCTATAAGACTAGAGAAATGAAGTCAAATGAGCCAAACCCCGTAATAATCGGGCCCATAGAATCCGATATAGGAAAGCCCCCTAACAGTATAAAATGGAACTAAAATATTTAAGACTATCGATATCAAGTGGAATGAGCCAAACCCCGTCGTAATCGGGCCCGTAGAATTCGAGATACTCTGAAATGAAGTAAAAAAATCGGAAGTTATTATTCAAAAAGAGTGGTGTATACAACTTATAAGTTCACTTTAATGTTATAGAGGGTAATTATTAAGTTTGGAATCAGTTGCGTTGAAATTGGAAAGGCGTGTTCTATCACTCCCTAAAGTTTTTCCCAAAAATTCTAAATCACTCTGTATATTACAAATCAATGAGCTATATCTTTTTCATCATTGTTACTAAATAACGCATAACATTTTACTTACTTTAAAGAGAAAGATGCAAAAAATGTAGAGTATTTAGATTCAATTTTTTATAAAATTTATTTAACAGAATGTTTCCTGAAGGAATACATAGGACAGATAGTCTGCCTTCGCAATACATTGCACGATATTTTATAACGTGCTGAAAATTTAAGTTTTTAAATGTATTCAAATGAATATACAATGTATTTAGAAATCTTATATTTATACATAAATTAAAATATATAAAATGGAGGGCTGAAAATGCCTTAATTATGGTGTTCTAAGTATTGATATTGAA
The DNA here is from genome assembly GCA_963931845.1 of Maratus michaelseni. Lineage (NCBI taxonomy): Eukaryota > Metazoa > Arthropoda > Arachnida > Araneae > Salticidae > Maratus > Maratus michaelseni. The sequence goes on from OZ007591.1 coordinate 93,760,320, forward strand.
ATTTTTAAAGCTCTGAGATATTTTGGAAATTAAAGAATATTATTTAGCCATTCTGACGCATAAAAATATCCGACAAAAAGTCATTTTTCATTTTTCTTTCTTTATTACCTTCAGGGTGCTTTCTCTGTTATGATGCTACTTTACCATCATAGTAATACTTTTTTCTAAAAATTTTATATCAGAAATAAAAATAAAATATTTCTCAAAATTTAACCTTCCACAAAATATCAAAAGTGATCTATTCCGGTTTTTTTTAGCTAGAATGTTAAGAAAAAAATTATTCTTACTTACACTGATAAAGTTTAATTAGAATCCTAAATTTGATATTAATTACATTACAACATTCTTAAGTCCTGAAAAGCACTTCTAATATTTTTTGCTTCCGGTTATTTACGTGCCTATGTTCTTTATTTAAATTTACTTAAAAGTTTTGAATATTTTTGTTAAAAATATTGTTTTCAAAAATATTTTTTATAACCTAAAGAATTACCTATCATGCCTTCTTTCTTTACCTAAAGCGAAAAGTGAATCCACTACACAGTAGTAAAAAAAAAAAAAAAATCCCAAATATTTTTATTCTTGCACAGTTTCCTAAATATTGTCGTAAAGGTTAATAACACCATGAGTGCCCTTCACGTCATTCTGTCAAAATTTTGTATCTTAATTTTCCAGTACATTTTATAATTAATTTAAAGCAGCATGAGTAGTTTGGAAACTAGGATATTTACAGATTTCCATATTCAAAATTCTAAAGATTAGTCTGTAATATGCATAATCATTTTCATTCCCACTGATGATTATTTCCAAATAACTAAGATGAAAAATAAAAAAATTCATATTCGAGAGAATGGATTTCGTGATATTATTAGTCGTGTCGCAAATGTATTGAAATGAGAAATTTATGAAAATGGATGGTTGGATATAAATGTTTTGTATTTTTTCTATTTTACTAGCAGACTCGACTGACATTACGAGGATTATTTTGAAACTTTATATTTTAAACATGTAAACATTTTAATTCATATCGTGTGAAAACAAAAATAATATTCAATCCTGCACTCGCTTCCGGTACACACATGTGATACACAGTTAAAAATTTGCAGAAAAAAACTTTCCAGTCATTTGACCGTTTTTATAGAAAACGGTTACATAACCGTAATTTAACTCTATTCTGACCATATTATTGCCCATATTATGGCCAGAATAGAATTAAATTACGGTTATGTAACCATTTTCTCTAAAAACGGTCAAATGACCGGGCAGTTTGCTGCAAATTTTTAACAGTGTAGAGTACTTGTATTCGCTAATCCTTTAACCATTCAGCTATTGCACATTTTAAGAGAAACACGATATTTCAAAAACTTTTTGTAACAAACAGCTTTGAAACTGCAATTCAATTTTGACTTCTGATATGTATGTATACCGTATATACTCGCGTATAAGCCCGTTCGCGTATAAGCCGACCCCCCTATTTTGAAGGACAAAATATTGGTAAAATTCTTGACCCGCATATAAGCCGACCCTAAAAAATTCCAAATGTTTTCGGACGAAAATTACATTTTTATTAAAATACTAAACAAGCAAAATTAATTACCTAAAAAATTAAGAAACATCAAATGGTTCACTCAGATTCGGAATCAATATCTGAATTACCAAAAAGTTCGATGAAGTCCCGTTCTGTTGCATCTTCGTCATAAAAATCTGACTCAGGATCTGATGAATTTTCATCATCATATTCGTAGATGAAATTGTCCTCAGTGCCATCCATCGCTTTGCTAATGCAGCACTTTTTAAATGATTTAACAATCATATCACTTGGAATTGACATCCACGCCTCTTTGACCCAAGAGACAATAACAAAGATTCCCGCCTTTTTTAAATTGCCACCCTTTGTTCTCTGCACATCTGGCGAACACATCCAATCAATCCAAAATTTTCGTAATCTATCTTTAAATGGCTTGTTGATGCAAACATCAAGTGTTTGCAACAGTGATGTGAGTCCACCTGGTATAACAACCATCGACGAATTTAGTTTTTTAGCTTTTTCTTTCACTTCGTCGGTCGTATGAGCGCTAAATGTATCCCATACAAGCATCGATGGTTTCTTAAATACTGCTCCGGGTCTTTTGCCCCACACATTTTCCAGCCAATCAATGGTTCCTATTTCATCCATCCATCCATTTTTTGTGCCCTGATAATTACTCCAGTCGGAAATTTTACGTTAGATGGAATTTTCTTTCTCTTAAATATAATTACTGGGGGCAATTTGGAGCCATCTGCTAAGCAAGATAAAACAACCAGTTTTCTCGTGACCTGTAGTTTTGACCAACACAGATTTTTTGCCAATTGAGTCTGCAGTTTTATTGCTGGATAAATCAAAAGTAACAGGTGTTTCGTGCATGTTTCCTATTTGCGATAAATCAAAATTTTTCTTTTTTCGAAGACCAATGACAAAACTTTGAAAAGATTCAACTTTTTCTTAGAGCTGTTTTTGGTAGCTTTTGGGCGATTTTAGTTCTTTGGCGAAGGCAAAGTCCATAACGATTCATAAATCGTGAACACCATCCAGCTGATGCAAAAAATGTTTCTGGCTTCTTATCCTTGAATTTGTCATCCTTAGACATTTTTAATGCTTGTAATCGTATTCCAGTTCGCGTGATTACACAACCACTTTCGCGACATTTCATAATCCATTGATTTAATTCTTTCTCCATTTCAGGAAATGCAGCTATTCCCGTTCTCAACGCTTTTTTGGTTTTGGCATAGCATGTAAAGTCAGTTTATTTTTCCGCCATTCTCTCACTTGTTCTTCATTTATGCCAAACTGTCTAGCTGCGGCACAGTTATTATACTCTTCAGCATACATCACGACTTTTAACTTGAAAGAAGCACCATATGCAGCACGTTTGGTTTTTAAAGTTTCCACTTTGCTAAAAGCAAGAATGCAAGAAAGAAAAAATCTCTTACATAACCAAACGATCCCTTACTAGAGCAGAGAAAATTAGAATTACCTAGTCAGAGACAAAAGCGTGAATAAATGAACGGAGTCAAGGTCAATTTTCCTTCTCCTGTCTCTCTCACGCAAGCGCTCTAAATCACGTGTTTAGACTTCCCCCCTTTTCCCCCCATGCGCTGCTGTGCCAGTCAGAAAGCTGTATGGCTTACAATTTTTCTCATCAAATGTGACCCCCGTATAAGCCGACCACCCTCTTCATAAGACAATTTTAGGTCAAAATTTCTCGGCTTATACGCGAGTATATACGGTAATTGCTTTTCTAACGTGTCTCTCATTACTATTATGAAAAATCCGTTTTTTCCTGAAATTTTCGTCTTACAAATGGCACCGAAATTGAAATTCAGTTTTACCACTGATATTGATTATGTAAGAGGGACCAGAGCACCATAATCATATGATCAGGCGTAGACTCGGTAATCCCTGACACGCAGGGGCTCGTTGAGTGAATCCCATCCCAGCCGGACGTTTATTGGAAATTCAACGGATGGTGGTTACAAAATGTGTTTCTGAGGAACTAGTCCGCCATAAAAGACGACATAGTCTTGGAAAAATAAAATTTATATGCTAAAACATAGGAATAATGGTAATAACAGATGAGGATCACTAATAGCAACAAACATTATGGTCACGAAAGTCACTTGAAAACAATCAATCAGTGTCCAGGAATAATAATTTCGGATGAACGTTAAGATGACATTTAAGTTTCTCGGAAGCCAGTTCAAAGGAGATTGTAATAATATATAGTAATATGTAATAGTAATATGATTATATGTAAAGGTAATAGATGGTTACTTTCGATGAAAACTAACTGTGTCTCAATACAATAATATAATTGAGAAAACTATACAAATAAGCACCACAATGACAAAAGACAGATGAAAGATAGTTGAGGAATACTTACAATTTTGTAGAGTTATAAGATTGAAAGCTAAGAAGAACAGTGTTGATTATGTTGTATAACAATGGTAGACGCACAAGATGTTATATGATGATGATATTACATGTGACATGATTGATAGGTGATACACATGATTGTACATAAACATGAGCATAGTAATAAGGTGATTGAAAACACTGTATATACAAGCACTACGATGAGATAGAGAGCAGATTAATGTAGTGGAAGAAAAAACGACAACCGCGAAGATGATGAATGAGAATATTTACAATTATAAGTGCTGGAGTGTTGAACTTATTTAAACAGGCGCTACAGACTATAGGGCGCACCATCACTCGGAGTAGATAAAAATTATATTTAATAATTTATGATTGTTTAAATTATTTACTTAGATTAGGAAAAACGTTAGACACATAAAGATAAAGTTATGATTTAAATAGAAAAAAATTACTTAGTTTAATCAGAACATTAGTCAAAATGAAAATTGAGCAAAAAAATATTAATTAATTTTGAGCCAAGTCTAATATAAATGCATATATATTTCTTAATTTTGAAATCAAAGACGGCAGTGAGAAGGTATTATCTAGACATCTTTTGGGAGTTGGGTTAGGACGACGTAGATGCTATCTCGGAAGTTAATTGATAGTCATAATAAAGATAATCAGAGGTGGCCGAGTGCCACATTCACAGTCAGGAGAGGCAGGTTATTTATAGTAATGTAAATAATATCTGCAGGAAAGCAGACACAGGAGGAGTGAATTAATATTATCTCCTATTTTCTACAAACCACTAAAAAACTCAGAAACAATTGTTATTGTGGCGTGTCTTTTATCTTGAATTCTTATTTAAATCGTGATCAGCAATGTTGGCAGCATTCTTCTATTTATTCGCCAATAGATTTTACATTTGGCAATGAAAATCCTATTTTGTTTAACTGTCTTTATAGTGATATTTAGCAGCTGCTTTCTACACATATGGTAGCTGAACGTAAACTGGCACAACATTTTTATTTTCAAAAAGATTTTGAGAGTTCGCATTGAAACATCTTCGATACCTTATGCAAAAAGAACCATTTAAAAATATTGAATAGCAAACAAAAAATTTGTAAAGAACGCCTCCATTGTTTTAAAATTAGCTTTCAAAGTTTTATACTGACTTGTGTAAGACACTTAAATAGCTAAATTGTACATTGGGTAGTAATATTTTACCACATTGAAAAAATTGATAAATTAATAAACGATCAACATACAGTGTTAGAATTTTTCATCAGTATATCTAAAGCGTTGAATAGTTTTTCATATATAAAAAATATTTCATATAGCAATAAAAAGAGAAACAATGTACATATTTCTTAATGTATCCAAATTTAATCTTTCTTATTTTTCTATTTTTCCTTTGTAGTTTCTATTTATATATCAGAGATTACATTCTTTATAAACATCATATAACAAAATCTCACGTCTGTACATGTTATTTCCATAGGAATAATGTAATCATCAAGTTGGTAGGAATGGCGAATGCTTAGTTATAAATTAGCATATATATAAATTTTGCGATTTAAACATTTCTCTTACAGGTTAATTATGGAATATAGCTTGATGAAGAAATGCAAAAAATTGGATAGAATGACATTATGATAACGTAACTAAACATGAATAAAGTCATCTGAAAAAAAACAAAACAAAACAAAAAATTTTTTTTAATGTCTACTAGCGAGCTGATATTGGTTTTATTGTGGCACAACACTGCGCCAATATTGTATTCATCGGAAATAAAATTAAATTTTAGTATTGGCTTTACACTAGAAATATTTGCAATGAAATTCCGCTATTATATAAATATTGATTTTATACACTGTAAAAATAAAAATTAAGTGTTTCTTAATCGAGGAAAATATAATATAACCATGTACGAAAATACACAATAACCTTTTACAAGTTATCCACGATTCCGAAAAAACGTTTTTTATCTTTAGAAACCTCAGAAATCAATATGTTTTTGAGATTTAAAGAAGCATTTATAAAATCAAAATTTCTTTTGATGCCACTGATTTTCCGAAATGTTTCCGAGTAGTTTTTATAGTGTATTAATCAGTTTTTTTCTGAAACCGGAATATCGGTTTTTAGGATGCTATTTATTTTCAATTAAACATTTTGTGCTGCGTAATCGAATTTATATATACAGGAGTAACAAAATGATATTAATTTTAATATTAATGTTAAAGCTGCTAATTTATCATGTCTGTCTGTAAAGCATGTTTGCTGAACATGAAGATATTTACTTTAGAATTGATAGCATACGCAAAAACCTATATTCCAGGTTGAGAAAAATAAATCATATACTGCAAAAACCACTCGGAATTGTTTCAGAATATCGGAGGCAGCAGTAGAAACTTCGTTTTTATAAATGCTTCTTTAAATATTGAAAATATTGTTATGAATTTTGTATATATCTGTAAATATTCCATTTGTTTAAATTTATTTTATTTTATTATTGTGAAAATTGCAGTATTATTAATGTGTTTCCTATTGAGCATCATGTAACTCAATGCTAAAGGCCTCAGGTGCTTTGCAAGGAAAACAACCTTACAGCATTGTTTTTATAATGGAGTTCTATGAGAATATCGCCAAGGAATGGGTTTATCGCCAAGTTGGCGATGGTTTTGGCGACTTATTTTTGTCGCCAAATTTGGCGATATATCGCCAAATGTCGCTAAGTTGGCGACGGATTTGGCGAGTTTTTCTGCAACCACCCCCCCCCTTGTCCTGTACATTGGGATCCTTTCTCGCTTGGGTTCTATATCGAAAGTTGAAGTAATTTCTGGCAAATTCTGGACATCCGAAAGCTCTCGAAAAATCTGGAAAGATCTCTGAAACCTATATAAGGACATCCACCAGTGCAGTTCAGTTGAGTTGTCTATCAGCTGTGTTTGAATTCACACGAGAGGCTTTTGCTTTGAGACTGTGTTGTCTATGAGCGATTTTGAATCTGATACGCCGTATTGAACGTTTTGTTCTGAGTGAAATTTTGCTGTGCTGTTATTAGATTTGAAGATTACTGAATATTTGTGTTTTGAGAAGATATTTGTTTTCTTATTTAGAGTCAATAAAGCTTGCTGATTGTTTTTATATATTGGCATCAATCCTTTCGTACCCCGAGCTCACAACATTTGGTGTCAGGAGTGGGGTTGAATGCCGATTACCAGAGCAATGGAGGTGCAACTGACTAAATTATTGGAGAAATTAGGAGAGATGGATGAGAAAATGACTGCGAATCAGGCTGAAATGAAGAAGGATATGTCAACCAACCTTGGCGAGTTGAAAGAAGAAATGAAGAAGGAAATGTCAGCGATGGATGAGAAAATGACCTGAAACCAGGCTGAAATGAAGGAGATGTCGGAAGAAATGAAGAAGGATATATCAACCAACCTGGGTGAGTTGAAAGAATTAATAGATAATAAAATAACATCTTTAAATGAAAGAATTGACAGCGTGGAAAACAAATTTGAAGGAAGATTTCAGGAAATAGAAGAAAAAGTTCAAAAGACAGCCAATACCGTAGAAGAAAGGATAGAGAGTGTAGATAAGGAGTTGGAAAATGTGAAGAAACAAAAGATAACTGCCGAAAACTATCCCGAAGATGTCAAGTATCAAGCTATGCTTCCCCGGGCCTCTATTAAACTCTCGACCTAGGACGGAAAATCCTCATGGCCAGTTTTCAAAACACAATTTGGGATCGTAGCGGACGCCAATGGATGGGATTCCCAGACCAAGGCTTGCCAATTAGCTGCTTCTCTACGAGCTGATGCTGCCGACGTTCTACAGACGTTGCCTGCAAATGAACCGCTGGATTTTGAAACGCTCGTCAGTGCCTTAGAATTGCGCTTTGGGCGAGAAATGTATGAAAGAATATAGCAGACTCCAGCTCAAATCTCGACAGCAGAAATCCACTGAATCCCTGCAAGAACTTGCTACGGATGTCGAGAGACTTTCCCATCTTGCTTATCCTGACTGTCCGACTGAAATTAGAGAAAGTTTAGCTCTGCAACATTTTATCGATGGTGTGCGTGACTCTGAGATCCAGAAACAACTCCGGATTGCAGATCTCAGTGACTTAAAAGGGGCTTTAGTTTATGCCCTGAAATTCGAGGCAGCCCATCAAGCTACAAGGAAAGATCGGCACTTTGTGCGAGTAGCCAACATGCCTGAGACGTCGGATAGAGCTGTGGAGCGTTTACAGCAGCAGGTGAAGGACATGATGAGGCAGATGAATTCCTTGATGAACAACAAACCTGGCAGAAAGATCAAGTGCTGGAAATGCGGTGGAGAAGGCCATATTCAAAGAAACTGCCTAAAACGACCCAGCACAGAAGGTAATAGCTCCCCACGAACGGCGGAGCAAGAAAACTAATTCATGGCCATCTCGCGAGGCGGAGGTTGCCAGATTTTGAGAAGCCCCATTATCAAGTGTGTCAAATTTCTGCAAGAAGTTGCGGCGAGAACGGAGTATTTTTATTCGGGCGTGTGAATGATTTGCCCTGTAATATGATCATCGATACAGGAGCCAATGTGACCATCATTCGGAAAGATCTAGCTCACCGGTTAAAAGAAAAACTCCTCTGGACCCCACCCCGTGTTATCCTCCAAACCGTGACCGGGGATAAGATCGACATACATGGAAGAATGAAATTGAAAATAAAGTTTGGGAACGCCGCTTACCATCATACAGTCTATGTGGCCGATATTTCAGACCCTTTCATACTCGGACTGGACTTTTTAAAAGAGCATGGATTTACACTGGATTTTAAGAATAATGAGTTACGCTCTGCTCAAGAAGATGTCGCTATTTTCAAACTTGGAAATGAGTCCGGGTCTATTCAACGGATCATAGCCAAGGCAGATGTTATCATCCCTCCTCGGACCGAAATGATGATACCTGGAGTAACTGGAAACGAAAGAATTTTCCAGTATGGCTTGACTGGATATCCTGAGAAGAGCCCAAAGGGAGTGCTAATGACATCAGCGCTGGTAGATCAGTCGAGAGATGTGATACCCGTGAGGATTGCAAACGTAAGTGAAAAGTCTAGAATTATCCAGAAGGGTGAAGTGCTTGCAACCTGTGCTCCAGTCACCTGTGTTTGCAAAGACTCGAGCTTGACGTTGTCGGATACGCCTACAAGTTTAACACCTGAAATTGGACGAAATGAAAATTTATCTCCTGAACAGAGACATGCCGCAGAAAGACTGTTCCAGGAATTTAAGGATGTGTTTTCACAAAACGAGAGTGATATAGGTCGCACTTCGCTGACACGTCATAGAATTGATACTGCCGGCCATCCACCGATTAAACAGCATCCAAGACGTTTGCCGTTCGCAAAACAAGAAGATGTTTCTAAGCTATTACAACAGATGCAGGATTGTGACATCATCGAACCGTCATCAAGTCCGTGGGCTTCTTCCATCGTGTTGGTCCGAAAGAAAGATGGCTCCACAACATTTTGTGTGGATGAACGTAAACTTAACGATATCACGAAGAAGGACAGCTATCCTCTACCAAGAATAGACGACACACTAGATACTCTTTCAGGACATAAATGGTTTTTCACACTGGATTTGAAGAGTGGATATTGGCAAGTAGAAATCCATCCTGATGACAAAGAGAAGACGGCATTTACTACTGGACAAGGACTTTGGCAATTTAAAGTTATGCCGTTCGGGCTCTGCAATGCTCCAGCAACGTTCGAGCGCCTCACGGAGACAGTGTTAATAGGCCTGACTTTTGAAGCTTGTCTCATCTACCTAGATGATGTCATCATCATGATATAGTGAAAGCCATAGAACACTTCCATCACTATCTCTATGGCAGGAAATTTCTCCTTCGTACTGATCACGCATCCCTAACATGGCTGATGAATTTTAAGAACCCAGAGAGCCAAGTAGCCAGATGGATACAACGACTCCAGGAATACGACTTTGACATCAGGCATCGCAAAGGCTCTTCACATGGAAACGCCGATGCCTTATCAAGAAGACCGTGTCCCGAAAGTTGTCGCTATTGTTCCAGAGCGGAAAGCAAGTATAATCCCGAACATGTCATACGCCAGACGAAGACTTCACTATCAACGCCACCAGATCCCTGGAGTGATGAGAAGATTCGAGAAGATCAAATGGCAGATTATGACATCAACCCAATCTTGGAGTTATTAGAATCTTCTAGCACAAAGCCCAGTTGGAAAAACATCTCGACCTACAGTCCTACGACAAAGCAATATTGGGCTCTTTGGAACTCCCTCCATGTCAGGAATGGTGTCCTGTTCCGAAAATTCGAATCGGAAGATGGGAAGACATCTCGGTGGCAGTTGGTACTTCCTCGATCCCGAATCCCCGAGGTCCTCAAGGAATTACATGGCAGTCCCACTGGTGGCCATTTTGGAGTCATGAAAACATTACAAGTTACAATATTACATTGAGTCCGAGAGTGCTTCTTCTGGGGAAAAGCGAGAGCTGACGTCGAACAATGGTGCAAATCTTGCGATGCATTTGCAGCTCGGAAAGGACCAAAGAAACGTAGCCGAGGAAGACTACATCTCTACAACGTAGGAGCACCTTTCGAACGCATCGCCCTTGACATCCTAGGTCCTTTGCCAAGAAGTGCTGATGGCAACAAATACCTCCTTGTTGTCATGGACTATTTCACGAAATGGCCTGAAGTTTATGCCATCCCTGATCAAGAAGCTTCTACGGTTGCGGATGCCTTGGTACATCAGTGGATATCAAGGTATGGAGTCCCCCTTCAAATACATTCCGACCAGGGGAGAAATTTCATCTCTGCTGTGATTGAGGGTCTCTGTCAACTTCTCGGAATGGACAAAACTAGGACGACGCCTTTACATCCACAGTCGGATGGCATGGTTGAGAGGTTTAATCGTACCATCCTCAACAACTTGCACTGCTAGTCTCAAGAAACCAACAAGACTGGGACCAAAAACTTCCCTTGTTTCTTCTCGCCTATCGCAGCGCCGTCCATGAAACAACTGGCTATTCCCCGTCTCAGATGCTTTTCGGTCGTGATCTTCGTCTACCTTGTGATCTGCTTTTTGGTCGCCCTCCAGATGCGCCTTCATCGCCAGAGGGATATGTGCGGAATCTCCAGGCACGATTTGAAGACGTCCACAACTTGGCCCGAGAGCGGATCAATATACAGACGGAGAAGATGAAGACCAGGTACGACACGAAAGCCACGGGACATCAATTTAAAGAAGGTGACAAGGTTTGGTTTTATAATCCGACTCGACGCAAAGGACTTTCTCCCAAACTGCAGTCGCACTGGGACGGCCCTTATACAGTCCTAAACAGACTGAACGATGTCGTAATTCAGATCCGAAAGTCACCAAATTCGAAGCCTAGAGTCGTTCATTACGACAGGCTAGCTCCATACTATGGCCATAGTACTTAGTTCATATGGTATAGTGCATTGATTGTAAATTAGTATGACCATGGTCTAGTATATAAATTAATGTAATTATTTATTTTGCTTAGCATTATCATTATTATTGTTATTATTATTTAAATACTTGTATGTAATGGTGTCTATGCTTTATAATTCAGCATTATGAATGTGTTAATTGTAATTTTTCATGTATACTTTAAGTGTTTTGAATGGTATAGCCTTTGTTGGTAACAGGTTTGCTTCCGATCAAGGGTTGTACTGCCCGGGACGTGCAGTCCTTGAGAGGGGGGCAATGTTATGAATTTTGTATATATCTGTAAATATTCCATTTGTTTAAATTTATTTTATTTTATTATTGTGAAAATTGCAGTATTATTAATGTATTTCCTATTGAGCATCATGTAACTCAATGCTAAAGGCCTCAGGTGTTTTGCAAGGAAAACAACCTTACAGCATTGTTTTTATAATAGAGTTCTATGGGAATATCGCCAAGGAATGGGTTTATCGCCAAGTTGGCGATGGTTTTGGCGACTTATTTTTGTCTCCAAATTTGGCGATATATCGCCAAATGTCGCCACGTTGGCGACGGATTTGGCGACTTTTTGTGCAACCACCCCCCCTTGTACCTGTACATTGGGATCCTTTCTCGCTTGGGTTCTCTATCGAAAGTTGAAGTAATTTCTGGCAAATTCTGGACATCCGAAAGCTCTCGAAAAATCTGGAAAGATCTCTGAAACCTATATAAGGACATCCACCAGTGCAGTTCAGTTGAGTTGTCTATCAGCTGTGATTGAATTCACACGAGAGGCTTTTGCTTTGAGACTGTGTTGTCTATGAGCGATTTTGTATCTGATACGCCGTATTGAACGTTTTGTTCTGAGTGAAATTTTGCTGTGCTGTTATTAGATTTGAAGATTACTGAATATTTGTGTTTTGAGAAGATATTTGTTTTCTTATTTAGAGTCAATAAAGCTTGCTGATTGTTTTTATATATTGGCATCAATCCTTTCGTACCCCGAGCTCACAACAATATATTGCTTTATGAAGCTTCTAAAGATAAAGAACGCACGTATTTGGAATCGTGGGTATCTCGAAAGAAGTTATTGCATGTTTTCGTACGTGCTTATATTATAGTTTCTTCGATTAAGAATCATTTGTCTTGTTTTATGATGTGCTGGGAATATTGAAAACAAATGACAAAATATTTCTTTTCAATATTATTGTAATTTTAACAAAACGTTAATGCTGAGTTAATGTAGGATGGGTCAAAATGACAAAACTTTGTTGTGAGCAATTATATTAAGAAACACTTTAAACATATTACAGTAAAAATCACAATGTACTGTTTGCCTACTTTATAAATGGTCTTTGTCATCACTTTTAGTCCCATGCAAAACACCCTTGAAATCAACCAATCAATCAAACAGATCAATTCGCGCCGAATATTGTAAAGTATGTTCGTGTTAAAGATGCATTTGGGCTCTCTTTTGGGAGCCCAAGCCCGTACATTTGAAATCCGAGTCTGAAATATTTTGCTTCACCAGAGCCCAATAGCGAAAGCACGTGGTAGAAAATTGTTAATAAAATTTTTAAATTATTTCAAGAGTAATTTTCTTATTTAAAAATATCTGTTTAAATATATATAAGTATTCATCCTAAATATTCCATCATGACAACGTTTCGTGATTTTCGTGGCCCTGAAAATCTGTTTAAAATTTGTCATTTATATCCAACCACTGGCAGACATTTGACAAAAGTAAAAATTCATATTCTTTTAAAATATCATTATAAAAACTATGGCAGAAGGACCTGACTTATGCTTTCCAGTATTCTGAGAACGAACTTCAAAAAGAAAGCAGGGATAAATGAGGGATATCTCACGGCATCTTTACGTTACTAATACTGATCGTGCAAGGGCAGAATCAGACAGAATATTTCTCCTTATATTCCATCAGTAACAATTAAAATCGTTCTGAAACTGATTTTTAAACGATTATAAATCTCTTTTAAAACCCTTTAAGAAACTTACACTACATTCTTGTCTCTCAAATAGGAAGGTTTTATTTTATTTATTTATTTATTATTTTTTTGCATTTTTCAATTTTTGAATAAATAAAATGTTTATTTTTAACCCGAAACTATCTTAATTTTGTATACTAATAAAGCTCGAGCCTGTGTTGGGCACTGGCTGAACCAACGTCCCCTATATAAGAAAGCCATAACACCAGTCACGAAAACGTCATACCAAGCAGACAAAACAAAGAAAAAATTCGAACAACTTGCATGTTTCAATTTCATTGGCTCATAGAATTAATAATTATTGTTTACGACTTATAGTTAATAATTCCACGAGCCATCGAAATGAAAACATGCAAGTTGTTCGAATTATTTTCTTTGTTTTACCTGCTTGGTGTGACGTTTTCGTGACGTCTATCACGGCTTTCTTATCTAGGGGGCGTTGGCTGAACCTGTCTCATTTCTAGTTCGTACATAGAGTGATTACCATTTTCATGTTTTACGTGTTATTAAAATGAGCTACACACAACAGTTATGAAAAACGCAAACCAAACTTTGAGCCAGTCTCCATACGCATCTTCAGTTCGCTCACTTCTATTGGAAAAGAAGGAATATCCAATAAAAAGAAGTCACATGGCTTCATTCAAAATACATTCACAAATGCGTGAAATACATTACCACTTTCATGTTTTACGTGTAACTAAAATAAGCTACACACAACAGTTATGAAATACGCAAACCAAACTTTGAGCTTCTTTCTGTAAGGTATTTAGAGTATTTCTCATTTCATTGTTTCTATCATTGTTTCCATCTAAAGCTTTTGCCATTTGCAGTATTGGAAATCCTTTTTGTTCATTCTGTATACTTTATGTCAATATTGGTCAATATTTTCTCAAAATGCAGTCAATAATCGGGAAGATATAACATGTGCAATCAATATTGAGAGAAAATTGTTTTGATACTAGGGAAAGTTTGGAGAAAAATAAAATTTGCAACTTTTTTCAGTACATTTTCTCCGCAATTTTCGTTTTAGAAAGTCGTTTAGAGCGTCCACTTCTTAAATATTTTAACAAAAAATATTTTCAGAGAAAACACTTAAAACGTTATTTCTTTATTAAATAATGCATGGAAAAGTAGGTGCGAAAACAAACATAACAAGTTGGAAATTGTACGTCAAACGTTACAAACGAGGTGCGTTCGTACTATAGCTAGTTATATAAATATTCAGATCTTGATGATTTCTAATTCTGTGAAATGAATTATATCGTCTGCAGATTAATTTCTGTCATAAAATAAACATCTCGGTCGCTTGACGATTAAACTTCGAAAGCTCCTATAAAAAGAAAACACCGATTAAAAAAAAAATCAAATTTCTTAATAAATGTTTTTATTAATATTTTCTAAAGTTTTGATTCGATTTTTAAAAAATTTGAAATGTCTCGACAAAATTCTGCAAAGATAATATATCTTAAATTTCAAACCATTCGGTTGGGTAGTTTTTACGTTGTTATATGCAGACGGACAGACAGACGGACGGACGGACCAGACGACGACAATAGGTGCTACGTATTTATATAATTACGAACGCTCCTAAAAATACGTGAAGAGTCTAAAACGATCTGGAAAAGAAATTAAACTTTAAGACGATTCACATCTGCTACAAGTACATCAAACGATAACCAACCCATGTGGCAAAAATAAACAAAATTGTTTGAACATAATGTTGAGATCAGATTTCTTTATACTTCTTGTTAAATAATTTGTTGAAGAGTATATTCTCAAATAACATCAGGTAATAGTAGTTCCAGATTAACATAATGTTTCGATGGAAATAATTAAATCATCAAGATAAATGAAAATAATTGTGCTTATTTATAGATTAATTCTTCGAAATTTGCTCATACATATGTATTTAACAATATTGCAGTATCATACCCTCTAGTACTCCATTGGGATAATTATGGAATATACAAGGAATTGAAGCTGCAAAATTTTAATAAAATTACATAATGATGACATTATGGAATAATAATTTTCAAATTAATGCAATAAATATTTAATGACTACATGATTGTAGATGATAAAGTATTTCTATAAATGTACATGATAAAAGCAATGAAAGTCGTTTGATTGCATTTAATGTTAATGTCACTTTTTTTCTTTCCTTCTTATTAGAAAACTGGTAGAAAAATAATTTTTCAAATGATACCAGATAATAGAAGTTCCTAACTTACATCATGTTTCCATCAAAATACTTTAATCATCAACGTTAATGAAAAGGATTATGCTTAGTTAAGGGTAATCTTTAGTTATTACAATATGCATGCAAATTTTGTGATTTTGAAATCAGTCAAGCTGCTTTGGATTAATTATGGAATACAACGGGAAATTAAGCTGCATGTTTATGACAGAATGTCCTACTATCTATTTAAAGTATCACTGCCCTTTCGCGCTGACCTTTTGAAACACGTGAGGAAAATTTGAGAAAATTATCATAGTTGCTAACTTTTAGTGCTTTTATTATAAGCCACTAAAATTTAATGCAATAAATATTTAATTACTACATGATTGTAGATGTTAAAGTATTTCTATAAATGTACATGATAAAAGCAATGATAATCTATAATGATGCTAAATAATAATATATAATGATACTAAAGACTGGTATCCTTATTACATTTTTACAGTAATGTTAGTGTAACATAAATAATAAAATTAACAGTAAAATTTGGTTCATATATTCGCTGAAATATGCGATTAAATAAGCAACAAATTTCTATAAAAATTCAGTAGTAATAAAAAAAAGGTTAATATTGGCAGCTATGAAATATTTACTTTTTTATATAACTTTTGTAACTTCTTATCACTCTATGTGTAGAAAATTGAAAATGAACTGCTTAATTTTCAAGTATTTTTTAAAGTATCATTTTTAAAAGAATATTCTTATAAAACAGATTTAAAAATTTCAAATGAGTTTATTTACTATTTTAAAAAGTCGACTTTGGATATTGGAAATATCATAAATGCTTAATAAACTTAATAATGAAGAAATTGAACTAATGAAATTGTAGATAGTAAATAAAATTCACAAATGTAAACAAAGTAATCTCTCTCTCTCTCTCGCTCTCAGTTATTAGTAATAGGAAACGAAAATGACAGTAATTTTCCCTTTTTCGACGAAAGTATTTTAGTCAATTATTAGGAAACACAATTAGAAAAACAAACTAACTTCCACATAAAGAGTTTGACAGTTTTACATTAATTCTTCCACTTATTAACAGTATATTTCTTTGTGCCTTAATTAAAGGTAAATTAAATTACTTACTCATTTTGAAATAAATTTTGATTTAGTTATAAGTTAAGCCTCGCCTTTTTCTAAATTGTAACTATAATTTATTCTAATAAAAGAAGGTGTGTGTATATGTATGCCTGTGTGTGCATCTGTTTGTTTGTTGGCAATAATTAAGCAAATCTATCGCGCGTAGAGGTCTGAAAATTTAGTTCCGGATAGACGAAAACAGGTCCGAGAGCGCCTGAATCTCATATCTTCAGTTTTTTTTAATGAGAATTTTTGTTACTTTATATTGAACGGAAAAATTTGCGTATTTCCCTCGATTTTTCAAGCTGTCCGGCGATTTTGATTCATTTATAAAAGCATTCCAAATTCAACCTTTTAGCTCAATATAGTATATTTTGACTTTTTGCAATAAAGTTTATGCGGAATTTGTTCGGCAATTTTTTTTAATTTTACGATTTTTTTAAAGTCCGTCTTCCGCCGAAAATAAGGAGTTTGTTTTTTATGAACTAATTTCAATTCGAGACCTTAGTCAAACAATGTTATATTTTATATGTCTGTATGAAACAATCACTAATCCCATATTGCAGACAACCGGTTGTAATACGCAAGTCCAACTCTTTATTGACAAAGGCATGCAAATTGCTGGCAGGTAATACATTGGAATTTATATACATTTTACATTTTTAATAAAGAATGCAATTAATTTAGATATTTGGCAAAATATATGCATTTTTAAGTAAACTACTGTTGAAATCCCAACCATGGGTGTCAATTTGACATTTTCCGGGGAATGTTAGATCTTTTACCCTTACATATTTTTCAGCATGGAAAAAAATGCAAAATTACTAGAAATTCCAGAAAAATATTGTTTTTCGTGTAATTTTTGCGGATTCAGGCATAAGAATAATTTACTAGAATGTTCAAAGAAAAGCAAATACTCCCTTTTGCCCCCTTACAATCATTTTGATCCTAATTACTTCCCCACACTTCAAGGTAACACAAGCTGTTCTTTGTAAAATATGGAAAACCCCACTCTCATTAAAATAAATACAATTCAAGATATAAAATTCATCAAGTGTCTCTTCTGGGAACTCTGCCCAATCTTTAAATATGTTTTTGTGGTTTTCTATAGTTTTAATTTAGCAGCTAATATTAAAGGCTCAATTTCTACATGATCTTATGCTATTAAAATTTTGGTTGAAATTCAGATGTTCGCGTTGAAATACATTTCTTGTTAGTATATAATTGTATTTTTTTAAATGCGGGGAGATTTGGGTATAAAATCTATTAATTCTAGAAGCAAACCTAAAAAACAAATATAGTTGTTTTTCTCCTGGTAAACGTTGCATTGAAACACTTTCGTTTGAAACACGAACACATGTAAAAAAAAAAAAAAAAAAAAAAAAAAAAAAAAAAAAAACATGAGATATGATGGAAGTGATCTTAAAATGGCTGCAGAAGATGTCAAGAAGGGCTTAACAGTGTATGCTGTAGAAACAAGCGCATGGGGTTTATTTTAGATATAGGTTAAAGGGGTAACGCTACTTAAAACGCCTAAAAAATCACTGATGTTATTATATATGTTCTTCAATAAATGTATGAACTCAAAAACATCAAAATTAAAAAAAAGACAGCTGCATATAAATAGTGAACCAATGAAAAATTAAACAAGAAACAGAATATAAAAGCCCCCCAAAAAATAAGTAAAACTATAAACAATAAATTAATAACAGTTGATAAAAATTATAATAATTTAATAATAAATACATTAATTTTGTTTGTATGATTGTGGAATTTATAATTAATATTGCTTTTATATTTTTATATTAAAAATCAAAATTGCGATGCTGCTTTTGTAGAAATATGTGGATGGCAAAAAGTTGGTTTGCAGCATAACTTTAACAAATTTTATCGATCACTTCCAGTTTTTAATTGCATATTTTCAATATTAGTCGCGAGAGAAGCACTCAAAATTATCATTATTGGTCAAATATTTTTCCTTTTAAACAATGTACAAAATCTAATTTTTTAACGAAAAATCGTGCCCATTTTTGCATGTTTGCCAATTTTACAAGCATAATTTTTTTTTAATGATCCTGTGTACTTCTCATGCAAATTTGATCAGTGTTGAATTCAGACATTTTCTCCGGAAGGGATTTCTGTGGCTCCGAGGGGGGACATTGTAGAGTTTTTTTTTGGGGGGGGGAGGGGAGAAAATTGCACTTTTTAACCATTAAAAACATAAAATTTCAAATCTTCCGGGAAGGGGACATTTCAATGCTCCGGGAGGGGGAGGAATGTCCCCCCGGGTCACCCCCTGAATTCAACACTGAATTTTATAATGATTAACAGAAAAAACAACATTTTTTTCAGGTTCATTTGGGAGTTCCTATTCTGTCAGCAGCGAAGTGTTGCATTTTTGGAATCATCTTGTTGTCACTTGGATATATTCGTACAGCGGACTCCGGGAGGAATGTCCCTCGGAGCCCTGAATTCAGCTCCGGGGGACTGAATTCCCGGGGAATTCCGGGGGAGGATTGAATGCTGAATTCTGTCAGCAGCGAAGCGTTGCATTTTTGGCATCACCATGTTGTGACAGCTGCAGCGCCATCACTTGGATATATATATTCATATACAATAATGATTTTTAGGCATCGTAATTACTGTCACATCTTAATAAATATTCATTAATAAATTTCTAACATGTTTTCTTTATTTCTTAACCAACAGACTCGTCCGGCCCAGCCCGAGTTTGAGGTGAAAAAAAAGGCCCGGGCCTGGCATCAGATTATTGATAGAAAATTGGTTCAAGAAGCGTTTGCGGGCCGCTCATATTTCGGCTCATAAAAAATATTACAAACCTGCCCTATAAATCGTTGAAAAACCATCTCTATAAGGAGAATCTTCCGATAATAAGCGACATCGTATAAATAACTTATTTCGTTATTACTTGTAATCGTAAAATAAATTTGAAAATTACACTATGACTTCGCAGGAAAAAAAAATCTCTGAAAATTTCGATTGTGCCAAAATAAATTATTTAATTTAAACGCCCAGTTGTTGAAAATATGAATAAAAAACAACAAACACTAAACAAAACAATAAACACTTATTTCTTTACCAAAGAAAGAAAACGGTGTATGCTGTTGTAGTCATCATGTTCGTTACCATACGAACAATTGTACCCCGTAAGGAAAGACTTCGGGGAACTTTTGTTCTCATTATTTACAGGACACGACAAAAGTTTGCCGTAAACTGACTTCTATTGGCTTTTTTAAAAAATCGTGGAAAATTTTTTTTATATTTTTTGAAATTTTATTTTTAAATGATTCTCGGATGTTATTTTTTGTTTCATTTGGATGACAAAGATTTGATTCCGAGACCATTTAATAAAGAAAATAGTCTCGAAAAATGGACTTTAAAAAATTATGTAAAACTAAAAAACTACTGTATGTAAACTAAATAAAGTTTACTGAAAAGAAGATAAAATGTACTAGATCCAGGGTAAGCGATTGAAGAAAAAAATCTAGTACAAAAATCTAAAATATGAGCCTCAGATACATTCAGACCTGCCTGCGTGTATTCGGAACCAAATTTGCAGACCTTTTATGTGCGCTTGATTTCCCAAGCTATCGTCAAGATACAAACAGACGCACACAGACAAACATCTTTCTTTTATTAGTATAGACATACCTAAATTTATTTATAGAGGGCTAACGAAAGGGTATAGTTTGAGTATAAATCAAATATTTCTTTGTTAATACACATTATGCCCAAATTCAGTCAATCACGGAGTAATTTGAGTATAGTTATATTTTTATTTATTTTGAGGTAATGAAAGTGGCAGCAAATGTAAAACTTAGAGAGTTTCATTCTACAGAGAATATGTTGCTTTAATGAGACCAAAATAAAAAAAGAAATCCGGTCAATTGTAGTATCTGTAAGAGCTTAAATTTACTTATATGCGATTTTTATACCCATATCAACCAGACAGAGCATATAACAAAACTATTGTGCATGTTTGAGAAAAACTGACTTCATTTTCACATTCAGCGTCAACAAAACATGAAATTCAATTGATGTAGTTTCTGTTCCGAAAATTCTTTTTTAAATTGTAGACAAGTGGTTTTTCCATTTATTGAAATTTATGGATTATCCTGTATCCATAAATTTAAACCAAAAAAAAACCAAAAAAAAAAGCTAAACCAAAAAGATTTTTTTTTTTGTCGAGTGAAGTTACATGAGTAAAAATAAATCCGCAATCCTTAAAAAGCCTTTTAAAAATATTAAATGTTTCCTTTTGTTTTCTATACAAGATCAAAAGCAACTTTAGTTTCTGATCAATATTGATTGCTTTTGTAACATACTGCATTTCTCGTACGTTTTAAGCATAGTTTCTGAAACTTTAGTTGAATTGTTTGATAATATTTCTTATCCAAGGTTATGCTAAAAGTTTCTAATTTATTGCAAACTATTTTTACTCGTATATATGTACATCAAAAGCGTAAGTTTTGTAATTATTTGACATTCAAAACTATAACTAAATGATTTAACTTAGTTTATGAAGGAATTCATCACGGGATAAAAATCAATCAGTTTTTTAAATGTGTATTAAATAAAATGAAATGGAAAGGTTTGATTTATTCTATCGTTTTAATTTAATGCGAGAAAAGTGCTTTACTCCTAAACACTCAAAAATTATTTGAAGAATCTAACTGTTTGACAAAAAGTAAAAATTTTAAACATAAATACAAATTCATCGTAAAAAGAACTGCTATTTCAAATATTCAGTGCAGATATTGATAGAAATATACTTAATAACAAGTTCAGTTTTCTCGTTCGTACGAACTCTTTTTCACTGGAAATATAATAAAAAAAGTACTTTTTTGAAAAAAAAATCGCCATAACAAATTTAGCGGAAATTTTATGCAGAAAGATGCAAAAGTAAGTAGATTTTTTATCATTTTTTAAAATTATTTCTATAAATAGAGTGCTCGATAAAATATTTCATTCAGTGATAAAGAAAGTCTGCGAAAAACGTTTTAATAATATTTTTAAAATTTTCAGTAACATTTCAGTCAGTTTTGCTAGATGCGAAAATGTTAGTAATGAACCTCGCAAGAGATCCTGACCGGGAAATTTTTCGTTCAGTTGGAAAATTACAACTAATATGATTTCTTTACCAATTTGAATAATTGTGTTAAAATTAATCTTGTGCTCGTAAGAGTATTTTGTCATGTATTTTGTGATTTATAAATAGCATGTTTAATCTAGGGCCAATCGGGGCTCATATGATACACAGAAATAAAAGGTACCAATATTTGTCGTAATAAAACTGATTTTGGGTTTTTTTTTTGTAAACAATACGTCATTTTACAAATACAGTGTCATCGAAAAAGAATGCCGAGAATTTTTAAACCTTACAAAAAATTAATTCTTAAACGTACGGAAATAATTATTGTGTTGAAATGTAGTGAAAGAATAAAATTTTCTTCTCTGCTTACTAGATGGCGTGCAACCTTAAATGAGTAGTTCCCCCAACTCATGCACTGGACGAGATGTCCCAATTCCGTGGCCTCCACGAAGCCCCGACCTTACGCCTGTGGACTTCTTTTTTCTAGAGATACATTAGGAACATTGCGTACAGTGAAAGAATTACTGATATTTGACATTTAAAACGTCGAATCATAGCCGCCAGAGATGTTTCGCTGGACATGGAGGGAAATTGAATATCGTGTGGACGTCTGTCGAGAGACTAATTGTTCACATATCGAAAAGTATTGAAATGGACATAAAACTTGGTACTTTTCTTAATATTTAATACTAAATTTATGTTCCTATGTGCTTCTTTATTTGCAAAATACAAATTTGCATTCCCGGGATTCTTTTTCGATGACACTGTATAATGATTCCGAATACAGTCAAAATTTAAACAGAGCAACTTTACTTTTCGATAAGAAAAACTTTTCTGTCAGTCTACAAAACTTTTGATGTGCAACATTTAAATATAAATTGAAGTAAATTATTGAAATTATTCTTTTATTCAGTAAGAAATGGTGAATCTTAAGCTTTTTTAATATTTAATATATGTACCGTAGCCTAAGTTCAGGGATGAGATTTCTCCGCTTTTTTGCATACCAGTATAATCTTAGAGAAAACGTTGTTCTGTTAAGTCGCATAATGTTCCGATTAAATAAAATAACATTTTCTGTAAGATTATACTGGTATGCAAAAAAGCGGAGAAATCTCATCCCTGCCTGAGTTGCCAACAATCAAACTCTTGAGGACTATGCAAAACAGTGTATGGGGCTAATATGAGACACTGTATACGGCTAACATGAGACTGTGCTTGGAACTGTAATAATACTATACTGTCATATAGCTTGAAACATCTACAACAAATAAACACCGAATGTGTTAATATTTGATAGTCTTGTTTTTTATTTCATATGTGAGTTATTATTTTTCTTTTTTACCACTAAGCCTAATAGTATATTCTTCTATGATTATTACAGATTTTTAAGAGAATGATATGAAAGGCTAGCTAGTTGATTTTATAACTTAGTTTTACACTTAAAGCTAAAAGTGACAATGAAGGCAAAGGTCTGAGTATTTCTAAACATTGAAAATTATGCGTAATTGCAAATGGAAAAGAAATTGGATTGTTTATCAAAAAGTATTTTTGTTGAATAAAAACAAAGGACTTTCAATAGTGAATCATTAAATTGTTTAGCTAAAAATCATAAGAGTGATAGATTGGTTTTGTGACGTAAAATTATGCCAATGCAAAACCTGTTGACATCCTGCATCTCCTATCGTTATTCTTGCAAGCGGAGATTCAAAAATTTCTCCAAGTTCTTTTGAGATGTTAATAATATGCAAATAATAAAGCAAAATACTGCTGCTGCTGCAAAAAAGAAATATATTCGTGGGTGCCGCTATAACACGAAAGCACCAAATTTACAATATATAATTGAAAACAGAAACAACAACAACAACAACAAAAATAAGCTTTTAATTAAATTAAATTTTACCATTCTCTGTCCTCGCAAAAATATTCGTTTGAACCATCGCAGCAGTTATTTAATCTTATATTAGACAATGAAACACTTTCCAACACTAACGTAAGTTATGAATTCAGCTTTTTTTCATATCTGATATTTTGCATCTATCCTTTTTGTAACTTTAACATTTTTGTAACGATTTTACGCATTTCTATTGTCTATTCAAAGAAGTATTCTTCTAAAGTTACAAAATTTCATTAAAAACGCTTAAAAAATTCTTCTAAAGTTACAGAATTTCGTTAAAAACGGTTAAAAACGCTTAAAAAACTCTTCTAAAGTTACAGAATTTCGTTAAAAACGGTTAAAAACGCTTAAAAAATAAAGTGACGACGACGTCAAAAAGAATGACGACGTCAAGAGAATGACGACGTCAAGAGAATGACGACGTCAAGAGGTCCATTCTTGACCGAAAACAACAACCATTTTCTCAATGGTTAAATAATAAAAAAAAAGCAAAAGAATAGATGTTATTTCAAAAGTAAGTACAAGTGAAGAGGGAATAGGTAACAAAAAAATTAAGAATAGAAAATAGTAAAGAAAAATCAAAAACAAAAGAACTTAAATCGCTTAACAAGTGCAGTAGAAAAAAGTCCTTCTGGCCTGTACCGGGAGGAAAAGGTAGCTTTCCTATATCTTCGTTTAAAAATTTTACCTAATGTTACACGAAAACAGCAAGTTAAAATGCAAAGAAAACGTTTACAAAAGATTCGTTAATACTGAATTTGAATAAGAAATTCGCCAAATTATTGAGCAATAGCCAAATTGGCTTCATTTATGAAGACTTATTTTGGTCGCCAAATTTGGCGATATTTCGCAAAATGTCGCCATGTTTGGCGAGAATTTGGCGCTAACGGATATGAATATATAGTTTTATGCGTATGATTGGAAAAATTATTACAACAATGAAAATTTTTGTAATGTGCTGTCTTGTTTCAAAATGTCAGCCACCCTAGAATTTCAAACTGCTCTATCTCAGCCATTTTTTAAGATAGAGGTAAACCAAAAAATGCTCTGGAATCCTCGTATCAAGGTCTAACACTTAATTAAAAAATAAATTTGAATTTTTAAATTTTGTATATTTATTTTAGTTTTAAATATTTAAATGGCCGCCATCTTGAAACAAAATGGCCGGCCAAGCTGGCCAACGAACTCGGTCGAGACATTTGTGAGCTTAATACACACAATTAGTTTCATCAAAATTGATTTATAAATACGAGCGTTATCGTATGACATATGTCAGATATATATATATATATATATATATATATATATATATATATATATATATATATATATATATATATATAAATCAACATTTGAACGGAGGGTGGTTTTGGGGTCTGGGGGTCATGATCGGTGAAAATATATCGAAATTTTCCGGAACTGCTTTCCTCCGAACGGATGCAATAGGCAGCTTTATACTTTTTTGTATTGAAAGCTACCTAAAAAAGCCAAATAAGAAAAAAGAAAAAAAAAACTTAGAATTAAAATTTACGGAATCATGACACTATAAGAAGAAAAGAGGATACTAGTGATGAAATCTATACAGGCGAAATTTAAGACGCAGAGGATTGGCTAATAAAAGAAGTTATTACACAAACAGCAGCTGAAGTGCCACTAGACTAAAACCAAAAATGAAGAAGTTACAAAAATACAAGCGCTTAATCAAACAAGAAGAAAAATAAATTGAATTGGAAAAAAATGATCCAATCCTTTACGACATACCAATATTTCATAAGAATATTAAACAAGTTGGATATTGTACGTCAAACGTGAGAAATGAGGTGCGTTCGTACTATAACTAGTTTCAGTGAAATGAATTATATCGTCTGTTATTATGACATGATTAATTTCCGTAATGAAATTTTTAAGTTGGCAACATTTTATTTTTGTTGACATTTACTGAAAATTCCAACGGGAAACTTAAGCCTAGCTTTGAAAATTTCAGAACTTCAAATCCATATTTAGACACTTTTTTACTTTAATATCTATTTCTCCGGAAACATCTATCCAAAAAATTCTCGGTAGATTATATGATTGCTATAATTAAACAATTTTAGCATACAAATTTGGTTTTTAAATTCAGTAATACGGAAATTATATGACTCCATCTTAAATAGGACGTAATCACCATGGCCACCTAGAATAATTACCTATCATGGAATATCATTGAATTAATTACGTATGATAGGATTTAATAGAATGAAGAAAACATTTATAATTTATCTTTTTAAGTTTTGATTCGATTTTCATAAAATATGAAATAACTCGACAAAATTCTGCAATGACTATATATATGAAATTTCAAACATTCGGTTTGGTAGTTTTTGTTCTGTTATAGGCGGACAGACTGACAGATCAGACGATGACTATAGATGCTACGTATTTATATAATTACAAACACACCTAAAAAGAAACTTTTGTTTTAGATGGAATTAAAGATGGAGTTAGAAAGTATACTTACTATAAATACGTTTGTCACATAAACGAAGCAGATGAAGACGAAGCAGATATAGCAAGCAGTTCAAGGTTTAAGGAGTTCTAACGATCGATCTACGGAATGATTTCGTGTATAAAGACGATGAAATCTTTGTAGGGGACATTACGGATACTGTTTCTGTCCTGCCTTTTCCTAAATCCACGTTAAAAATCAGGAAAACTACTTGTAATTTTCCTGGTTGTATAAATATTAATGAAAAAATAATTGACTCAACCAGTCAAGATCCTAAGACTACTTTTTATTATTTTTTTTTTAATACCGTTTAAAAAGTTTATTTTTAAAAAAATCCTAAAAATATAGTTTAAGTGTGGCAGATAATTTGTTCCTTAGTTTTTCAACATAAATTATCATTCTAATTCTGGCAAAATGAAACATAAAAAAAAGCTCAAACATTAGATCCCGGATAACTTTTTTACTGGCCTCTCCTTTTCCCATTGCTTGTAACCATTTAAAAACTAGACTTTGAGGGCCACCGTAATACTTATGGAATTTCACTAAATTTATTGTGTAAAACATTTATTAAAAGTTACGTTGAGCTCAGTTTTGGCTTTATTCATTGAAGAGGAGGCGCTGCTATACCGTGCTTTTCATGATTTCCGTGATAACTATATCTCGGCATCTATGGGATTGAATTCCACCAAATTTAACGTATGAGATATTTATTAAAAATTATGTTGATGCAATTCTGAGTTTGTTCTCTCAACAGGGGGAGTTGCTATGCTCCGTTTTTTACGATGAACGTTTTAGTGGCATCTAGTTTCTATTGGGTAGAAATGCACCGTATTTTATATTTCAATTTAATATTTAAAAATATATAGGTAGGTACAATTTTCTATTTCAAAGTCTAACAAAGGATGCTATTGCGCTGTGCCTTTTTTTATTAACAACTGATCAGAGTAATTGCGAGTTAAATAAATAAATAAATAAATAAATAACGCATTCTGATTCGTAATTTTCGGTGTGTCACAGTGCTATTTGAATTAATATATTAGATTAATAATCAAGAAAGTTTTGTTTTAACCACAATCATACTAATTACATTAGGCAAACAATAAACTTAAATTTTGGCAAGAAAACCGAAATATAGATTAATTATTAATATAAAAATTTTAATATCCTTGAAATTTTAATTAATTTTCATTAAATTAAGAGTGAAATATTTTTGTATTATTTCTGTATACAGTTTTTAAATATTTAACTCAAGAATAAGATAGTAACAAAAATTGTTACATAAATATCTTTAATAATAGCTAAGAATAACAACTTCTTTTCTAGATTGTTT
The DNA here is from genome assembly GCA_963931845.1 of Maratus michaelseni. Classification (NCBI taxonomy): domain Eukaryota; kingdom Metazoa; phylum Arthropoda; class Arachnida; order Araneae; family Salticidae; genus Maratus; species Maratus michaelseni. The sequence goes on from OZ007591.1 coordinate 93,787,843, forward strand.
TTAATGTCGTTGAAGAGTTTCTTTATTTTTTTCAAGTTAACCTTTGAATTGTTTTTTTAAATATATTTTAAATGTTTTTGCTTTCAAGATAATATTTTCTTTTAGAGTTCTTTAGGTGTTTTTTCAATAAACTTGATATATATTATTCTTAACCAGCTAAAATATTCTTTTGATCTATTTTCTTGTTTTTAAAATCTTTGTTTTCATAGAAAACATTTTGCAAAATTCATCAACATAAATATATATATATATATATATATATATATATATATGTTTAGTTTCAAACTATAAGAGTCTGTGCGTTTGCATGAAAACACACACACACACACACACACACACACACACAGAGAGAGTCTCGTGTAACATGGTGAGTGCGGACACGGTCAGAATCCGGTTCACTGAGGACATCACACGAAATGTGTATTTAGCTAGGATTTTTATATATTTTTTAATAAATATACGTTTAACAATACGTATTAGTTTTTGAAATTTTGAAATTTTAATTATTTTTAATATGCTTTTTTTTACAATGTATCTGAGGACATACCCATACATGCATCCATCTGGGGACATACCCATACATACATCTAACCGTGGACATACACATACATACATCTATTCGTGGACATACCCATACATACATCTGACCGTGGACATATCCATCCATACATCTATCCGTGGACATACCCATACATACATCTATCCGTGGACATACCCATACATACATCTATCCGTGGACATACCCATACATACATCTATCCGTGGACATACTGATACATACATCTATCCGTGGACATACTGATACATACATCTATCCGTGGACATATGCATACATACATGTATCCGTGGACATATGTATACATACATGTATCCATGGACATATGTATACATACATATATTCGTGGACACACCTATACATACAACTATTCGTGTACATGCATATATCACTATGGACATACGCATACATGTGGAAGATGATTTTTCAATTTTAAGATGGCTAAATGTACGAGGATTTCCAGTTCGCTTGTTCGAATTTAAAATTCGATAATCTTAACAGAAAACGTAAGACCTACAGAAAACATAGCCGACACATTTATGAGTCTCGATTTCATTGAGATTTTTAGGTCCGAACTTTTAGACAAAAGTACCAAAAAATTAATTTCTGCTAGTTTAGATATCCCGATAATGAGTAGATATTGAGAAGGAAAAAAAAAATTAAATCTGTTTAACCCTTATCAGCGCAGTGTTACCACTTTGCAGGACCGCAGCAAGGCATTCCGAGCCCCCCCCCCCCCCCCTACCCCCGCAAAATACAACAACAAAAAAACATTTTGGGGGGATTCCCTTTCAGATTTTGGAGAAATATTTATATTTAATTTTGCATATGAGTTTCATTTGTAACAATGCCAACGGGGTTTCGCCCGTTTTACTGGTCTTTGTTTCCTATATAAACCTAGGGTTGGGAGGCTTCGGTGTCTATGGCAACGTGCACTCGGGAGGGCTACGCCCGCTGCGATCTCGAATCAAATGAACCTTGAGGTATTCTGGTTTTTTATTTCTACCCAGATTAAATTCAAAATTTCAACATCTCGCTCACATATATATAGGAACATATATATAGGCTCTCTATAGGAACAGAATTGGTATTATTTTAACTTGAATTTAATCATAGCACTATCAAAATTTAGCAAAAATTTTCTGTTTCAGAAAAAAATGTAAAAAAATCGCCGCAAAATGCTAAAATTCTAAAAAAAATCGCAAAAAGTGAAAAATCATTGAGAACAAATTTACTATATTTAACTAAAAAATTTAAACCGGATTTTTTTTTTTAATGTCATAAAATGTTTTTAATGTTGTAAAAAGCGAAACAATGTTAAAAATTTCATAAAAAATTGGCGAAAAATTAAAAAATTAGAGTGAACAAAATTTATTATAAAGAGCAGCAAGATTGAAACCGGATTATTTTAACATATTAAAAAATCGCCGCAAAACGCGAAAAAAAGTTAAAAATCGCATAAAAAATCACGGAAATTTAAAAAAAATGGAAAAAAATTACTATATTACTAGTAGGCTACATCCGCTTCCCTGGTCGATTTTTCCAAATGAACCTCGAATGTTTAAGACATCTTTTTGTTCCACATTTCACGGTCAGGGGGCTCCATAGAAGAAGGAATTATATTTCTTCTACTATGGGGGGCTCATTCTGTTCTAAACAAACCTCTTTCCAAACGAATCTCCGACACAGGTCCCCATTGTCTACGGCACCGTATAGGCCTGGCCACAAAATCATTTAGTTCCACTTTCTGCTGCCAGGGGGAGGGCAGATCTACATACCTTTAACATTAACCTGATATTTAAATTACAACTGAACTCCCTCCCCCCTCAAAATTTAACGAATGACTTTTAATATTAACAAATATCTGTAACTTTTGAAACAGAAACAAAATGGTGCGTTTTGTTTTTGATGTTGTTTGTTTAACTTCGTAGTTTTATTTTCTTCCCTTTTCAGACGTCTGGGTCAGTTTTTTGCAAAAAAATATGAAAAATTAAGGGCCTATTTTTACAAAAATTGGATTTTCGGATTCAGAAAAATTTTCTACATGTGTGTGGTGAGTTATAAATCAATATCTCAAATACTTTTCGTAATATTCACAAATTAGTGAAAACAAACCACTCATTGCCATCAACAAAAGAGAAATAATCACTTTTTCGCCACCACGTACCTTAGCGTTTTATATATATATATATATATATATGGTAAAGGATTGAAACCTGATTCCTTTTACGTATGTTAAAAAATTGCCTTGAAACGGGACAAAAACGCTAAAAATTGCATAATATTTTTTTATCCCCCACTTCCTTAAAATTGGCTTTTAGGTGCATAAGTTCAGACGTACAGGTACCTTTCTCTGAAATCTTGAAGCTCTGCTCGCCGCAGTCACTTCAGAAAACTTTATATAGACAGACAGACACACAAACATCTGTCTTTATTATCCATAGTATTATCTATATTAAAATTGCCATCCGTTTGGCATGGATGAAAATACAAATAAAATACATTAATAATAAAATAAATAGACAAATATACCCACTTATACGAAATTATTTTCTGCTTTCAACGGTACCTTTCACTGAAAAAAATATAAAAGTGTGAGTATTTACTATTAAAAAAAAAAAAATCTGGAAGTCGTTTGCGTATTTTTTCGTTTTTTCTTCAGTTTGAAATTGCCATCTGTGTGGCCCGGATGGAAATTAAAACCAGAGAAAGAGCCAAAAATACCCACTTAGAGGAATTTTTTTCTGCTCTCAACGGTGCCTTTCATTAAAAGCTTTATATACAGTCTTACTATTTTAAAAATATTCTTTTAGGAGGTCGCATTCTTATTTTTCGGTTTTTCTACAGTTTTTAATTCTCATCCAATTTGCTTGGATAGAAAAAAAAAAGGCAATACGGTACACACAATACGGTACACAGGTAAGTGGCCAATTTCTGTGGTCCTAAGACATGTTTGTCTGTCCACTTCCAGAGTTTTCTGAAGAGATGGCTGCGCGCAGAACTACAAGATTTCACAAAAAGTTATCCGTATGTCTGAAGTTATGTACCCCAAAGCCAATTTATGGATTAGATTAGATTAGCCAGATATTATAATTTTTTAATTGGATTTTCTATGGTAATTTTTTTTTCGTGTTTCGTACTGATTTTTCCGCATTCGTATAAAAGGAATCTTCGTAAAATAAATCCGCTTTCAATCTTTTAAATGCCGCACCAACGGATGAGTGCTCTCAAAGCTAGCAGACGAGAGGTGCTGGGTTTAAATCCTATCCGCCCGTCGGCCTAATCGTTCGGAGATTTACGTGGTTTTCTTCTAACTTTTTGTAAATGCGGATTAGGTTCCCATAGAAAGACCTCCACGAAGGGCACCCATCCCCTACCGGCTATATCACTCGCGTAGATAATCGGACGCAATAAACTACACCAACAACAGATTTTCAGAATATATTGTTAGATTCGTATCGCAAATAGATTTCACAATTGTGCTAAACTTTTTTCTTAAATCACAAATGTCTTTTTTTTTTTTTTTTTTAAGCCTTGTTTTTTTCTCCTTTCTATTTTTCTAATTTATAACTTGAAAAATCTTAAATAATCCTCATTAACAGAACACTTTAAACGCTGTTCAAGAAAAATACTGTTAAGGATTTGTGCAAGCGACTTTTGTGGGAGAAAAATCGAAAATTCGTTTTTACGCTGAAAATATTTGAAGTGCACTCGAGTAATATATCGTTAGATTCGTATTTAATAGTAGATTTCAAAAATATATTAAAGTTTTTTTTTCTCAAGATTCACGTGTCTCAAAAATTCGAAGAACAAATTTTCAATTAAAAAGCTGTCCCGCATCCCTCTATTTTCCACAACAATGTAGTGAAATATCTGAAAAATTTTTGACAAATAGAATACTTTAAAGACTTTAGAAAAAATACTGCGCACTAAGGATTTCTTTCGTACAGACAATTGTTGTGGTGGAGAAAATTGAAAATTCGACTTCACGCTATATGTGTAAAGCACTGAAAAGATTTTCTGTGGCATTCGAGTAATATATGGTAATTCGAATTTCAGAGCGATTTTAAAATTATGAAAATCCTTTTCTTAAGGCGTAAATGTCGCAACAATTTTAAGAACAATTTTTGAAGAAAATAAGAAGCTGTCTTCCTTATTCGCCATATTTTTGTTTTGAAAAGTCTGAAATTATGCAAATAGAACACTAGAAAAAATACTGTGTACGAAGAATTTAACACAGACGATTTTTGCAGGAGTGGGCGGGCGGGGGGGGGGGTATAAATTCGATTTTATGCTATAGGAGTTAATCATTGAAAACATTTCGAGCAGTTCTCGAGTAATATATCTTTGGATTTCTATGTAAGAGTACATTTAAAAAATATGTTAAAATTTTCACTTTAGGAACACATGTCCTGAGTTATTCGAAAAACAGATTTTGAAAAAGAAAACTGTCCCCTTCTTTTATTCTCCACATTGAGTAGATTTCGAAAATCTACCGATTGCGGAGACCTTGGTCTATATTATCTATCTTCTCTTAAAATAACAAAAAAGCACTAAAAATTCCATTAATTTTCTTGATTTAATGATTACTTTATCTGATAATAAATTAATTATTGATATTTATGTTAAATGGAATGATTTCAATTTTAAAGTAAATTCATTTACTCATTTCAAATCATATCTTAAAAAATCTGTTTTCCGTAATATTATACTAAATCATTTACTATTTATTTTTAATATTTCGTTCACATCCTTCAATTTCCGTCGTTATAAATGGAAGAAACTTATCAACGTACAATAACACAAAAAGTTTAAGAAAAGTTTAAATAAGCAAAGTCTTGAGGAGTAAAAAAAGTTATCCGTACAATAAATTGATCCAAAAATTTTTGGGTTTAAGGAATCATGTTACTGTGATTGAAAGTCTCAGAAATGAAAACAAAAAACTTAAAATGCAAACACTTGCATTTCGCTTTCTCGGCTGGTCAATTTTTTTGTAGTTACAGTTAAGGTTTAAAATCAACACTCTAACCGTCGTCTTACTTCTAAGTATGAATATATTTCAAAGTATTAATTTTTTCTTAGATAATTACACAAATCTAATCCTCAGTTTTAAGCCTAAGTGTTTCAGTAGTTTGTAAAATAATACGGTAAAAATGCCTTGAAGACGTAGCTGTTCTAAACATGTAAAAAGCCTTAGGTGAGTTTGGACTTTGTCCTTCAAAAGCACAACGGAATTAGTTTGTGTCTGCAGGCGATTGAGAATGTTGCCCCGTTATCTATAGGAGGCGTTAAATGGCGTTAAAAATAGTTTACTAATCGCTTTTGAAAACGCTTCTCTGCCTACATGCAAAGAATTCAAGTTCTTCGGCTATATGTTGATAAATAGAAGTATTTTCGAGCACAGACTTGGGTTTGAGGTCTAAAGCTAAAGTCTGAAATAACGTTTGCATCTATAATTTTCATCCATTATATTTGAAATGAATTTACAACTTTCTAATAATAAGCAAGTTTTAATTATTTTTTAAATGCATTTTAGTAAGTTTCCGTTACGTACACTTATAAATTTACTTATTTGAAATGTTTTAAGATAAAATTAAAGTGGAAGTGTCAATTTTCTTTTAAATTTATGGATTTACGTTTTATAAAACACACATATAGCGCTAAATTTCACTATAAAATTAATCTTAATTGAATATTTTATACAGAATATCACGGTGCTCGCTTTTATATAATATTTTTCATTGTATCTCTATATATCAATTAATGCTATATTTATTTTTTTATTTTTTAAATCTAAAATAATAATGTCTTTATACAAATTAGTTAACAATTTGCTTTCTTTGTTTTCCTGTAATTTAAACCTGAGATAGTTGATATATTTTATAATTACCTGAAAAATACACTAATTGAATGTATATTCATGTGTTCAAATATATATATATACATATATATATATATATATATATATATATATAAAGTACATTGAAATATTCATGCAAAATAAATGGAATTATTTAGAATGATCATTCTTGAAACTTATTTTTGTGAGCACTAAAAGAATTAAAACAAACTTTAATAAAATATTCAGAATATGCATATTGCTGTTAAAAGAAAGCAAAAAAAAAACATAAATTCGAATTTTTTTTCATACATACACACATAGGATATTGTAATTTAGCTGCATAATAAATAATTTGTATGTTTATTACTTAATTTTCTACTGATTTTAAAGCATTGAAAAAACATTTATCGGTGAAATCAAAAATTGGCAGTAATTATTTTAGCCTTGCCGTTGCATCTCAGAAGATTTTACTGTATACCTATGGCAAATTTTTTTTAGAACATACCAATCTGCTAAGATGGATTCTCAACGAACAATGAATCATTTAAAAATTCTGCTTATAGAGGTTTCTTTCTTATCAAGTAATACCATTTCTTATACATATATTACGTTTAGAGATGGTGGTATTATAATATTACTTTAATATTACGGTATTAATTGATCAGTAACACTACATGGTACTACAGTATCACAGTAAAACCGGTCAAAACGTGATCCCTAGGTACCGGAAACAATTCCATATTAGACAGGTTTTAGTTTATCAACTGTAATTATGTGATATTTCTAGCATTGAGTCCAGGAAATTTTTCTTTAAAGACAGGATTCTGTAAGACATGATGAATACCGCTTTTACAGACTTTACTTTAATTAGTTAGTAATCAATTACACATTAACTAGTGATTGATTAAGTTTAATTTCTTATTTTATCTGGTTCAAAATTCGAATATGAAAAATTTAATGGGATTTATAACTACGCCAATTGCAGTAGGAGGATTAAAAGCGAGAATAAATTATCATGCTTTTGATATTGTAGTAATAGTGGAATTTAGGTAAAAGGGTCCACTGGTAAAAAAGACAACGGTAAAAAAGGCATTAAACATAATATTGAGATATACTAGTTACTGAGGTACATATTATATATTCAGTTATTACCGATTCTATTTTACAAGTGAAGCCCGTGTATCTCCAACCCTAACATTGAAGACATAATATATATTATACATATCATTATACTAAAGCATACAAATACAAAAGTGTTGTGTATTGAAATAGCATTCGCTGAACGGAAACGTCAGGTATTCGTTGGGTGTGAGGGTCCTCGAAAGGGATGGGGGGGGAGTTTGTTTTAAAAAGAAAATACAATCGATAGATTCTTTCAACTCCATACATGGGGTACTTATGTATAAGAGCTGCAGTTTATATACTTATTTGGAAAATTTGAGGAAATTTGAGAAAGAGTAACCCCCTTTTTTGGGGGGGGGGACACGAAATTAAAATAGTAAAAATAACATACAGGGATTTTAATGGGATCTATATAAAGAGAAACAATGTAAAAAAATTTGAAAAGAGAAGATTTCTCAATATTTGATTTATTTTCTTTACGTGGTAGGGGGGGGGGCAGTGCAACAGCAAATATCAGTAAAAATTTTGAAATTTGGTCTAAGAAAACACAATTTAGGCATTTAGGCAACATACAGCAAAAATAAAAATATTTTTCTAAAGATAATTTGATGTAAAATTTAGGATCTAAATTTAAATTAGTTATAGTGGTTCTTATAAAAAAAAAGAAAGAAAAAAATGTCCGCTCAAAAACCAGAAACTTTCTGACAGAAATCAGTCCGGGACTAATTTATAAACGTTATGCAGGTGTGACTATTAAAATACTTTAGAATCAAATAGATCTTTTTTTCACCAAATGATCTATTTCTTGAACTATCGTTTCTTCATGATGATCTTTCTGTCTATCTTGTACATAAATTCGATTGAAAACATCAATTTTGACAGCATTTTCTAAAAGACGTTTTACCGTAAAAGACGTAACGTTTACCGAAAAAGGGAAAAACTGTTCGATTTTATAATTTCTCTATAAGAACATTTGCAAATTTCATGTGTTTACGGACAAAATTGAATTCAGTATGCATTGTGTTCTTTTTTTTTTAATTTTTTTTAGCATTTTCCTACGAGATTTCTACATGGACAAGTGAGGCATCGCCCCAGAGCCCTCATAATATGGAGGTCCCAGTAGTTGCAGTTTTAGTAGAACTACTTTTTCTTTTTTCTGCTTTATTCGAAAAACATTAAAAATTTAAAATTCATTCCCATTTCTATTGCTAAATTTGTCTTAATCAAAATGTTGTGTATTGAAACTAGAAAAAAAAATTGTAAAACTAAAATTTTGATGCTTTAATTCATCACTTTTAGGCTGTCTGTGTTGAGAGTTATTATCTCATTTTTAACAACTGATTTTAAAAGTAATATTGAATAAAAGTATTGTTTTAATCATATTTATCCAAGGGTGGCGCTAAAGGGGATCCAGAGGGGGGGGGGATTAATCCGCGTGGGGCACACCTGACTCCCCCCACATCGGTGTCAAAATTTAAATTTCGTCGGTGAAAATATTTTAACTTGAGAGTGGAGTCTTGCATCGAGTTGGGTAACCCACTTTTCCCCGTTCACGACCCGACCCGGTCAACGCGAGTGGGGTATAGATATGCTTTAAAAATAACCCGATGTTAGTTTATAAAAAAAAATGCCGTGGTCAGGCGGCCGGCGATTTTTTCTTTGCAAGTCGGGTATGATGTAATTGTTTCAGGTTGAGTTTTTATTCTTCAGCGTCAAATTGGAATTTCGATTTATCTAGTTTTTTTTTTTTTTTTTTTTTTTTTTTTAATGTTCAGAATATTGTCTTAGGTTAGCCCTGCATCGAGTGAGGAAACCTAATTTTACCTGAAACCGATCCGAACCGTGGTTTGGGTTGTAGCTAATGTTTTTCTTTACTTTTGGGTTCGGTTGGGGTGACTCTGTTTCGTGATCGTATCGCTGTCAGGTTGAGTTTTATTATTTACGGTCGGTTTCAGTCTATTTTACAAAAGAAAGTCTATACTAACGTTTCAGATGAAAAACTATAAATTTAAATATGAACGAGTCTTTACATGTTTAATTTTCTACATAACAGATAGAATTGATATTGGAGATAATATCGTAAAATATTTCTCTTTTTAAGTTTTTTAAATTATAGACCTTTTTTTAATAATACGTTTCAGGTCGCAGGTTTGAGTATTTCGAGTTTGGGTCTTCAAAACAATTTTTGTCAGGTTTGGGTACAAACCGATCCACGCAGGACACTATTTCTGATTTTTTTTTTAAACTATATATTTGAATAAGAAGGCCTCCTGACATGTTTTTTATTTTAATATTAAATGTAAAATTAATATAGGGAATATGATTATAGACTTTATTTTTTTCATAATTGCACTAAATTGTAGATCTGTTTTCTCTGACCTCGGGTTTCGGGTCGGATTGGTTCCTTTAGAGTTCAGATTGAAGTATTTCGGGTTGCGGGTAGACGAAATGTTTTTGTTGGGCTCGGATCGACTTTAAATAAAAATTTGCGGATTCGGATAGGACTCTAGCTGGGTGTTTGACGACTCAGGCAGGATTAGTTGGATGTAACGTTTAATTGCTAATTTTCACAATGACACTTTATATAACAAATTTAAGTAATTTTTTGGTCACTTCATGCGATTTCAATAATAATTTTGCAACTGATTCTTTTCAAATATCCCCCCCCCCTCCCACACACACATAAGAAAAAATAAATGAACCCCGCGAGGATCTCTTATAGCTCAAAATGCAATTCATTTTTTGAAAAAAAAATCTAAATCATTTGAATAGTCCTCTTTGCAAGTGCTATGACGTTTGAAAATATTCCGCGGGCAATATATATATATATATATATATATATATATATATACAGTCGAACTCGTTTAATACGAGTATGGCTAAAACGACACTGTCAAAATGAACAATTTACATATTAAGAACTGTTGATCTTTTTGATCATTTATACTATACTGAGCTTTTTACGCTTTTTACGAGCTACAAAACAGGATCACAACAAATACGAGCAAAACATCTGCTTATTTCAATGGGTTTTTCGCCAAATGTAGAGTAGAATTAACAGGGTGGAAATCTTTTTCTTATCAAACACTGCTCTGTCTCAGCGAGACTATTTTTACATCACAACGTTTTGTCAAAATATAGCAGTGGATTAGTATTCCCGGACAGAATTTCATTCAAAGGAATGATGCTGAGGTCTTGTAAAAATGAAAGAATAAAGGGGAAAATAAGGACGTTTCAAATACAGTTTCTTTGTTAGATTTGCAATTGAGCCATGGAAAAGCAGGAGCAAAGAAGAAAACCTTTATTCGTTTCTTTCTTTAAATTCGGACTCTGGGAATTATTAACAACTTTTCCATACTATTTCACTGTTAAGATGAAAATATATGTGAAATCTATTGCGCGAAAATTGCAGTGATTATTGCAATGTAAGCTGAGTCTTCTTTGAATTTTTATGATATTATGTTAATTTTAGAATTAATTAGAATAATTAATAGTTGTAATTAGTTTATTTAAATGTGTGTTTAGGATTTTTACTGTCTTCACAGGTATTATGAGTAACGGTTAATACAAGGAATTTTATAATTCCCTTGTTTCTCGTATTAACAGAGTTTACTATATACATATAATTATTTCATTTTTTTTTAAAACCATGCCATAACTAATAAATTTTATCTTAAATTTTATATCAAAGCATTTTTGGAAAACTTTATTTCTGCTGTATTATGCCTAAAATTGTATTTTCTTGAGCCAAATCTGAAAAAATTGACTCTTTTTTTCTGTTACCCCACTTTAATCCCCCCCCCCTACCTTGTAAAAGAGAAATGTGATAATGGGAAATATTTAGATTTAAAAATATTTCATTTGTTTGTCTTTATACCAACCTTTTTAATATCTTTGTATGTGAAGTTTTTATTATTTTAATTTCATGTCTCGCTCTCCAGCCCCGCCTCCCAAATAAAAAGTTAATCTTGTTCGAAGTCTCCAAATATATATATATATATATATATATATATATATAATATATATATATATTACAAAATTTAAATTTTTTCCGCAATTATTCTATAAAATTTGTCCATTCAATAATATTCGGTATATAACCCAGCTTATTAAAATAATTCTCATTCTTAAAATAGCCTTTTACTATCCATATGTAAAGCCAAGTATTCCTAATCCACTTAATAATATTTATTCGAATGTAGTTATTCTAAAAATGGCGATAGCTTTTTTAATTTATTCTTTAAATAGAATATCTTTATTTTAATCCATTATTAAAATTCATTAGTATTATTCCCGTGTGGTCAAATTGCTATAACTTCTTTATTTAAATGCTAAAATATCGTATCTCTTAAAATATTCCGCTCAAAAAACCTTATTTCATAAAGTTATCCTATTATTAAATATCAAATGTCTATTAAAATATTTCCGAAGAACTTTAATTCTTTCTTTTTTTTTTCCCTTTTATAAAGATTCATTTTCTTTTCTTCTTATTATTTTTATTACGTATTAAATTCGAAGTTTAGCTACAGCCTCAAAAACAGATAAGCTCGTTTGTTGATATGACAGGCATCTGGTATGAGATTATGGAATATTCTGGAAGGGCGTAGAAAATTTTTGCATTTTACAACAAAATAAATCCACCGGAAATATTGATAAAGTTCCAAAAGAGACCTTTTGATTCGATAGAAGTGGGTCACGTGACGTATTCTGTATTATTACGCAAGCTAGTTTAAAAACACGATCATCCTGATTCGGAGAGGATTTTTTCGACGCTGGTGTTTGCTAAAAGAATCGGGACGGATTCTAGAAAATAATGGAACGTTGTATTTTTTTTCGTTTAGCGTTGGCTAATGAGCATTTTCCCTGAAGAGATGTCTTAAACTGGAAATAAAAGGTTCTTCGACAAAAATATGGACTGGCATTTCTTGTTGTTGATGATACCACCCGGCCGCCTGATGCGAACTAAAAGGGAAACCAATAACATAGCTAACCCTATTTATCACGAGCACGACTGCCTTCTTCCCGGATTTGAACTTGGAAACACGACATTAATATAATAAGTTGAACAGGATGCTGTGATCAACAGAAAGTTTGTGTAGTTAAACGTGAAATTTGCCGATTAGAAGAATATGTTACGAGGACGTCTACGCCATTACAGCACGTTTACGTCTGGTGTTTTGTTATTTTGTAGTTTCATAATAAATTAAAAATGGTCAAGCCTAAAAGAGAAAAGAAGAGGAAAAGTTGGCCTAAGTGAAGTTGTTGCTAGAGAATATACTATTCATCTTCATAAGCGTCTTCATGGTGTTGGTTTTAAAGGATTGCGAAAAAGCAGAACTTTTGTGTTATCAAGAAAATTAAAGATTTTTAGATATGTGAAACTTTCCTGTGAAATATGCTCAAGAGTAACTGTAAGTTGGTATTTTTATTTATTGGTATCTTTATATGTTGATATTTATTAGTTTATGTTATATTTAAAATGTTTTATTTATTTAATAGTCTACCTTGAAATTTAAAGGTTTTATATACTATGTTATACTGATTAAAATTTTGTTTTTAAAATTTATTTCTGTTGCAAATATTTAAGTGTTGTTAAGGTTAATTAATTTATTTGATGATTTCGTGTGATACGTCATTGTAATATTATAGACAGCGGTATAATTTATATTTTCATGTTTTAAGAACAGATATTCTTAAAAGAAAAATTCTATTATTTTTAATATGTTACTAAGATCTGATCTGTATTTTATAAAGAGACAATTTTTATCCTAAGGGAACATTCCTGGCACCATGCCAAACCTAAGCTACAAAACAGCTATTATGAGGAGAGAGAAAAAAAAAAATCTGTATGTTGAATAATAAGTGACTGGTGGTTTGAATTGTAGTAAATTAATGAGCCACTGAAAGATTATTTATGATGTAAATATGTAAATAGAGTGTTAGTATTTTATTGTTTATTTAAACTGTGAATATATAAAATTAAATTTAGTATGTTATTGTTTATTTTCATTTAATGTAGGATTTATGATGCATTTACCAACTTGCTAAAATATTTAATATAGAAAATTTGAAAATTTTTGATGGTGTTATAATATTAATAAAGTGTTTAAAATAAATGCTAGGTCAGGTAGAAATTAAATTACTAGAACATGTAGACATTTAGCACTATGTTAACCTAGCTGAATTGCTCTATTAGGTAATTTGAATTTTAATAATCTTAAGCTCACCAATGGGGAATTTTTTTTACACCTCATTTGTCCATAGCTTAGGTAAAAATAAGTTCATTATTTACCAAGTCCTTAAATTTACTAGAATTGAATACTCAGAATAATTATGATGTGATGATAGAATTAATACGTGATGACGATCAATATGAAGATAAAGTCATGTTTTCCTTGATGACAAATAATAAAAATATTTAGAAGAGAAATTGGAAAATGTAGGTAAGTTGCATTCAAAAAATTCATAGGGTATGTAATAAAATTTTGTTGATGATGTTGCTCTTCTTGTTCTTTTTGCTGATGATACAATTGTTATTATTATTATTACTATGATAAAAAAAAATTTATTCTAAGGTAGTTAATGCTTAATTTGGATTCACAAATTCTTATAATTCTTAAAAATTCAATAGGAAAGGTTTGAATTCAGTTATGTTTCTGTCAGAAGGGTATATATGGTCTTAATTTGGAGACATGGAACAATTCGCAACCATATTTTTCACCAAATAATTTCAGACTATTTCATGAGCAACCCAAACAACAATCAAATCCAACACAGACATCACAATCACCATCACAAAATCAAACTAAAGTAAAAACAATAGAGTAAATTCTAATTATTTAAATATCTCTTATTACAATAATTTTCAACATTATCAGGTATGTTCTTGGTGCGCAACGAGAATATTACTTGTTTTTGAGAGTTTTTGAGGTTGAGTAGACACCTTATGCAGGCATAAGATGTGTATTTTGATTTTAGGAATTGTCAAATTGATGTTGAAAAATGAAATTAAATGTTTTAATTCTATATCAAAATAAACTATTTTTACTTTATTTACTTTTTCTTAAACCAATTGTTTCAAAAATTTAATATTATGTTATTTACTTCAATAGATAATCAAATAGTAACCGTTTATAAGTATTTCTATAATTATATAAATGATTGGATAGTGATGATGTGATTTTACAGTGATTGTTTTGGTGTGACAATAGAAAATTAAGTATCTAAACTAATTGCCTTTGTATTCCATTTCTCAGCTAAAATTAACATCTTTTATTTGTTATTTATTGTCTTTATTTATTCTAAGTTTGCCAAAAAAACAACTCTCTGCATTTAGGATATGAATACTTATAACTTATCAGTATAATTTTGTAAAAGGGTATCGGAGGAAAAAATTATTGTAAGGAACTAATGGTTGAGAGTTCAATTTCTAAATATTTAGATTTAAATTTATTTGGATTTTGAAATTATTATATATATATATTTTTTGTATACTTTCGACTGGCAAAAGTACTTTCTTATATAATTAAAAAAAATAAGAAATTTATTTATTTGCTATGTAATTATTTTATCCTCAACCAATATTTTTCCTAACAATAAATAAACAAACTCTGATATTTTCTTAAATTATACTGATGTTATTATATTATTATTTCTACTATTGAATTATATTATGAATTACTACATATGTTGAGAAGTATTAGTTATATTGAAAGTTATTATTGTTATGTTTATGAATTGAATTTTATTATAGCATTTATTTATATTATTGAAGAGTTATATTATTTATTAGTGAAAAAATGTTTGACAAATATTAGTTAAAGATGGTGGGATCCCAACAGAAATATAACAAATCCCACAGGAATATAACAAAGATAACATATTCCAAGTACAATAAACGACCAAGAGATAATTTGACTTGTTTATTATGTGAGAAAATTAATGTGATACTTAAGAGAAGATGTTGTGACAAGTGCTAGCATTATAAGGTCATTATAAAGTATTGGTAAGAATGACTACAGTTTTAAAATTTTGATGGAGTAATGTCTTTATTTTCAGCCTTTACATAAAAACTGTATTTTTAAGAAAGGGACTGCAGTAACCATTTTTTAAAAAAAAACAAAATGAGGACTTATCACGATCCAAGAAAGAGACTGAAATAAAACAGTTGGATCTAATGAACTCAAATTTGAATTAAGTCGAATTTTTTTTAAAAACTTTGTTTTAACAATTTGCTAGTGACTACTTATTCTAAAGCTTGTGAACTTGGTAAAAGCAAAATTCTGTTACTATTATTATCCTGTTTTTCCTGTTTATTAATATTTATTATTTATTGTTATTGTATTTTTCTTGTGCACTTACAAATGGTAAGTGAGATTGTAACCATTTCTTGTATTATTATTACAGGGGAAATGCTCGTAGCTTTATTTTTATTTATCTATTAATTTTAATTGATTACTATTATTTTATTTTTGTTTTTGTTTTTGTCTTCCAGTTCTTCAGAAATTCCCCATCTCCTTGCTGGCAGTCTCTAAATTTATACTAGTCAAAATTCAAATTTCTAAAGTATTAAATTTATATTGTCTGAATTTATAGTTACTTAACTATTAATTTCATCCAAAATCTTTAAGGAGGGGGGATAATATTACAAAATTTAAATTTTTTCCGCAATTATTCTATAAAATTTGTCCATTCAATAATATTCGGTATATAACCCAGCTTATTAAAATAATTCTCATTCTTAAAATAGCCTTTTACTATCCATATGTAAAGCCAATTATTCCTAATCCACTTAATAATATTTATTCGAATGTAGTTATTCTAAAAATGGCGATAGCTTTTTTAATTTATTCTTTAAATAGAACATCTTTATTTTAATCCATTATTAAAATTCATTAGTATTATTCCCGTGTGGTCAAATTGCTATAACTTCTTTATTTAAATGCTAAAATATCGTATCTCTTAAAATATTCCGCTCAAAAAACCTTATTTCATAAAGTTATCCTATTATTAAATATCAAATGTCTATTAAAATATTTCCGAAGAACTTTAATTCTTTCTTTTTTTTTTTCCCTTTTATAAAGATTCATTTTCTTTTCTTCTTATTATTTTTATTACGTATTAAATTCGAAGTTTAGCTACAGCCTCAAAAACAGATAAGCTCGTTTGTTGATATGACAGGCATCTGGTATGAGATTATGGAATATTCTGGAAGGGCGTAGAAAATTTTTGCATTTTACAACAAAATAAATCCACCGGAAATATTGATAAAGTTCCAAAAGAGACCTTTTGATTCGATAGAAGTGGGTCACGTGACGTATTCTGTATTATTACGCAAGCTAGTTTAAAAACACGATCATCCTGATTCGGAGAGGATTTTTTCGACGCTGGTGTTTGCTAAAAGAATCGGGACGGATTCTAGAAAATAATGGAACGTTGTATTTTTTTTCGTTTAGCGTTGGCTAATGAGCATTTTCCCTGAAGAGATGTCTTAAACTGGAAATAAAAGGTTCTTCGACAAAAATATGGACTGACATTTCTTGTTGTTGATGATACCACCCGGCCGCCTGATGCGAACTAAAAGGGAAACCAATAACATAGCTAACCCTATTTATCACGAGCACGACTGCCTTCTTCCCGGATTTGAACTTGGAAACACGACATATATATATATATATATATATATATATATATATATATATATATATATATATATATATATATATATATATATATATATATATATATATAGGCTACTGTTCTTATAGATAAGCACCCCCCATATAGTGAGTTGAAAGAATTTATCGATTGCATTACCTTTTTAAAACCACTTTCCCTCCCTCTTAGAACCCGCTCAAGGAGAGATTCTTCTTTGTGTTTAAAAAAGAATTCAAGGGTACTGAAAATTTTGCATGCATTTTTTAAACAAATATCAATTTTCTACAACTTCGATTTATTTCTTTTACTGTTTGGTAAGTAACAAATTGGTATTTATTAGTATACTGTATACATTGCATGTATTAGTAATGCATAAACATTGTTTTTTTTTTCGTGTTTTGACGTTAACCCGCATTCATCATTTTTTTTTTCACCCACCCCTTGAAAAACGATGGATCGAGGTTCTACAGTATTAAGAAAAAAAAACTCTTAAGTTAAAAAATAAAAATACTTTCAAATCATTTAATAGAAAATTTATCACTACAACACATAAAAATTTCTTCAACATGTTTCCGTAGCGCAGTGGTTATCACGTGCGCCTCACGGCAGTGGCTTCTGTTCTTTTTCTGAGGAGAACAGAAATGTGTCTTTAAGCTATTAATGCTTAAATTGCTTCGTCATTCTGGGCAGAGAAACATAACCAGGAACCACCCCAATCCCCTTCCCTTGCGGAATGCTAATTAATTTCGACTTTGACAGGTGAATTCTGCCACTTGCAGCTATTCAAGCGCATTCCACCCCAAGAAAACTACGACTGGCTCCCAGATGATCTTGCTTACAGGTCAGTTTACAAAAATAACGGAAAAGAGAAATCATTAGAAAAAGGAAACTTTCAAAAATAAAAAGCAGTCTTCTTTGAAAATGTTTTTTTTTTTTTTTTTTTTTTTTTTTTCTGACAAAGTCTTCTGGATATGAGCTTATCTTTTTCTGCTAATTGTCAAAAGTGTTAGAGTAAAAAAAACTGCCGAAAATGAAAAACCAGAAAAGTTATGTTTATCTAAATAAGACCGCAGCATGGAGACAATACAATCGGTCATTCAATAATTATATTATTAAGCTACTCTAAGTGGAATATTTAATAGATAAAAATAAAGCAAACCAGACATATTTTAAGTAGCTTGATCCATTTATTATTTATTTCATTTAAACGAGTACTTTTCCTTCAAAGACCCAAGTGCAACATAGTAGAATATTTAGAGTTGCAATGCATGTTGAAATCTTTGAAAGTCGTCAACTCTTCAAATTGCGAAATATATTGGTCCCTAAACTCAGAACGGTGGAACCAGGGCCCGACTAGCCTTACATGGCGCCCTGGTGCGTGAGGCAAAGTAGGGATTCAGTTGGGGCCCCTATAATATGCTTGTATTCACAATTTCTACTCGTAACAAAAACAACAACAACAAAAAATGAATTTTGTGTTTAGGGGGGCCCATTTCAGAGTTGGGAACCCTGAACAACTCCCTTGTTTGCCCTTGCGATAATAAGGTTCTGAGCAGAATTAGTGTTTCTTTCAGGCACATCTCATAGGAGGCAGGGCCTCTCCGGCATAAATACCCCCCCCCCCCGTTCCTGTGAAATTATCGAGCAACAGTACAATTAATGAACTCCATTTCACATCTTTAGTTTATTTTTCTTTTAGTGCATAATTATTACACGCGACTTGGAATAATTAAACACTAACAGAAAAAGAAACAAATGGGTAAATGTGATCGAAATAAATTTCATTAAAAAAAAAAAAAAAAAAAAGGTCATTCTTTTTATAACGTAAAAATGTACCGTTCTATTTTTCACGTTTTTTTTTTTTTTTAAATCAACCGGTCCGATAGTGAGCAAAGCCCGCTATTATACTCTGTCATAATAATATCTGTCATGTAGACTAAATGCGGTATTAAAAAAAAAATCACTTTCAAAATTAAACATGTTGTATAGAGACCTTCAAAATGTTAGACGTCAGATTAATTTTCTTTTTAATTCTCTAATGTTCTCTCTAATAATGTAACTCTCTAATTTTCTTTTTAATTCTCTCTTTTGAAGCTGCTCTCTGTATTTACACATACTCATACTCCTTGTATTATTGAGAAATGATTAAAAATTTCTGTTTTATTACCAATATGACGTCATATTAATCTTTTTTTTTTTTCAATTGGTGAAACTTTTTATTTTATTTTCATTTTTTACGTGGAAATCTTTCAATAGAAAATTAATTATTGTAGAAATAATTTTATTGTGGATTTTTAATTGTTGGCAACTGCTATAACGAAAAATGTTTAAATTTAATTTGAAAAGGCTGTTAGATTTTTGGTTTTTTATCTCTCTATATTAAAATAATAAGATTTTTTCAAATTTTATTATTTTGAGCTTCATAGCAGGTATTCGGCTATAAGTACACAAAATTTCATGACTGTAAATTATATAGTTTCTGAGAACCAGCTCTGTGATAGACAGACAACGAAGCGGGGCTAATAGGGTTTCGTGAGATGAACGAAATCCTAAAAAAGGATTTTTCGTCAGGTGTTTAGGTGCATCTCCAATTTTTGAACCTCCCGTGATAGATCCTTTTCAGTTCTGTTTTCATGTACATATTTTTAAATATCATCTTAAACGAGGGGATTCAGGTCTCCCCTGTAGAAAACAAAAATTAAACTATTCCTATTCTTGCTACGGGCACACATATTTTCCAAAAGCTGCTCCTTCAGGAATTTTGTTCATCCAGCACCCATGCTATATTCTTTAAATTAGTGCCCTTCGTGGGGGTCTTTCTAAGAGAACCTAACCCGTATTTACGCATGGATAAATCCACGACTCGAAGAAAACCACGAAAACTCCGAAGGATTAGGCCGACGGGCGCGATTGGGATCGAACCCAGCACCTCCCGTCTACCAGCTTCGAGAGCAGAACCTCTCAGCCACTGGGAAACACTTACTGGAAAGCTTTCACCAGTAAAAATAACGTCATAAAAATATAATTGCATTATAATGACACACTGTTTCATACATCATTAGGGATTAATTAATAGTGAAATATAGTCTTTGGACTATTGCATAAGAAGTATTTCGCAATAATGGAATTCAAATAACTAAAAATTTTAGCAAATATAAATTTTAAAAAAAACTGCTAGATATTTAACCAATATTACATTTTTTTTAAGAGATTTTTCTGGAATCCGATTATGTATTTAATACTGACAAGGAGAGTGCCAAGCTTGGTAATCACAGATTTTGATTATTTTTATATATGTTGTAGGGTAGAAGCCCCTTAGTCTCAGGTTTAATGGATTTTACACAACGCTCCTTAATTCTCGAGAAATGGGGGGTCTAATATTATAACACAACTTAAATACTTACTTTGTAACGAAATAACTACGTTGGTCATAGCTCAGTTGGTATGGCGTCTGCTTGTTGTTCCGAGGGCCCGGGTTCGATGCCGGAATGCGCTAAGTTTATTTTTCTCATTTTTTAAATAAATGTACTTGTAATTATAATTTAATAATCTCAATAAAAAATTTTGTTAACATAATTAAATTTTAATCAAGCATTTTTGATTTTTTTAAAAATCACTTTTAAAATGTATTCCATATTATGCTTTATCAATGCAACGATATTGAACAATTATATCAATTCGTGATTGTAAAGAAACATCATTTATAAAGTCGATGCGATGATAATACCACTCTGTTTTAAAAAGTATGAAGCATAATTATATTAAAATTTAGCATAATAATTAAATTACAACATATTTATGTTTATTTTATTGTAACTAGAGGGCGCCACGACATACTTTGGTTATTTATTTATTTTTTAGTTTGGTGCAGTTAAGTGGTTTTTGTTTTCAATCTTTATCGCACAAGTGCGTATCATTCTATAACAGCTTATGATCGTATAAAAATGGAAGAAGCAAGCCGTAGTTCACAAGAAGATCAATCTGAAGTGTCGGGATTCGATGAAAATCAGAAAAATGATGTCACAAATGCGTTGAAATATTGTAAAATTTTATTGCAAAACAATGGATTTTTAACAAATAATCCAGCATCTGAAATATCTTCGTTTTCTATTGTGATGGGAGAAGAATTCTATAATTCAATAGTAAATATGATGATTTTTTAACGATTTTTGAATTTTACTAGTCAATAATGGATCCAAATTTTTTAAAGCTCTTTAAATGATGAGAAATGTTTAATAATGGTTTAAAAATCAAAAATGCTAAATTAAAATTTAATTATGTTAACAAAAATTTTTATTGAGATTGTTAAATTATAATTACAAGTATATTTATTAAAAAAAAATGAGAAAAACAAACTTAGCGCGTTCCGGTATCGAACCCGGGACCTCGAAACAACAAGCAGACGGCATGCCAACTGAGCCACAACCAAGGTAGTTACTTTGTTACAAAGTAAGTATTTAAGTTGTGTTATAATATTAGACCCCCCATTTCTCGAGAACTAAGGAGCGTTGTATAAAATCCATTGAACCCGAGACTAAGGGGCTTCTACCCTACAACATACATAAAAATAATCAAAATCTGTGATTACCAAGCTTGGCACTCTCCTTGTGAGTCAAACTTTCTTTAATCCAGAAGAAATTTCTGTTCGACACACTAAGATTCTTCATTCTTTTGTGAAATAACTTGCACCATGAGCGCTAGAAGAACGAAATCGACATAGGTGTAAAATAATTTTGAGCTAAATCTTCTTTTAATATATACAGATTTATGCCCAAGCGCAATTTTTCGTTTTTTTTTTTTTTTTTTTTTTTTTTTTAATTATTCAAGATGGATTTTTTTTTTTCGAAAACCAGGAAGGGACAAAGAACTTGCCATGTCCCCCTCCTTTGCCGGCGACCATGACATGCAATTTATTACTTGAAAATCTAAATAAATAGAGTTGAATAGAATTACTTTACTTTGATTTCTTATTAACAGGTGATCTCACGTAATAAATAAATGAACATGAGCTAGACACTGTGGAATTGTGAAATTGGACGATTTTTAATTCATTCTTTTTGTCTATAAATTTTATTTTGTAATCGTCTTGAGAAAATCTTTCATTTAATACATTTATTGTTAAATAATACCTTTTCTTTTTTTCTTTCTTTTTTTGTCTTTAGTGTCCATTATGTTGATTTTTTTCATGATGTCTTTTACAAATAAATACCCTATGATTTAACTGGATTTATAATGACACTTTTTTTATCCAATTTCGGAGCGGCGGTAAGGCATAAATTCAGACAAAGTGAAACCATGGTAATAGAATACCTATCTATATCTATTTATATCTCCCTGAGTGAAACATATAGCTTTCTTTGTAGTGGATTGTTTTTTCCGGGGACGCTGATATATATCCCCAGTATATCTGCCCCCATACGTCACAGCAGAAGGGGATACATATCCAGGTTCACTTTCTTCGAGAGTCGGATATCCGACCCCAGTATATCTGCCCCCATATCAGAAGGGGCCATATATCAAAAACTAGTTCGTGTTACTTTCGTCGAGGCCTGGATAACCGTCCCCTGTATGCCTCCGTACGTCATCTTGATGTCATAGCAGAAGGGGACATTTATCAAGGGGTAACATATCCGATGCTTGGACGTTTTACTTTTGAGTAGAGCATTGGATATCCGACCCCTGTATATCTGCCCCCATACGTCATCTTGATGCCACAGCAGAGGGGACACATATCCAGTGCTAGAACATTTTCACGCTCGTCGAGAGTTGGATATCCGACCCCTGTATATGTATCCCCTTTTACAGAAATCCGTAGACGTCATTCAGATTATAACACACCAATTAGATACATATATATACATAATTGAAACAATATAAATATTGTTTGAATTATGTATTGTTACATTTAATAACAATACATAATTGAATTTTGTTATATATAATATATGTATTATGTTTCAATGTATTGAATACAATATATCTATTCAAATTTGTAATGCAAAAAGTATTTTTTTTAATCATTTTTTCCCATTTTAAAATAAGTTATAGTAAGATGGCTAGAAATTATTTTCAAATAAAAAACTATATATATTATTGCTGATTTTCCATCTGTGCCTAATTCCTGTTGATAGCACATACGAACAAAACAATAACGAAAAATAATGTCGATTGCACAGATTATAAAACACTTTCCAACTATTTTTACTTATTGCATTTATCCACCTTCAGTTTTTCGAAATATATTGTGTACTTTCATTAAATACTAAAGATTAAGTAAATTTATTTTAATTTGTTCGAGAAAAACATGATCAAAATGCACTTCAAATAAATTCTGCCACTAGACCGTAATGTATCCAAATTCTTTTGTGTATTCCATGTAAAAACTATAAATGCCAGATATAGCATTTTTGTTAAAAAGGAACATACTGTATAGTATTTCTTACTACCCTTCTCAAATCAAAGGGATGTACTTACTGACATATTTCTGAAATCATTTTTGTCCTGAAACGCATGAAATTGGCAGGTGTTGTTATTCAGAAACTATGTAATCAAAAGACGTTTTCCCTTTTTTTGGTAAAGACAGAAGAACTTTCTTGAAATGCTGTCAAAGTCGGCGTTTAAACCGAATTCCCTACACGGAAGCGCGAGAAAGGGGAAATACTTGTCACGTGAAAACAATTGCTTATCACTCGATAGGTAATTTATTTGCCAAACGCTATTCAATTGCAAATCCCTTCAATAATCAGGCTTGCCAATTTTATACCTTTAAATTTAAATATGAGTTAGAAAATGTCTCAGAAAGTTCCACACTGTTGAGCAAGGAATTTGAAAGCTACCTTAATGACATATATCAATTTTGTGGTTTTTATTTGTCAATATTTTCCCGAAAGTTAGAGCACGAATGGACAGATAGTCAAAAAAAAATCATAAAGTCATGCCTCACACATAGATTATTACACACTTTCCAACACGACGAACATATACATTAAGCTACATTTTGCGCTATACCTTTTTTACGCTTGTTTGTTTGTTTAGCCTTGTAAAATGAGTATAAATTCTATACATAAAGTGTTCAATGAGAACAGAGTATAGTATATATGTGCTTAGCTAAAACAACCCGGATAAAAAATAATTCTGCTCGAGTCATGCGCATATACCAGTAACCTCACTGAATGCGAAATTGGAGAATGAAAATTTAAAACTATGCCAGTTTTTATCGAAGGCGGATTGAGCAGGGGAGCGGTTAGGTGTCCTTTGCCCCTTCCTTCCACCCGTCTTCAACCGATATAATATATATTTTTTAAGTGTCCATAGATTGCGAAACGAAATGGTCGAGTTTTGCTATCTTAGTCTCCGCCCCCTCTCCCCGAAAATGTTTCGTATCTGCTGACTCGACGGTCGAACAATAGCGACTTACTTATGTAGCTGCTATGTGCTATATGATTCGGACGAAATTTAGACAGAGAGGAAATTTCTGTGGACCAACTCACAGTGGGTAATTCTAAAAATCTAGGTGGTAAATAATCAGCTTTCAACTTATAGTTAGATACCCTATATATTAAAGTAGGAGGACGATTATGGATGTCTGGACATGAATTTAGTAAGTGAAGTTTATCAGAACAGGAACTCTTACATATCATTACATGTGGCTCACAATTAATTTATTTGCACTTCCATTGATTTTAAAGCATTATCATATACTATCAAAACATGTGGCTTTGATCGCGTAATTGTTGAAGTAATTGTGAAGTGGTATTTGTGTGTCGATTTTCATTAGGAAATTTTATTGCCACAGATAATTAAAAAATTACTAATTAAGTCACATTTTGAGCAAACTTCATTCTTATACTGCATTAGACGAACATGAGACTTAAATGAATGAGAAAAACTAAAATTAATTCCAAATAAATGGTAATTTAGAGTATATATTGAAGGTTTTTCGCTCATTTCATGTTTTATTTGAAATTTCGAATTTTTTGTAACCGTTCTTGAAGAGAATTTACATCTTAAATGTAATCGCCGTGCCAAATTTCAAGCTTCTATTACAACTATGTCGCAGAAATCACAATTTTAGAATGTATTTTGTTCCTGCAGAGTTAAAAAATTCTGAATTTTTAAAAACTTTTCTGTGGATGCATTTATGTCTTTGAAGTAAGAGACATGTAAAATTTCAAGTTTCTATCACTAACAATTTCATATTAATTATAGGTTAGTAGGGCTCCTGTGAAGCTGTGCGGCAGGGGATCTGGGGATAAGGGATCGGGGATATGTGCGGTGGTGGATCGGGGATCTGTGGGGCGGGGGATCGGGGCGTCAACTATAAGACGAGGGGATTATTTCGGATTTTTTTAAATTAATTTTAATTGGGGGACTTAGAAAATTTCGAAGCATTTTTTTTTTCGCGGAGAAATATCTACTAGAATACGATGCGAGTTTCAACGGATTCATTTTAGCGAAATAGAAATTTATTTAATTTTAATTTTAATTGAGGGACTTAGAAATTTTCGAAGCAATTTTTTTTTTTGAACAAGAGTATGCAGTATGAATATTAGAGTTATATAGTAGAAGTGAATGCAAAATAGTATTTAAAATAAATTAAAAATGCTAATTAAAATTACTCATTAAGAGATATGTTAATGAAGGAACTTAAGAATTTAAGCGAGATTATTTTTTCTCAACTAGAATATGCACTTTGAGTATTAGAGTATGTAGAAGTATGGTGGAAGAGAATGAAAAATAGTATTTAAAAATTAATTAAAAATAGTAATTAAGAAATAAATTAAAAATAGTAATTAAGAAATAAATTAAAAATAGTAATTAAGAAATAAATTAAAAATACTAATTAAAAGTTGATCGGTCTTAAAAATTTTTGGGGTAAGAGGTGGGTTTTAATTAAATGAATTCGATACACATTATGCTAAAAATACAGGGCCCCCATAAGGATTATACTGCACTAAATTTAATAGCCCCCCCCTTTTTTTCCCCCAATAGCCCTTCGATATAATTTAGGCTAACAATA
Source organism: Maratus michaelseni (assembly GCA_963931845.1). Classification (NCBI taxonomy): domain Eukaryota; kingdom Metazoa; phylum Arthropoda; class Arachnida; order Araneae; family Salticidae; genus Maratus; species Maratus michaelseni. The sequence goes on from OZ007591.1 coordinate 93,814,039, forward strand.
CGCACTTTGAAAAATACAGAGTGCCCACAAAAAGTATACGAAGAATTTTAACGTTAATGCATAATAGTAAGTAACAATAAATAAATAAGAACGAAAAATGCGTCATAGTATAGTATATGAAACACTTTCCAAATGCAATCGGAATTTTATGTGAAATAAGTAAATAATATAACTTTACTATCTAGTGCAAGTTAGATTTTACTTTCGAATGTTTAAATTTACGTTTGGAGAAGTGAAAATGGATATGAAAGGTAAAAAAAAAGGGTACGAAGAATTCAAATGATAACATAAAATAGTAAGTAAGAAAGTAAACAAGAACGAAAAATGATGCGTATCGGTATAGTTTATGAATCATCTTCCACAATTATCGAAATGATATGTAAATAAAATATAATTTTACCATATAGTGCATTAGTTAATTAAAATAGTTAAAAGTTACAGGGACGCTTCGAAAGAAACTGGAAAAAGTTATAGATATTAACCCCTTCACAAAAATTGGAGAGATCTCCTTTTGAATAAATGGCCTAGGGTCCTTCAAAAAAATCCAATGAATTCACGTTACGGAAACCTTTCATAAAATCAGTTAATTAACCTCCCCCCTTTTTTCCCCATTCGAAGTGAGGACCGACATTACACTATAGGGGCCCTTGACAAAATAATGGGATACGTGCCCTATTTGAATAAAAAGACCCCTTGACAAAAAATCGCAGGAGTCCCCTGTTTGAATAAAAAGCCCTTCACAAAAAATTCGCTCATTATCTATAATAAGGCTTGGAAAGTACTTTGGTATACAATTACTTTGATAGTTAAACGCTATTTTATCGAATATTTGTAGAATTCACCATAGTTTTAAAATTAAATAAAATGCTTACTAATTTCCACGTTTATGTTTTTTGTAACTTGTATAGTAAAGTATAGTAAAATTATACTAAATTGGGTTTTTAGTATTCTGACTTAAAAATTTCTTTTGATTAATGAATAGGATAAATAAATAACTTGCCTGACAAACCTTTTGACTTTGTTTTTATAAAATGTGATACTATTTAGTTTGTCTATTATTTTAAAAAAATGTTTTAAATGTTTAAAATACATTTTTACCATATTAAAACTTATATATAAACGTTTCTTACCTAAAATTTCAACCATGATGTACTGGACTTGACCCAAATTTGAACTTCTGTGGCACTTGTCTTAAAAGGAGTAAACGGTAACGTGTTCGCTTAAATCGCAAGACCATGGGATACTGTGACGTCATTTATAAGGGGTATGGTAGTAGACATAATGTATAGGTATAATTGAAATGAACATGTTTCGTCTAATTGATTTTTAAAATAAAATACAATTTAAATTATTTGTTTTTATAATACATAGTGACTGTATGTCACATGGTCTCTAACGTCAGGGATTTTCCACCACGTGGTAGATTAGTAAGATCACGTGATTTGACGACATCACTGATTGCGATAACACTCTAGATAAGATTCACTGATAAGAACACATTTCAATTAATTTCTTCCAAAGCAAGTTTACGACCTAGTTGTAGGATGCACTCGAGGTAAGTAGATATATAGTAAGTTAGTAGTAATATATTTTTTAAAGTTATTTTTCTTTATGTAGGGGTAGGCAAAAAGGAAAACACAAATTATTGCATTTTAAGTTAAATCTTTAATAATATAAAGACTTCCACCCACAGAAACGCATCCATACTTTTAGTTATTTTCATACAGACTTTAAGATATATGTTCTTTCTTTTACCATAACACATAACATTGTGCGCGGGAGGAGTCGACGGCAGCCGAGTATAACGGTAATCAGACTGAAGCAAAGCCCCACGAGTACATTTCAGGAAAGAAGGGTCACAAGGATGGCCTAACTCCAGAGACTAAGCGTAATCCTTTTGGAGATTCGGACGTAGCGGGCGGTAAATCGTACCCGAATCAAAATACGGAAAAAAAACACGTAAGTTTCTGGTGCAGACGGAGAGGTCTAAGACAGGCACGTCCCATGTCTGAAGCACACACAAAGTGAAACTTCACGGAGACGGGTCGCCCGAAGTTCCTCAGCAGGGGAGTAAACAGAAAGCAACCCAGAGTGCTTGTGAGCGACGTAATGGTTCTGATCAATCCTCTCGAAACAAGGTGAAGCCTCGCAAAGACGGGTAACCCGACGATCCTCAGCTGGGGATTAAGCGGAAAGTGACCAAGAGCGCTAGCAAGTTGCGTAAAAAGAGGAAAAAGAAAAACTCTTAGAGCTCTAAGGACGATCGTGAGGGAAGTAAGAAAGATTCGAGGAAGAGCAAAGTCCAATCTCATGATTCGGACGCGTCTTCCGTAGACGATCTTCCAGAAACCCAGCTAGGTGGATTAATGGCTGATGAGGACGGCTCTTGGTCCAAAGTTGTGTCCAGGAATGCAAGGAAGAAACAGCGGGAGATGGATCGGGTGGGTCGCCCAAAAGGTGCGAATCCCCATCCAAAGGAATCCGCCCAGAAGGGGAAGCAAAAGCCAAAGCCAAGCCTAAAGAGGAACTAGCCCTCATAGTGTGGCCGAAAACACCGGCCACACACTCTGACGTTTCCTCCAATTTCATTCGGACAAAAGTAACTAGCGAAATCGACCCTATCAAGGCCAAAATCAGAATCAGAGGTGTGCGGGATATCTCAGGTTTAGGCATTGTCATTATAACAGACAGTACCACAGATCTCGAGAGGCTGGAGGCCGAAATAGGGAAGACGGAACTAGTGAGCGATCAATCGATTTCGAGACCGCGTCGACGCACCCCGTTTATCATTGTCTTCGGTGTGGACTCGGATCTATCCAATGCTGACGTGATTCCTGCGATCCTGGAGCAGAATGAGATTCTTCAAGGGGCTTCCCTTGAACTCAGAACTTCGTTCACAGGGAAACGCGGTCGTAATCACGTAATAGCGATTGATGAGAGTTCATATGAACGTGTGGAGCGGGTTCGCAAATTGAGTGTGTGTTGGTGACAGGTGGACTTCCGGCCAAATCAGAGGCCTCTGATTTGCTATTGTTGCTGGAAGTACGGCCACACACAGAAGGTGTGCCGAAATGTGTCCCTGTGTGGGAGGTACGGCGTCTCGGATCACACAACCTCAGAATGCAGTGGGGACGCGCTCTGCTGCCAGAACTGCAGAACCAGGAACGAACGGAGACCAAACGGCAAGCAATTGTCGACCAGTCATGCCGCAGGTTCTAATGAGTGTCAAATCCACAAGTTGGAGGTCGAACAATTAAGAACAGCGTCATCATGGGGGTAAACCCGACTTTCGCACATCTTAATTGCCACCTTTCTATGGCGGCCGCAAACCAACTGGCTCAGGATACTCTGTCGCAAGAGACAGACATCGTTTCACTCAATGAACCATACGTCGGCGAGGGCTCCGTCACCGGTACGCCTAGGGACTACGCGCAAGTTCACTCGGCGGGTAACCTTTTTCGGGCGGCCTTCTGGGTTAGTAAGCGAGTGTCCTTCTGCACGGTCTTGAGACACCCGGATGTGGTGGCCATCCCCTGCAAGTGGCCGAGCAGTTGGGTACTGGTAATAACGTGTTACTGTGTCCCTTCTGAAGATATCAACCTCGTTCTCGAACCGTTGGATACGCTGTTGATGCAATACCCGAATGACAACGTCGTTCTGGTTGGAGAATTCAATACAAAGACCACGATTTGGGGCAGCGACCCACGGATTCCAGTGGGCGATCTCTGATTGCCTTCGCCTCGAACGCAAACCTTGAAATCGTTAACGACCCGGACGGTCCTCCCACATTCCTTGGCCTTCAAGGGAAAGGCTGGATCGACGTCCTTCTCGTCCATTTCTGCGCCAGTCGCATTGCGGATTGGAGGATCTCCGACATCTAAAGACTCAGTGACCACCGTCTCATGCTATGGACCTATGAAGGCAGGCTGAGGTCAAGCTAGAGGAACCAACAGACGTTGGTTCCCAAGGGACTTAGTCTTGAATGAGTTCCTCCGTGATCTGCAGACAGCGGATCTGAGATGGTACGATTTCGCCACCCCGGAGGAGGGTGTTGAACACTTGATGTCAACTTTGGTGAAGCTGTGTCAGAAGCACAAACGCCGAAAGCTTGTTCGTCGCAAGGGTGCATGTTGGTGGACAACTGCGTTGACCAGCATCAGATCTCGTTTGCGCACGCTGAAGCGGTTCTACCAGAATAATCTGGAGCCGACTCGGAGAGCGACACTTGGCGCCCTCTGTAAGCGTAAGTGAGCAGAATACAAGAAGTCGATCCTGCGCACAAAACGTGCCTGGTCCAGGAAATTTAATTCCGAAGGACCTGTCACGGATAGGCCAGGCCAAGTAGTTGATGTGGTAAAGGGCAAGTCGAGACAGGAGGCGCCCGTTTTGCTGGTCCTTCCCTCCGGTGAGGAAGTCTCCACCTGGGAGAAATCTCAGTATGCACTTGCTAGACACCATTTCCTACAGGCCGCCGAAACCTCGCGGGTCGAAATCATTAGGACCGGCGAACCGGACTGGTTCACATTGGAAGAGCTGGAGCTTGCAGTCGAATCGCTGCCGCCTAACAAGGCACCCGGCCACGATGGTATCAGTTTAGAGATCGCCCGTAAGGTCCTCCAGTTCCATCCTCAATGGTTACTGGCCTTGTATAACCACTGTTTGAGGAAGTCTTGTTTTCCGCGGACTTGGAAGCGGGTGGTTGCTGTTTACTTTGTCAAATCCGGCAAGGAACCGAGCGACCCAGATTCCTACCGTCCGATTTGTTTACTCCCGACCCTCGGGAAGATTCTAGACAAGTTGTGCGCAGCAAGATTGGCGCTCTATCTAGAGACCAACGGTAAGATCCACCCGCATCAGTACGGCTTTCGCAAGAATGTCAGTACCGTAGAGGCGCAACGAAAGGTGTTGCACTACATAGCCGAATCAAAGAGACGTGAAGCTAACACATGTCTACTTACATTAGACATCAAGAGCGCTTTCAACAGCGTACGGCGAGCCGCTGTCCTCCAATGCTTGAAGGACTACGGCGTTGAGCCGTATCTCCTGGGGATGATCGACAACTAACCGTGGTATCGTTCGATTTCTCCTCCACGACGGGAGCACTACTACAACGTAGGCGTTCCTCAGGGGTCGTGTCTCGGCCCGACTCTCTGGCTGGTTGTAACAAACGTCCTTTTGGACGATTTGGATCGCTTGCCAGTTCCAATTGACGAGAAGTGGGCTGTCCAGACCTTCGCTGATGACGTCTTTGTGGTACCACGTCAAAAGGCGGTCATGAGGTTCGCGACTGTGCTCAGACCGGTTCTCTCGAAGATCCACAGATGGGCGATGGATTTCGTTCTCACTTTCAGTTACGCCAAGTGCTGCCACTCAATCGTTCCTCCCAAGGGCACCTTTCAAGTACCAGCCATCGACGCCCATCCGTATGGCAGGCCACAAGGTAGCACATCGATGGAACATACAGTACTTAGGGTTACGATTGACAACCATCTTAGTTGGATGCCCCACCTGGACCAGGTTCAGGAAAAGGCGTTCAAGGTACTTCACAAGATGAACCGACTTACTGCAGTGAGCTGCGGAATCAAGCCGCACCTCCTCAAGATGCTCTACGCAGTAGTCTGGTACAACGGTAAAGTAGTGTTGAAAAATCGGTCACTAAGCGCGCAGCGGGGTCTACTGCTGTGCGTTACCAAGTGTTACAAGACGGTTTCGACGGATGCTCTAAACGTGTTGACAGGGGTTTTGCCTCTCGACATACGTTCAGAGCTGGACCGAGACTTCAAGTCTCTGGCCCGTTGGAACGCAAGCATTGACGGCACTGGGCTAAACCCCGGAACTGTCGAGCTGTGGAAACCAACTCTCAACAAAGACGACCTTCGGTGGATCCCATGGGACTTAAGACCTCACCCCAAAGACGACGTGTTCCTACTACACGGACGGATCCAAGCAAATGAACGAGACCGTTGGGTGTGCGTTCCTTGCTGTTGTCGAGGGCCTAATCGAACGTGAGAGTCAGTTTCGTCTCACGAATGGTGCAGAAGTATTTGTGGCGGAGGTTCACGCGATAAAAGAAGCAATAACAGACGCCCATCTGCGAGGTCTCAGTGAGCTCGATCTCTACTCAGACTCGAGATCGGTGCTCCAAGCGCTTAATAGCCTGGTGCCAAAACACAAGGCAATTGTTGAGATTAAGGAATTGGTGAAGAAAACTGGAGTCGAGCCTCATCTTCGCTGGGTTCGTGCTCACGTCGGTCACGTATACAATGAACGTGCGGATGCGTTGGCCAAGGCAGCCACGACACGACAAACTGTCGACGTGGAGATCAGGAAAACGCGCCGCCAGGCCAAGAAAATTCTTCTGGGTCGGGCCGTAGCACCTTGGCAAGAAAGATGGACCGATTCTGAGCACGGTCGATCGACGTATGAGGTTTTCCCGCGGGTCCGCACTCGCAGACTGCAGGGAGAATTCTATGTGAACCAGGCCCTTACGGGACATGGCGCCTTCGGCGACTTTCAGAGACGCCTCTTCCGAAACATCTCAGTATATTTCTTCGGAACGCGCGTCAGCACAGTCAGACACTGTCTGTACGAGTGCAACTTCTGGTGGTCCGAGAGAGAAACATTCTTTCCTCGTGACTTCCGGACTCGAACGCTGCATGACTTATGTCTAGACGGTTATTGCCGCAAGGGAGTGAGGCTCATAGTTCAGGACCCCCTTGTTCGGACACTGGACCGCAATCTGGGTCGTCGAAGGGCAGGCCGAAGCGCAAATGCTTTTCGTGGTCGCCCACCACGTTTAAATGCAAATCAACCAGCCCGCGGCATTTGCGGCGCTGGAGGTCATGGTGCATAATTAGTGGGTTAAGAGTCCTACTCGAGAACCCACAGGTAAGGTAAACAGGTAGGTATGATTTCCTTATCTCTATGTGTTGTGTTATGTTTTGCATGCAGTAGTGTATATATGTAGTAGTGCATTTATGTCGTAGTTATATATATGTAGTAGTGCATGAATGTCGTAGTTATATAAATATGGGTATGATCTCCTCGAATGGGGTCGATTGACCACGTCCTAGTTTCGCCTATGGGGTTCTGTCTCGCGGGAAGCTATTCTAGTGGGGGACAACCTTAGCCAAGGCGTGTCTGTGCGACAGGGACTAACTTTCTTCGAAGCCCCGGGTTGGCAAGAAGCACCTTCTGCTCGCCACGTCCGATGAACTAGTCGCTTCCTCCTTCCCTAGGATTTGATAATCGGAAGGCGTGATTACAGTAATGGGTCGTGGGGTGTTTCGGCAATGGCCTACAATCCGGATCCTCTTATGAGGTTCTGGCAACAAGGCCGTCGGGTCGTCTCTGCGTCCGCCCAAGTGTCAGGTGGTGGTGTCCTGCACTTGGGCTCCACCGCAAGTCGCAGCGTCCGCTGAACTTCACTCATTTGGGTTAGGGTGAGAGGCGCAGGTAGGATTCGGCCCCCGTCTTTCCCCAGGCCAAAGACCACCACCTTGGAGGTGTCCGGGTAAACCGGCCCTTCTTGTTCGTGACCTCGTATGGGCTAACCAGAGCCCGGAATCCGCTGTGAACTAGACTGCCTTCGGCAGCCGTAGCTTATCATTACCATAACACATATGGATTTTTTTAAATGTATGTCACGTGACTATCTAAAATTATAATAAATTAATTCGCTAATCACAAATTTTATTTCATAACCAATCACCTATACTAATTTATAATTTTTCAACCATGTACATAACCTATAATTATAAAATTCAAATTTTTTGTTAAGGATTCACCAATAACTCTTGCGATAAAACGTTTGCGAAACTAAAAATTGTATATGATCCGTGTTCAATTTGTAAAAAAGTATTAGGTTAGAAACGCACACGTGACCATAATCACCTGTAAGGTGTATACAGAGGAGCTACACATGTGGAATGTAACTTGAACTATAAATGTAAAACAATCCCTGTTATATTCCATAACTTGAAAAATTATGATAGTCATCATATTATAACAAAGCTAGAAAAATTTAAAGATCTTGAAATCGATGTGATTGCGCGTACGCTGGAAAATTATATTACTTTTAAAATCAGAAAGGCAACATGTCTTATTCATAAGGACTTTTTAGTTTCATTCGTTTGCGTCGGTTTTGAGCCCGCGAACTTGAGCTCGAATTTATTATTTTATTATTGATACGCTAACTATTGGGCTGTCCGTGCCCTGATACTTTCTCACTTTCTTATAAATACTATCTATTACAATCACACTTTTTTCGACTCGTGTTGTATCATTCATAAATTTTTTTTCTTCTAAAAACACCTCGAAGAATACTTTTTAAAGAATGAAATTAAGTTTTAGAGAATTTATAACGGAATCAAAATAATTATAAAGTTTCATTATAAAAAATTTCAGACACATTGTAAAATAATCTTTTATTCTCGAAGAATATTTCTTTCACGAAATAGATTCACTTTTAATTTTTTTTAATCAGGAAAAAAACTAGTTCTATACAAAAAAGAATGTATTTCGAATAGGAATTCCTCTTTAGTACACAATGCTTTAACACATGTACCGAAATTTGTAGAATTTTTCAATGCTGCTATCACTGGATATTAGTTTAAGCTTTTCAGTTTTAAATAGTAGTGAGAATATAAATTGAAAGTGATTGCGTGGTTGTAACCCTAGCAAAATCTAATCATGACTCAATGTTTTTTTTTTATCTTAACCACTGAATCATGATTGCGTACCTTCGAAAGAGTATTTAAAGAAGAGGTAGGCTAATTTCATTAAATCAACTATGCTTCAGACTTTGCTTTTTTGGAAAAGAACTTTTATTATAAGACAAAGCGGTTTTATTTATATCTCTCTATATACTTGCATGTCAGATATTATAGAGTAAAGCGATTTTGTTTATCTCTCTCTATATACATGCGTGTATATCGCATATCTGATTTTATAGGTCAAAGCGAATTTTTTATCTCTCTCTCTCTCTCTCTCTCTCTCTCTATATATATATATATATATATATATATATAATGTATATCGCATGTCTGATATTATAGGGCAAAGCGATTTTATTTATCTCTCTTTATATATATGCATGTCTGATATTATAGGACAAAGCGATTTTATATATATCACTCTACATTTGTATATACCTTTGTGTAATAGGTGTGTGATATTTATTTCAAAATAATTATTAATTATTTTGAAATAAATATCACACACCTATTATACAAAGGTATATACATATACAAAATAGAGTGATATATATAAAATCGCTTTATCCTATAATATCAGATATACATATATAGAAAGAGAGATAAATAATATCACATATACGATATATACGTATATATCTTATATCTATAATCATTTATTTATTATAATAATTTTTTTTCTTGAAATATAAATTTATATATGTATTCCCTTTTAAATGTAAATGCTTTAATGAAAATTACTAAAATATTCTATCTTCTAAAATATTTTAGGTAGCTTTCAATACAAAAAGCTACCTATTGCAGCCGTACGGGAAATCATTTATTTAAAAGTGCTGCGCACATGACGGAAAATCCTCTATTTCCACCTACCGCCGACAGGATGCGCATTCTCATCTAAACGAACCTCCGACACGTGTTCACCGTATAGTAGGCATGAAGCGCATGCGCTGCAAAGTCTTTTAGTTCCATCTTTCACAGGGGAGTCACTCTGTTCAAATAAATCATCTTCCGAACGAAACTCCCACACGTGTCCCCGCTGCCTCCGGTACCATATAGTAGGCGTGACGTGCACGCCAGCAAAATCATTTAGTTCCACTTTCTAACACCAGGGTACGCCATTTGTTAGATTCGAACATCCGACACGGGTACCTGTTGTATCAAGGGAGTTGGATGAACCAACTACCGTCGAAATCGGGCCCATAGAACTCGAGAAAATTATGGGCCCCTGGCGGTGGAAGGTAAAACTAAAGTCTGTAACGCGATCGAAAAGTCGAATTAACCATAGCCCGTCGTGATCGGGCCCGTAGAACCCGAGATAACAAAGCACTGTTAGAGAAAAAAAGCTGGTAGTGTTTCCCGCCAGGGGGCGCTTGATCAAGTGCTCAACAACAATTCATTTATTTTGTTTGTTGGTATGCATCAAGTAAATACGGGTTGTGTACTTTTATTAGGAACATAAATTTAATTTTTACGAAAATCGTTATTTGAAATTTCCGGTATTCTCTATATATAACATTTATAAAACGATACGGGAGAAGCTAAAAATGTTAAATTTCTTAAATGGAATTTGTTTTGTGCAAATCAGAGCAAGGCCTTAACCCCCCACCTACCCAAACCCGCAAATATAACGAATAATTTGTTCAAGGAAATCCTCTTCCCCTACATTAACGGGATCATTAAAAAAAAAGAATTATATTTTTCTGATAGTTAGAACATAACGCTAAAATAGCCGCCAGATGGCACCCCTTCCCATCCTCAAATTCAAATCTATATCTTAATTAGTTATATTTGTTCATTAGTAAAAATTGGCAATTATTTCCTTTCATTTTCGCAAAGTATATGGAGGGATCGCCAGAGAAACGAATATATTTGTAGTTCAGTGTTTAATGTAAGCCGATCCATGTCTGAAACTTTCTCGGATTTTTTTAACGTTGTAAAATGCACATACATGCATACACACATGTATGTGTACATGTGGGGGCATACATGCATACACACATGTATGTGGGCATACATGCATACACACATGTATGTGCACATGTGAGGGCATACATGCATACACACATGTATGTGTACATGTGGGGGCATACATGCATACACACATGTATGTGTACATGTGGGGGCATACATGCATACACACATGTGCATACACATGCATACACACCACCATATTTTTGCAGTTTTTTGTAAAAATTAAGGAAAATTACCGGCCGAATTTTACAAAAATTGCATTATCGGATGTCGAAAATGTTTCTACTTATGATTAAAAATTTCAATCAATATCTTAATTAGTTTTCTTAAAATTCGCTAATTAATAAATAAATTTCAAGTTTGTTCATTTCTACTTGCAAATTGAGAACAGATGTTCTTTTCTTTAGTTATTTTATTAAAAAAGATGGCATTTTCGATGCGATGTTTAATGAGATTCTAATTAATATCGTGGGTAATTATCAATATATTAGAATTCTGAGTCCCAGGTGCATCAGATCAGGCCTTGTACTACATAAATCTAAATTTTCTTATTTCTAGGTGCGCTACATTTCGTTGGCCATCGTAGACAGACAGACACACAGACACACACAGCAATTTTGTTTTATATTAGTACTAGCTACACTCCCGGCATTGCCCGGGCCAAAGATAATAACAATCTCAGAGCAAGGCGTTAACCCCCTCCCTTCCTATACTCGCAAATATAACGAATAATTTGTTCAAGAAAACCACCTTCACCTACATTAACGCGATCATTAAAAAAATAATTAAATTTTTCTGATAATTAGAACATAACGAAGACGCTACGCTAAAATAGCCGGCAGAGAACAACTTTACCCATCCTCAATTTCAGATCTATATCTTAATTAGTTATCTAAATTTTTGTTCATTAGTAAAAATTGGCAATTATTTACTTTCATTTTCGCAAACTAAATGGAGGGATCGGCCAGAGAAATAGATCTCTTCGTAGTTTAGTTTTTAATGAAAGCAGATCCCTGTCTGAAACTCTCTCCGATTTATTTCACTGGCGCCGGCAGATTTTTGGCAGTTTTTTGCATAAATTAACAAAAAATACCGGCCGAATTTTTCAAAAATCGCATAGTCGGATGCAGATTTTTTTTTCTACATATGCTCAGAAATTTTCAAATTGATATCTTAATTAGTTTTCTTAAAATTCGCTAATTCGTAAAATAATTTCGAATTCATTCATTTCCGCTTGCAAATCCCAACAGCAATTCTTTTCTTTAGCCATTTTGATTAAAAAGATGGCATTTTTGATGCGATGTTTAATGAGAATATAATTAATATGATGGGTAATTATCAAAATATTAAAATTCTGAGACTCAGGTACACATGGCCAGACCTTGGGCTATACACACCTAAATTTTCAGACTTCTAGGTGGGCTAGATTTTGCTAGCCATCGCAGACAAACACACACACAGAGCGAAACTTTCTTTTATTAGTATAGAGATATAGATATAGATATAGATATAAATATCTGATATTTGTCATGCTGTAACTCTCTTATTTATGAACCTATTTGGTTGTGACTGAGTATGTGCATAGGCCATACCAAGGTCTCAACCGAGTTCATTGGTCAGCTTCATCCACCATCTTGTTTCAAAATGGCGGCCAGTTAATTTTTTTTAATTTATTAAAAACTCAAAAAGATGAACAAAAAAATTATAAATTTGAAAAATTGTTTCCGTTAAGTGTTAGATTGTGATACAAGGATTACGGATCAGTTTTTGTTTTGGTTTTATCTAAAAAAAAAAAAAAACGGCTGAGATATGGCAGTTTGAAATTCTAGGGAGGCTGACATTTTGAAACAACCTGATTTTTGTTATGCTATAACTCTCGTATTTATGAACCGATACGAATGTGACTGATCATGTGTACAGAACATACCAAAGTTTCGACCGAGTTCGTTGGCCAGCATCATGCGCCATCTAGTTTCAAAGTGGAGGCCAGTTAAAAAATGTAAAAAGATGTTCTAAAAGATGTAAAATAAAATTATAAATTTCAAAAGTTGTTTCCGTGAACTGTTAGATCATGATACATGGATTCCGGAGCATATTTTGTTTTGGCTTTATCTTAAAAAACGGCTGCGATATAGCTGTTTGAAATTCTATGGAATATGGAAGCTACCTTTTCCCCCCGGTGCAGGCCGGAATGACTTTTTTGAATACTTTTTTCACATTTGATATGAAAATTATAAGTTTTGATTTGACTAAGGGATTTACAGAAATATTTATTTTAAAAAAATTGCTAATTTTTTAAAGAACAAATGTCTATTTTTTATGAGTACAGAAACTATGTAATCGAATGATGTTTTATCTTTTTTTTGGTAAAGACTGAAATTTCTTTCAGAATATACTTTGAAAGTTGGCGTTTTGAATCGAATTTCCGGACGCGGCAGCGAGGGAAAGGGGAAAAAGTGGTCGTCACGTGACAACAATCATTTGTAACTTGATAAATAATTTATTTATCACAAATGTAGTACTCAATCCAATTTCCATCGTTTTTATAGTCAGGCTTGCAAATTTTATGCGTTTAGGTTTAAAAATGTGTTAAAAAAAGTAGTCAGAAAGTTTCAAGTTGTTCAGGAGGGAATTTGAGAACAACCTTAAATTTTCACTTAATAGTTAGTGAATTTCATACACTTTAGTTTTTCGTGTCCCTGGTAGTCGCCGGACCACGCAGTTTCTGAGGCCATTTCAAGAAAGTATATAGCGTAAAATGTAGATATAAAAATATATAGCGTAAACTGTTGCTTAATGTATATGTTCGTCGTGTTGGAAAGGGTGTAATAATGTATGTGTGAGGCATGTCTTTATAATTTTGTTTTGACTGTCTGTCCGTTCGTGCTCTAACTTTCGGGAAAATATTGACAAATAAAAACCACAAAATTGATATATGTCATTAAGGTAGCTTTCAAATTCCTTGCTCAACAATGAGGAACTTTCTGAGACATTTTCTAACTCATATTTAAATTTAAATGTATAAAATTGGTAAGCCTGATTATTGAAGGGATTTGCAATCGAATAGCGTTTGGCAAATAAATTACCTATCGAGTGATAAGCGATTGTTTTCACGTGACAAGCATTTCCCCTTTCTCGCGCTTCCGTGTAGGGAATTCGGTTTAAACGCCGACTTTGACAGCATTTCAAGAAAGTTCTTCTGTCTTTACCAAAAAAATGGAAAATGTCTTTTGATTACATAGTTTCTGACTAACAACACCTGCCAATTTCATGCGTTTCTGGACAAAAATGATTTCAGAAATGTGTCAGTAAGCACATCCCTTTGATTTGAAAAGGGTCGTAAGAAATGCTATACAGCAAGTCCCTTATAAAAAAATGCTATATCTAGCATTTATAGTTTTTACACGAGGTACACAAAAGAATTCGGACACATTACATTACGGTCTAGTGGCAGAATTTATTTGAAGTATATTTTGATCATGTTTTTCTTGAACAAATTCAAAGAAAGTTATTTAATCTTTAACATTGCATGAAAGTTCAGAATATATTTCGAAAAACTGAAGGTGGATAAATGCAATAAGTAAAAATAGTTGGAAGGTGTTTTATAATCTGTGCAATCGACATTATTTTTCGTTATTGTTTTGTTCGTATGTGCTATCAACAGGAATTAGGCACAGATGGAAAATCAGCAATAATATATATATTTTTTCATTTGAAAATAATTTCTAGCCATCTAACTATAACTCGTTTTTAAAAAAGGAAAAAATTATTTAAAAGATATACTTTTTACATTACAAATTTCAATAGATATATGGTATTCAATACATTGAAACCTAATACATATATTATATATAACAAAATTCAATTATGTAATGTTATTAAATATAACAATACATAATTCAAACAATATTTATATTGTTTCAATTATGTATATATATATGTATCTAATTGGTGTGTTATAATCTGAATGACGTCTACCGATTTCTAGATAAATAAGGACGTATATTAGTTCACGGCCAAAATAAAAACTGTACGTAACAGGGGATACATATACAGGGGTCGGATATCCAACTCTCGACGAGCGTGAAAATATTCTAGCACTGGATATGTGTCCCCTCTGCTGTGGCTTCAAGATGATGTATGGGGGCAGATATCCAGGGGTCGGATATCCAATGCTCCTCTCAAAAGTAAAACGTCCAAGCATCGGATATGTTACCCCTTGATATATGTCCCCTTCTGCTATGACGTCAAGATGAAGTACGGGGGCAAATATACAGGGGACGGTTATCCAGGTCTCGACGAAAGTAACACGAACTAGTTTTTGATATATGGCCCCTTCTGATATGGGGGCAGATATACTGGGGTCGGATATCCGACTCTCGAAGAAAGTGAACCTGGATATGTATCCCCTTCTGCTGTGACCTAAATGCGACGTATGGGGGCAGATATACTGGGGATAGATATCAGGCGACTCGTTTTTTCCTAGCGTGGACGCTAGTAGAACGAAATCTAGGAAGCTTTTTTTTTTTGGGGGGGGGGGGGAGACATTTTGTGTTAACTGTACTCCTTATTATTCTAATTATAAATAAACCTCTTACTCTCAACCATAGTTTTTTCTTAATGTTTAACTATTTTAGGTTACTTAAAAAAATACTTTATTAGGTTTTTTATTATTATTCTTTGTTAAAAGTCATCACAGATAAAGAAAATTTTATTTTCAAGGAAGAGAAAGAGAGCCATTTCAAAAATGAAACTAAAGAATAAAAACACTTATATGTTTCCGTGATGAGCTGAAGAGAAAACTGGGTTTTTCAATTTCTCGAAAGTTTTCACCAGGAAAAATTAACTATTTTCGCAAATAGATATTTACATTTGAAATTTATTCGTGCTCCTTTTGTATTAAATAACGACACAAGATTGCAGTTTTCATTTTACATAGATGCTACTTACTAATGGTTCTGCTTCTTTAATTGTAGAAATATGGCAAACAGTATTCTTCTAACAAAGTTTCTTCTTTTAATTAATTAACTTATTGTTATTTTCGTCCAATACTATGAGCAGGGGTCGGAAGTAGCGAAACTACAGTAGTCGCTACTTTTTACAGTAGTTTGTAGTGTATCGCGCTACATTTTGGACAATGTAGTGTAGCGAGTAGCGCGATACAAAAAATCAGTTTATAGCGAGAATCGACGCTACATTTAACGCTACTTTATGAAAAAAATTTGCCACTCTGAAAATCGAGTGGTCGAAACTTTCATCTTTTGTGCAAAATTAGTTCTGCTCATTAATTTGTGAAACTCAGCGGTAAATCTCAGCTGCAGTGTACAGCATTGCATAAAGTCATAGATTTTTCCCATTCACACTTGCTGCTAAAATCAAGTACTAACCCACCAATGGAATTAATTTTTTGCTGACAACATTTGTCTATTTACTCGTTATTAGGTTTCCATGTTTCAACGCCAGGTTTCTTATTATTTGGAATTGCTTTATTTACAAATTTATTTATTGTTAGCATTTAGAGTTGTTTTTCTGTAACTTTCTAGATTATGCTACCTCTCTTAATTTTGCTACAAATTTGTAATGTGTACAAACTAACATTTTGGAGGCAAACAGAAAACATTTTCTTATATCTTATCTTTCCTAATTTTTTAATGTCCTCAGTTATGTCGCATTTATTTAATTGCATCCCGACAGTTGCAATATAACGAGGGATCGCTTTATTATTTAATCGTGCCTTCAATTTCTAGTGTAAATTGAACCCTTTGGCAAAATCTGAAAGTAGCAAAGTAGTGACTACTTTTGAAAAGTAGTTTGTAGTCGCTACTTTTTAATATAAGTAGTTGTAGTTGTAGTTAACTACATTTTCCATAAAGTATTTGTAGTTGTAGTTCGCTACAATAAAAAAGTAGTTTTTCCGACCCCTGACTATGCGTTATGTCTTGTGCTTCACTCTTGGGATCGTAATGTTACACTAATAATCACTGTAAAATTCAAATTTCCATTATGAGATTTGATTTTACAATTTAACAAATACAGACTCAAAGATGGGATTAAATTTGAAAACTTTTATGTTTTTTGAACCGCTTTAAATTAATATCTTAAATAATTAATGATAGCAAGTATAAAAGTTACGAATGTTTAAAAAAATTAAGAATATAAATAAAGCAATTTTCCTTGTGAGGGAGGGGGTGCCAGATGAGTGCTCGCACGGGCGCCAAAATGCTCTTGGGTTGACCCTGCGCCCCCCCCCCCTCCTCCCGAACTCAAAGAGTAAAAAATAAATGAATCGTATAAAGCGGTAGAGTGGGGAAAGGTACCAGGGGAAAAATAGGGCCTTAAAAATGCATCTATTAACAGTGATTTGAAAAACATACTAAAATAATAATAGTAATAATAAACCACATTATTAAGAGTAATTGTGGGTATTTTTTAAGGAGAGATGAAGTGATTTAGTACATTGCGAAGATTTTTCATTTTCTGGACTTTTCAGGGTACGGAAGGGGCAGAGGTAAAGTGATCACAGAAAAGTTATGAGGTAAATTTTCAGATTTTACTCACGAACATCAGATTTTGGTATTATACTGAAAGAAATGTAAAAGAAAAAATGCTTTTATATCCTCCATATCCTCCATTAGTATTATTTTTTTAAAATATGATATATTTATGTTTTAAGATAGTTGATAAATTATTACTCTATTTGTTATCTGAAAATGAGTTAACACATTCAATGTTTTTTTCCCTAAGGAATTCATCTTTTCCATTGAAAGAGGGGAATGGGTTATTGTTCTTTTAAAATCTTTTTCAAAGTATGCTACTCAGAATAATCAATTATTTCTTTATAATTATTAGGATACTTACTTACGGCTTTTTCTCTGTTTATATTTAGTGATATTTGTGGTACTACAATGTAAAGAGTCAACTCTAGGGGTTTTATTCTATTTCTAAAATATTCAGTCATGAGCAAATGAAAAAATTTTGTGATTGAGTCTGAAAATAGGAGTTTTGTATTAAAATCGAAATCGTAATTATCCGGCAAATTCCGAAGCCATCTATATTCGTAAATGCACGAAAATTTCAGATATTCTTATTCAAATACAAAAAAATCGAAGAATACTTACTTTTTTTATTATTATTATTTAAGTAAAAACAAAGAATTTTTTAAAAAATATTCTCGAAAATGGCGTTTGAAACACATTTTCGAGACACAGTTGTCAGGGAAAGAATATTATCATCCAGAGTTCGATTATAACTCAACATTTAATTTATTTTACGTGGTTCTTAACGCAATTGTGGTTTTAAACATATTGGCATAAAACTGGCAGGCCTGACTATAGAAGTGATTTGGAATTGAACTGAGTTTTCCGTTCTTTTTATTAATAAATTACTTATCGAGTTATAAGCAACTCGTATCACGTGAAAACACGATTTTTCCCATTCTCGCTCAGCTGCCTCGGAAATTCGATTCAAGACGCCGACTTTGACAGTATTTTCTGAAAGATCTTCTGCCTTTGCCAAAAAATGGAAAAGTCTTTCAATTACATAGTTTCTGAATAAGCACACTTGCGTTTCCGAACAAAAATGAATTAAAAAGCTGAAAGGTTAAAACCAGAGAGGGGACTGACTGATTTCTGATTTTTTTTTATTATTATTCATTTTTGTTCTCAAACGCATGAAATTGGCAGGTACTCGTATAAAAACTATGTAATCGAACATTTCTCCGTTTTTCTTTCAAGGTAGAAAACCTTTCAGATCTTCCAGAAAATGCTGTCAAAGTTGGCGTTTTGTACCGAATTTCTGGTTGCGGCAGCGCAGGAAAAGGAAAAAACTGCCCTCATGACAGAACAATCGCTTATAACTCAGGATAAAATTTATATATCAGAAAATAAAAAAAAGAAAACTTTTCGATTACAAATCTCTTTAATAATCATGCCTATAAGTGCCATACTTTTCTGTTAATGACTCCATGAATGTGCCAAAAAGATTTGCATTGTTGAGCTAGAAATATTTTCTTGAGAACTGCCTTGAAACCATATTAAAATTTCGTGACGATTGGTCAATTTTTACGAAAATTAAAGCCTAACGAGTCAAAAAAGACGCGAAAACAGACAGACTATGCTTGTAAATTTTTCCTGTTTAAAAGAGGTAATCCTCGGAATTAATCAGGAAATATTTATCAATGTGAATAATAAACGAAGAAGTTAGGTAAGGGAAAGGGGGGGATAATGACTTTAGCAGGATTCTTGCATAGGAGTGGTCGATCTGGTTTGATGTCCCTACTATTTACCTAAAATGTGTTTAAAAACAGGACCTTTTTAATAACTACTACCAAAAGAATGTGACGCTGTTACGGGTATATCAATCAAGAGTGTGAAGGGGTGCGTCAACTAACTCTTTAAAACACATGGTTGTCGGAAACAGTAAACAGATTAAGAACACTTTGCTTTTACACAAATTTTGTGCCAGTGATGGTCCCTTCATAGCCATAGGGTGGTGATAATAATCACCACATGTTCTCCTTGCTTTAGCAACTAAAAATGATTAGTTTTTTAACTTTCGTAGAAATGCACCTGTTCTCTTTCTCTGTTCCGTTGCAATATTTGCTTTTTATAGGAAGCTTCTCAAACATTCTCTTTTAAACACGAGCATTGAAATTGGAACAAATTCTATTTGAGACTAAATTTATAATTTTTAACGTATTACATTAACGTTATTTCATATATATTATTATTAAAAGTGAATGAAATTAGGATTTATTATTAAGCATGAATATTGAATCTTGTTTCTTGAAAACACCTTTACACCTGCAATAACTGATAATATTTCAACTAAAGCTTAGATGCTTTTAAGATTTCAGACCGTTTTTACACATCGTATTATTTATCTCATCTTTATCTTTCACTAAACTTTTAATGTTTTCGAGTAAAATAATCTGATAAAAAATGAATGAATTATTTATGTGGTTACTTATATTGGCAATACTATATTTTGCACTGATAATTCAGCGTGAAACCAAACATCACGATTTAGAAATTATTAGATAATTGTGCCTATTTTTTTTAAACTTTAACTTTTATTTTATTTGTTCTTATCTCGTATTTTAAAATAATGTAGAATGTATTTCTCACACCTTTTTTTAAAATAATTTAAGAACACATTTTATGCTAACCTAGGATAGATTTACGAAGACTGAGACTATCATTGCATCAATGAATCATTATGGATTGTAACAAAGTTCATTTTGTAAAAATGTTTTAGCTTTTTTTTAGTCTGGTGTCCAAGTAATTGCACATGTCTTAATATTCAGAGAATTTATCAAGAAAATAGGAAAAATGCACTTAAAATGTTGAGTTACATTATTTAGATTTTTATTTCAAACATTTATTTCATTTTATAAACAGACGCTTTTGCCCCAAAACGTTTCTTTGAGGGAGAAGAGTCAAGGGATACACATGAATCTTGAAAAATTTTCTATCGATTTAAACCTATTGTGCTAATAAATGGAACATTGACCTATTAATAGTGCACAAAGTCAGTTCCAATGTACTCGTATTAGTTCATTAAATATTTCGGATAAACACTTTTAATGATTAAGTGTAAAAAACAAACAAACACAGATTTCAATTTCACAATATTTATATTTAAGACCTGCAAAATATTTGGTAAAAAATAAAAAATCTAATAATAATTAAAATTAAAACTTAGAAAGCATTAAACTGTATAAACATGGGCTGTTACTTTATCACACTGTAAAATTTTAAGTTGGAGAAAAAAAAAAAAAAAAAAAAAAAAAAAAGACAAAATAAGTTATGACACTATGAAAATCGATTGTTGAAACCGAAATAAAATCAATTGACTACATTAGATATTTTTCACAAATTCTTTCTTCAACGTAATCTTTAAAAATTTTCTTTGATTTTCGGTAAATTATAGTAAGGTAGGTCATCCAAAGGTGGCCATAGTTAAGCTTTGAGAATTGTTTATTATTTTTTGGTTGTGTGTGTGTGGCTGAAGTTTTGTTTATAAAATTTTTCACATATCTCTAACACATATCAAGTAAACTTTTCTTTATAAAATAAAATGTAATTACTTTTATAATACAATCTCAAAATTATAGCTTGTGGTCCACCTTTGGCGCATAGTGTTCCAAAGGTGGCCTATGTATTGAAATCACTTTTAAAATGTGAAAAAAAAAATACTTTGCAAACTACTTTGTTCTGATGATCCTTTCCTTCTTTTGATATCCTTCGAGTTTTTCTTCTTAATCTTCTTATCTCTGTGACACGAAAATACATTGAAGCACATTTTGCGCACGGTAGTTCATGAATTTTCTTCTGGGAGTTACTGACTTCCTTTGGGTGATCTCTGGTGTTAACAATAAATGTTAAAAAGTTTTTTCCGATATTTATGTAGAAATTTTGAAAATCAGCCTTACTACACTGATTTCCTCGTTTGTTTTCTAAGGTGACAACCTTGGGTACATGCGTATGGTCACCATATGTACGACGTAAATGTATTAATCTTATAAATTTCTTAGAATTGAAGTAAATGGGGTTAAAGAGAAAGAAATAAGCTTTCAGAAAACGCATCATAATTCAAAGTTCTAAGAATTTAAACACGTGTAAATTAAAATATCATCTTACCTGGAAATTAGAACGACTTACTCCTGAAAAGTGAAATCACTGCATAAAATGTCAGAGGATCAAGGTGATCTCTTTAAATTCAGCCCCGTGCACTGCAGATACATGATTGACAATGCAGTAGCGCCATTTTGTGATTAAAATTTAAATTAATTCTACTTTTGAGGGGTGGGCTACCTTAGGAACACTGGTCACCTTTGATTCACCCCACCTTAATATAGTAGTTATTGTAAATTATAGTAATGTCTTTAGAGGAGCAATATCTATTCAAACGTACCACAAAAAGACTACTATGTACAGTTCGAATTATAATGAATAGTTTTTGAACTTCTGCTTGTCAGATTGAATATTTGTTCATACTCTGAATATCTAAATTTCAGTAAAAAACTTGTGTAATAATGAAATTTGATGTGTTGTGACCCTCAGGTAATCTGACATATTTATGAATTCATTTTTGCTTGTGAACGCATGAGATTGATTACGCATGTTGTTAACGCATGAGATTATGCAGAAACCATGAAATCGAATAGTTTTTCCATTCTTCGTAAAAAACAGGTCTTTCAGAAAATCCTGTCAAAAATGGCGTTTTGTATAGAATTTCTGAACGCGACACTACGAAAAAGGTCGTTGTGAGACAACGATTGTTTATAACTCCAGATGTAATTCCTTTATCGAAAATTTAAAAGAATATTACATTCCAAATCACTTGAATGCATTCAAGTGATTTGAACGTGTGCTCGTGTGCTAATTTTTTTCATTATTGAGCCTTTTTTTTCCAGAACTGCCTTAAAAGTAGTATGAATTTGTTTTAATTAGGTTCAATTAAAAGAATAGCATACGTAATTTCTATGAACACGTAGGAATACTGTAAACACATTAATTCTATTATGTTTCACGTACATTTTAAAGAGGTTATGTATTTTACATTTAAATTAATTAAGATAGATTAAAGACTAAAACCAGGGAAAACGTATCGCGAAAACATTTTTAAACGGAAAATTTCATTGTCTCGGCTAAAAGAATATAAAGAATAGTATACCTGATCTGCTAAGACGAAAAACTGTCAAAAGCGAAATTTTATTCGGTGTTTTAATAAATAAATATTTGACAAAGCTGATTACGTATTTCAATATTACCAGTGTCACAGCGTCCTGTTTTTGTTAAATTGTGAACAACTCTTTATATTGGTGAAAAATATAGTCGTAATTTTTTGAATTTGAAATGATCGTTATAGTCAAGTTCTTGTTTATACATTTTTGAGAAGATATATGTATGTAAAATATACATATTCTCTTTATATATGAAAGTGACTTTATATATAAAGATTACTTTATATATAATTCTTTATATTTAAAAGTGACAGGCAGATTATACTTTTAAATAATTAAATTTGTGAAAAGGTCTATTTTTTAGACAAAGAATTTTGTGAAGGGTCCTGTTTTAAGGAGAAAAGTTTTTTGAAGGGTCCTGTTTTGTGAAGGATCCTGTTTTGAGTTGAACATTTTTGTGAAGGGGTCCTTAAAAGACACAGTTTCTGCCTAAACGTCCTCCCTGATTACGTATTTTGTGATTACATATTTCAAAATAAATCGGCAATTAGAAACTTAGAAAAATTCTCTATGTAAATTTACTTTGCGGAGGAAGGAGGGAGGGGATGTCGAAATTCATGTTTGCCCCGGGTGAAAAAAAAGCTAGTTTTAGCCCTGTGCGGAATACAGCTGTCAGCACGGTTTGTCGTAAATTTCAAGGTTTGTGGCATGAATGTAAATTAGATTTTCTAAAAAAAACTTCATTCGTGTAGAATATATCTATTAAAACTTAATTTTTTGTTTCTTTTTGTCACTTTTGGAAAAGGTTTATATTTTTATCATAATAAAAATGAATAACTAAAGGAAGTTAGAAAGTTTAACTGAATTCAGAGAGACAAAAATGACAGGCAAATAAAACATTTTCCATCTTTCGTAATTTTGCATTAAATGCTATATTAAAGACATAATAAAATTATTTTTATGAAATGTATATATAAATTCCTTCTTGAGTTCATACAAGACTTTCGAAATTGTTACTGCGTAATTATAGAGTATTACTCGTGTAATTTTCGTTCCCTTATACTTTTAGCCTCCCCTACTTTTGAAAAAAAAATTTCGATACATAAAGGAAAAAGATTTGTGTAATTTGTGCATGAAGAATATGAAATAGGTTGAATTCATGAATGAGATTTCATATTTGTGCAACTGCATCTGCCCTTCCGAATTTCATATTCCAACATTACAGCACAGTTTAGCTCTTAGAAACAAGTTCTCTCTCCCCCCCCCCCCCTTCAGCTTTAGTTTGAATGTGTTGTAAGGGTTATTATAATTGACGCAATACCATCAGTTCTGCGATAGATGATTGCTTATTTGGTTTATTCCATTACGTTTAAGAAAACCAGCAATTTCACCAAGGATTTTATATCTATGGTTTTGCAGGGAGTAATAGGATATATGGAAGAGAATTAAGAGAGAATGATGTAGTTGTTTCTCCAACAGGAATATTCGCTAAGCAAAAGCTCTCTAAGTAAAGTTTTGCTTAACCCTTATTTCTGTTTCAGATAATATCGAATAAGTACTATTTTACTTATCGTATTTTATTTATTTATATGTTAGCATGTGAAATTTTCATATCTGTAGGAATGGAAATTTATTTGTGTATCAGAAAGATTCTCATAGACGAACAGTAACAATAAAAAATTTAAAAATAAATTACAAAGAAAAAAAATCAACTGTTATTTGGAGTCATATGCACTGATTTTATTTACATTACTGACAAACAAATTCAGAAGATATATTTAAAATAAAATTAAGATAATGCGAACTGTGGAACTTCAATATTAAATTTGAATACGGTTCGAATACATACAGTTTATTATGCTCATAAAGATTTTTTTCTTATTTGCGTACGTCTGCATAACTGGCAAATTATTTTAAATTAACTATTTTGAAAGAGGATGTATTAGCATATTACTGCTTGGTCATAAGGCACAAAGACGGTGGTATGTCTAGGAAGGACTTTCTAAAAGAAAGTAAATTTTTTTAATTCCTATATTCATAGAAAGTGAAAGTACTGAATATTTGATTGAGTAAGCTCAAATTATTACTGAAACAGCATGCAATATTTGCATGACAAGATAAATTTTGTATTATAGTGTAAACTGCCATTTAATAGTGTAAATTATACTTCAATATCGGGCTTTTTAAGAATCAAGTTATATGCTTGCTTGAATCAAATAATAACCTAATGGTGCAGTTCTAAAGCTTGTTGAAGAAAATACTTCTATATTATTTTTTATTTTGTTCTGCCAACCCACTAATAAATTTTTTTATATGATTTGTTCTTGTGCAAAACTAGATATTGCATATTTTTATTTCTGTCTGATGTTAGATTTATTGCTGTCCTTTAGTTTCGTAATCAAAATACTTTAAACAATAGTGTTATTAAAAACTGAGTTATCACTATTTACATTTAAAATTTCAAATGTGGAAAATTCTAGTTACCTAAAGTATTATTATTTAAAATATCTCTCTCAAAATTTCAATTTCGGAGTAAATTGATAAATAAAGAAAAAGAGTTACATTGGTAGTTTTCGAAATGGAACGGTAGTGATAGGATTTGCTTCTCTTTACAATTTTTCCAGAGGTTAATATTTACATATTTCAGTGTAATTTTTAAGATTAGTAGTTATTATAAATTTATTATTTTTTCTAGTATGCATGCCCTTTTATATAAGTGTGTCAATAATCAATTTTTTGACAGGCATATAATTTGTTTAAGGCTGTTCTCAAATCCAAAGCAATTACTTTCTGACACATTTCAGTATTCATTTTTGTTCGGAAAAGCGTGAAATTGGCATGTGTTTTTACTAAGAAATTTTGTAATCGAACAGCATTTTCTATTTTGGGGTAAAGGCAAAAGATGTTTCAGAAAATAATATCAAAGTTGATGTTTTGAACCAAATTTCAGGACACGACTGCACGCGAAAGGTTAAAAAGATGTTGTCACGTGACAAAAATCGCTTTTAATTTGATAAGTAATTTATTTATCAAAAAATTGAGAGCATCATTTGATTTCAAATCGCTTATAGTCAAGACTGCCAATTTTATGCCTTTACGTGTAAAAATAAGTGAGAAAATATCTCGGAAAGTTTCACGTTTGTTGAGCAGGAAATTTGAGAATCGTCTTAAAGTAAGTAGAAATTTACGCATTTCAAACAAACATTATAAATGCTCGCTGAAACATATGTAACAAATGTCCTTAAAAATGTGGCAAACCCACGTGCACTAAAAGCTTAGTAATTCTCGAATTACAGTGAATGAAAATACGGCGCCGTTAATATATGAAAAAGAATATTTGAACTATTACTTTTCATACAAGTTATGTAATGTTTATAACAGGAAATAAAAAATAAGAATTTTAGACTCTAATTTCCCGTACTTCACTCTAATTGAAAAAGCAAATTTCTAATTTTATTATTTCATTACATTATATAAAGCTGTTAAAAAATATAAATAAAAAATAAAGAATAAAGCCCCGCTCAACAACTTGAATATTTCTGATACATTCTTGCATAGGAACTTTAAATTTGCTGACATTACTATTCAATCACTTTGAAATCCAATATCGTTTTCTTTTTCTTTTTTTTTTTTTTTTTTTACATTTTTATTAAGAATCGCTACCCGATGACAATTTTCCTGATTGTTCTGTATACGAGTAAAAACAAAACAGCAACTTTGACATCGTTTTCGGAATGATCGTTTGTCTTCATAGGAAAAAGAGAAAAAAACATTTTTTTTTACTATCTGAATAAGAATATCTGTAAATTTCGTGCCTTTAAAAATATATATGTTTTCAGAATGTGTCAGAAAATAAACAGTTTGGACTTGAGAACATCTTTCTGAGAAGGTGCAGGTGGTAGCTTATCTCTTGTTTGCTAATCACTTGTTTCCCTGCGGGGTATCAATTTCCCCTACTTCGCCTGTAGGCAAAAAGGGTCTTGTTTTATGTTGTGTGATGACCATTCTGTTGTCTAAACATCTAAATATAGTTGGACTTACAAAGTGTTAATCTTATCTTTGTCACTGGGATACAGTACAGCATCTCCAATATCCCTCTTTCTATTTTTCAATTGAGTGAAGTATCCTAACATATACATGTTGTACTTTGTTACAAAATATTATTGACTCCGCGAAACAACTTGTCACCATTTATGTTTTCTTTTTTATTCCAAGGGTGTGTGTGTGTGTGAGAAGGGGGGGGGGGGCTACATGCTGTAGTTTACTCGCATGTAATATTCAAAATTCACTGTTATTCAAGCATTTTTCTTATGTCAAAATGTGAAAACACAAACATATATGATTGTTTTTCCGCAAAAATTGAGACAAAGATCCGAGATGAGAAAACCAAATGAAAAATTACTAGGTCATATTAGGAAATTTGGGAGAAAAAATCAGTCGTGCATTTTTTCCCCCATTAAGTTACATGGTTCTGATCCTCTCTCTCATTTACGAGAAAAATTAAAGGGAACGAATGCTATTGTAAATTAAGTATATCGATATATCGGAGGTATACTATTTACACCACTTAGTATTAATCAATATTTTTCCAGAATTTGTTTATAAAATTTTACTTTTACTTCATTTTTTTTTTTAATTTTCAAATGAATTTTCTCGAAATTTCTGGTGTGAATTCAACATTACAGCAACAAAATTACTTACTGCTGAAAGACTATTTACATAGTGAATCGATTTTGTTTCAATTTTAGTTATAGTTTCCAATTAATAGAAGCAATTAGAAAAATATTTTTTTATTTGTTGCTAGTTTTGTATTTTTATATTTCTGATTATGATAAAATATATTTACATCATGATTTTTGTTACTGTTTTTTTTTTTAAATTACTATTTTTCTTAATGATTTTCCTAATTTTTAATGATATGGTAGAGTATAATTGTTTTTGCTTATGATAAAAAAATATAGTACTTATTATTGCTTTAAATCAGTTACGCGCATTGTTTTATTATTATTACACGGTTAAATCAATTGACATAATATATAAAAAGTAATATATTGTTTATTTGAAAATGAAAAGTTCAAACAAAATAAAATAAAGATAGAGTAAAATAACACGTTGAACATAAATCGTTACATTTTGAAAACTTACATTTTTTTATATTTTGCTTATAGTTTTGAACTAAATTCCCCGTTTTCCAAAAAGGATACATTACTCAACAAATTATGCGCTTAACTTAAAAAAATAATCCTTAACGACAGCTATTTAAGTAACACATTAAAAATAATCGAAATATTAATGCACAAATACTAATAAAAATAGTTATAAATATATCAGACCGCAAGATTTCATTGAAGATCGTGAATACAGTCGAATTTTAAACGTTTGTGGTAAGTGAAATTCATAGCTGCTAAAGTTTTTGTCAGAATTTATCTTGAAGTGTTAAAATGTTACTCACAGCTCGTCCGCTTTTAACACATAAAATATTAAATTAAGCCGATATTTCAGAAATATTTTGACAACTAAGAAGATAAAACATCTTTTAAGAAGAGCACAAAGAAAAAAGAAGTTATAAATTTTGATTTCCTGGAAGAGATTTTTAAATGTACGATGCATTCTTCTACGCCCATATGTTAATTATAGCGAGAGGCATTAGGGGGCTGATTGAGCAACCCCCTTAAGGCTGTTTACAAATCCAAAATGGTTACTTTATGACATATATACAGCGTGTCCACGTATAACCTGACCGACCTTTATTTTCGCAACCGTTGGTCCTAGATGCATACTTCCAATTACAAAAATGTTTTAAATAAGGTAAAGAATTATTTTTCAAGCGATTTGGGTCAAGAAAAACATTTATTAAAAAATTACGAAATTTAAATTTTTATACGGTCCCCCGGTCCTATAAGTGATATTTAGTAAAAATTTACTGTGACACTAACAAGTAAGATAAAAAAAGTCCCACTCATCTAACATTAAAATTGACCGAATTATGAAACTTTGAAATGCATGACTTATACCACTTTTTTGCATCGCAAAACAGATGATTTCGGCCGTGCTTTCAGGGGTCGTATATAAAGTACTTAAACTTATTTCAAAGTATCTGCGCTTTGAAAAAAATGGTACAACTATTACAATTGATTTAAATTTTATTAGTTAAGTTTTAGATTAGTTAAAATAATTGTATTTTAACATATGTTTTAGATTGAAAGGATTTGAGGCTATGATTTATTTTAACAAAAATTATATTATTTTCATAAGGTTTTATTTAACTTGCAACGATCTTCTTTCCAGTTTAAAATTTGTACTAGAACTTTTAACTCACTTTCAAATGTCCAATCGAAGTTAAATTTTACATACTGACTTAAATCCGATGACAATGTAATATTATTATGATTTTCGACGCTTACCATCTTAATAATACTCATATTAGAGGATAACACAAAAAAATTAGGATAGATTACCGTCAACAAGTTTAAGAAAAAGTTTCAGATTAGATAACAGAAACCTACGATGGTTGTGTTTTTTTAACTTTTATAATTACGTTTTATGTATTTTTTAACGCTGAATAAAAAAATTACCTTCACTTTTAACCATCATGTCAAGATTTTTTGCAAATCGTAAATTTCAAGGTTAAAAAATAGCGAAAAATCTGATACTATAAAATAGATGTAAGACTTTTTTATTCAGTTTAATTTTATTTAATTCAATAATTTATTCAATTTTTTTGCTTATACTGGGTTTTTACAACTAAATAGCTCAGGGGTCCGATGAGGTTGGGAGGCGATTTTTATCAATTTTAACTTTGAGCTTTTTAGCTTTGAAATTTTCGATTTGAGAAAAATCCTGACGTTATGGTTTAAAATGAAGGTCATTTTCGGATTCAGCGCTAAAAAATATATTAGAATCAATTTTCAAAAGCTAAAAAACATGCCACAACCCAAAATTTGAAAGACAGTGTAATCTAACAGCATTTAAAAATCGTAATAGAGGCTGTTGCTTTTCATCCTTTTATTTAACAAAAATTCTGTTATTTTTATCCTCTTATATGTTCAGTATAAATTGTATATTTTGCATTAATATGTCAGAATGATTATAGATTTCACATTTATATTAGATTGCAATGTTAATTTTGCTCTCAACTATTTTTTTGATATATCTGACGATTATTTATATTTCTACTACATTTGTGAATGACCCCTATTTCGCAACAAAAAATATACTCCAACTTTAAACAGCTATTACTCGGTCAGTTTTAATCGTAGATGAATGGGACTTTTTTTTATCTTACTTGTTAGTGTCACAGTAAATTTTTACTAAATATCACTTATAGGACCAGGGGACCGTATAAAAATTTAAATTTCGTAATTTTTTAATAAATGTTTTTCTTGACCCAAATCGCTTGAAAAATAATTCTTTACCTTATTTAAAACATTTTTATAATTGGAAGTATGCATCTAGGACCAACGGTTGCGAAAATAAAGGTCGGTCAGGTTATACGTGGACACGCTGTATATATATATATATATATATATATATATATTTTTTTTTTTTTTTCGGAAACGCATGAAATTTGCAAGTGTTCTTAATTCAGAAATTTTGTAATCGCAAGGCCACAAATTTTTTGATAAAGACAGAAAATCTTTCAGAAAATACAGTCAAAGTCGGTACTTTGAACCAAATTTCTAACGCCACAGCACAAGAAAGAGGGAAAACGTGTCGTCACGTGACACGAATCGCTTATAACTCGATAATTAATTAATTTATAAAATAATAATAATAATAAAATGGGAAACTCATTTCGGTTCCCAATCGCTTCAATAGTCAGGCCTGCCAATTTTATGCCTTTCTGTTTAAAATTGAGTCAGAAAACTTTCGCGTTGTTGAACATGTCATTTGTGGAATATCATTGATTACGAAATAAATAAACAAATGTTCTAAAAATGTTTGTACAATTATATTTTATACATAATATATTTCATATATCTTTATAGTCCACATGAAATTCATTATGGTTTTTACTAACACTACAAAAAGCTGCCTTGTTTAGTTATATTTCAGTTGAAAACTTTATATGCAGAATAATTTTTTTTACTGACCTGTTCTATGAAAACAGTACAGGATGTCAAATTTGTGTACAAAGAGGAACAGACCATGACTCTGAATAATAAAAAACAGGGGAGGGATGTGATACAGATGTCTAATGAGCAAAAATGTTTCTTCGTTTTATCTCATTTCAGGGCTCGTGTATCAAAGATATTCTGAATGTCGTCTACAGATTTCTAGATAAATAAGGACGTTCACGGGAACAATAAAACTGTACGTAAAAGAAGACATATATACAGGGGTCGGATATCCAACTCCCGACGAGCGTAAAAATATTCTAGTACTGGATATGTGTCTTCTTCTGCTATAACGTCAAAATAACGTATGGAGGCAGATATACAGGGGACGGATATCCAACGCTCTCCTCAAAAGTAAACTGTGATAGCATTGGATATGTTCCCCCTTGATATGTGTCTTTGTCTACTGCGACGTCAAAATGACGTATGGGGATATATATGGGGTAATCTCACCCAGCACGGTGTGGGTCATGTGGGGAGTGGCTGGCTGTCATGGGATGTGTAACAATGGTTCACTTTTGGTGCGTCTGATCTTCAGAGAAAGAGATCTAAACTTTTTCTTTTTCATTTAAGTATGGTCCCCTAAGATAGTTACATCCAGTTTTTTACACAGCACATTGTATGCGCGAGGGGTGTGGTGGCTGTCAATGGAAAGCAAATGAAGTACCTATGTATTACAATACCTTACAAGCATGTAAGCATGTAAGTTGTAGCAAAGAATTTCTCAAAAATTTACAGTTTCTTTAAAAAAATAAAATGCACCTGTAGTGTTATGTGCCGTTATGTTTTTATGGAAATTTGTTATTTATTTATTTATTTATTTATTTTGATAAATTATATCAAATATATTTCTGTAACAAGACTTCGTAATAATGGAATACAATAATAATTATATATCTCTGTAACAAAACTTCGTAATAATGGAATATAATAATAATTATATAATATAGATAATAAAAATAATTATATAATTATGTTGTTCAAAACAAATCACAATCATGTACATTTTGTCTTTTTTAAACTATTGCTTTAACCAATCTAATCATAATATATCTTTTTCAATGAATTTTTTTCCCCACAAATCATTAAGAGTTTGCAAAGAAAACCCGAATGTGTAAATATAATTTGAAATATAATAGATTTAAACATAGTTCTTTATTATTTTACAAGATTAAAAATAATAATAACAATAATGCATTATTATCTGTTTAAGGGAGTTGTACTTTTTATATTAAAACATCTTGTCAATTTCAGTATCTGTACGTTCAAAAATAAAATCCTATGTTTACTGACACAATAATAATAAAGTATTTTATTTTTATGAATGAAAGTGCATTTTTTCTTTAGGGAATTATGTCATTATCACCACTAGAATTAAGGTAAAGAGGAAAGAAAAACTATATTTTAAATTATTTTAGAAAATTGGTAATGCTTTAAATATTTGTTTTATTTAAAGATGTCAGCTTTAGGAGATATTTTTGGGGTATCAGCTTTAGGGCACTTTACCTTAGTCCACTTTTCTGAGATTAGGTTAGTGCATAATTTACTTCAATAATTTTTTTAATATTTCAGTTTTATTGAATACTTAATATGATTTTTTTAAAATGATATAATTTTCAGAAACGTTTTATACAGTGCATAAAAAGTTTTTTTTTTTTTTTTTTTTTTTTTTTTTTTAATAGAATGGGGAAAATGTAGGAAGTTTATGTGCAGAACTAAACATTACTGAATATGATATCGTAGTGATGTAATCATACTAAATTGTTTTAGTCCCATAAATGAAAATGATATTTTCTTTTGAGATTGATGTCAGTTATCTGAGTATCCGCGACTAGGTCATCTTTTAAGGCGGTTGTCAAAAAAATATTTTCCCCCAACCAACAACGCGAAACTTTCTGAAACATTCATGGGCTCACTTTTAAGGCAAAAACATGACACTTGCAGGCCTGAATATTAAAGCTATTGGAAATCGAATAGTGTTGACCATTTTTTTTTCAACGAATTACTTATATATTTATAAGCGATTGTTTTCATGTGACCACAAATTTTTCTTTGATAGTATTTTGTGAATGATATTTTGCCTGTATCAAAAAGTGGAAAACATCATTCCATCACATAGTATCTGCATAAGAGCACCTGCTCTTATATGACGTCATTTTTATAATATTTTTTAATATGACGTCATTTTTACTTGTGTAATATCATCCAATCTTTTATAATTGGGTTTTATTGCGTAAAACAGCGCAAAATACCGTATTTTTAGATACTGCGATATCTGGACGGTGGTTGGCGGGCGTAATTTGTAGAGAACAGTGCCCCCAGTAGAATAAGGTGGTTCTGAAATTAATTGAATAAGAACATCTGTCAATTTCATGCGTTTCCGAACAAATAGGAATTAAAAAATATGTCTGAAAGTAGCCCCTTTGGATTTGAGAACAGCCTTAAAGAAAGAAAAAAAATGCTGAGTTATTATTTAAGGTTGTTCTCAAATGACCTGCTCAACAACGCGAAATTTTCTGACACAGGTTCTGATTCATTTTTAAACGCAAATGCATACAATTGGCAGGCCTGACTATGGA
This sequence comes from Maratus michaelseni, assembly GCA_963931845.1. NCBI lineage: Eukaryota > Metazoa > Arthropoda > Arachnida > Araneae > Salticidae > Maratus > Maratus michaelseni. Next base: position 93,847,106 of record OZ007591.1, read on the forward strand.
AGTGATTTGAAATCGAAATTGGTCCTCCATTTTTTTATAAATAGATTACTTATCGAATTATAAGTGATTCTGATCATGTGACGACGCATTTTTCGCGTTTCTCTTGCTGCCGCTGCGTGACGTCGACTTTGACAGTCCTTTGTGAAAAATCGTCTGTCTTTATCAAAAAGAAAAAAAAAATGGAAAACGTGTTTCAATTACACAGTTTCTGAATAAAAACACCTGCCAAGTTCATGCATTTCCGAACAAAAAAGAATTTAAAAATGTGTCAGAAAGTAGCGTCTTTGGATTTGAGCCTTAAGAGGCTAATCTTAAAGCTTGTTCAATTAATAAAACTTTTAAATTTTGTCGTTTTGACAGTCAATTAAAAGAAATTAATACAATTTTGTTCTATTCTAAAACAAAATATTTAAAAATCTAATAGAACTTTTATTTTTCTAAAACCATCATTAATTTTTAACCTTCTCCGCTTATCTAGCTAATTATAATTGGCTATATGGTAAGTTTGCTCAAATCCAAACTAGCTACTTTGTGACATATTTTTTAATCAAATTTTCTTCGGAAACGCATGAAATTGGAAGTGTTCTTATTCAGAAACTAGTTAATCGAAAGAAGTTTTCTATTTTTTGGTAAAGGAAGAAAATCTTTCAAAATTATTGTCAAAGTCTGCGTTTTGAACCGAATTCTCGCCGTAACACCGCGAGCAAGGAGAAAACGTGTTGTCACGCGATGCGAGTCACGTATGACTCGATAATGTATTTTATTTATAAAAAAAAAAATAGAAAACTCATTTCGATTTTATGATACAGAATAAGTGACATATTTAATTAAACTGTATTCAATTAACACTTTCTTAATTATAAACTTCTTTAAAATGTTTTATTAACGTATGCTTAGAAGTTTGCACTGGCACTCTAAATATATTTTTTTAAATCGCATATTTTCTGATGCATTAATGGGGGGGGGGGGGGTACGTGACAAATATATGTTTTCCATTTAGAAGAATGCAGGATTTATATAGATTTGCACGTATGTATATTTATGTACGCATAACTGAATCAAGAATAAGTTTTTGTTTGGTCGATTCTCTCTTGGTTTTCATTTAAAAATATTTTATGTATGGAGAGAAAATTAACATTGTTTCCTACTTCATTTTTCTTTTTTGGTCATTCATGTCGCATTAATATTTTTGGGCTAACGTTTAAGAATTTGTAACCGGAAGGGAAAATCTTTGCTTTATTCCCACGAGATAGCTAAACATGCCAGCGGTGTGACTTGTGATCATATAAGGAATTAAGCCGCTATTTCTGTTTTACCTGTCATTTCATATACTCCTGAATAATTCTCAAAATTAATTGGGTCAATTATACTGCAAATGATATTCTTTAATTTCTTAGGAGGTTTGGCTATTAAGCAGATATTGAAACATTTAAGGCTGGTGTTTTAATTTTTCAAAAAAGCTTGGATAATATTGTAGAGTATAAAGTTTGTATTTTTGCGAATCACCTTTCTTTTCTGGTTTCTTATTATTGGTGATATCATGATTAATTTATTAATATGGTGTACTTTAAAACCATTATTATAACCTTTTATTAAAGAAGACGGATCCAAGAATTACTACAGGCATGACCAGCAGGAAATTTAATTGCAGAAAAAAGAGCATATAGCTGATATTAAACACAATAGAAAAACTACAGCCCTGGCAGGATTATATCAAGAAGAAACCATCCAAATAAATTTCAATGAAAGTAAAATAATATTTCCCTCCAGTCTATACTATCCATCCATAATAAGAGAAACCATAGAGATACTCACGCGCAAAAATACAATATGTAACAATGCGGCATCTTTTAATTTACCGAAACTGTGGCTAGAGTTACTCCATGGTCAAAGATATGAAAATAAACAATCAAGTAAAAAATAGTAGATAACGTGCGTAATTTAAAAAAAAAGTACATGAAAATAATAACTTCAAAGCCCGTGCAGCTTTAGAATATTCTCATTTTGTTTTTGAAAATGACTCGGAAAGAGTCTAAACATGTAAAACAGCTAATAAAAGTTATTTTAATTTATATTATGTTGTTAATTTTACACCTTTAGCATTTAAAAGTAATATAACATTCCTCAAGTTAAATTCCCAGATTCAAATCGGGATTTACATAGAATTTACTATGTTTAGAAATGTTAGAAAATAAAAATAAAGCTTTTTTTAATATGTCAGTAAATTTCTGCTCCTCCTCTTGCTAAATAAGTTGTTAAAATACTTAGTTTAAGTATCGTAATAACAATAAATATATTTTTACAACATAAAATTCACTTTGTCTGATCATAATTCACCAATCAAAATAATGCTTCAACAACTAAAAATGACGTCATATTTAAAGAAACATTGTATTAACATTCATAAAACTAATATTTTTAAAAGACTGCATTAAGGTTGTTCTCATATTCAAAGAAGCTATTTTCTGACACATTTCTGAATTTATTTTTGTTCGGAAACGCATGAAATTGGCCGATGCTCTTATTCAGATACTAGGCGTCGATGGTACCCATTTTGGTACCCATTTTGTGAAAAGCAAAAGTTATTTTTGTGAAATGTATTACATTTTTTGTGAAAAATAACGTTTTGTATCGAAAGTTGAAATCTATTTACTCAAATTCGAGCCAAGTCTTTATTAAAAAACTTTTTAAAATCCTTTTGCTGAAGTTTTCCTCTCTGGTGAACTTGTTGTTTACAAATTAAGCATTTTAAAACGTCACAAAATAATAAATAATTAGTAAACAGTAAGTTTTTATGGAATAGAATTTTGTGAAAGCGCCATTTTATTATAAGGAATTATGTGAAAAGGCCTATTTTATTATAAAGAATTTTGTGAAGGGTCCCATTTTATCAAATTAATTTTTGTGAAGAGATCCATTTTATTAAATTGACGTTTGTGAAGGGTTCTGTTTTATTAAATTGATTTTTGTGAAAGGAGCTGTTTTATTATGTAGATTTTTGTGACCCTAAATAGGTCTCAAATTTTGCCTGGATCGACCATTGCATACTAAGTAATCGAATGGTGTTTTCTACTTTTTAATTAGGAGTGAAGGTTTTTCAGAAAATACTGTCAGAGTTTTGAACCGAATTTCCAGACGCAATAGCGCGGGAAAGTAGAAAAATAATTGTCGTCACCTGACAACAATCGCTTATAATTCGATAAGTAATTCCTTTATAAAACAACAAACAAGAAAAATGTTCGATTCCAATTTTATTTTTTAATTTCTTCTTTTGTGTTTAAAACTGAATCCGTAAATTAGACAGAATGTTTCGCAATGTTGAGCAGGAATTTTTTTTTCTTTCTTTCTTTTTGAGAATTGTTTTCAAGGGATAACCTATAATTGGATTCTCAGTTTGGTTTGGATGATAAAACTGACACCATTCTTAAAAGAAAAGACCAGTTTCATTTATGGAAATAAAATAATTTAGTATGATTGTGTCCGTATATATTCACCAATCTTTAGCTCTGCACATAAAGTTCCTACAATTTTTTCTTTTTCTTTTTTTTTTTTCATTTTAATAAATTTTATATACACCGAATAAAATGTTTCCGAAAATTACACATTATTTTCTTGAAATCAGAATAGGTATTCAATAAAACTCAAACAGAAGCGTGGTGATAATGCCGTCATTCTCAAAAGAAAAAGAGACCTTTCATCCATTAAAATAAAATGCTTTATTATTATTCTCTCAGTAATCATTAGATTTTATTTCTGTAACGTACAGGTACTTAAACTGCATATTTGCAAGTAAATCAGAGTAAAGAAAATTGATAATTTAATATACAAAAAGATTATTTGATATAGAAACTAATGAAATCGAGTATTTTGTAATGTGCTTAAAAATGATTGTAATGAAATGATTTATTTGAATTTTACAGTGACGCTTAAAGCATGCCTCAGGGGGTTGTCAGGTGTAAGCTATCGGGAAACAGAGCACCCAAGTATTTAATTAAAAATAAAGCCTTTTCTTTTTAAAAGCTTTAAATTTAATAATATAAATAAATGTAAATACCATGGCCATAGTTTCTTATTTTACGAAAACAGATTTTAAAGATTTTTATAAGTAGTGTGCGTTTTAATGAATTTGAAAAGTTTAACGTCCTTTCTCAGATAAAAATGCAAGTTTTTTATTTCACTTTTTTAGTCTTGTAAAATAATCAACAAGTGGGTAAGTGTGATCGAAGATATCACAAATGGTTTCGTTTAATATTCCTTTCAAAACACTTTATCCTTCCTTTAATAAATCCAAATAAATTTCATTTTCAAAAAAAAAAAAAAAAAAAAAAAAAAAAAAAATCATGTTTTTTATAAAGTAATAATTTACCGGTCTATTTTTCTCGTTTTTTCGAAAATCTGAACCAGTCCGATAGCGGGCGAAGCCCGCTATTATACTCTGTCATAATAATATCTGTCATGTGGCGACTAAATGCGATATTAAAAAAATATCAATTTCAAAATTAAACATGTTGTATAGAGACTTTCAAAATGTTAGACGTCAGATTAATTTCTTTTAAATTCTCTAATAACGTCCTATTAAGTTAATTTCTGTATTTACACATACTCCTTGTATTATTGAGAAATGTTTGAAAATTTCCTTTTTATTACCAATATGATGTCATATTAATCTTTTTTTCAATTGGTGAAACTTTTTATTTCATTTTCATTTTTCACGTGGAAATCTTTCAAAAGAAAATTAATTATTGTAGAAATAATTTGATTGTGGATTTTGAATTGTTGGCAACTGCTACAACGTAAAATGTTTAAATTTAATAGAAAAAGGCTGTTAGATTTTTGGTTTTTTATCTCTACATATTAAAAATAATACGATTTTGAACTTCATAATACGTATTTAGCTATAAGTACACAAAATTTCATGACTGTAAGTTACATAGTTTCTGAGAACCGGCTCTGTGACGGACAGACAACGAAGCGGAGGGTTTCGCGAAATGAACGAAACCCTAAAAATGATATTTTCAATAATCAATTGCAGCCTTCCACTACAATGCGTTTCCGAATTTTTACAACCATACGAATAAATTAAATATGTTAAAAAAAAAAAAAAAAAAAAAAAAAAAAAAAAAAAAAAAAAAAAAACACGGACCAAAAGGATAACAAACATAAATCATAAACTTCAATTGTGCTATAATATAATTGATAACTTAAGATTGATTTTCTTATTTTTGTTATAATTATGACTTTAAATAAACAATAATCACTTGTTACTTTTTAAATGCCAATATATTGATAATATTGAAAATGCTTCATGTACATTTAATTTGTACGTAAGATATTTTTAATGTACTGAAAAATTAATCTCATTTAAACATATCTTGTTGTTTTATCTTTCACTGAAATAATTCTTTTTAATCAAGATATTTTCTTTCATTTCGTAGTAATCTTTTTTTTTTTTTAATTTACTCATCAGTTAAATGCAACAATAAAATGCAACCCAGGAGCAGAAAAAAAGCCGCATTAAAAAAAAAAAAAAACTTGAATTTTTCAAGAAACTTTAAAAATTGCATGATAAACTATTGGTCTCAAAGAATATTTTTAGATGAATCAAAATTTAATTACTTTTGACCTGTTGGAAATCAGTATGTAAGAGTGACAGATATAATGAAAATTGTGCTGTTCATGAATTTCATTCATGCATTTATGCTTTATCCTTATGTTATTGTATTAGGTTATGTTATGGTACGGTATATTATGGAAATGTTCAAATATTAACCCTGAGAGGTTCATATTTAAATTGTTCAGTTCATATTTAAATTCAATATCAAATGCAATATTAAATGCAGAAACTGAAATGCAGAAAAAAATCCATTGTTTAAAGCTGGTTATTAAAGTTGTAAACCCTTTTTTACAATACATGACATAACGTAACATAGTGGCAAATTAGATAAAATAACTATATAATTCGATGCCAATAAATTTATTTAATTAAAGAGAAAAAAGCGTAATAACTAAATTCTGTGGATTTTTTACTAATACAATCTATATTATAAAGGACAAACGTGTCCGTGCGTAACGCTGACGTCATTTTGCGAATGGCAACATTTGACAATGAAAATTTCGGTTTTGCGACTTTTGCTACTGCAATTTTTTTAATTTCTAAACATCGCACATTTTCAATTGAAAAAAATCTACTTTCAAATGCTATTTGTTTGAAAACTGTATCGTAATTTGCTTGAAAACTGCATTGCCATTTACTCATTTTTTATGGTTTTTAACACTTTCCAACATAGTTGAAAAGTGTTTATGAATTCGGTTTATCTGTCTGTCTGTCTGTCGTCTGTCTATCCGTGCTCTAACTCGTGTAAATATACTCGGATCTTCATGCAATTGATATGTGTTATTGGGGCTTACTGTGGCATGGTCCATATTGAAAATTAAGTGTGCAGCACTTATAGTTTTTTTTTTTTTTTTTTTTTTTTTTTTTTACAGAGACTCTCAAAATAATTACGTTACATCACGGCCTATGAAGAAAAATCGTTTGCAGTTTATTTTAATAATGTTTCACTGTTTCAAACCTGTTAAAATTGATATATATCACTAACGTGGATTACAAGAGGAATACTATAGAATACTGTGTTTTTTGCTTTCATCGTTCATTTACAGGGACACACAAAAGAATTCGGTTAAAGTACTGCTTATTAATAATAATTCCTGGGAATGTTTTTTCAGTTGCTGAACCCGTTTTTAAATTTAACTCTTTTTTTTTTGTCTATTACTTGGTGTGTATAGATTGTATACAGGGCAGCACAAAAATTTTCGAGTACATTTCCGTTTAATGTCGGAAATTGCAGAAGGGGAATTTTAAACTGTGCTACGCGTTTCCTAACTGAACTCAAATTTAGCATTCTATTTAGTATATATACAAATCTATAGATCCTATACAGTGCTGCACAAAAGAGCTCGGTTATTTTTCCGAATAGTGTTGGTAATTCCTGAAATTGGACATTTAACTATGTTATTATTTTCCAAAATTGTTTAGTTAGATATCACCTTACACATTACCGTAAAAATTTGCAAAAAGTTATTTTAGGAGTGTTGGAAAGTGTTACATAATCTATTCCTTGACGCATGATTTTTCCTGAGTGTTAAAATAATTAAAGACGATTGTGAAAGATTAATACTTCACTTTTATTAATATAAACAGTTCAGCATTTGTTTCCGGCTTATATTCCATAACGAATATTGAAACTTCATCACTAAATAAAATAAATAAATATATAAATAAAGGAGATGCAATCGAACTACGCACTTAAATCATTGAAATTATCGGAATCAAAATGTTGCTGTCTAAGCGATTTCTTCTGCTGTTAACTCTAGGCACGAGGCCAATATTGATATTATTAGTGAAAAATCTAAAATATATATATATATATATTAAATGTAAAAAAATCTGTTACATTTTCAATTAAAAGAATGGTGTTCACCTATATTCAGTAACACGGGAAGACCGTGTTAAATCCCCTAGTTTTTTTTAACATGTATTTTGACCATTAATTCTTCATTATATTTCATGGATAAGATATTTTCATTTATTTCAATTTAATAAGAACATTTAATTTGATTTCATTGAGAATTCTTCAGAAACTAAGTTTTTGAAAATTGTGATTGTTCAATTATTTTTCCATGTTTTTCTTTATTAATATGTAAATAAATAGCTTACAAATAGTGAAAAATCATCGTTATATGTATTGCACAACTCTATCCGCAAAAATGTTTTTTTCGTTGCAATTGGGAAGGTGTTTTGTAGTCTCGAAAGTCAACTGTAGCAGAGCACAGTCATTTGTCTAAACTGTCATCCTATTGCCCTTCTTCCCCGAAGGGATTTATTTTAAAAGGGGACCATCTTTAGCAGACTTTTTGAAACGCAAATGAAAGTAAAAGTATTTCTTCTCCCAGAAAATTGGGGTGGAATGATGAATAAGATTCTCATTGTATAGGTTGACCCCGTGCTACGTGCGGTTGAATCATATATATACAGGGGTGGTCGAATATCCAACTCTCGACTAAAGTAAAATGCTCTAGCACTGGAAATATGGCCCTTTCAATTGTGACGTCAAAATTACGTATGGGGGCACATATATACAGGGGACGGATATCCAGATCTCGACGAAAGTAACATTATCTGACATTGGATATGTGCCCCCTTCTGGTATGGGGCAGATATACAGGGGTCGGATATCCAACTCTCGACAAAAGTGAAATGCTCTAGTACTGGATATGTGTCCCCTTCTGCTGTGACGTCAAAATGACGTATGGGGGCAGATATACAGGGAACAGATATCAAGTGACTCGTTTTATACAGACCTTCAAAATGTTAGACGTCAGATTAATTTTCTTTTTAATTCTCTATTGACGTAATATTAAGCTGCTTTCAGTATTTACACATACTAATACTCCTTGTATTATTGAAAAATGTTTAAAAATTTTCGTTTTTTTACCACTATGTTTTCATATTAATCTTTTTTTTTTTCAATTGGTGAAACTTTTTATTTCATTTTCATTTTCCAAGTGGAAATCTTTCAATAGAAAATTAATTATTGTAAAAAGAATTTTATTGTGGATTTTTAATTGTTGGCAATTGCTATAACGAAAAATGTTTAAATTTAATAGGAAAAGCCTGTTAGATTTTTGGTTTTTTATCTCTATATATTAAAATAATACGCTTTTTTCAAATTTTATGATTTTGAGCTTCATAGTAGGTACACAAGAACGGAAAATTTAATGACTGTAAGCTATATAGTTTCTGAGAACTGGCTCTGTGACAGACAGACAACCAAGCGGTTCTAATAGGGTTTCGTGAGATGAACGAAACCCTAAAAACGAGTTTTGCTGAATAAACGCAAGTCTGTCTCTCGGTTCATCTAAAACCAATTAACATCATATATTATTATTTTTTTTAAATCGTTTGGGTCATTTTGGGGATATAGATTTGCACTTTAACACCACCACAACATTACAGAGCCATTTTCAAGTTAAAATGCATTTTCATATCTAAAAATATACTGTAAGTAGAAATGCATAAATTTCAGAATAGGATTAGACAGCAAATATAAAACTGTTTTGAAAAAAATCAGAACAATATGTCATGCATTTGCTGAGCTATTAAAAAGCAGTTTTTTGCGTTTCTTTTGATGTGAAATTTGCTGTATGTATGAGTGCCGCGGTGTTCTACAATGTTGGTCTTATGCTGCGTCACCGGACATACTATAGTCTGTGATGATTGCTTTCAATAATAAGGGTACAAAAACATGTGTTTAGCACGTGCTGCACTTGAAGCATAGAATTGATTTTCTATAATTGAGCATATATGTTCCGTAATAACTAATATATCTCAAAGTATTTATTATAATAATTATTATTTATACGGCTGCCTTTTTTACCGATGATCTTTTAACCTAAATTCGTTAAGACAGAATCATAAAAGACCAAAAAAAGTTATTTTATTTGAGTAGGTTTCCGTTTTAGGAGGTATAGACATTGTATTCCATTCTTTGTTTTCGGGAAGAAGAAGAATCATTTCTCTATCTTAATTAGAAATGGACAAAAGGTTTAAAATGTTATTGGTTATCTCTAAAACTACATATTTTTTTAAGGAGTCATTTTTTGGAAACTTAAAAATAACTACACCTTAACAAGATGGCAGATGGAACATATCGTGACTCTCAATTAAAAGGCGCCCAATTTCCGATATAATGAAATTATTTAAATTGTGAAACAATCATAAAATTTCAAAATTGTATTTGTATGTTTACAAATTTAAGAATGTTTACAGGTTTACGGATTTTAAGCATAAACACAGAAGTAATAAATTTGTTTATATTTATAGCTTATTGCTGGAAGAAATTTAAAATAAAATGTTTTAATACTGAAAAAGGATGTGAATTAATTTTCACTTTGCTAAACAATGCATAACCAACAGAGTGAAAAACGTGTCTAGACTGGTTATCGAACCCAAATACCCTGGTATAGCGCAACAAGAGCTTTACAATTTAAGCCATCTGAACGACGTCCAGTCTGGCATTTTTCACTTATTCGTTGGAAAGGCTGCAACATCGCCGCGCAAGATGGAATGTCATACATGAGCACACTACCTACTGGTGTCCATGAAACGAATAAATTCCCAGCGTCGGATGATATTTAAATTTCCAATTAAGATTTCAGCAGGACTGAAACTGTGCGTAAATTTAATAACACTAACAAAGGATGTGGAATTAATTTTCACTCTGCTAAACAACGCATAACCAGCATAGTGAAAAATGTGTCCAGACCGGGGATCGAACCCAGATACCTTGGTATAGCGCACCAAGTGCTTTACCATTTAAGCCATCTGGATAACGAGGTTGCACCCTTGCATGTGTTATAAGTGAAAAATGCCAGACTGGGTGGTTATACGTTGTTGAGCAAAGTGAAAATTAATTCACACCCTTTGTCAATGTTATTAAATTTACGCGCAATTTCAGTCCTGCTGAAAATTTAATTGGAAATGTAGATATTATTCGATGCTGGGAAGTTATTCGTCTCATGTACGCTACTAGGTAATGTGCTCATGTTTGATATTCCATCTTGTGTTGCAAGGTTGCAGCCAAGCCAACGTATAAGTGAAAAATGCCAGACTGGATATCGTCCAGATAGCTTAAATGGTAAAGCCCTTGGTACGCTATACCTGAGTATCTGCGTTCGATCCCCAGTCTGGACATATTTTTCACTCTACTGCTTATGCGTTGTTTAGCAAAGTGAAAATTAATTCACATCCTTTATCAGTTTTATTAAATTTACGCGTAGTTTCAGTCCTGCTGAAAATTTAATTGGAAATTTACTTATTAATATTTAATATCTCTTATAAAAAATAAGAAGTTTTGCTAAAAAATAGAGAAATACTTATAAATGGCATTTTTTAATGAGAACAAAGACCCTAAACATAGAACACTTTATTTTAAAGTATTTAGGGGGGGGGGGGGAATGCAGAACACTTTATTTTAAAGGTGACAGAGGACTAATACACATAATACTTAATTTTTATGTATTCTGAGGACTCATACACATAAAACTTTATTTTAAAGTATTCTGAGGACCCATACACAGAGCACTAAATTTTAAAGGATTCAGAGGACTCATACACACAGCACTTAATTTTAAAGTATTCTGAGGACCCATACACAGAGCACTAAATTTTAAAGGAATCAGAGGACTCATACACACAGTACTTAAGTTTAAAGTATTCTGAGGACCCATACACAGAACATATAATGTTAAAGGATTCAGAGGACTTATACTCAAAACACTTAATTTTAAGGTAATCTGAGGACACACATTTAGTAAGTTTTATTACCATGGTTCAGTGGACCATCTTTTCTCCCTCATACACAATTATACACTGATACATAACCAGAAAACAGCAAAACCCTCCAACTGAGGACAAATTTTATAAACCAATAAAAATTTGTACAATTCATAAAAATGCTTAAAGACGACGGAAAATGACTTTTTTCTATCCGAGGACGTCCTCGGATCCCTGTGCGTCCTCAGTCAGCGGGTGTGTAAACCTGTTTTCGTCCGCGCTTCCCCTGAAACACGAACCCACACACACACACACACACATACACACACACACATATACATATATATATATATGTACATATATTATATATGCATACGTGCATACATACCTTGATACATAATAGATAGATATAGATATAAGATATGATATCCAAAAAAGTTCGAATAATATAAAACATTTAGAATATCTTAGCGTTTTAAAATTTGTTTGTTAGTAAGTTTGATAATAAATAAATTGCCTCAAAAACCCCCCAAATAACTTTTTTTGATTTAGTGGTTCCAATTTCTTCGAAGTGAGGAGGTTTAACCCAGTTTACAAAGTAATGGAAAATCATTTTTTTTAATTCTTTTAGTGCCTTAAAAAAATTTGACGCTGTAAAAATGATAGAATGTATAAACCAGTATAGAATTGTGACATCTCACTGTGACTTCGTGACCGATAATCTGACGTCACGTGACTTCATTGTTAAGCAATAGTGAAGTGGATGTGGTGCTTTTGAGCTCTTCTGTTACGTCACACTGAGACCATTTGTGAAGATTGTGACAAATGTGACGATTCTGCATTGTGTCGGGTGACCAGGTTCTAGCCGAATCCGATCCGGCAAGTTCGGATTTTTTTTTTTTTGCTAGGTTTGATTCGGATTAGGGTTAAGGGGTCCCGATTTTCACAAACATGATCAGAACACGGTTGGGTCGGGTTTATTTTTTGCACATTAAGTCTGGTTCCAATTAGAATCATAATACGACTCGTGTCGGTTTGGTTCTAGAGGGTTCTGGTCGGTTTGGTTCTGGCACGAAAGTGGTTATAACCAACACGAAACCGTCAAATTCTATTTCAAGTCAACCCATAATCCCATCTTAATCCAACAAAAAAATTTCGTTGCCTAGCAACCCGACCCGAGCCTGCCAAAGAAATTTTCACCAACATGCTTCTCGAACGAAAAAAAAAATCTAAAATTTAATAAAAGTATAAAAAAAATAATCTATAATCATATCTTTAATTCTTTAATATCAGTTTAATGTGTAAGTAGTTCTTCATATTCAAATATAATTTTTCTTCTGAAACAATATTGTAGTCGTTATTTTGAAAAACCTGGTTAAAAAAAACATGACCCGCATTAATCTCAACGCAAGATCGACACACAATTTGAGTCAACCTGAACCAAACCCGACCTGCAAGAAAGAACATAGCACCAACCTGACCTGATTCACAGTGCGGATTGGGTAACCAGATTTTATCCGATTAGATGATAAGGGATGATAATTAGAGGATAACAAAATGTATGTATAACAAAATTCGTTTATGCAAATATCACAACTGTTTTTAGTTGTCTCTTACTCCATTACTCATTGACCTGGTCCAACCCGAAGTGCGAATCTGGTCGGGTGTGGGTCAAATTGGGTACCCTACACAATACAGGACTAGTCGATTCGGCAATAATGTCTGTTTTTGTTTTTTACTTTAGATTGGCTCTGGAATACATTTTGAAATAGGGACGTACAATCAGATCCCGACACCACAAGGACAGGTTCGGCTGTAATAATTTTTTATTTTTACTTCTGGTCAGATTCAGATTGAAATTACGCATAGAGCCAAATAATCAGATTTTACCAGATCTGGATGTCTGGTCAGTAATAATTTTTCTTGGTACAGCCAATGCCCGATTAACGCAAGGACAAACTTCAACCAGTATTTTAATGCACTGCCAACTGAGCTATCCTGGAGATATCTGGCGAATATCAATCTGATGTTTAAAATTGCTTTAAAAATTATTAAAATAAAATATTTTGTTGTTACACTCCTACCATATTTTTCAAGTTATCAAAAATGTGTTATGAATAAAAATTATGTCTCATCAGTTTGTAAGTAATAAATACAATTTTCTGTTATTCTAACAAAAGTTGAATATATGTTGAATAATATAAAATTCGAATGTGCAATATTGAAAGTAAGACCAATAAGACAAGTCATGAAATAGAAAAGAAACAAACAAATGGACAATATATAAAAAAAAATATTATTATTATGTAAAAACTGGTGTAGGCTGCATGAAACTGAATAGTGCCGCGGATTTTTTTAAATCATTTTCTATATGAAAAACATTGCCCCACTTTTAAAAATTAGGCTCTTCACTGACCGTTTTAATAAATTCTAAAGCAAAAAGTGCAATCATTTGTTAAGATAGTTCAAGTACCGGTCTGGAGAAAGAAGTGATCACACACGACTTGCTGTGCCGTGAATCAACCTATAAAAATGTGACTGGTATCAGTCGATTCGTAATAACGTCTATTAATTAATGCTATGCTTAAATTTTACTTAAGGGGTAGTCTAAATATAGAAATTGTATCAAACTTTACAATTTTCAATAAGAACACATAATTTTGACACCACATTTCGATATTACGGTAATTTTTACTTTCGATACATAAAGGGAAATCATTTGGTCAAATAGTTTAGGAATTATGAGGTTTACAGTTTGGAATTCTTAATATTAAATTCATTTTTAATCGTTGCAAAACTGATTGTAATGCCTGTAGTTTTAAGCTTACTTCAATACCTACTTGGAGGAATAAGCTAAATTTCGGATTCGAATATTTAAAATTTCTGAAAATCTATTTAAAGTAAAAAAAATTATGGAAAGCATTTCATAGGTTTTTTGAAAATTAATTGAAAAAAAAAATATGAATTGTAATCTAAGAATTTTTATACAGAAATCGATTTCTGGAAGCTTAAAAAATCTGCGAATTCACAATTACAGCTTAATTCTCAGAGTAATGTATCAGTTGCAGTCTGTTTTAAAAGGATTAAAAAAAAAAAATCTAAATTTTAAACCTGAATATCCCGGATCTACTTGGCCGAATGACTTTCCGTTTGGTATAATAAGGCAAAATTTAAAATGGAATCGAAATATGGTGTCAAAATTGGGTGTTGGTATTGATAATTTTTATGTTTGATACAATGTCTTTGTGAAGACGATCACCCCCTTTAAGCAAAATTTATGTATAGCATTAATTAGTGGACGTTATTATTAATTGATTAACTGTAACTGCAAAAATGTTTGCAGTTACATTTTTGTACGATGATTTGTGGCAGAGTGCATAAGAAGTGATCATTAGGTGCGATCGTAATTATATAAATACGTAGCACCTATATTCATCGTCTGGTCCGTCCGTCTGTCCGCATATAACAGCGCAAAATCTGCCCAATCGAATGGCTTGAAATTTAATATACATAATCGTTGCAGAATTTTGTCGAGTCATTTCAAATTTTATGAAAATCAATCAAAACTTAAAAAGATTTTAATAAAAGTTTTCTTCATTCTATTAAATCCTATCAAACGTAATTAATTCAATGATATCCCATAATAGGTAATGATTCTAGGTTGCCATAGTGATTACGTCCTATTTAAGATGGAGTCATATTATTTCCGTATTACTGAATTTAAAAACGGAATTTGTATATTAAAATTGTTTATTTATAGCAACCATATGATCTACCGACAGTTTTTTGGATAGATGTTTCTGTAGAAATAGATATTAAAGGGAAAAAGAGTCTAAATATGGATTTGAAGTTCTGAAATTTTCAAAGCTAGGTTTAAGTTTCCCATTGGGATTTTCAGTAAATGTCAATAAAAGGTATAATGTTGCCACCTTAGAATGTACTTATTTTAATACGAAAATTAATCATTAATAACAGACGATGTATTTCATTTCACTGAAAGAATAACTATGATTTTTTTATATTCTCTTTTATTGGATCTTTGTGCATAGTATAATTTTAATTTAACAGAATTGTAATTAATTGTTTCTAAAAGTGTATTGAAACTTAATTTCATAAAATAAAATTAATATCTGTAATGCGAAAACCTTCACACAAAGAAAATTTTGTTTTCATGCATTTTTGCATAAGAGTGCAACAGCTATTGCACCATGATCAGAATATTTATAAAACTAATTATAGTACAAACGCACCTCATTTGTAACGTTTGATCTACAATTTCCAATTTGTTTTTATTTTCTAGGACTCTATCTATACAATGTACAACGATGTGTTTGGCGAAGTTGGTAATTTAAGAATATTTAAATTATGACGGTCAATATTTCGAAGAAAAAAAATATGAAATATAAATAAAGTAAAACAGTCCATAATTTTTTTTTTTAATTTTAACAGTTTTTGTTTTTCGTCACTGAAATTCTAGGATTAAACTATCTTCTTACCAAAAAGAAACGTAAAAATATTTTGCTTCGTTCAATAATTTAATGCTTACGTTTTTTTGAAAAGTTAAACTAATTATATCTTTTTATTTTCTTTTTGTAAAATTTTACTTTTTTGTATATTTTTAGAAAATAATTAATTTAAAAATCAGGACCATGATTAATTAGTACAAAATACAAATAGTAAAGACATTCTATACTGAAACAACTCCCCCAGAAAGAAATTCAATAAAAAATTAATTATAACGCCAAATCTTTTGTGAGTAATAAAAAAGCTTTCAGAAAAAAACCCACTTTTATACACTTTTTATCATTAAAACATCAGAAAGACGAAATATAAAACATTATAATTAGAAAATGAAAATTATTTTCAAACAACTATCAATGAAAATCTACCGTAAAAAGTTAATTACGAAATTATTATTTTTTTAGATAAATTACGCAATGTTTCGAGAAAATGAATTTTTATTCATTTTTAAAGTTAAAAATACGTAATAATATGTTTTAAAAAACAAAACAAAAGATGGCTTCATGAGAATTATGAAGGCATGAATGAATTCAGTTATTACTAATATGAATTAAAATAATAATTATGGGATGGCTCCTGTGTAAAATAACTTTCATGAAGGGAGGCACTTCAATAATCTATGGAAAGTTTTACTATTTGAAAACTTCCGTTAAAAACCACTGAAGAAAACAATTTGCTGACAAAGTAACCTTATAAAATTTTCTTCAGTGCGGAGAAGTGGAAAAAGCACCAAAATGTTTCTTTTGCACATCTTTTCGAAGAAAGGAAAAGAATTTTAGGAAATATCTTTCAAGCTATGTAAAGCAATAAATGTAAGTTGTATACGTAAAATATGCCCTTTCTAGAATAAAACTATTTTCTTTTGAGATACCAAAACAACTTAAAAATGCTGAAAAAACAGCGATGTTTTTTCTTTAAAGAGATTTTCAAAGTAACAATAGTTTTTAGAAGGTTTAGATTTTATTATGCATTTCTTTCTTTTAAAACATTAAGAAATAAAATACAGCTTTGTATAATTATACTATAGACAGATAGCATTTTCCCATCCCTGTCTGAATGAGTTTCAGGGTACCCAAATCAAGTTCAAGTTCCCTAATTTTTCAGCATATATCAATATTTATTAAATAAAAAAACTTAATAGCTAAATATCCGGGTAGCACAAAATAGTCCATTCCGGCAGCGAAAGACACTCTTGAATGGAAAGTTTTGGAGGGTTTTTTCTTTCTTTTATTTTATGTTTTTCGAGGTGCTTAACACGTTCACTGTCAGGTTAAAATCGCCGGAATTTTATTTTATTTAGAAAGTTTAAATTCATACCAGAAAATACTAATAGCATTATTTATTTTATTTAATTGCAGACATTTTGGGATTACATAAAATAAAAATTCTTCTTTCAAAATTTCCGATACGAATTCGTAATTTTAGATTGAAAAACCACGAGTATACTTGTGATTAGACGCGAATGGGTTAAGCTAAAAACTACGAATTTTTTCCTATAAAGAAATTTTCAAAGTACTACTACTTTCAAAGTAACACCTTCTCATCCCCGCCTGAATGAATTGCACGGTGCCCAAATCAGGGTCAATTTCCCCGCCTCAGAGTTGGGCAAATTTGCAATCTGATTAATCTGTAATCTGATTACAATATAATTGTATGTAACAGATTATAATTTCAATTACATGTAATCAAAATCTGAATTTGAAATTCAATTAGGATTGTAATTGTAATTATAAATGCTATGATTATGATTACACAGAGTTGGGAAAATTAAAATCTGATTAATATGTAATCTGATTACAATATAATTGCATGTAACAGATTATAATTTCAATTACATGTAATCATAATCTGAATTTGAAATTCAATTAGGATTGTAATTGTAATTAGACATGCTACGATTATGATTACACAGAGTTGGGAAAAATCTGATTAATCTATAATCTGATTACAATATAATTGCATGTAACAGATTATAATTTCAATTACATGTAATCATAATCTGAATTTGTAATTTAATTAGGATTATAATTATAACTATAATGCTGTGATTATGATTATGGTGTAATTATAATTATAATTGAGAACTTATAGTTACAATTAAGTGTAATTTCAATGGCACATTTTCAATATGTACCATAAAAGACAATTTTTATCAGACACAGTTGAAATTTGATACAACAAGAACGAAAAATCATGCATCTGGCATCGATTATAAAACACTTTCTGGCATGAACAGAATATTATTCAGAAATTTTAAATTTTATTAATTAATACCCGCAACCCTAAATATGTACGATGAAAGACAGTTTTTATCACACACAATAAGAACGAAAAATTATGCAGCTGGCATAGATTATGAAACACTCTCCCACATAAATAAAATATAAATCAGAAATTTTAAAGTGTTATTAATACCCGCGACACTAAATATGTACCACAGAAGACATTTTTAACACACACAGTAGAAATATGATACAACAAGAACGAAAAATCATGCATCCGGCATATATTATGAAACATTTTCTACCAACCTAGTTGAAAAGTGTTTATGACTTCGGTTTGTCTGGCCGTCTGCCGTCTATCCGTGCTCTAACTCCCGTAAATATGCTCGGATTGCCCTGCAATTTTTATATGTTATTGTCGTTATCTGTAGCATGTTCTCTATTTCATCTGAAGTGCTCAGCACTTATAGTTTTTTTACAGGGACACTCAAAAGAATTCCGTTACATTACGGTCTATGGGGAAAAATCATTTGTGGTTTATTTTAATGATGTTCCACAATTCCAGACACAATGTAATTGATATATATCACTAAGGTGCATTACAAGCAGCTTAATATGGAATAGGGTGTGCATAGCACTTATAGTTACTTTACAGGGACAGTCAAAAGAAATCCGTTACATTACGTCTATGGAGAAAAATCGTTTGCGGTTTAATTAAATAATGTTTCACTATTTTAAACGCATTGAATTTATATCTATCACTAAGGTGCATTACAAGAGGCTTACTACAGAATATTGTGTGTATAGCAGTCATCGTTCATTTACAGGGACACACAAAAGAATTCTCTACTGTCTGTTAACAATAATTCTTGGAAGTGCGTTTTAAGTTGCTGAACGCGATTTTGAATTTAACTCACTTTTTGTCTATTACTTGGTGTGTATAAATTCTGTAGATCCTATACAGGGCAACACAAAAGTTCGCGAACACATTTCCGTTTATTGACAGAAACTTCAGAAGAAGAATTTTAAACTGTGCTACGCGTTTCCTAACTATACTAAAATTTAGCATCCTATGCAGTATATATACAAATCTATGGATCATATACAGGGCTGAATAAAAGTATTCGGATATTTTTTCGAATATTGTATATGTTGGAAATATATGTTGGAAATTCCTGAAATTATGTTTCTTAAATATGTTATGCGTTTTCCAAATTGTTCACTTAGATGTTATAATTCAGCTTATTAAACGGTAATGATTTGTCAAATTATTTTGGAAGCGTTGGAAAGTGTTACATAATCTATGCTTGACGCATGATTTTTCGTTCTTGTTAACATTTCATAATAGTTTAAAACTCATATATTTACTTTTTTGGGGGTAAAAACCCTATAAGAAAAAAACCCCTATCTCTTTGTAAAATTATGGATTATTCACAATAACGAACAGACTGCAATCGGTATATCAGACTCAGTACAGAATTTGGAAAATGCATAGCATATTTGAAAACCCATTTGCAGTAAATACCATTAATAATTGAAAAAATATCCGATTTTTTTTCTGAAGCTCTGCATATTATCAATAGATTTGTATATGTACTACATAGCAGTATGCTAAAATTTAATTCGGTTATTAACACGGTTGAAAATTACCATTCGGGAATTTCCGTCTACAAACGTCAGTGTACTGGAGAACTTTTGCGCAGTCCTGTATATGATTTATAGAATTTATACAAACAAAGCAACATAAAAAAAATAGTTACATTCAAAAACGCGTGCAACAACTGAAAAAAAAAAAAAAAAACGTATTTCTAGCAATTATTGTTTATAGTCAGTACTGTAACCGAAATTTTTGTGTGTCTCTGTAAATGAACGTTGAATGCTATGTACTCCATAATATGTAGTAAACATCTTGTAATGCACCTCAGCGATATATATGAAATTCAATATGTTTGAAATACAGTAACATCATTAAAATACACCGCAAACGATTTTTCCTAATAGGCTGTAATGTAAAAGAATTCTTTTGAGTGGCTCTGTAAATTACATGCTACCATACTTCATTTTCTATACCAATCATACCACAGTAAACCTCAATAACATATATCAATTGCATGGAAATCCGAGTATATTCACGCGCATTAGAGTACTGATAGACAGACAAACTAAATTCATAAACACTTCTCAACTTTGTTGGAAAGTGTTAAAAATGCAATTAGAATTAGCTCGTAATAGATTGCAGTTTAATTTAAATACATTTCATAGAATTTAATTAAGATTTAGTTGCATTACATTACACATTAACCAAATTGTATTCTGAACAAACATAACTGACATTAACTTGTAACACATTGCAATTTAATCAAAATTATATTCTTAAAAATGTAATTAGAATCCACCTATAATCCATTACAGATTAATTGGATTATACAATTAAAAACGTAATCGGAATCCTCCTATAATGCATTACAGGTTAATTGTATTATACAATTAAAAACGTAATCGGAATCCACCTATAATCCATTACGGGTTAATTGGATTATACAACTAAAAACGTAATCGGAATCATCTTGTAATCCATTACAGGTTAATTGGATTATACAATTGAAAACTTAATCGGAATTGTCTTGTAATCTAATTACAAATTAATCTAATTACAGATTAATCTAATTATATTTTAAAAGAGAAAATGAGAATTGTCTTGTAATCCATTACATGGTAATCAGATTATGCGATAATCAGATTATATTCAAATTACTTTGTAATGCATTACATGATAATTGATTGCATAGTGAGGAGATTATAATGTATTTTAATCTGTAATTTGATTACTTTGTAATCAGATTCTGCCCAACACTGCCCGCCTGAATGAACAAAACTTTAGCTATCCCCAAAATCGCAATTTCCTCAGCTAAATATCCCGGTAGCACAAATAGTGTAGTCAAATGGCAGCGAAAGACACCATTGAATGGAAAGTTTTAGATTTTTTTTTTTTTTTTTAATGTTTTTTTTTTTATTTTATGTTATTTTATGAGGCGCTTAAGCTAAAAACCGCAAAGTTCTTCCTTTAAAGAAATTTTCGAAGTACTGCTGCTTTTAAAGTAACATCTTCTCATCACCGCCTGAATGAGTTTCAGGGTGCCCAAATCAGCGGCAAATTCCTTATATTTTCGGCATATATCAATATTTATTAAATAACAAAATTTTAGCTAAATACCCCGATCGCACAAATAGTTCAGTCAAATGGTAGCAAAAGACACTCTTGAATGGAAAGTTTAAGAGGATTTTTTCTTCCTTTTATTTTATGTTTTTCGAGGTACATAACACAAATTTCAACTCTACCACTCGTAACCTGTGTTCTTATAAAGTTATAAGCAAAAAAATATCAAATTTTGTTTTTCTTGTATTTTAGAAACGGTTAAAGTTACTTCAAAAAGATATTATACCAAATAATACTAGATGAATTCTCCTATATTTTTCATATGAACATTTTTTCTGGTAATAAATAATCTCGACGTACGAGTGAAATTAATTGAAGTTCGTATTGAAATTTCGACAGAACTTGATAGGGTCTTGATTTCAGTGATTGATAGCCGCTTAAAATAATAAGAAAACTGCCAAGTTAAACTGATGGCATTGATCTCAAAGGCTATTCACACTAATTGTATATTATACTCTTATTTCAAAGACTAATGCCCCTTGAAAAATAAAGAAATCAACAATAAATTAAGGAGGAGATTTGCTCCCGTCCCCACTCCTTTATACTTAACCAATGAATCCCCAAAACTAATCAGGGAAGCACCTTATCACAATGAACTTATATACAAAATTTAAAGCAAATCAGATAATTCTGCATGAAAAACACATTATCTAAATTAAGGGGGAATTAGCTATCTTTCCTCCCTTTATACTTACTCCATGAACCCCCAAAACTAATCAGGGAAGCGCCTTATCTCAATGAACCTATATACAAAATTTGAAGCGAATCGGATAATTCTGCATGAAAAACCCATTTATCTAAATTAAGGAGGTGGGGATTATCCCTTTTTCCCTCCTTTTATACTTAAGCAATGAACCCCTTAAACTAATCAGGGAAGCGTCTTATCAGAATAAACCTATATACAAAATTTGAAGCAAATCGGATATTTGCTATCAAGAGTTAGCGCGTTACGTACATACATACTTACATACAGAACCTCGAGGCACATTAGCTATCAGACTTTGAAAGTATGTGAACTAAAAACTGCCACCCTATTTTAATAAATAAAATTTGCTTTTTATTTAATCTTAAAATACTGTCATTTGTTGCTTACAGTGTATTTCTAATAGATTTTTATATTTCGTGTTTCTAAAATTATTTCATGTGAGTAGTGCTATTTTAATGATTTCTTATTTTATTTGTTGAATTACACTGGAATACTACACTGTTCGCAGACCCTGTATGAATATAATGGTGTTAGGTTTTGGTTCGCCACATACGAACATTCCTTTGAATATACAATCGGAAAACCTAACAGGCCGTCCAACTAAATTTGATTACATTTATGATATTTTACCCTCAGAAGCGAAGTCTGTGTTGCGCATAGATCTCTCTGAGGTTGTGCGGGACTTGATTACTAAACCATTCTATACAACACCATATGAGGATTTATAAATTTATCTAATAAAAAAAAAGGCCTCGTTTTTTGATAGATAATTATGATGAATTTTGTATATATTTTTATACGATTTTGATTGTGATTTAAATTTGTAAATGTCTGATATGTGCCTACAAACTTTTCTGAAATTGTCTTATACATAATCAGGTGAACGCATGAGTTCGTACGCATGAGTTTAATTCAAGCTTAATCATAGTAAATCTAATAAATATCTTGGAAATATGGGTAATGAAAATAAACAAATCTACTTTTTTACATAGAAATTTTATGGCTTTCCCCTCATAAAGTGTTAACAGTTAATTTAAAATTACTCTACGAGATTTAAATATATATATTTTTTAATCTACAAATTACGAATGTGGATTGTTAACACATTGTTGACCGGTGATGAATACGTTCGTGCTTCATAGTTTCATAGCATTCGTTAATTTTACATTAGTAAATTTTAATGCAAGGCACATTTCTTAATGCTACCATGTTATTTGAGAGTATTAACGTTTTAAAATAGAATTTTTTACACTGGCAAAACAATTTTTAGATATAAAATTTATTTCATTTGAAATATTGCTAGACATTATTTCAAAATTAAAAGGCAGAAAACCAACGTTAAAAATGCACAAATAATACACAAAAAAGCACCGAGTCTTTCTTTTTCTAGCACGCTGCGCTTTAATCTTTGTCGCACTGAAGAAGAATTTCGCTTGTGGATTCGAAACAGCTGTTTGCTGCTTTTTTGTGTATTATTTGTGCATTTTATAGTCGTTTTCTGCCTTTTAATATTCTTGTACAAAGGTTTTATTTGCTATTTTTAAATTATTTTAAAAATCACCAGAATTCAAATTTTTAGAATATACTAATTAATTCTTTTAAAAATATGTTAAAAAATGAATTTAAAAGGAGATTTTTCATGTTCAAGATATGCGAACATTAGTTTGATCTATTTACTTTACTTCTAATTCATAACTGATTGGTGCTTCAGCATTCGTCCTGCGGTAAAATTTTGTTCGGGAAAATTGAATGACATTGCAATACAGCAAACTTTAATGAAGAACATAAAAATTACTGATATAATCGTTCATGGCTTAGAAAAAGAGTTCGGAGAGATTTACCTTGCGTATGACGCCGTTTCAAGAGATATGCGAAGAAATTGAATATTTCAGCTGTGCAGCTTTCAGAAACTCGAGAGTGACGCTGAATAATCTATACTAATAATAGAAAGTTTCGCTCTGTGTGTGTGTGTGTGTCTGTTGGCGATGGCTAGGAAAATATTGCCCACCTAGAAGGCTGGAAATTTAGATTTAGATAGTCCAAACCCCCTCCCGGTGCACCATTACATCAGAATTTTAATAATTTAATTACTTTCTGAAATATTAATTAAAATGCACAAAGAACTCTCATTAAAAATACGCTTTTTTTCATCGGTTGGTTGGTTGTGTAGAATATCTTCTCAGAACACATTAAATAAATCAGAGTAGAGATGCATAGATAAGGACTTATAACGAAATAGTGCCAACATGGATTGCAGTTATCTGCATATAGCCAAGCTAACGTAGCGCCATCTACTCACCGCAAATTACACAAACGCCACCTGTTTGAGACATTTCCAGGGAGGTTTTTCTTCATTATAATTATCTGAGTTTAAGGTTTTTTTTAAAACAGGACATATATTATTACTAGCTCGCATGCCCAGCGTTTCCCGGACCCGTGATAATAACCTTAAAAATACCTAAAATTTATGTTGAATGATTTTATATTTTTAAATGAAAATCTATCTAAACGAACTGAAGGACAGTCGTTATAGTTATTGCCGATTTAATGTCGATTTCATTTCTGACGTTTTGATATATTAAACTTTCAATTTTGACCAAAAGTTCCTGAAGAAATCTAAATAATATATAAAGAGCTCTTTTAAACTCAAAATAATATACAGTATTGGCCAATTTATTAGTCCCATTCGAAAAAAAAATTCCAAAACCTTGATTTTAAGTTGATTGTATTAAAATTAAATAAAAATCATGCACTCATGGCCTCATAATTCACTTTTATATTTTAACAGAATAGTAAGGCTACTATAATTTGTGACTCGTGCTCTAGCCAGTATACGTCAGGACACATGGCCATTATCATTATCTTTTTACATGTGAAGATTTCGCTATGGTACTCCATTATGAAATTTGGTAATTTTTGAAATTCAATATTTGAAAAACGGCATAATAATTAGATTTGAAATTTATATAAAGAAAAATACAATTTTTTTTACCTTTCTAACGAAGTTTGTCTTACAATTTTTTGAGCTATTAATTTTTTCAACAACTTCAAATGTTTCATTTTCCCTGATTAATCTGTGGCAACGATCATCGAAAATCCCAGTCGTCAGCAACGCATAGCTTTTTATTACAGAGGATGATAGAGACTATTAATACAGAAAACTTTATTTAACAGATTATTTGTTAAATATTTGCGGGAATGGCGAGTGGTAGGGGTCTAATTACATTTAACAATTTTAACATTTTTTTTAGCTTCCTCCGTAGCATTTAATTCTTGTTTTATATACAGAATACCGCTATTTTAAATCTCAGTTTCTCAGTAATATCTCAGTAATAATGTTCCGAACTTCTCCATTTAGTTCCGTTTTTACTAAATTATCGTAAAAATCAGCATTCATTGCTTCAAGATGTTTTTCTAAAAAGCAATTACCAGTATTTCCGAATAATAGCCTAAGCCAAATTTCAAATTAAGTTCCTAGCTTAACCAAAGGGATCAATCTTTAAAGATGTATAGTGATCCTCCTAATTAGTTATTTGCTGAAGGTCACTTGAACATTCGCCACCCCCCCCCCTCCGGGGCCCTCCTTCAAAGTTTTCTCTAACTATTCTCCGGTTCCATATCTCAGCAACTATTTTTCCGATTTCAACGCAAGTGATTCCAAACATTATAATTAACTTAATAGTCACCCTTTATAACATTGAACTAAATTTATGAGTAGCGGTTACCACTATTTCTGAATAATAGTTTAAACCAAATTTCTAATTAAGTTCCTAGCTTAACCAAACGAACGAATTTTTAAAGATGCATAGTGGTTGTCCTAATTAGTCATTTGCTGAACGGCACTTGAACATCCCCTCCCCCCCGACCCCTCCTTCAAGGTTTTTTACTTAACTATGCCCCGTTTCCATATCTCAGCAACTATCTTTCCGATTTGAACGCAAGTGATTCCAAACATTATAATTAAGTTAATAGACACGCTTTATCACATTAAACTAAATTTATGAGTAGAGGCTACCGCTATTTCCGAATAAAAGTTTAAGCCAAAATTGTAATTAAGTTTCTAGCTTAACCAAACGAACGAATTTTTAAAGATGCCTAATGGTCCTCCTAATTAGTCATTTGCTGAAGGGAACACGAACATCCCCTCCCCCCCGGCCCCGCCTTCAAAGTTTTTTCTCTAACTATGCCCCGTTTCCGTATCTCCGCAACTATCTTTCCGATTTCAACGCAACTGATTCCAAACATTATAATTAACTTAATAGTCACCTTCTATAACATTAAAGTAAATTTATGCGTAGCGGTTACCACTATTTCCGAATAATAGTTTAACGCAAATCTATATATTTAAAACGCTAAGCGTTTTCTTTCGACAATTCGTGAGAACAAACTACTGCATCAAATTACACCATTCTTTGTTTTAATGAAAAATATTTGGACACAGATTTGTTATCGTGCATTCGTTTATTCGAAAATTTAATTAATTAGCCGTAATTTTCAATTAAACTTTTACTTCTGCTTATGACGTCATAAAGTCGGCAACTCCCACTGTTGCGAGGTATAGAGTTTATTCTCTGAGCTCTGTAGTTCGCCAATCTTTTGACATTAGCTAATATCAACTAGGTAATATTTTAACATTGGAATATAAAATGTTAAAAACCTTACTTAAAATTAACTAAAATATAATCATAATAAAATATCTAAACATAAACATATCAATATGAATAATAAATCTCATGTAAAATGTTGCAATTTAAATGATTCCAATTGAAACAAGATTTGGAGAGTTGTCTTGGATATTTATTTATTTACATTATTTCTCTTAATTATCCCTTTCGACTGTTGGATAAATGTTTGTGACGTCAGTTGAATTTTATCTATTGTACGAAACTACGCATCACAACATTTTTCAATGCTTTTTCTATTTTAATATCATGGTTTCGAAGACGTAATTTTTATTTTAATTAATGTAATAACTAATAAATCAGTAAAACATCATTATAAATACATTTAACCTCGAATTAAAAATCACTTGAGGAGATAACAAGCATGTGTATGCATTTGACTCAAGTGAATGTGACTCCACGATCATGAATTTTTGGCGATAAATCCAATAGTTTGGCGATAGATTTTTTTTTAATGGAAAGTGGTCGACGGGATAATGGATAAGTATAAAAATTCTTAATAATCGTATGAAATTGAAGGGCATACGTATTTAATTTGCTTGAAAATACGATTTACGTAACTCAAACTTTGACGCTGGGAAACAAGCGAGTACGAGCCGCTATCTGGGCAGGGTATAAATGTAAACAAAGATCACGCTGGTATCTTGGTTCAGGGTATGTTCAGAACCCGTCTACAATTTTCCAGAGGTTTTTGGGGAATTGCGCCTGCCTTTAGAATATCGCATGCAACGGTATCACGTGGGATTCATTTGAGGAATTATTATTTCTATCTGACCATTAACAACAGCCAAGCGTTCTTTTACGTAGTTTGAATTGTGTGGCGCTTTGAGCGGTACTTACGTATTATCCGGGCCAGGTAGATACAAATGCGCCAAGCTTGGCGTCAGTTATATTAATTACAGTAACCCATATTTTTGACCACTATATAGTTTATTTATTATAATTTATTTTTTATCTTATATTTTATAGTTTTTTAATCCTATTAATATTATAAATCCGATTGTGTGCAAATGTTAGGCTGAAGCCAGCGTCAAAATGGATGATTTAATTATCCTGTATCTTTGCATATAGGTTGATTATAACCGATAAATGAACATAGGCTGGATTTTATTTATTTTATTCAAATATTTTCTTTAATAATTAAAAATTTCATTTTTTTCATCGAGAATAAATGGACATTTTTCCACACAATTTAACCATTATACTTTATCGTTGCTAGGGCTTTGATCGTTGCCAATAAATAAAAACACGGAAAAATAATTTTCCCTCAACAATTAATTTTCAATTGACCGATTTTCACGTGAAAACTAAAAATTAAAAATAATTCAAAAAAGATGAATTTCCGTGATATTTGAAACAAAAATATGGCGTATTTGTTATTATACATGAAGTATGAATCTGGAGGCACGGCAGTGCCTCCGCAATTCGAGAGAGCACAGCCGTAAGCATACTTTTCTGGAAGCAACTCAGGGCACTTTTGACCCCCCCCCCCCCATATCTCCGCGCTGGAGTATTCCAAAAATTTGAAACTTCGTTTTTCTAGAGTATTTGGCATACAGGACCAAAATTTAAAATTACAACTTTCTGTCTTTTCTAGTCAGTCACTCACCCACTCGTTCACGCGTCATCAAAAAGATTAGGTAGATCCCGTAGCCCTAGAAACTTGACATTTGGAAAAAAGGTAGTGTTTAGTATACAAAGAAAGAAAAAATTATAAAATCCGGAAAATTCGCAAAAAAAACATTCGAAAATTCAACAAATTCCATCAAAATTGAAAATTGAAAATAATACGATCTTGTAGTCTTAGAAACTTAAGATTCGGTGTGAAGGTAGTGTTTAGTATCCAGAAAAAGAAAACATCAAAATCACCAAAAAAATCGAAAGCAAAATTGAAAAAATCGAAAAAAATCGAAAAAATCGAAAAAAAATCGAAATTTTTCAAATAATTTGATTTTGTTGCGCTAGAAACTTGGAATTCGGAATAAAGGTAGTATTTTGGATGCAAAATAAGGAAAAATTAAAAAATCAGGAAAATTCGAAAAAAAATTCAAAAATTCGAAAAATTCGAAAAAAATTGAAAAAATTAAAATAATTTGATTTTTTAGCCTTAGAAACTTAAAATTCGCAGTAAAGTTAGTGTTTAGGATTCAGAATAAGTTAAAATAAAAAACGCAATAAAATTCGAAAATAAAATAAAAAAATCGAAAAAAATCGGAAAAATCGAAAAATTAGGAAAATTTGAAAATAATTTGATTTTATAGAGCTAGAAACTTGAAATTTGGAATAAAGGTAATATTTAAGATACAAAATAAGGAAAAATTAAAAAGTATGGATAATTTCAAAAATACCCATAGATTAGTGCAGACAATATATGAACTCAAAGTTTCGATTTTTTGTCACTCACACACTCACTCACTCTCGCATCATCAAAAAGATTGGGTAGATCCCGCAGCCACAGAAACTTAAAATTTGGAATAAAGCTAGTGTTTCAGATACAAAGAAAGAAAAATTTATAAAATCCAAAAAATTAAAAAAAAAAAAAAAAAAATTCGAAAATTCAAAAAAATCGAACAAAATTGAAAATTGAAAATAACACGATCTTGTAGTCTTAAAAACTTAAAATTTGGTGTGAAGGTAGTGTTTACAATTCAGAAAAAGAAAACATCAAAAACACAAAAAAAAAAAAAAAAAATGAAAATAAAATCCAAAAATCCAAAAAAAATCGAAAATTTTCAAATAATCCAATTTTGCTGCGCTAGAAACTTAGAATTTGGAATAAAGGTAGTATTTAGGATGCAAAATAAGGAAAAATAAAAAAAATCCAGGAAATTCGAAAAAAAAAATCAAAAATTCGAAAAATTCGTTAAAAATTGAAAACAATTAAAATAATTTTATCTTTGGCCTTAGAAACTTAAAATTCGCGGTAAAGATAGTGTTTAGGATTCAGAATAAGTTAAAATAAAAACCCAATAAAATTCGAAAATAAAATAAAAAAATCGAAAGAAATCGAAAAATAAGGAAAATTTGAAAATAATTCGATTTCATAGCGCTAGAAACTTGAAATTTGGAATAAAGGTAATATTTAAGATATTAAATAAGGAAACATTAAAAAAAAATGGATAATTCGAAAAAAAAAAAAAAAAAAAAAAGTGAGAAATGGAAAATAATATGATCGCGTAGTCTTAGAAACTGAAAATTTGGTGTAAAGGTAGTGTCTAGGATTCAAAAAAATAAAAAAAATAAAAACACAACAAAAATTGAAAATAAAATCAAAAAGTCGAAAACAAACCCGAAAATTTGAAACTAATTCGATTTTGTAAAGCTAGAAACTTAAAATTTGGAATAAAGGTAGTATTTAGGATACAAAAAAAGAAATAAATAAAAAATCGACTGGCTACGATGTAGGCGATTTCTTTATAGACAGGTTTGTTTTCTTTCACAGGTTATACTCTATTTACTTCACATATGAAATATGGATTGTTAAATGATGTTACCCCCACAAAAATTTTCATAGCTCCCCCTACCTTCCCGACATTACTGGCTGGTTATGGCTTGATAGTCCTTTCTAAATAAAATCATGGTGACTCTAAGATTCACTTGATTTATCTCTAAATTGAACCTAAATGATCCTAAGAAGACGGATCAAAGAATTACTATATTGGCATGGCAATCAGGTAACTTAGAATTAAAATCGAAAAATCAATACATTTCTAAAATGTCGAAAATTTGAAAATAATTCGATTTTGTAGTCCTAGAAACTTGACATTTGGCAGAAAGGCAGGGTTTAGTATACAAAGTAAGGAAACATTAAAAAATCCGTAAATAATAAAAAAAAAGACTAAAAAAACGAAAAAAAAAAAAACATCGAAAAAAGGAATATAGTTTGATTTATTGGAAATTTCCGGAAATTTTGATTTTGGCTTTCTTTTTATACTAAAAAGTTTTTTATGTTAAATATCAAGTATCTAGGGCTGCGAGTAATATCTCAGATGGATAGCACCTATCCTGGAAGCAATTGAGAGTACTTTTGACACTCCCCCTCCCATAACTTAGTGCTTGCCTAGGAACCTGAAATCTCTTTTTATCTACAGTACTTTGCAAACGAAACTAAAGCTTCAAATTTTTGATACCTGTAAATAATAGGGACAGAGTGTGGGCTTAGCGAAAATCAGTGGATGATCTCCAAAAAGAACCCAAAATCAAGAAAAGTAGGATTACTTACAAAAAGAAGTGAAATCTCATCAAAAAGTCACCTGTAAAAAATGCAGCCAAGTCTCGTAACTCATTTACCGTAAAAAGTACTGAGATCGTATAAAGCCAAGTTTAACTATCTTATTAAATCTGAAATTTTCATTCACTAATCACTCCTAGTCTCTACATCATTAGTTAATTATTATTTTGTGACTTGGCAATTACGCAGCACATGGAAGTTATTACACTTTACTATTTTACGGGATGGGATGGGATAATTTAATTAATGCAAATTTTATATGCACAAGGAAGTTATTACACTTTAATATGTTACAGTATTATTTGATTAAGACTAACTATATACATCACATTCTCGGGCTACGTAATTGCCAAGTCACAAAATAATAATTAACTAAAGATGTAGAGACTAGGAGTGATTTGTGAATGAAAATTTCAGAGTTAATAAGATAGTTAACTTGGATTTATACGATCTCAGTACTTTTTACGGTAAATGAGTTACGAGACTTGGCTGCATTTTTTACAGGTGACTTTTTGATGAGATATCGGTTACATTAAAAAGATATTTTTCTGTCAACAACTGCGTTATAATTAGAAGGAAAAATGCAACAATAATTATATTATTAAAAAATAGATTTCGCTTGGACCATAAGACTATGAAAAGGATCCTCCCCGGCTTGGACAAATATGACGTCATAAATAAAACATGTATTTTTAAATATTCGTAATAATACAAGGAGCATGGCTATCAATGTATAATGAAAGTAGATATATAATGGACGCAATATTTAAGATGAAAAATTGAAATATTTTTATCGATACTGATTAATAATTCGATTGAATACCACTTACACACAAATGTGAGTTTTCGCTAAAATTTACGTCCTGATTGCCAGAAAAAGAAAATTAACAAGAATTATACCATTAAAAAGAGATTTCTCTGAGGAAAAATTGACGTCATATTTGAAATATAACGAGAATTTTCAAATGTGTTTTACAAGGAGCGTGAATAAATTCCTTACATTATAATACAAGAATCGGTAAGTTTCGAAAGTAGATGAGTTTCACGCCATATTTAAAACGAAAAATTTAAATATTTTTTTTATCTATACCGATTATTATGCATGAATATCAGTTACATACAGATGAGAGTTTTTTGCCAAAAACCACACCATGATTATTAGGAAAATAAAAATAAATACGAATCTATTATATTAAAATCTGACCGCCTGTTTGTATTTCGCAACTACTCCTTTCAGATTGTCGAACGCAACGCGATTTACTTAACACCGGTTATCATTGATCCGAGGATGTCATAAACTCTCAGAATGTAAAAAAAAAAATGTTTCAAATTCCGAACAACTAATTTTCAATTAAACGATTTTCACGTAAAAACTGATTGCCAGAAAAAGAAAATTAACAAGAATTATGCCATTAAAAAGAGATTTCTCTGAGGAAAAATTGACGTCATATTTGAAATAAAACGAGAATTTTCAAATGTGTTTTACAAGGAGCGTTAATCAATTCCTTACATTATAATACAAGAATCGGTAAGTTTAGAAAGTAGATGAGTTTCACGCCATATTTAAAACGAAAAATTTAACTATTCTTTTTATCTATACCGATTATTATGCATGAATATCAGTTACATACAGATGAGAGTTTTTTGCCAAAAACCACACCATGATTATTAGGAAAATAAAAATAAATACGAATCTATTATATTAAAATCTGACCGCATGTTTGTATTTCGCAACTACTCCTTTCAGATTGTCAAACGCAACGACATTTACTTAACACCGGTTATCATTGATCCGAGGATGTCATAAGCTCTCAGAATTTAAAAAAAAAAATGATTTAAATTCCGAGATATTATTATTATTATTATTGTAAATTTAACGAAGTTTCTCTAAAAATGGCAACTAAATTGTTCCAATATCGTGGATAAAAAAGAATAAATAAAACGGATTTGTGATGCAGTCACATATTTTATTTCCTTTTTCATTTTAAAATGCTTCAAAAATAATTTTTCCCCATTTAAACAGTATTTAAAAAAATAACAGAAAAAAAGCATTTATTTTTATTTCTTTATTGAGTGCGTCTTCCTAAATTTGTAATAAATAAAACCTACTAATAAAACATAATTAATATACTACTTTAAAAATATCATTTCTTTTCTATTTTTTTCCGTTACAGTTTATCAATTAAATTTTATACTTCTTCCCCTTTGATATTCATTTTTATTTCGGTTATCTGTTTTTATTTAAATAAAAACGGTATTTTAAGTAATAGCACAGAGGTGTCGCTAGACATAGTGGCTCCTTATAGCGTTGTCGTACTTGGCATGTTTGTTTCGCCAAGGGCGATGTTTGTTTTCACTTTCTGCGCACTCAATTTAAAATTTTCCATTTATTTTCTATCTAACGTCTGTTACCCGTACGTTTAGTTGGGATTCTATTTTTTTTTTCGCCAGTATTTGTGTTGGCGATATTGTTTAGATAAAAATTTAGTTAGTTATGTAACTGTTACGGTGACATGAGGTCATGCGCTCTCCTTAGTGTCGATTACATGAAAAGCAATTATGTCCTTTTAAATATTTTTGCTGCTAATCCTTTGACTCGTAGCTCATCTGTATTTTATTGCTTCAACTTTGCCTGAAAAATAAAGATTTTGTCGAACATGGAATAGAATTAATTCATTTTTAAAAAATCGACCTTTTCTGCCAGTGAAAAAATGTTTTCGAACCTGAGATTATATACTCCACTATACGAAAATGGCACACGTGATGGTCGAACGCCATCACATACAATTGGTGCGTGAAAAAAGGAATTTTTTTTGCTGGATCGGTCGTTTGAGATATATAAAAATACAGACTGTGTCTATCTGCTAAAAAAAAATTGGGAGAGATTGATAAAATGTCATCATAGTACTATTGTGCATTGCTTGGAGGTGATACTTCATATTTACGTTGGCTTCAACTGTTCCTGTGTTTGGATGCATCAATTTTTAAGTACACAAGAATGCGTTAATTCTGTATGATTCCAGTAGTTGAGAAATTGTGGTTGTGCGGAATGCTTGAGTACGTATTAACTGTCAGTAGGGCTGGAGTAGAGCTCCTATAATACAGGCTGAATCATACCGCCATTTAATGACCCAGCGGACCAAAAACCAAGCTAAAACCGGTTAGCTTACCGTACTAGGGGACGGCGAGTGACAGTAACGGGGACGGCGAACACCTGCTCAGGCGGTTTCCTAATGCTGAGCTAGGTCACAATATGGCGGTTATTTTGGGCAACAGAATGGATATGCGTCAGCTCCCCTTATAGGAGCCTTAGGCTGGAGAGGCATCAGCATCAATAAATTCTCGGGAATTTCTACAAAATGTGCAATTGGGAAGGAACAAGAGATGTTCGCTATTATTGTGCATTTACAGCGATTTCAGCGTTGGAAATGCGGATTTGTGTTATGAGGAGCTGCTCCGAATTATTTTTCATTATTTCTTTTTTTCTAGTCTGCATTAAATGTGATTTTATTTAGTATAGCTGTTCTATCTTCTCATAACGTATAAGACAGATTTACTACGATCCTACAATGGATGACTATAAGTGAAATCTGACTCGCGTGTGAATTTAAAATTTTTTTGTTATCTTGTGATTAAAAAAAAAAGAAAAAAAAAGACAAGAAGAAAGGTTTGTTATTTTTGAAGTTCTACTCATATTATAGTACAGGTAAAGTACATGTCTTGTTTTCTTTTGCACTGTTTATTAAATATGTGTTTATATTTCATATAGTTGTTTATAAATAACTATAATTTACTTAAATATTTTTTATTTCTTGAGAATATATTTGTATCATTATGACTAATTCAAAGTGTAATTTTAACATTGCAGTACCCGCTTATGAAGGGGAACTAAATACTTTAAATTTTTTCTTTGATATTGTTAGTAATTATGCAAAAATTAACAAATGGACCAATGATCAAGGGGTTTTGTTTATAAAAACTAAATTAGCTGGTTCCGCGTTAAAATTCTTTCTTGAAAATGAAAAGTTAAAAAACTCAAATGATGTGAATTTTATTAAACAGGAATTTTCTCGATTCTTTTTTAAAGAATCTCAAACAGTTGTTGATATTGAATTTGATAATATCAAACTTTTACCAAATGAGAGTGTTAATAACTTTTCTCATAGATTAAACACATTGGCTAATAAAGCTTTCAAAACTAAAGATCCAGGGTTTCTTAATGAAATAAAATATAAGAAACTCCTGCAATGCTTACCATCAGATATTAGAATCAAAATTAGAGAAGAACGAATTGATGATTACGATAAAGCTGTCGAAAGAGCAGAATTTTTACAAATATTTTGTCCAATGAAAAATTAATTAACATTCATAATGAGTATTCTAATCATGTTGATTTTTCTAAACAAATATCTGAATTAACCGAAAAAATAAATGTTTTGTCATTTGTAAATAATACACAATCTGATGACTCTAAAGAATCACACACACGTCCTAGTTATAAGAAGGACAATCGTATTTTATATAAATCAAAGAATTCTAGAAATTTTAGTTTTAAAGTTCAAAATAAAAATAACCAAAAATGTAGAAATCTGTCAGATTTGTTCTAAAACTGGTCATGTTGCTCTGCAGTGTTTTAAATATAAGAATTTGTGTAAAAGAAAGCAGGCATTTAATCGAAATTATTCTACATCATACAAAAATTTGAATTCAGATAATTATGGTTCTAACAATTCTGAATCTTTAAACCACCATTGAGACACAGTACAGCTGGTGAGCTGTCGTCTCAAAATTCATACCAATCATCAGCAATTATGCCTATTTTGTCCAGTGAAAGATTAGTAAAATCAACTTACTCCCAAACGTCTAATGAAATTCAGATTTGTAACAGTCAATCAACTCAGACTGATGAAAAGGAAGTCATTTATAATGTATATGATAAATGTTCTTTTTTACCTATTGTTTCTAGTAAATTTGGTAAATTTGAGGCATTTTTATTACTGGATACGGGAAGTTCAATTTCGCTTTTATCGTGCAATTTTTTTAATGAAATGAAAAAATATATTTCATATAAACATCTGGCTTCGTCAGTAACTATTTCAACTGCAATTCTGCCGTCAAATTTTCTTCCTGTATCTCTGTATCTATCAAAATTGGTAAAGTATTCTTTCGGCACATTTTTTATGTAGTTGATATTGCAAACTCTTCAAAATTTGTCAGGATTTTGGGATATGATTTTATTATGCAAAATAATATAGTCATTAATCCCAGTGATAATACTGCCTCAATAAATGGTGTTGTGATACAGTTAAAAAATAACTCTATGCAAAATCCAATAAGTGCAGTTTGTGTTGATCAAATTTCTGCAAGTGATATAATTAATAATGAAATTATTTCGAATGATATTGTGAATAATGTCAAAGTAGATGAATCACATGATCAGATCTGTGTATATCTTGCACATAAAGTAAACTTAGATCCTTACGAACAAAAATTTGTAAAGATTAAAATTCCCATCTCATCAAAACACGATGAGATGTTATTTTGTAGTGACATTTCGTCTGCTAATGTATTATGTCATGATTCTCTCATAAAACTCGATTTTCATCATCAAAATATTTCGTATCCTAAAATTATGCATGTGTATGTTGAAAATTTGTCTGATCATGTTATTCATTTGAATAAGAATATGGAAATGGGTCATCTGAGTGTTCCTGATGAAATTATTGATCAAAATGACATGGTAAAAGAATCAAATATTTCTAAGAGTAATGATATTGATATTCTGTGTAATTTTATTACTGCATCTGATGAAGTGCTTGCGCAGCGAAAAAAGGAACTTTCTATTACTGATTTTAAATTAGACCATTTAAAGGATAATGAAAAGAAAGAAATTTCTGAACTTTTATTAAAACATTACCCTGCATTTTCAAAATCAGTAAAGACACTTGGTCACACTGACCGCATTGTGCCAAAGATAAAATATATCAATGATTTTCCCATAAAAACTCTGCCTTTTAGTATTCCACAAGCGCTTCAGGCCGAAGCAAAAGAACAAATTGATCAACTCGTGGAAGCAGGAATAATAGAGAGGAATTGTTCTGAATGGGATTGCTCAATTTTACTTGTAAAAAAAAGTCTGATGGGTCAGGCAAGCAGAAATTTCGTTTGGCATTAGACTTAAGAATGCTTAACTCAGTTATTCAGGGATCTTCCTACCCCCTTCCCAAAATTCAAAATATCATTACCAGTTTGTCATCTTATAAATATTTCACTAGTTTAGATCTACAACAGGCGTATCACCAAATTTACATACCCCAAGATTTACAAGATAAACTAACATTTACATCTCAATTTGGCTGTTTTAAATATAAACGCTTGGTATTTGGATTAAAAAATTCAGCCTCAGTGTTTCAAACATTAATGGACATGTCTATTGATGAAATGAATTGTGAAGGTATCTTCTCTTATCAAGATGATTTTATTTTCGGTGCAAACACATTCGAAGAAACTCTTCAAAATCTCGAGAAAATTTTACAGGTCTTTTCAAAGTATAACTTGACTTTTGCTCCCAATAAATGTAATTTTCATCAGACCTCTACTAACTATTTAGGGTTTCATATAGAAAATCATACAATTAGTCCTATTCAAAGTAACATTTTGCGAATCACTTCATTTCCTGTCCCTAAAACTAAACGCCAACTTAAAGGTTTTATTGGTTTAGCGACATTTTATAGAAATTTGATACCTAAATTCTCTGAGATTATACATCCGTTAATTCAGCTTACTACACCTAAAGCAAAATTTCATTGGACACCAGAACATAATAAAATTTTCAATGATATACAGAAAATGTTTTTTTCTGAACCAGTGCTCCATTTACCAAATTGGGATAAACAATTTTTCCTAAATACTGATGCATCACAAGTTGCTATCTCAGCTGCTTTACTCCAAGAGTTTGACAATAACTTACTTCCAGTTGCTTATTTCTCTAAAGCACTATCACCTTTTGAAAAAAAATACCCTGCAATTAAATTAGAGTTAATGGCTATCTATAAAGCAATTATTGCCTTTAAATATTATCTTTATAACAGACATTTCACTGTTTTGTCTGACAGTGCACCCTTAGACAAATATCGTAAAACCACTAATCCGGCAGATATTATAACTAGATGGCTCACTGAGTTATCAGAATATTCATTCGAGTTTCGGCACATTCCAGGGTCATCTAATGTTCTTGCGGACTATCTCTCTAGAAATGATTTAAAAAATAATCAACAAACTTTGGATACAAATCCTGAGTTGATTTACGAATCTAACCATATTCTACCAATTGTTGAAAATGATAAACAAGACAAAAGTATCACAGAATCACACTCAATTAATTATTTGAATGTCGGTAATTCAGAACATCATAAAGATCCTCTGCTTGAGATATCAAACCAAACATTTGTCAATGAACAATTAAAAGATACAGAATTATCTGTTATATATCAGGAAATATTGAACAATGGTAATTCAGAGAAATATAATATGTATTTTACTCATCCAGACACCAAAGTTCTGATGTTTAAAAAAATCATTCCATACAACTCTACAGTTTCATATCACATTGTTGTACCACATTCGTTAAAAGCTAAGGTTTTAGCGATTTCACATCTTTCACACTTTGTTTAAAGAAAACCTATGAATTTCTAACTAAAAGATATTTTTGGAAGGGCATTTATACAGACACATTAAATTACGTTGCATCATGTGTTAAATGTTTGCAACATAAGCACCACAAAACACAAACTGCACCCTTACAAACAACTTACATTCCTAAACAACCAGGTCATACTGTGGGGATTGACATTGTTGGTCCTTTCAGCAATAATTATTCAGTTTTAATGGTAACAGATCATTTTTCCAGACACATGGAATTATTCCCTTTAAAAGAGACTACTGCTAATCGAGTTGTTGAATCACTATTCAAATATTTCACCTGTTTCCGGCGACCTTGCATAATTTTATCAGATTTAGGTCCCCAGTTCATTTCTAATGTTTATAACATCTTTAACGAAACCCTTGGTATAAAAATATCTCATGCATCCGTTTCACACCCCCAGGTGAATGCTATCGCTGAGAGGGTTAACTTATCAATTAAAACCTCCGTTAATACCTTATTACTTGAAGGACATTCCTTTGAACATGCATTATTGATTCACAAATGCTTATACAACGGCTCTACACATTCATCTACTAAATTCTCACCTAATCTTTTACATTTTGGGCGTGAATTATCATTGATTTTTGACACATACGACACTCATGCAAATCAACCATTTATTGATAATGTTGACACATATAAATTGTTAAATGAACTTGACTCAATGTACCAAAAAGCTTATGAAAACATTGTTTCTGCTCAACATCAAAGAAACCTAAAGTTTTCTCATTATGCAAAATTAAGACCATTAACTGTCCAAGATATTGCTTATCTGAAATCTAGAGATAAATATAAACCTAAATATACTGGACCTTATGAAATTATTATGAAACATTCACCTGTTTCATTCACTATAAGAAAATATCAGTATCCACATGCTGCTTCCTTTAAAGTGCACATTGATAGGCTTTTACTAGCTCCACCTAGAAATACCTATCTTAATTCTAATTTTGACAATAATTCAAGTACTAATAATAACAATAATTATCAGCAAGATAATATTAACAACATTCCTTATAATATAATATCCAGATATAATCTTAGAAAAAGAAAATAAATGTAATACCACATGTTTTATGTCAACTGGCCAGGACATGGAACTACGTTTGATTGTGTGCTATATATATTCAATCTTTTACTAATTTACTGGCCGGTACAGTTTATGGTGTATAAGATTATTTATGTAGTATACAAATTTGGTTTTATATTTTGTTTTCTTGTCACAAATATCTATCAGTTAATTACTGTAATATTTTAATGCTTTTATTTTATAATATACTTCTGTAAGTTTTCTCTGCACTTTATTGGAATTGCATTAATTATACTTTCTAAACATTGTCTACCCCTAATAAATGTTACTATTTGGCAATTTCTTTGCGCATAGAATAAATATTGGATTTTTTAATATTACATTATATTTTCATCCTACATTATAAAAAAAAGTGCTTATATACTTATAGCAAATTAAGCACATATTCCATTCGGTGTTCAAAACAGACTATTGGACTGTTATGATAACTATAAATCAAGTTGCAAATATTTTTAGGCAACATCTATAAGAACTATGAACAGTTTCAACAAATAAAAGAAAATATGTCACCTTTAAAAAAATTGCTTCTGCAGAAGAAATTTTTTTTATAAGCGCTTTCACTTGAAAATATGACTACATATATTAAATAAATATTGGTGTGTACACATCGAACTGTTTTAAAAGACTTATAAAAAAGACCTAGGCAACACATTCAACTGTTTTAAAAGACTTATAAAAAAGACCTAGGCAACACATTGAACTGTTTGAAAAGACTGAAAAAAAAGACCTAGGCATCACATCAAATGATATTCAAATTTTGGTATTCTCTTACGTATAGAATACAATATAAAATAAATGTTCTTTATGTCATATAACTTCTATAGTATTACGAATATTCATTTATTTTAGTATATAATTGTTTATTGTGCTAGTGTATTGTACATAGATTCCCAACATTTTAAATAATAAAAAAATGCAGATTTTTCTTCAAAATTCAATTAAATTAAAAAAAAAAGACATTTTTTTTAGCGGTCTTTTGAGTGATAATATGTGATGCAGTCACATATTTTATTTCCTTTTTCATTTTAAAATGCTTCAAAATTAATTTTTCCCCATTTAAACAGTATTTAAAAAAATAACAGAAAGAAGCATTTTTTTTATTTCTTTATTGAGTGCCTCTTCCTAAATTTGTAATAAATAAAACCTACTAATAAGACATAATTAATATACTAATTTAAAATATTATTTCTTTTCTATTTTTTTCCGTTACAGTTTAACAATTAAATTTTATACTTCTTCCCCTTTGATATTCATTTTTATTTCGGTTATCTGTTTTTATTTAAATAAAAACGGTATTTTAAGTAATAGCACAGAGGTGTCGCTAGACATGGTGGCTCCTTATAGGGTTGTCGTACTTGGCATGTTCGTTTCGCCAAGGGCGATGTTTGTTTTCACTTTCTGCGCACTCAATTTAAAATTTTCCATTTATTTTCTATCTAACGTCTGTTACCAGTACGTTTAGTTGGGAATCTATTTTTTCGCCAGTATTTGTGTTGGCGATATTGTTTAGATAAAAATTTAGTTAGTTATGTAACTGTTACGGTGACATGAGGTCATGCGCTCTCCTTAGTGTCGATTAAATGAAAAGCAATTATGTCCTTTTAAATATTTTTGCTGCTAATCCTTTGACTCGTAGCTCATCTGTATTTTATTACTTCAACTTTGCCTGAAAAATAAAGATTTTGTCGAGCATGGAATAGAATTAATTCATTTTTAAAAAATCGACCTTTTCTGCCAGTGAAAAAATGTTTTCGAACCTGAGATTATATACTCCACTATACGAAAGTGGCACACGTGATGATCGAACGCCATCACAGGATTAATATATTTTTTCTCATTAAAACTGAAAAAAAGAATTTATTTTCAATTTGAATAGATGGTGAAAGAAAAAAATCTTGATTACAGTAAAAATTTTTAAAAATAAAAACGTATTTTCACATATTCATACTTCATGAATCAATTTATTCTGGAGAACAAATATCGTCTGTCAACATATTTTCATTTAAAAATAAAGATTTTTTTTCAGTTATAGATTAAATCAAGGAGGTACATTTGAGCTCCTTGCATTTAGGTCTACAATTATTCCTCCCTATTCATAAGAATTGAATTTAATGAAAAAGAATATGCTATTTCCATTATCTTTGAAGGATGGCTATTAAAACGTTTCACAAAGGCGTTGAAAGTAAAATGGTTTGTCAGGTAAACTTGACATATGTTTTTACACAATTCGCCGATTTCCACGATTTTATTTGGCCCGCCTTTTTTGATTGGTTTCAGTTTCCTTTTCGTGATTATTTGTCACAAAATTTCACTTTTTTATATAAACTTAGTTATATTAGTGATATAAACTTAGTTATGTCAAGGCCTCTATAACATAGAAATACTGTATTGTCTCCTATGGAATGTGATAAATAGTTAATTAATTATTTACGTTTCTAATTATCGGGAATGAAATATTTTGCTTAATTAATGTATTTATTCTTCTTTTAATGATTCGTGAACGATGTCACGGGTAACAGCTAGTTTTAATATAATTTATATTTTTTTGTTATTTATTATTTTTTATTTGTTATATTTTATTTATTTACTTATTTATTTAATATTTTTTACCATTTTTAACAATGTTATGTATTTGATAATGTTAAATTACCGTTTTAAACATGATTGGCAACGATAAACAAAATTGAAAATTGGCAACCATTTTTGGCGATATATCTCCTGACCCGGATATTACGTAAGTACCCATTGAGCTTTATGAAAATGAAAAAATCTGTTGTACCGATATTAGGAGATGGAAATTGTTTATTTCAAGCGGTGTCATATTGTTTTTATAATACACAAGTTAAACACCGTGATTTAAGGGTAGAAGTTGTGGCTGAAATTGTGAATCAGTGGGAATATAAAGATTTTATTGTTGGGGACCCACCTTATAGTTTGCCAATTTTTACATCCGAGGATTATTCAAATTTACTTTCTAGCGATGGTGAATATGGGGGTAAAGTAGAATTAACTTGCATTACACAGTTGTATACGGATTGTTTGTTTCAAGTTCATCTTGAAAATAGTGCTGAAACTGTAGATTATGGCTCCGAAAATACTTTTTACAATTTGCGTTTTTCCGGTAATTTGGATAAAGGACATTTTGATGAGTTAAAAATTTCAGTTAATAAAATATATGATTCCAAGAGATCTAAAAGAAAGAGGTCAATAATTCGTATAGCATAAGCCTAAAAATTGTTTATTTTATATTTTCTAAGAAAAATAATTGTAAGAAAATCTTTTACGGAAGAGTTCCGTATCCTGTGCTGATTTTTTTGGCTAGTTGATTTTGGCGATAAGTGTTTGATGTGATTGTTGCGATCTGTAGTCTTTGGGGTTACATTTTTAACTACTGAAATGAACTTAATCTACGTGACGTCACACCCCTTATGGCGCTATTTTGGATTTTTTGGCCAATCGCGCCAACCAGCACAGAATATGAAAC
The DNA here is from genome assembly GCA_963931845.1 of Maratus michaelseni. NCBI lineage: Eukaryota > Metazoa > Arthropoda > Arachnida > Araneae > Salticidae > Maratus > Maratus michaelseni. Next base: position 93,890,299 of record OZ007591.1, read on the forward strand.
TCTTCTCCATACTACGTCAGTTAAAAATATGCACTTTTATATATATCAATAGTAAAAATTGATTTTCAATACTGTTTGTAACAGGAAATTTGGTACTTTTCCGTTATACGGACACCATTGTCGCCAAGCATACATTTACATGCATTTCATACATACATTTACATACATTCAGAACATACATTTACATACATTTAATACATACCTTTACATACATTTAATACATACATTTACATACATACATTTACATACATACATTTACATCCATACACACATTTATATACATTATGCATTAGCATACATTTTGCCATGGTGTCTGCATAACGGAAAAGTACCAAAAATTTTTTGAAAAACAATGTTTGTCTAAAACTTTTCAACGCATATAGCCACTGAAAGGTTAATAAAGGGATATAGTTTACTACACCTCTTCACTGTTAAAAATTTGCAGCAAACTATCCGATCATTTGACCGTTTTTATAGAAAACGGTTACATAACCGTAATTTAGCGCTATTCTGACTATATTTTTCCCTATATTGTGGTCAAAAAAGAGTTAAATTACGGTTATGTCACCGTTTTTTACAAAAACGGTCAAATGACTGGACAGTTTGCTGCAAAATTTTAACAGTGTTGGGTGTATCGCAAATGATAATAATTTTTATTTTCACACTTTATGAATTAAAATGTTTACATGTAGATGCAGAAATCCTGCACTGAGAAAATTTTCAGAAATCAACACTGATTTTAAACATATCTAAGGTTTAAAACATGTCACATGCCCGAGAAATATTCGTATAAATTTTGTAATTCATATCAAATTGTTTGCCGTCAAGTTTTGACGGGTTCCATCTAGTTTTATATAAACTCCCCCCCCCCCCCAAATAAAGTATAGTAAAGTATAGTAAAGTGTATTTGGGAAAATCCCAATGAATGAATTATTTCAATAACGATTCTTTTCTGAGGATTATTCGTTGATGTTGATTCGATTACAGAGGATTAACTATTTTATGTTATTTTATATATACTTTTCCCCCCCAAATGTTTTGTATTCGGGAAAATCCCAATGATTGAATTATTTCAATAAAGATTCTTTTCTGAGGATTATTCGTTGATGTTGATTCGATTACAGAGGATTAACTATTTTATGTTATTTTATATAAACTTCCCCCCCCCCTAAATGTTTTGTATTCGGGAAAATCCCAATGAATGAATTATTTCACTAAAGATTCTTTTCTGAGGATTATGAAATAAAGTTGCTACAAAACTCGTGAGGTAAAAGAGAGAAAATAATTACTTTTCATTAACAAAAATATGAAATTGAAAAGTTAAAATGATTTATATTATTCGAAAGCTGCACAAAGTTCCATCAAAAAATATATAGAAAATGTAGAATACCTGATATATGTATTGACAAAATTTCAAACTAATTGGAGTAATATAAGACGGAGTAATTAATTTAATGCGTCATTTTCTTCTCAATTAATGGTAAATTTTGAAATCATCTGAATTCTCATAGAAAAGCAATATGATGTAAAAGAAAATGTCTTCTATACTTTTCGAATGAGTGAACTAAATTTAACCAAAAACTATACAGTTAATTCCTGGTACCTCACCAACATACAGGGGTGTAGTCGACGTATACTATCTGAAATTTTATTTAAAAAACCAGTATATCCTCTGTTGCTGAAGGAAAATTATGTATAAAATTTGCTAAGCAAATATATTTTTTAGCAAAATTCAGTAGGTGTAAAAAAAAAAAAAAAGCAAAAGGGAAACACTTTAAGAAAATGGGAATTCCATTCACATTCGTAATATATTTTAAGCTTTAATTAATGTTTAAGAAATATTTTTATGATTTTCTTCGTGACTTCATTTCCGTATATGGTATTGTTTTCATATAAACAATTAACGACTGCAGATAATAATGTAGTAAAAAAAAATAATAATGAAATGAGTGCCGCCATAACATCACTCGTAGACATGATTTCCGAGAAGAGAAAAAAAAAATAATAGAAAATTTAGAGTTACAGATTTGATATCTACAGAAAGCGAAAAACAAAGTACAGTAGAAATCCAATTATCCGAACTCCGACTATCCGAATCGCTGATTATCCGAATCACTTTCAGAATTTCAGAAAAAAAAATTAAGACGGAAACGTACTGTGATTCGCCAAATAAGGACTCCGTCTACGCTCACTATTGTCCTTCCCTCCGCGAATCTAGTGTATTCACAGCGCGAACATTATTGGGATGATGAGTCACCGTCTCATAGTGCAGTTCGATTATTGGCTGTAGTCCGTCGCCAGGTGGCCGGCCCGGCCCACCTGGGCTTCAGACCCTGATGATTCAAATTATAAATGATGATGAACTTATTGAAAGTGTGAGATAAGAAAGTGTCAAAGAAGAAGATGATCTTAGAGTCGAAGTTGAAACAGACACGGGACCATCAAGCTAGTGGTGATATAAAGAAATTATTGGAATGGTTTCACCAACATATCCCTTTCAGAGAAACAAATGAACTTATTTCAGTAACAAGTGCAGTTGTCGAAAATGCGATAATAAACTGTCATGTGGCACACAAAGTTGACACTGCTGGCATTTCAAGAATCATTAATAGCGATTTTTATTCCGTTTAATTCAGACGTGGAGAAAATGTGCCACCATTAGCTTAAAAATTGCCATTAATCCAACAACACTTTTCCAAAGAAACAGTATAACAAAATAGTCTGACAAAAACTCGAGGAATGTTCATCCCTTCCCAATGTCTTTATTTGAGGAAGCCGAAATGTGCGCAACTACCCAATCCTCTTTGTATAAGGTATTCACAATATTCTCAACAAAACGAACTTTTGGGAGCTGTATATACATGATAGACGGTGGATATCTACTGTACAGAGTTGTGTGACAGGATGGTTAATCTTTTGGATCAATTTGTGACAGTCATGTAGCCTTTGGTAAGAAGAAATACACATCAAGTGCTGTAGTAATGATCGATTGATAACAAGTAACATGGCAGAAATGAGCTCTAAATTGAGAGCGAAAGAGGATCTCGCAAAACGATATCTAATGTTATTTTTAATGAGATTATGGTGCCCACTGTTTCTCATAGAAAATTACTTGTAGACGGTGAGAACAAAAACCGTTTAGTAACACCGCTAATGAATATGTTTTGCGTCGCAAATATGATTTTCTTATATTGCTATTGTTTATTATATTTCTTATATTGATTATTCTTGCAGGCAAAAATAAATACTGACACTCTTATATATCAGCACCGCTCTCAATATTAAATCTAACAATTACAACGATTATAACTGGTGAAGATGTAGACTTTCAGGTGATCCTAATTGGGCTTTGCTCTTTCTTAATAAATTGTTTTGAAACCAGGAAAAGGAAGATACCCAGAAAATATGTTCGTCAATGAGTGTAGTTAACAGAATAATAGTCAAAAACATCCTGTTTTTACATGCAATGAGTAGATGTGATACCACGTCTTCCCTAAAGAACCAAGGCTAAATGAAATGCCTGGATAGTTAAATTCAACTACAAATAACTTGAAACCGTTTCAAAAGCTTCAAATTGATAATTGAAATTGATACATAGTGATCGTATCTCTTACTCATCCTTCGATGGTGGAATTTAAATGCGTCGACGAAATTCATTTTACTGGACTATTCATAATCAGAAAATAAGTGTTTATATAGAAAATTTAGGATTTTTTTTTCTAGTTTAAATTGGTGTGTTAAGTTTTACTAAAAACTTTAACCGTTTCCAAAATACAAGTGAAAAACCAAGTAAAAAAGACTTTTCTTGGGTTTTTGCTTATACATTTTTAAGTACTCAACGTACTGAGTCACAAAATTCGTGCTAAGCACCCCGAAAAACATAAAATAAAATAAACGAAAAACATTCCAGGTTAAATTACAGCTTGACTGCAAAAATATTTGAAGTGAGACGTGGAGATTGTTCTATATTTATTTATTTATTTATCTAGCATAATGCTAAACATTTCTCGACGTTATATCGAATTAACACATGAGTAGATCTCATCAGGAAAATTTGTATTTTGAACTTCAAAGGTTTTTTTCTACATCATCTTTTATTTTTATTTACTTATTATTGTACATTTATGTATTTTTTGCAAAAGGCTTTTTTTACATTTAACTTGAACAACATGATTTTGTATTTATCATACCACTTATACTGATGTAACCTTGAAAACGAAAAACGTTGTAAGCATCTTTTAAAACAGTTCTTCTCAATTATTTTATGTAACGGCACTTATGAGTATATGGTTAAACTTGCACGGCACACTATACTTCTAATGATAAAAAAGAAACATAAGAAGCTTTTTTAAATTTTATTTAATAACGCAACCAAAAAGCTCTATCGAAGCTAACGAAAATAAAATATTGGTTAGAATTTATAGTAAAAATAGTGTGTTCTTTGCAGGATAGACTTTTGAAAAGTACTCACAAATTTTATTCTAAGGATCTACGCAGATTAATTTTTGTTTCTAACATTATTTGTCGCAGAATAGTTAATTTCTCATAAATAAAATATTGCGAGAAAAATATTTTGTTTCTTTATTTTGTAATACTTATGCATTCGCAATTGAGAAAAAAATCAATAGATTATAACATTCATTTTTAACACTTTCCAACATAGTTGAAAAGTGTTTATGAATTCAGTTTGTTTGTCTGTCTGTTCATTCTCCAACTCTCGTAAGTATACTTGGATTGCCATCAAAATTTTATATGTTATTGATGTTTACAATCGAATGTTCGGTATTGAAAATGCTGTGTGTCGCATTTACAGGGACACACAGAAGTATTTCGTTACATTATGATCTATGGGGAAAAATCGTTTGCAATGCATTTTATTGATGTTACGATATTTCAAACCTAATGAGATTAATATTCATCACTGATATGGACTATAACTTACTTTCTGATGAGTATATAATAAGTAGCATTTATAGTTTATTTACAGGGATGCACAAAAGAATTTCATTACATTATGATATATGGGAAACAATCGGTTGCGATGTATTTTGATGCTGTTGTGATACTTTAAACATAATGGAATCGCTGAAAGTAATCGCTGTTACAACATGTTTTCTATAGATTATGGAGTGCATAGCATCTATCGTCCATTTACAAAGGACACACAAAATAATTCGGTTACAGGACTGATTAAGACCGATAATCGCTCGAAGTGTGGTTTTTGTTGTGGTATGCATTAAACTTGTATTTTAAAACTTGTATTAGGTGGTGCGTATAATGTATAATTCTATAGATCGCATAGATGGCTTTACGAAAGAATTAGCGCACATTACCGGATGTGGACTAAAATTGCTAAAGATGGATTTTTATTTAGTTATGTGTTTTTTAAATTGATTATTTAGATATCCATTTCATACAATCAAAATATGAAATTTCTTAATAGCATTCTGTTAGCGATAGAAAATGTTTAATAATGTATACCTGATGCATGGATTTTCGTTCTTGTTTAAATTGTTTTCATTCTAGCTCGCTCCATTTATAATTTGTCCTTTTCTGTAATATATAAATTTGTTGACGATATATACGAGGTGTTTTCGAAAACTAAAGATACAATGCCGCATACTCATTCAAAAACATTTTAAGTGATAAAATGTCCATTACAAATTACTGACTGGTATATGCCTTATTTACAGTTACCGTTATTGCCTAAGCATTTGTTAAGTCTGGGTACAAGCTTTCGTATCCGACAATCATAGAAGTTTACTGCCTGTTGTCGAAATCACATTTCAACTTCGATTTTAATCTCATCATCGTCGTGGAAGTTTTGCCCTGCAAGATGTCTCTTCCGGTAAAGAAATAAGTGGTAGTCGCTGGTCGGAAGGTCGCTGGGGGAATCAGTGATCAAAGATGGCCTGCCTGTTCTGGGTTTTTCATGAACATTGTTTCTACATCCAGAGAAAGCACAACACCATTTCGTTACCATTTTTCGATTCATAATATTCCCATAGACGGGAAAAAAATCTTTGTGAATACTGGCTGGACAATCCACTTTTGCATGAAGAAAACGTATGACGAAACGTACTTCACATTTGATGGATTCTGATTAAGGATCCATTATAAACACATAAGCCATTATAAACACGTGCTATACGAAACAGACTTACCGTACAAATAATGAATGACTGCGAGGGAAAGAGCAAATATTCTAGGTTACAATATGTGTTGCCAGCGCGCTCATTAAAACTTTTCTTAACTGCTGTCTTAGGTGTAGCTTTACTTTTCGAAAACTCCTCGTACATTGGTGCTTAAATTTAAAAAAACAATAAAGACAGTGTTTTGATTTTGTAAATATCTCTCATGAATTCTTTAGTCAAGTATTTTGCTCTTACAGTTCATTTACAGGAACACACAAAAGTTATCGATGGCATTCATTGAACGGTTTGTGTTAAATCACAGCCTAAAGGCGACTTTAAACTAATATCCATACAAATACATTTGGTAAACCTAATTAAAAATGTCCCTGCAAATTTAAATCTGATGCATGAACGTTAAAATGAAAAAGATAAATAAAGAAATCAACCTATTCCTTCGACTGAGTTGGAAGAACTTGTTTTAAATTGAAAATTCTACGTTATATTTACATTTAATATATATTTTAGATTCCCTACTAGCAACATCAAAAAGGAATTCTATATAAGAAATATCAACTATGTATTCAAATGAAACTTTGAAATTTTTTAAAAGCAATATTTTCGTATCAGCTGCATGCTAGAGATTAATTAATAGCCGAAGACATCGTCTAATATTTTGCTACTTACAGCAGCTTTCTTGACTAAGATTATTTTAATGTTTAAGAATGCCATTATATATTTATTAAATTTGCGCTTTATTTATATTAGTTAGAAACAAAGGCTGATAAATTGTTTTAAGTGCAAGCGATTAATCTTCCTTATTAGTTTATTATTACTAAAACTAAACTGCAAAGCATATTTTACAATATAAAATTCAATGTGTAAAATACTATAAAAATAAAATTATACGTATAACGTTAAAAATTTTTAAAATCAAATTAAAAAATGAATTTTGATAATTGAATATTTAAGTTTCAAACAATTTGTTATCAAAATAAATGTTTTTATAAAAATATTAGAAACTCTTTTTATCAAATTTTAACAAATATTTTAATTTACTAATACAAATGAATCTCATAACATGTTGATATCACAGTTTTGTTATATTAACAGTATTCCATTTTAATGAAAATATAAAGCAACTGATGAAGCATTTTTATATATTAATGAAAATTGAAAAGAAAAATCTAAAATAAAAGGAGATGCTTATGATCCTGGTTCATTTGCTTAGTGCGACAAAACATCGTAAGTGTATGTAATATTTTTTATTTAATTTTTATTTTTGAGAACTTGTGTCTAATTATTTTAAGGCTTTCTGTGTTAGACCTGTTGGGAGACGACTTTCATATACGATCCTTATTTTTTTTAACATGTGTATATCCAAATAGAAACGACTGACATCTCTAAATCAGGTTTAACTTTTCAGATAAATTATTTGCATTTGCATAGAACAAACTTTTTAAAGTTCCAAACAAAAACTAAAACTTTAGAGTGTTGCCAAATGTGAAAAGCAAAATTACATAAAATTGTGAATTAGATAAACGAGCTAAACATAATATGATGCCCGTATAAAGACTATAAATTATGCTACACACTCACTGAGTTATATAGAATTATGTTAGAGCTCAGTGGTTAGGCCATAGCTGACACAAATCGGTGATCGAACATCTGGCCTGTAATCAACTTATATGTCACTTAAAACTAATATATTAATCGTACACCGGTATTGTTATATTTTTTATACTGTTTCGTTAAGAAATATGAAGGTTTAAAAAATCAGTTTAGAAAGTTGAAAATTGTTAGATTTCTAATCGAACTGTTAAAGGTGTTCAATCAACCTTCCAAACGAAAAGCCCAATCACGTGATCAAATCACCCACAAAAATTTTTGGGTCAGGAGAGCGAAGTCTGCGCAGGCTCAGCGGGCTAAATCAGATCATCATCAATGTGTCACGTGATGTGTTGTGTCATGATCCCTATTATGATATTCCTATTACAAAAGCCACTTTTTTGGGAGGATAAGGACGTATAGTCGCTGGCTTCACCTATTATAAGGCACAGAAACAGAATATAATTCAAATAATTCAATTATGGATTATTTCCATGCTTCTAATAAGACCACTCCATGTATATTTTCTCCTTCGACCATGGTCGATGTGGTCGCGACCTACGTTATATACGGCCGGTGCATGACGTTTAAAACGTCACATGGAGTGGATCATTTTTATACGGTGATTGGTGCAAAACGGGAGGCGCGCCACTTTGCACCAATAGCCGTGCAAAAATGATCCACTGCATGTTACGTTTTAAACGTCATGCACCGGCCGTGTATACCGCAGGTCGCGATGTGGTTGTCTAAGCTGAACACGCCCAACGATTGCCGAAAGTGTGTCGATAGCAACATCGACAAACAATCTATGCAGTTTGTTTGTTTGTTTGTTTATTGAGGGGCGAAAGCAGCGGTGAAGAATAAATTAGCATAATCACTTCCAAAATCAAAACATTGCGTCGGTAGAAATTCGACTGTTGTGTGTGTTCCCACGATTTATATTTGTCATATATTATTTATTTTCGTCATGGATGGTGAAAGTAGTGATGACGAAGATTATATTCAAGGGAGTGAGGACGATTCTGAGACCAGTGACTCAGAATTTGAAGACTTTCAGGTGAAGATGTGGAAATCAGAACAGTTGGTGATTGGACTTATGTTGTTGATCCTTTTTGTGATAGTCGCGAAACGGAATTCAAAGAATTTGAAAATGGATTTGATATCCACCAAGCCGTGGACATGGAAGAAATGGTAAGTCTCCGAAAATGTTTTGAACTATATTTTTCGAATGTAATACACCATCTATGTAAATGGATCAATGAGCGTGCAAACCAGTATCTTGAAGAAACTAACTATCGCTCCTTGAAAGTACATGGGCTGACATGGCGTGATTTGACAATACCGGAAATGTATATATTTTTCGCATATATTTTTTGATGGGGCTTGTACGCCTTCCAGAAATGAGTGACTATTGGTCGTCAAGTAACTTGTGTTGCGGATCGAAATGTTTTGATGGTAAAATTATGTGTCGATATCATTTGGAAATTTTTGCGTTTTTCAAGTCCACAAGCAGCGAGAAAAGGATACCCAGTCACTCGATTTGCACAGTATTTGGCAATATTGCGGGAGTGCAGCCAACTGATTTTAGATACAGGTGAACATATTGCAATTGATGAGTGTTTGATGTTGTACAAGGGGCGACTGCATTTCCGGCAATTCATAAAAGAAAAAAGAACCCGTTCTGGCTTGAAACTTTTTGCTTATGTCCAAGTGATCCCAAATTTCGAGTATACACATGGAATTTTTCATTGTATATTGGCAAGGATATTTATGAAATACCATTGCTTCCAGATTCAACGGATTTACCAGTATCGGAAAGAATTGTACTGTACTTAGCTCAGAATCTCCTCAATGAAGGGAAGCACATTGTTGTTGATAATTGGTACCTAACTGTGCGTCTTTGTGAGTACTTATTAAAATATGACACATATAACTGGAACCATCCGGACTAACAGTGGTGTACCAATGCAGCTTGTGAAAGAACCACTTGCTAAGGGAGCATCCTTATTTTTACGAAATGGGGACAATCTTTTTGTAAGATTGAAAGATAAAAGATATAGATATATATATATATATACGTTCTGACATCACGGTATGATGCTGGACTGTGTGAATAAGTACCCCATTGTTCTGATGGAAATAAAGAATTTCCATATAACCATTGCATATTGAGAAGTACAACTCATTGATGGGATCTGTTGACCATATCGATCAGTTACTGCAACCATATAACCCAAATTGCAAATCGTACACGTGGTTTAAGAAGTTTGGTATTCATATGGCTTCTAGAATGCTTTTGAATGGCCTTGTCATTCATAGAAACGCTGGTGGTGAATATGTTAGGTTCAAAGATTTTATTATAAAATTTTCCGAAGAAATACTTATAGAGTACAGTGACAGTTATAAAGAAATGTTTTCTGCTCGTAGTAGTAAAGGAGACGAAACTAAAACTATCTATAAACTTGTTCAGATTCCAAGCACAGCTCGAAAGAAACGTCCCCAAAAGCGATGGCGTATTTGTACAACTAAACATGTTAGGAAAGATACTCGGCTAATTTGTTCTGGTTGTGAAGATTTTCCAGGACTATGCAGTAGAAGTCATTTTGATCAATATCATAATTTTTTTAAATAGATTCCTAAGTTTTATGTATATACAGGGTGGCTAGTGGTCAGGGAAAAATACAGTCAAGAAAAGTGATAAACACCAGTATATTTTTATCCGAAAATTCATGCTGATTATTCGATTAAATAATCAACATGAATTTTTCGATAAGAATATATTGGTGTTTATCACTTATTTTGACTGTATTTTTCCCTGACCACTAGCCACCCTGATATACTGTATGTATGTATATCAGTGTATGTATATAATGTGCAAGTTTTATATAGTATTTTATACGAATAACGTTGTAAATCCTTTAACGACCTTACATTCATTACTATTAAATCACGGAAGTTATGAAATGATTTATGACACAAATATTTTGCGCCGCAAGGCCTGGTATATAGCCTTTCACCAGCAAAATTAAGCCTGGGAGTGAAGTGGTTAAGTATTTAAAATACTTACCACTGGCAGAAACGTTTTCTCCCTTTGATTCTGCCGATGTCACTGCGATCGACCTCTTACCGTTCAGCATCGTTGTACATTTATCAGATTCAATTTTTTAGTACTATTTTGTAGCCGGTTTTCACACTGTTTATTCTAGGCGCTGTAGTCACGTCAAGATCAACGCAATCACCACTGCCAAAACTCCTTCAGATGTTCTACAATTTCACGTTGGTTTCGTACCGATTGATTGCAGATTTCTCGTGCAATTTATTTTTAAAATCAGGGACACCTTTTTCGATGACCCTGTATTACTAGTCTGTGTTCCGGGTGCAGATTTTATTACAAAACTAAATTCTTTCGTAATAAAATTCAACACAGCAAATGTAATATAATGGAGATTTACATAAAATAATCTTAACCAGTACAGGAAACTAATTATGTAACTTGTATTATTATAATGTATCTTTAACTAGTCTTAACATGATACTGATAAATCTTACGCAAATTCTAATGCTGTTTAAGCAAAAAATTAATACATTAAAATACATGAAATCTGATAAATTATTTGTAATCGTATAGTATGTGTGTTTTGAATAGTAAAAGATGAATAGTAGAATTAAAACCGTTGTTAGACACTTAATTGTTGTTACGAACAATTAGTTTTTAAATAATGTTAGTTTGTAATCTTTAAAACTAATTCTTCAACAAATATATAGTATTTTATTGCGAATAAGCCAACTTTTCAATTTAAACTTAATTTGAAAATGATGGAAGAAAAATAAAAGTGGCCTCTGTTAAAGGAATTAAAGATTTATTATCAAAATGTGTTAAAATAATTACAATTAAAATTTCTATCATAAATTCCCATAGAGATTTCGTAGGGAGTTAATCAAAGTCCTTCGCCTAAAATTAATTATTTAGTTTCTATTTGAATCTAGGATACAGAGAAATGTAGGCGTGCTTTAGTGTTGTGAATGGATATGTGTATGAGCGATTCCATATATGTGTTAGCAAGCCATTGTTAAAGAGTATTACAATAATGATTTACATCCATTATAAAACTTTAGCCCTTAATCATATATATTATTGCTGTTGTCAACATCCCTTTTTCTATGCATTTATAAAACGCACAACAATGAATGCGTTATCATTCGAAAGGTATTAGAACCGGGTTCTGGCATAGTACACTCACATTTAATTAAATTATGTTTTTTTTTATTAAAAACTGCAGTTAATTGAAAATTAAATCAGAATTTACAATGAATTACAATGAAGATTTGAATCAAATTTACAATGTCAACAGAAGAATCATTTTCGTCATCAGAGTTGCTAGGTAGGTCACATTTGGATTTTTTATGTGGTGGATTCTTCCTCTTTACCTTGAGAGTGGTGGGTGCCAGAAGTTTTTTTTGCTGGGTGTTTCTTCTCCGCCTGGTAATCTTCCACTTTATTTTTATGCAAAGATCCAGTGATTTATGTTGCTGAACCTATTCGGGCAGTGTTGCTGGTGTGATCACTGACACTTCCCTGATCTCTTTAGGGCTGATGGCAGTAACAGTTTGCTGAACCTGGCCACTTGATGACGGTTGATCAGCTACCATGAATTTTTCGCCAGATGGAGAGGGATAACGTTTCGTCAAAAATCTTCAGGTTAAAAAATGTTGGGGTTATATGGCATGATGACCGTCTTTGTGAAACCATTGACAGCAGTTTTAACAACAGCAGCACACTCGTATGCTTCATTGAAAAGTTGTACGATTTGTAGGTTTCCAACTTTTGTACCAGGATGGTTTGGCAGCCAATTTTCTATTGCATCAGCATAAAACATTTTAAAGGGAAACATAAACGCAACATCGAGAGGCTGCAGTCTTGCTGTTGAATGGGGAGGCAAACACCCAATTATAACACCATTCTCCCGTGCAAGATCAATGACAGTCAAGTTACGAGAATATGAATAATACCCATCCAATATTAACACAATGGGATCATATTTTAATGGCTTTAAATTGGACAAAAAATGGCGAAACCATCTCTCGAAAAGCTCTGTTCTAATCCGCCCTGACTCATGCACAGCTCCGATTGATCCTGGAGGCACACCATTCATTAGCTCTTTCTTCATGAGCTTCCTCCGAAATATCATGAGAAGGAGCACAAATATCCCTGCGGCCGACTTCACATCACTACAGTGACTAAGAAACCTTTCTCCATAGACGATACTTTATGGACGTTTTTCTTTCCTTTCATGGCTACGATTTTTTGGGCTTTAAGTTGAACAATGGTAATGCCAGATTCGTCTACATTGCACACTTTCGTTGGGTGGAATTTTATTCTTTCTAATTCGGTTTTCAGTATGGAGACAAATAGTTGAACACTTTGTTCTGTGAACCCCCGGAATGCGAGCGAGCGTTAATGATTGAGGTTTTCGAACACAGGGTTCCGTGCGTCGCTCCAAAAAGCAGCGCAACCACTTGGTTCCTGTCATTTTTGTGTTAGATGAGAATGGGTGTGATAAATTATTGCGAAAGGCTTCTGGAATGCCATTCGTCTGAAATCTTTCAGAGTTAGTCTTTAGAAACTTCGCTCAATTTCTTTACAGTATAAACATAGTAAAACAGCATATGAGTAAAACAGCATATTAACTCACTCTCCAGTTCAAGTAGGAAAAATATTTTCGGCTGATTCTCATTTCAGGCAAGTCTTTTGCACTTTTATCTGCATATTTTTTTATATAATCTTTCAATGTTTATCTTAGAACACTGTACTGTTTACTGGTAGCTTTAAAGCCCATCTCCTTACTGCGTACAGCTTCAACAGCCACCTTAATCTGATCTGGGCTTTATCCCACTTCTTCCGTAGCCCCATCTGCAACGATCAAGAGAGACAATATTTTTTCTTTTAATAAAAATAAAAGTATCATATAAAGTATTTTAAAAGATTTTCAGTTTTTTTAAAAGTAAAAAGATAATTTTCATGTGGAATTGTATTTTAACTTTTTATATTTTAGCTTATTTTAGTTTATTATACACAAAATGTATATATAAAAAAAAACATATAATGTTGGAATGTCACATTCACCTTGAAACTATATTGAAATAAATTAAATAAAACTTGCTAAAAAGGTGCATTTAATGTCACAAATATATAAAAAGATGTCAGAAATATAAAAAAAGTTGTTACACAATAAAATAGTTTTTAAAAACTTAAAAACTTTCGAAATTTTCCGCAGAGCGTTTTCCATCAGACCTTGATCGTTATCAGGGTAGCTTTGATTGCGTACTGAAAAATCTTAATCGTACTCCGTGCTCGGCTGCCTCGGCTGAGCAACCTGGTGAAACTACTTTACAGTGGAAGGAGGAAGGGGAGGGGAGGCAGTAAACTGAACATTTGTATCCAACTTTAACAAAACAACTTCTATTTAAAAAACTTTAACCATATACCCGGAATGTTACATGACATGTTATCATTAATAGCCGTATTACCTTTTATTAAAATTTCTATGGACTCTTATTAACGAAATATCATAATGGGAGGATTCTTGCTTCATTAAAACGAATATTTAAATTTTGCTTTAGGTTAAGTCTTGCTAACGCTGTGGTTTGTTTACTAAACTTAATATCACTTAGTACGTGTTCTTTCAATCTGTCCTTAAATTTAAGTCCGGTCATGCTAATATATATCTTTTCTTCTTAAATTTCAGTTAACAATAGAATTATGTAAATACCTGCGATTTCATCTTTAGGAATAGAATCAATCTTGCTATGTATTTAGTCTTTCAGTTTTCTTGTTGTTTTAACTACCAGATAAATATTAAATTTCTTTACTGCATATCTTAGCTTCTCATGTAAACCAGCAACATAGCTAATGTTACAAAATTTAATGTTATTAACTGAATTGCTCTTATGTGCTTTGTATTTCATTTCGTTGACCATTATATTTATTATATTTATTATTTTATTTTATATGAAACTTTATTTTCATTTTGAAATAATTGTCATGATAAGGCGATCCAACTTTCGTTCCCGGGACGAAAATAAGAGCTGCAATGGGGACAAAATTGGAACCACGCTACTTCCAAATACAGCGGAGCTTCAGTTCTTGTATTATGAAATGAATGTCGTAAAACTCAATGTATGCTACTTGTTAGCATCTTACCTACGTAGAATACATGCAATCAATAGGAAATTACTTACTATACAGTAAATAACGTTCTACAAATGGCGTAATAAGAACTCAGGTCTTTTAAAAATAGGAAATCCGGCGTCTATAATATATGTATGCGTTTTGGCGAACGAAACTTCCACTACTGACGTCTTTAACCTTCCGTTCCTTGTGCCTTGCGTCATAAGTGGCGCCACTTTCGGAGAAGCAGGGAAGTAAAGGGGCACGGAATTAGGGAACTTTACCTTACTGTAGCCGAATTATTTTGTGTGTCCCTGTAAAGGAACGATAAATGCTATACACACCATATTCTATAGTAGGCAAAATGTATTGCACCTCAGTGATGCATAACAATTTCAATGTATGTGAAATAGTGTAAAATTATTAAAACACATCGCAAACGCTATCCCCCCATGCACCATAATGTAACGCCGGTATTCTTTTGAGTCCCCTGAAAACGAGATATAAATGCTGCACACTTCATTTTCAATACTGAACATGTCATGGTAAACCACAATATATAAATTATATGACAGTCCGATTATATTTGCGCAAGTTAGAGCACTGGCAAACGGATAGATAGACAGACGGTCAGACAAACCGAAATCATAAACACTTTTCAAGTATGTTGGAAAATGTTAAAAATAAATAACCGTATTTCATATGAATATTTAAGATGATTAAAACACTAGTATGTATTGGAACTGAATTAATCTTCAAATAAAATGAACTTACGTACTTCAAACCTCCTACACGTATATTATGGAATTTTCAGATGTAGGCGAGCTCGAAAGTGAACTCTAATCTTTTTGACCTCTGAACGTTTTCCTATTAGAGTAGATGTAGTAGTTTGTATCATGCAATGAAGGTATTATATGTGCCCAGTGTATATTTTGAAATTTAAGCCTAAAATTGTGATTCTCTAATGCAGTTTAATGGCTTTATCCTCCGAAAAACCTCCGACATTATTTCTCAGAAATGATGACATTTTATTAATATATCTTCTCTATTTTTACAGAAACTAAGTGCAAAAGTGGAAAACTAGATGCGCAATTCCTGTGCATGCAGCCCCTGGATTACACGCATGGAACATTATAGATAACTGTAGTATTTCATCTGTATTCTATTTCTTTGAACGATAAATATTCAGGAATAATTATTATTCTATAAATAAGCATTTAAGAAAGATTTTTGCACAACTGTATATCTCTGTTGCATAATACGTTCTAGGTTTAGTTTGTTCTGATGCTTTGTGCTACGATCATATTCTGTTTCTCTTTTTATTTTACTTATCCAAAAGGGTTAAACAAACTGAGACTTCAGCTTAAAATAATTCCCTATACCTCTTTACAATGCGAAAAATAAAGTGATAAAGCGTATATAATAGGGCAATAAAATATCCTATATGTAATTACGTATGTTTGTTGTGGAAAGTAAATACGATTCTCTTACGAAGTGGTGAACCTTTTATTCCATCCCTCATTTCTACGAGATATTTGCTAAAAATAGCACAGATGGAATATGTGTTGCGTCGTTCACTAATGGAATTCTTTTAAATATTTAATCACATAGAAATGTCATTTGTCTGTGTTTCATAATATAATGCATACACAATGAAAAATGGCACGTTATACGAACATTTGTTATTTAAATATGTTATATAAGCGTAAACATGGCTGGTATCGTTTATAAGACTATTACATCACCCTTTTTGTTTGCCACTTGGAGAAGGAGTGAGTGATTTACTTTTCTATTTTTAGCTTGATTTCCTGTGATGTCTCTTTCCGACATGGCTTTAAACGAAAATAAATAGGGATTTGATGTAGTTAGTTATACTGAAGTTACGATATAGTGATAGAATTGCAGCTGAAAAAGAATAGACAAGTTAAATTTTCGGGCGGATTTTATTACATTTTGTAAATAATGGTATTTTTACTTTGATTCACTTAAAGATTAGTCTCATCTTCTACAATTTCAGTGGTGTGTTAAAAAAAAATGTTAATGAACAATTGTGCATTCATTTGAAATTTTAAGATACCGTTAAAATTTGAAAATGTTATGTTATGATAAATAAAACAAGTGGGAAATTGTACATCAAACGTGGCAAATGAGTTGCGTTCATATTATAACTAGTTTCTGAAATTAATTATATCGTCTATTATGATATGATTAATTTCCGTATTAAAATAAGTACATTTTAAGTTGGTAACATGGTATCTTTTGTTGACATTTACTGAAAATTCAAATGAGAAACGTAAGGCTTACTTTGAAAATTTCAGAACTTGAAATCCATATTTAGATTATTTTTCCATTTAATATGTATTTCTCCGGAAACATCTATCTAAAAAACTGTCGGTAGATTAAATATTGCTATAATTAAACAATGTTAGTATACAAATTCGGTTTTTAAATTCAATAACAC
The DNA here is from genome assembly GCA_963931845.1 of Maratus michaelseni. Classification (NCBI taxonomy): domain Eukaryota; kingdom Metazoa; phylum Arthropoda; class Arachnida; order Araneae; family Salticidae; genus Maratus; species Maratus michaelseni. The sequence goes on from OZ007591.1 coordinate 93,907,667, forward strand.
GAAAATAATATGACTCTATCTTAAATAGGACGTACTCACCATGGCAACCTAGAATAATTACATATCATGGGATTTCATTGAATTAATTAGGTATTATAGGATTTAATAGAATGAAGAATGTGATTATAACTTGGTCATAGAAGTTATAAAATGTCATATACATCATATATGACAATAACGTCATACATGTCAGATAACTTGGCGATACATCTCGGTCGCTTGACGATTAATCCTCGGAAGCTGCTATAACAAGAAAGTACCGATTAAAAAAAATAAAATTACTTAATAAATATTATTATTAATATCTTTTTAAGTTTTGATTCGATTTTCATAAAATATGAAATGGCTGGAGAACATTTTGCTGTGATTATATATATTAAATTTCAAACCATTCTTTTGGGTAGTTTTTGCGCTGTTATATGCGGACAGACGGACAGACACACGGACAGAAGGACGGAGCAGATGACGGCTATAAGTGCTACGTATCTATATAATTACCAACGCACCTAACAACCTCACGATATTAAAAAAATGTCTTCTTATGATAATAGTAATCTATACTAATATTATAAAGAAGTAACTTTTGTTTGTTTGTAGGGGTAATCTCTGGAACTACCGAACCGATTTCAAACGTAATAGTAACAAATTGATAGTGACAGTTCCTGATCCAACATAGGCTATATTTTATGTCAGTGGCACAACTCTGAAGGGTGTGCAGGAGCAGATATTGTTCTAAATTTGCGATTTTGCGGTACTGAAGCATCTAGACAGTTGAAATTTTACATAGTAGTTACTTATAAAATGTAAATTCTCTCCAAGAAAGTTTTCTAAAAACTTCGAAATTAAAAAGGTTGTAATACGTGAAAAGCGTTCTAAATTACGATTTCTATGGAATTGTTAAACATAGAAACTTGAAATTTGACACGGTTTCTACTTTTAAGACGAGAATGCACGCATAGATGATTTTTTTTTAAATCGGAATTATAAAGGGTGCAGAAGAAAATGTTCTAAATTATGCTTTTTGTGATACGGACGAGCCTAGAAGCTAGAAATTTGGCATGGTGGTTACTTTTAAGATACAATTGATCGCTACGAATAGCGTCTAAAAATAAATCGAAATTTAGAATGGTGAAATGCGCGGAAATCGTTCTAAAACATTCTAAATTACGATTGCTACGGAATTGTTAGGGATAGAAACTCGAAATTTGACATGGTTGTTATTTTTAAGAGGCAAATGTTCGCACAGAACAATTTAAAAAAAAAAAATTTAAATTTAAAAGGGTAAAATGCGCGGAAAGTGTTCTAAAAACGTTCTAAATTTCGATTTCTATGGCATTGTTAAGGATAGAAACCCTAAATTTGACATGACTGTTTCTTTCAAGCCGCAAACGCTCGCACAGTACTGTTTTAAAGAAATTTCGAAATTTAAAAGGGTGAAAAGCGCTAAAAGCGTTCTTAAAGCGTTCTAAATTACGATTTCTATAGAATTGGTAAGTATAGAAATTTCAAATTTGACATGGCTGCCATCTTTAAGACGCAAATAGACGCACAGAACAGTTTTTTTTAAATAGAAATTTAAAAGGGGGAGGAGTGAAATTTTTTTCTAAATTCACTTGTGATACTAAAGGGACTAGAAACATGAAATTCTGGACGGCTACTTTTAAGATACAATTGCTGGCTAAGAATGGTTTTTAATAAAATTCGAAAATTTAAAAAAAAAGTGAAAATAGCGGAAAACTTTCCAAATTACGTTTTCCATGGAATCTATACTAATAAAATAAAGTTTTACTCTGTGTGTCTGTTGGCGATGGCTAGGAAAATCCAGCCCACCAAGAAGTGTGAAAATTTAGGTGTGGATAGTCCAAAGTTTGACCATGTGAGTCTCAGAATTTTAATATTTTGATAATTACTCAAAATATTAATTAGAAAATCCTTAGACATCGCATCGAAAAAGCCATCTTTTAAATTAAAATGGCTAAAGAAAAGAACTGTTGTTCTGAATTTGCTAGCGGAAATGAACAAATTCGAAATTATTTTAATAATTAGCGAATTTTAAGAAAAATAATTAAGATATCAATTTGAAAATTTCTGAGCATATGTAAAAAAAAAATTCTGCATCCGACTATGTAATTTTTGAAAAATTCGGCCGGTATTTTTTTTCTTAATTTATGCAAAAAACTGCCAAAAATCTGCCGGCGCCAGTGAAAAAAATCCGAGAAAGTTTCAGACACGGATCTGCTTTCATTAAAAACTGAACTACAAAGAGATCTGTTTCTCTGGAAGATCCCTCCATTTAGTTTGCGAAAATGAAAGGAAATAATTGCCAATTTTTACTAATGAAAGATATTGCCGTGATGAAAGATATGCAATGATAATGCCGTAATAACTTAATTTAATTTTAAAGTAATCCCTCAGTCTTATTTGCGTTGCTTGAACAAATGATCTTCGTACCACATCATTTTTCAGTTTTTCGTCACAGTCTTTGTTATATCACATTTTGATTGGTAACATCGGAGAACAACCATTAGCAATTTCTGAACCTTTCACGTTTTTAGTGGTAAAAAGTTTTTTTTCTCTTCATTATTGTCACTGACATTTTTTTTATATTTCAAAAGCTAAAGTTACATCAAAGTTGTTTTAAAATATATATATATATATATAAAATCAGTTTCGGTTTTGCATGGTCAGTTTGTGAAAAATGCGATGCGAACAATTTTTAGTACGCTTTAAGCGATGTCTTTAACATGAATTGCAAACAGGAAATGATGGGAAAACAAAATTGTCTTCGTTAAAAAGAGACACATTAACAAGAATCCACTGTATAGCTATTTGTCTCTTTACATAATGTAATAAGTATTATTTTTTGCATGAGTTCAACGAATTCATTTAGCATGAACTATTTCTGATTGATGACGTGAATTGAAAAGAAATTATATATATAACTTTTGATAAGATTGTAAGTTTGATGTTTTCCCAATAATTATAGCAGAGCAATACAATGGGTAATTATCAAAACTATGATTGTTTAACCTTTACAATAAATCATTATGAACTGAAATGTATTTCTCTTTTGACAAATGGTGAAGTGATTAATGTTTCTAATCAATCTAGAAAATAATGATTCTGTTTATTTGCCTACAGGGAACGCAGAACTTGATATTGTTTAAAAGTACTTTCCAATTACTGTTGAAGAGATTTCCTTAGTATTGATTATGTTTCAGTAATTGTAAGACTCTAATCAGACATGAGATGTTTGCTACAGTTATTTTTGTCTTAAATGACCATAAAAAATTAAACATTAATTTAAAAATGAAAATAACATGCAATTTTAATTATTTAATGTTTTAAAAAAATAATATATATTTAAATATTATGTATACATTATGATCAAAAGTTAATCTAACTGTGTGAACAAAATCAGTATCCACATCAAACATAGGGCACGTTTCAAAATCCATTTGGTTTAACTAGTGTTGTACTGTGGAAATCTAAAAAAAAAATTGTGCAGTTTGCACTAGCTTTTATGTTACGGTAGTTGCCTTTATTCTGGGCTCTCCGTAGGCGAGTGATTAGGGCACCATTACGTTAATCGCTTACAATCGTAGGAGAAGACATCGGCTTCGACTCTCGATGACTCCATTGCACATTCTTTGTGAAGTTCTCAGCTGTCTTTAGAGATGTCTGTTGCTTTGTGTCCATTCAGTCTTTATCAATACAAAAGCTTATAAACAGGTATAGATGTCAAGTAAACAGGTGTGATGTATGCTCTCAATTAACATTCGGTTACTATCCTTAGTATCTGTGATTTTTTTTTCTGGAGGCAAAGGCGTCTTTGGAGACGCCAGTTTGGTATAACTTTTTTAGTTTTTGTGATTAAAGGCAGTAGAACATATACACTTCTAGTCAATTTTTACCTTTCCTTGAACAATCGCTGTATAAACTATATAAATATGAAAATTACAACATGTGATCTCAAAGATACAACGACAGCAATAATATAAGATTTTTGAGAGCAATCGTGATTTAATAAATAAATAAATACTTAAAAGTCTTAATAAACTCTTAAAAGGGCTCGCTGCCCTTTAAACTTTTTTTAATTTTCAGTATTTTATATCTTTTTGGGATATTATTAAACGGTTTCATGAAGGAAAATGATTAAATCAATAAAATGTGTTATTTTTGTGGTACAATTTGAAAATTTTAATTTTTAAGATTAAATAAATTAAAAACCCTACTTCTGCTACAATTTTGAAGTTTTTGAAACTTTTTTCCATGTTTTTCTTACTAGTGTGTTCAACAATAACAAAAAACATTAAACCACACGAAATTAAAAAAAATTATTTTAATTTACTAAAAATGTGCTACCAGTAGTTACATATAGGATTTAAAAGCTTAAAATCATCGTAGATGTAAAAACGATGTTAAAATTGACAACCCGAGTGCTTTCGACTGCTACTACCTCAGAGGAATAATCTACATTGTACACATAATCTATATTGTAAGGTCTATGGTTACTACAGTCAACATCAGAGGAGTAGGTGATCTGTAAGGTTTCACTGTTCTTGAATGACCGTTGGTTTTATAGTTGGAGAGGAGTCGATTTATTAGAAGGGAGGGAGGGTTCAGTAGTTATGTTCTGAATTCATCGGAAATATTTAATATGTTATACCAAATCCGGGCTGTATTATAAGAGAGCATAACATTTCACATCATTACACGTGTTTCTTCCTTTAGTTCTAATGATTCCCCGATTGCAGAGATGTAGTAAGGCAAAGTGCTATGATTTTTACATTTTTGAAGTTTATATCGATATCTTGCTTATGATTAAATTATGATAATGCGGCTGAGGGTTCGTTATTCCAAGTCTGTAGTTGAATTTTCGAGTAGCTATTCCTATGTAAGTGAGTTTTTTCTGTTTTACATTTTATCTGAAAGGTATTATGTACATTCCCGAAATTTCATTATCAATAATTGTTTTTATTTTTCTGTGCACAAGATCTTTTAATTTAGCTCTTGGTTTTGCGATTAATATTATGCTTTCTTAAAGCATATCTAATTCTTTCATATAATTATGGAACATATTTAGCTGCAAAATTTGATTCCATTTTAACATCACTTGCAACTGATATTTTATGTTCAATGTCAAAAATTAACTTACTAATACACTATATTTCCAATGATGACTGGTCACTTGCGATTTTAGACTTTTGTTAAATATCTGAAAAGCTACATGAGGAATTATCCTGAAACTTCAGACATGTAAACAACATGATAGACGTCATATATTTCTGCAAAGATTTTTTCCCGAAACCCCATAAGGGACTGTCAACAAATTGAAGAAAAACGAATATATTTTGGATAACCCTGTAAAAAATAATATAGCAAAAGCATTCAAACTGTAGATTATGATTAAGTAGATTATTGTAATAATTTGGGTTCATTTTTATGAAGATAGCATGTATACTCGAAGAGAAATTCAGGTTTTTATAAAAACAGTCCCAAATTTTATCATGTTTTTTGTTTATAATTTGCAGAGTTTTTAATATAAAAACAAGTAGTTATTTTCAGAAAATATGACAAACAAAATTGTACACAATAACCTGCAATCAGAATTAAAAAATAATAAAAATTGTTTGAAAAATGAGCAGGTTTACTAAATGTTGTTTCACTGCGCATGCGCGAATTCAATCAAAATATACTGTGCATAATATATTAGCTAAATGTATAGACCAACTTTTATGAAAGTCTCAAAAACATAGCTTGCAAATTCTGATAGTAATCGTCGATAGAATAAGCTCGAAATTCGCTGTTCCCAAAAGGAAGCAAAAAGATGAGGGGTTGTATCAAATATAGAATGAGAGACACTTTATTCTTATTATGTCAACTTTCATAAGCTAGTATATTTGGATACAACCCATCATCTTTTTGCTTCCTTTTGGGAACAGCGAAATTCGATCTTATTCTATCGACGATTAGTATCAGAGTTTTCAAGCTATGTTTTTGAGACTTTCATAAAAGTTGGTCTATACATTTAGCTAATATATTATGCACAGTACATTTTGATTGAAAACGCGCATGCGGAGTGAAGCAATGTTTAGTAAACCTGCTCATTTTTCATACAATTTTTATTATTTTTTAATTCTGATTGCAGGGTATTGTGTACAATTTTGTTTGTCATATTTTCTGAAAATAACTTGTTTTATATTAAAAACTCTGCAAATTATAAGCAAAAAACTTGGTAAAATTTGGGGCTGTTTTTATAAAAACCAGTATTTCTCTTCGAGTATACATGCTATCTTCATAAAAATGAACCCAAATTATTACAATAAGCCACTTAATCATAATCTACAGTTTGAATGCTTTTGCAATATTAGTTTCTACAGGGTTATCCAGAAGATGTTTGTTTTTCTTCAATTTGTTGACGGCCTCTTATGAGGTTTCGGGAAAAAATCGTCGCGGAAATATATGACTTTTATCATGTTGTTTACACTCCTGAAGTTTCAGGATAATTCTTCATGTATCTTTCCAGATATTTCACAAAACGTCTAAAATCGCAAGTGACCGATCATCATTGGAAATATAGTGATATATCGTAGGGGAGGGGACCATTTTCTATTGAGGTCTTCTTAATATTGATTAGTTCGTCTTGTAGGTAATTTTCAGTGCAGGTTTCAAAAGCTTTTTTAATATAAAATCTGTAAGCTGCAGATTTGTACCCAAAAGGAACATTACAATTATAGGAGACTGTATTGTTTGATCTACACGTTTTTCAAAATATTCCCTACTGACTATATGCGTGGTACTTTTTCTAATTAATTATACATATAGAAGCGGTAAGGTTACCTTTTGTTCTACCTCCAAGGTGAGCTGTATGTTCTTGTCAACGTTATTTGCATTTTTTAAAAACTTTTTTAATGCTAGGATTCCATGGTTCCAAATTTAAAAAAAATATTAATTCAGTCATAATTAAGATTTTAAATCTGATGTATAGATAATGTTTTGTTCTAGAGGCCGTAACTCCAGTTCTGCAATTAACCCTGAAACTGCCGAACCAATTGGGGCGCTTTCAATTTATCTATAAAACGTTGCATTAAATATGAAAACATTGTTTTTCGTAATTCAGTTAATGCTTGATATTAATGTCATTTTTATATCGTTATTATAAGTGGGGTTATTATCAATAAAGCGTTTTATGATTATTTCAATTTTCTTAACATCGATCGAGTGGTATAGTGATTTAATGTCCAGTCTTGTCAGTATACTGTAATTATTCAGGTCTATATCTTTGAGTGTCTTAATAAATTCTGTAATCGAATTGACTACAAGATTTGTAGTGGGTAATATTGCCTTGAAAAGAGGAACGAAAGCTTTTCCAATGCTGTAAGTTGGCGGTAAACGTTTAGAAACTATGAGTCCAAGATGGTAATTGCACTTACGATCTTTTAAATTTCAGGACGAATTCGCCAATTTCAATGTTAATTGAAGAACTGAAGTTAAGGCCTCTTGAACAAGAAATTATATCTAAATCAGAATTAAAACCTGAATTGTGACTGGACTACGTAGATAATATTTTCTTAATTTGGAACCATGGAATTCCCGCATTACAAGAGTTTTTAGACAATGCAAGTAACATTGAGAAAAACATACTGTTCATCTTGGAGGTAAAACAAAAGAAAACCATACCGTTTCTAGATGTAGAATTAATTAGAAACAATACGACGCATAAAATCAATAGGAAAGTTTATAGTTATTACAAGAAATTATATCTAAATCAGAATTAAAACCTGCATTGTAGCTGCACTCCGTACATGATATTTTCTTAATTTGCAATCCTGCAGTTCCCGCATCACAGGAGTTTTTAGACAATGCATGTAATATTGAGAAAAACATACAGTTCACCTTGGAAATAGAACAAAAGAGAAACATACCGTTTCTAGATGTAGAATTAATTAGAAACAATACGACGCATAAAATCGATAGGGAAGTTTTAAAAAACCATGTAGATCAAACAATACAATTTCCTTTAATAGTAATGTTCTTTTAGGTAGCTTTCAATACAAAAAAGTCCTTCCGGCATGTACCGGGAGGAAAAGGTAGCTTTCCTATATCTTCGTTTTAAAATTTGAACACAGCAAGTTAAAATGCAAAGAAAATTTTTACAAAATATTCGTTAATACTGAATTTGAATAAGAAATTCGCCAAATTATTGAGCTATAGCCAAGTTGACGTCATTTATAAATACTTATTTTGGTCGCCAAATTTGGCGATATTTCGCAAAATGTCACCAAGTTTGGCTAGAATTTGGCGCTAACGGATATGAATATATAGTTTTATGCGTATGATTGGGAAAATTATTACAACAATGAAATTTTTTGTAATGTGCTGTCTTTTTTCACAATGTCAGCCACCCTAGAATTTCAAACTGCTCTATCTCAGCCATGTTTTAAGATAGAGGTAAACCAAAAAATGCTCTGGAATCCTTGTATCAAGGCCTAACACTTAATTAAAAAATAAATTTGAATTTTTAATTTTTAGGTATATTTATTTTAGTTTTAAATTTTTAAATGGCCGCCATCTTGAAACAAAATGGCGGACCAAGCTGGCCAACGAACTCGGTCGAGACATTGATGAGCTTAATACACACAATTAGTTTCATCAAAATTTATTTATAAATACGAGCGTTATCGTATGACATAGGTCAGATATATATATATATATATATATATATATATATAAATCAACATTTGAACGGAGGCTGGTTTTGGGGTCTGGGGGTCATGATCGGTGAAAATATATCAAAATTTTCCGGAACTGCTTTCCTCCGAACGGCTGCAATAGGTAGCTTTCAATACAAAAAAGTATAAAGCTACCTATTGCAGCCGTATATATCTGACATATGTCATACGACAACGCTCGTATTTATAAATCGATTTTGATGAAACTAATTGTGTGTATTAAGGACACCAATGTCTCGACCGAGTTCGTTGGCCAGCTTGGTCCGCCATTTTGTTTCAAGATGGCGGCCATTTAAAAATTTAAAACTAAAATAAATATATAACAAAAATAAAAATTCAAATTTATTACGTGTTAGGCCTTGAAACAAGGATTCCGGAGCATTTTTTGGTTTACCTCTATCTTAAAAAATGGCTGAGATAGAGCAGTTTGAAATTCTAGGGTGGCTGACATTTTGAAACAAAGCAGCACATTAACGCGATTACTCACAAACTCTTTTCTTTCATTGTTGTAATAATGTTCCCAATCATACGCATATAACTATATTTTCATATCCGTTAGCGCCAAACTTGGCGACATTGGTGACAAAATTGGCGACAAAATTAGCAAAATTTGTGACATTTGGCGAAATATCGCCAAATTTGGCGACCAAAATAAGTCTTTATAAATGAAGCCAATTTGGCTATTGCTCAATAATTTGGCGAAATTCTTATTCAAATTCAGTATTAACGAATCTTTTGTAAACGTTTCTTTGCATTTTAACTTGCTGTTTTCGTGTAACATTAGCTAAAATTTTAAAACGAAGATATAGGAAAGCTACCTTTTTCTCCCGGTACAGGCCGGAAGGACTTTTTTGTATTGAAAGCTACCTAAAAGTATAAAGCTACTTATTGCAGACGTTCGGGGGAAAGCAGTTCCAGAAAATTTCGATATATTTTCACCGATCATGACCCCCAAACCCCAAAACCACCCTCCGTTCAAATGTTGATTTATATATATAGATATATCCATATATTATATATATAAATATATCTATATATATATATATATGTATATATATCTGACCTATGTCATACGATAACGCTCGTATTTATATATCAATTTTGATGAAACTAATTGTGTGTATTAAGCTCACCAATGTCTCGACCGAGTTCGTTGGCCAGCTTGGTCCGCCATTTTGTTTCAAGATGGCGGCCATTTAAAAAATTAAAACTAAAATAAATATATAAAAAAGTTAAAAATTCAAATTTATTTTTTAATTAAGTGTTAGGCCTTGATACGAGGATTCCAGAGCATTTTTTGGTTTACCTCTATCTTTAAAAATGGCTGAGACAGAGCAGTTTGAAATTCTAGGGTGGCTGACATTTTGAAACAAGACAGCACATTACAAAAATTTTCATTGTTGCAATCATTTTCCCAATCATACGCATAAAACTATATATTCATATCCGTTAGCGCCAAATTCTCGCAAACTTGGCGACATTTGGCAAAATATCGCCAAATTTGGCAACCAAAATAAGTTTTCATAAATGAAGCCAATTTGGCTATAGCTCAATAATTTGGCGTATTTCTTATTCTAATTCAGTATTAACGAATCGTTTGTAAATGTTTTCTTTGCATTTTAGCTTGCTGTTTTCGTGTAACATTAGCTAAAATTTTAAAACGAAGATATAGGAAAGCTACCTTTTCCTTCCGGTACAGGTCGGAAGGACTTTTTAAGTACAAATTTGCAGCTTATAGATTTTATATTAAAAGAGTTATTAAAACCTGCACTGAAAATTACCTACAAGACGAGCTTCAATATTAAGAAGATTGCAATAGAAAATCGTCCTTCCCCTCCCCCAATATATAAGTAAGTTAATTTTTGACATTAAACATAAAATATCAATTGGAAGTGATGCTAAAAATGAACTCAAATTTTTCAGCTTTAAATATATTCCAAAGTAAATGATAGATATGCTTTAAGAAAGTATAATATTAACTTAATCCCAAAACCAACAGCTATGTTAAAAGAACCTGTACACAGAAAATAGATCCAATTCCTAATAATGAAATTTCGGACGCATACGTAATACTTTTCAAAGATAATGTAATACAGAAAAAACTCACTTACATAGAAATGACAACTCGAAAATTCAAGGACATACTTAAAGAGCATACACATATCCCTCAACAGCATTAACAAGATATAATCGGAAGAAAGATATTGACATAGACTTCCAGAACTCAAAAGTCATAGTCCACACTTCGCATTACTACTTCTCCATACTCAGGGAATTATTAGAATTTTTAACTAAAAGTAGAAACACGTGTAAGGATGTGTAATGATATTCTCGCTTACAATATCCTCCGGATTTGGTATAACATATTAAATACGAGGGAAAGTCATTAAGTAAGTCACAAAAGATAATTAAATAATAGCTTACAATAATATTCCCTTCAAAACTATTTTTATTTCTCAACATATTCTCCACCAAGATTTATGCACTTATATCACCGTTTTATCAGTGCCCCAACACCAGCGGCATACAATTCTTTGGGTTGCTGTCTCAGCCACATTAGGACTTCGAGTTGAACCTTTTGATCATCTGTGAACATCATCTTGTTTCCAAGACGATTTTTTAGTGGACTAAACAGATGAAAAAATCTTGAAGCTATGTCGAAGCAGTATGATGGATTTTGAAAAAGTTGCAAGACGATGTTCACAGATGATGAAAAGATTCACCTTGAAGTCCTAATGTGGCTGAGACAGCAACCCAAAGAATGTTTTGCAGCTGGTGTTGGGGCACTGATCAAACGGTGATATAAGTGCATAAATATTGGTGGAAAATATGTTGCGAAATAACAATAGTTTTGAAATGAATATCATTGTAAATTATTATTTAATTATCTTTTGTGACTTACTTAATGACTTTCCCTCGTATTTCTGGTGAATTTGGAATGACCATTGAACCTTCTAATAAATAGACTCGTCTTAAACTATAAAACCAACGGTAATTTAAGAACAATGACATCAGATGTCCTCCTCCCCCAGATTTATGCATTCAATTAAAAACATATGAAATCCTTGCTTGTTTGTTTGTTTCAGATTCATCATTCTACCAAGCAGCAACGTAACAGTGCCCACCACTCAGAAAGTTCCTGTGGTAATGACAAAGAATATTTTTCTGCTTATAAACTTTCTGATGATCTGATTGTTAATTTGTTTTGGAATTTCTTAAAGTTTGTATAGTGATTTTCATTTGTAAATAGCTTGTCAATTTTATTATCCAAATACCTACAAAGATGATCTTAATTTAAGAGGCGTTGCATCGAAAAAATAATTACAGAGCTGGTAAAAATTTATAAAGGATTTTTAAAAAAAGAAGAAGAGAAATCGTGTTTGTCTATCTTTGCATTTATGGCCTAATTTAAGCATGCTTCCGTATAAATAAATATAAAAATATTTATTGACTAATAAAGCCTCCTTGTGAGTATTCTGTCATGTAAATTATGCTGGTCGTAAGGGAAAAGGTTATTTATAGTCTTTTTTTTAAATTCTTTTAACGGGTTTTAGTTTAGTAACACAGTAAGTAAAAACATACATTTTAATTAATTTAAAAAAATAAATAAGATTAACTTTATGTCATAAATAATAATCTTTAAAAAAATTTAATTGCTATTTTTTATAAATACTATTATGGAGTAAAAAAAGCCTTTCAGATTTTTTTAAGTATAGTTTTATTTGAATTAAAGACAAGGAACTATCTGAAAAGATTAACTCACGAAATTTCTCAAGAGATTAATTAATTTATCATAGAGAACAATAATAGAAATTGTTATTTTAAATTAATTAAATAAAAATTGCTATTCACCTTTTTTGGATTCATTACTTGATTCTCTTATTGCTATAAAATGTAGTTTTTAACTCATATTACAAAAGTTTCCGATTAAAGAAACCAGCCAAAAAATAGTGTTTTCTGAAAGTTTATATATTTATTGATATTCTTTTTTTTTTTTTTTTAATTAGAATAAATGCATGCACTTATTTGGTTACGCATTCGAAATTCATTTTTTTGGTAAAATCTGTAACATTAAAGAAGTGTTGGTTTGTGTAATACCTTACACTATTTGTGTAATCCCTGTCAACCTTACTAATTAGCTAATACTAATTCCAAAGGCTATTGCTTTATATCCAGTGTAATTACTGAGAAGTTAAACCGACTTGCATGTGGAATTGATTCAAGGGATAAAGCAGTCTCAATCCTTTCAGATCAGCTTATATTCTATTGGAAATAAGATTTAATCTTTAAATATAAGCTAATTGCCAGTATATCAGTTATTGGAAATGCTTGTGCACTGAAATAGACATCAAGTGTGCATTCCGATAATAAAATGAAAAACAACTGAAATTTTTTTTTAAATTTTTTGATTGATATCTTTTTATAGTAAATTACATGAGTTTTTAATAGTGATATTCATTTTTAAAATATAAATACTAAATCATAGGAATATATTTTATTGATTTTATACATAGTTTAAGTGTGCTACGAAAGCTTAATTGTACGTTCAAATGTACTGTGAGACAAAAAAGGTTAAAAACACTGCAATATAGCACTTTATTTGGTAAAATGAATTTAATAATATTAATTTGATTTACGCTTTAATGCACGTATGTTTTACCGAGAGCTTAACTGTACGTTCAAGTATACCGTGAGCCAAAAAATATCGAAAAACTCTGCAATATAGTACACTTTAACTAGTAAAATAAATTTAATAATATGCAATTGATTTACGCTTTACTGTAAGTTTAACATGTACGTTTAAGTGTACCTTGAAATTATAAAAATGTAGAAAACATTGCAATATAGTAACACTTTATTTTGTAAAATTAATTTAATAATATACATTTGATTATCTTGAATATTTACAGACTCTAAAGCTGTTATCACACGGACTACCCTACCATATGAAGTATATGCTATTGCCTCTCGCTTGCTTGAAGCTACACTTTCACGCTGCAACTAGAGTTATTTTCCATACTGAAAGTTATCTGCTAATGTAAGGAGAGAGCCTAACATTTGGCAAGTAATTGCAGCAGGTGTTTTAATATTTAGTGTAGAGCTCGATTGATAAACAGGAAGCATTATCGCGTACTAACATTTTATATATTGCAGTTTCTTTTCGTGTCTGTTCTATATATATATATATATAATATTGTGATCATTTTACTTAAAATTCCAAGATTATAAAAACAATACTCTCGCTAATATAACATTAAAATTCTAAATTATAGAGTCCATATCTTCACTTTACGTCTTTCATTACCTGTAAATATTAAGAATTCTCAACTATTAGTATTAAGTGATTTAGAAAAAAATAGTATATTAAAACTAGTTTTTTGTCACATGTACTGGAACCACACTTTTACGCTAAGCCGAAATCTGTAACGCAAAAAAGGATTTTAAATTAAGTTTTAGTTCTTATGCGCCAAAATCACTATTATGACATTTTTAGTTAATATATATTTACATATTTTAAATGTAATTCATGTTACATATTGAATGTAAGGTAAAATTGAAATACGTAATAGAATTTAGGTATAGTTCCCACTCTTTTGCAGTGTTTTCTTCCTTGGTTTTGGTGATTTTAATCATTTTTCGAAAGTTTAAATGGGTTCTTGATAGTTTTCGTTTTAAAAACACAATCCTTATTTTTATACACGAGAAGGGAAGAGCGAGCTATGGTCGGTCAAAATTAGATTTGAGTTCAAATATCACGACGCGTGACCAAAATGACCCGCTAATCAAATTTTCTTGAACATGTGTCCATGCCGAATTGTCTTCTCGTGCCCAAAACCCGTAGGATATAAAATTTAGTCAAGATAGTCTAAGCCGTTTTTAGATAAATTAAGCTTGACTCACAATGACCCAAAAATGACCCACTAACCGTATTTTCTCGAGCATGTGACCTAGCCCAATGATTTGCTCGTGCTCCAAAACCGTAGGATATAAAATTTAGTTCAAATCGTCTGAGCCGTCTACAAGATAAACATAGCTTGACCCATAATGACCCATGACCAAAATGACCCACTGATAAAATTTCTCGAACATGTGACCTAGCCCAATAGTCTTCCCTTTCCCTAAAACTGTAGAATACTAAATTTAGTTTAAATCCTCTGAGCCTTTTTAAGATAGAATAGTTTGACCCATAATGACCCATGAGCAAAGTGACCCACTAATTCAATTTTCTCGAAAATGAGACCTAGCCCAACAATCTTCTCGTGCCAAAAAACCATAGGAAGCAAAATTTAGTCAAAATAGTCTGGGCCGTTTTTAAGATAAAATAGCTTGACCCTTAATGACCCATGACCAAAATGACCCACTAATTGAATTTTCTCGAAAATGAGACCTAGCTTAACAATCTTCTCGTGCCTAAAAACCATAGGAAGCAAAATTTAGTCTAAATAGTCTGAGCCGTTTTTAAGATAAAATAGCTTGACCCTTAATGACCTATGACCAAAATGACCCACTAATTGAATTTTTTCGAACATGTGACCTAACCCAACACTCTTCTCGTGCCCGAACACCATAGGTTGCAAAATTCAGTGTAAATCCTCTGAGCCGTTTTTAAGATAAAATAGCTTGACCCATAATGACCCATGACCAAAATAACCGACTAATCGAATTTTCTTGAACACGTGACCTAGCTCAACAGTCTTCTCGTGCCCGAAAACCATAGGATGCAAAATTTAGTGTAAATAGTCTGAGCTGTTTTTTAGATAAAATTAGCTTGACCCACAGTGACCCAAAAATGACCCACTAATCGACTTTTCTTGGACATGTGACGTAGCCCAATGATTTTGTCGTGCCCGCAACTCGTAGGATACAACATTTAATCAAAATTGTTAGAGTCGTTTTTTATGTAAAATTAACTTGACCCTCGTGGACCCAAAAATGACCCACTAATCAAAAGTTCTCGAACATGTGACCCAGCCCAATAGATTTCTCGTGCCCGAAAATGGTAAAATACAAAATTTAGTCATAATCGTTTGAACCGTTTTTTAGATAGAATTAGCTTGACCCTGACCCATGATGAACCAAAATGACCTACTAATCGAATTTTCTCGAACACGTGATAATGGAAAGCTTTTCGCATTATCGTGTATTCGTGTGTGGCATGTGGATGCGGGGAAGCGCATTTTCAAAGGTTAAAGAAAGCAGTCAAGATGACGGCATGTGATAGACCGAAAGCCATAAATTTATGTCGGTGGTATTGATGGCTCGGACAAATAGAACCATAAAATTAAAGCAGGTGATCTTTGAACATGGGGTTCTCACGGACATAGCATCAGGAGACACACAGTCTAGAACAAGATACAAATAAAGGGAAGCAGTAACTTATGTGGGCAGTGAATAACCAATGAAAAGGAAGAAGATATGCAAATTGGAAGAAAAGGAGTGCCAAGAGGCTATGCCCTGCAAATCAGAGAAAGAAGGAGACACGCCCTTTTGGGAGGTAGTTTTGAGAGAAGGGTAGTCGAAAAGAGAAGAATAGATTCACTACTTGCTAAAAATCGAGCCGAGGATGTTGCTTTATAGAAGAGGGTCTTCAATAAGATATTTAAAATAAAATCGAAGTTAGATAATTAAGCCAATAAGAGAGAGTGGTTTTCTTTAAGAAAAAGCCGTGATACAAACTACCAGCCAGTCCTTAGATGGTGATGGAAAAGTTCTCTACTAGCGGGTGCCTTTAAAATAATCCACACGTCGGGCCTCAGATGATGATGAAAAAGTTCTCTACACTCTAGTGCCTCCAGGAAAGTGAAGGTATAAGTCATTTTCCAAGTATTCCCTCCTTACCAAATTGAGTATTTTGTAGCATAGGGTATTGCTGGTAGTAATGCCAAAAAGAATTATATTATTCTTCATGTATAAGCGGATTAAGTATGGTAAAAACAAGTACATGAATTTGTAATATAACATAAAAGAAAATAAGTAATTTCTATTCCTCTCTTGATTTTAATTATGACTGTAAATATTGTAAATAAATTTTAATGTTAATTATTTGGAGTCTTCGCATTTAAATTACCTAGTAGGTGTTTGTTTATTTAGGTTTCAACCTTTGAAAGTCAGCTAGGAGCAAGAACGATTGTTCTCAAAAGCGTAATGGGCTACTTCGACACAATGCAATGTACGAATATATTCTAAATTTAATCTCTAAGGAATCTTTTTATTATTATATTCTTAGTAAATTAAATTATTCTATTAGCCAACCCCAGAGAAACCTTTATTAATTTCATTTTAAACTTTAATTGTGATCTACTTGTCCCAGCAAAAGGGTTATGTTGGAATGGGCAGCAATTAGAAGGGAAATTAAAGGATAAAATTATTAAATAATTAATCTAACTGAGCCAAGCATATTTCTCTTCAACATCTGCATTCCAAAATAATTCAGTGGTGCCGCGTCTCAGTCTTTGTTTTAAATTTTTGTGATTGGCTTAGGCCAATTTTTACGGAAAAAAAATCTTTAACTGGGTTAGGTTATTAGTACTTTTAACATTTTTGGTTTATGATAGAAGATAGGCTCAAATCAAAAAAAAATTTCTTATATGTATAGATATAATAATATAATAAAAAAGAAAACTGCCCAGTTAAACTGACGGCATTGAGCTCACAGGCACACTAACTGTAAATTATATTCTTATTTCGAAGAATTTGAAATAAGCCCTCGAAAAATGAAGAAATCGACAATATATTAAGAGGGGGGAACCATCCCCCGTTTCTCCTTCTTATAATTAACCAATGAACCCATAAAACTAATCAGAGAAGCGCCTTACCACAATGAACCTATATACAAAATTTGAAAAAATCGGATAATTCTGCATGAAAAATCCATTTATCTAAATTAAGGGGGGGGGGATAGCCCCCGTCCCCCCTTTATACTTAACCAAAGAACCCCCAAAACTAATCAGAGAAGCGCCTTATCACAATGAACATATATATAAAATTTGAAGAAAATCGGATAATTCTGCTTAAAAAACCCATTTATCTATATCAAGGGGGTTAATCCCCCCCGTTCCCCCCTTTATACGTTACCAGTGAACCCCCAAAACTAATCAGGGAAGTGCCTTACCACAATGAGCCTATATACAAAATTTGGAGTAAATTGGATAATTCTGCATGAAAAACCCATTTATCAAAATTAAGGGGGGGGGGGGGTAGCCCCCGTTTCCCTCCTTTACACTTCACCAATGAACCCCCAAAACTAATCAGGGAAGCCCTTACCACAATGAGCCCATATAGAAAGTTTGAAGAAAATCGGATAACTCTGCATGAAAAAAATCATTTATCTAAAATAAGGGGGGAGGATTAACCCCCCCGTTACCCCCTTTATACTTAACCTATGAACCCCCAAAACTAATCAGGAAAGAACCTTATCACAATGAACCTATATACAAAATTTGAAGAAAATCGGATAACTCTGCATGAAAAAAATAATTTATCTAAAATAAGGGGGGAGGATTAACCCCCCCGTTACCCCCTTTATACTTAACCTATGAACCCTCAAAACTAATCAGGAAAGAACCTTATCACAATGAACCTATATACAAAATTTGAAGAAAATTGGATAATTCTGCATGAAAAAAACATTTATCCAAATTAAGGGGGATTAGCCCCCCGTCCCCCCCCTTTATAGTTAACCAATCAATCCCCAAAACTAATCCGGGAAGCGCCTTATCACAAGGAACCTATAAACAAAAGTGGAAGAAAATCGGATAACTCTGCATGAAAAATTCATTTATCTAAATTAAGGGGGCGGATTCCCCCCCCCCGTTAGCCCCTTTATACTTAACCTATGAACCCCCAAAACTAATCAGGAAAGAACCTTATCACAATGAACCTATATACAAAATTTGAAGAAAATTGGACAATGCTGCATGAAAAAACCATTTATCTTAATTAAGGGGGGTTAGCCCCCCCCCCATTTCCCCCTTTATAGTTAAACAATCAATCCCCAAAACTAATCAGGGAAGCGCCTTATCACAAGGAACCTATAAACAAAATTGGAAGCAAAACGGTTATTTCTGTCAAGAGTTATCGCGTTACGTACGTACATACGTACATACATACATACATACATACAGAACGGGCGGGCACATAAGCTCTCAGGCTTTGATAGCCTGTGAGCTAAAAAATAAATAAAGAAAGAAAGAAAAATAGATAATGATATTGCATATAATAATAAGCTAAAGATTTCTATTGAGAAGACTAATTTATTGAGAGTAAATGAAATATTTTTTTTTGTATTTTGACTTACTTCCTCAATAATAATAACAATAATAAAGGCTAAACTACCAGCAAGTGTGTGATTTAGTAAATGGCATATTCAACTAAATATTGTATATTGATGTTTTACATATAATAAATGGAAAATATATGAAAGTATTTTTAAAATGATGATTAATACCTATACTTCAGATACAGAAGTTGTAATCGCAAGGTAAAAAAAAATGATAAGGATTTATGTAGCAGATAAAATAGTGTATTAGTAGATTGTTAATGCATATATATTTTGATACTGTATACTTTATTGTATAATTCATTTATATTTTGATATTTTTGAAATTTTGCAAATGTTTACACTCGGCTTAATAATATTTTAGGTGTAAGAATTTCCATGCATTTTTAAAGTTAGATTTAAAATTCAGTATCTAAATAAAATTTAAATATCAAAAAGCTGAATGCCAAAAAAGAATCGTAGAAATTCTAGAAATAGCTTGAACTCGAGTTTTTCTGGCGTATTAACGCGAGGACGTATAAAAAAGTTAAATAAAGAAAAGCAAACTGTTACGAGTAACACTATGGCAGATCCATCAGTGGACACAATAATTTCTCTAATCCCGAATTTCGATGGGGAAAAGTTAAGTGATTGCGAGTATTTTCTCAGACAATTTGAGGACTTAACTAAACAAATATTAAAAGAAGATGCGAAGCTTACAATTTTGAAAGCGAAATTGTCGGGTACTGCGAGAGAGAAAATCTCACAAAATAAATCGCTTATAGAAGAGAAAAACTACAACGAATTCAAAAATAAATTATTAGATTTGTTTAAAATCAAGAAATCATTTACGCAGGTACAGACTGAGTTTTTCAATCTAAAACAAAAACCGGGACAACACTTAACTTGTTTTATTATCGAATTCAAAAACTTTTTATAGAGAAAAACCATACAGAAGTTTATCCGAACGGAAACGGGAAATTTTTGGACTTAGTAAGATTAACACGATTTTTGGATGCGATTAGACCGGATTTAAGCATGGATTTAAGGAAAACATTTCCCGAAAATTTTGAGGATGCTTGCAAGACAGCAATTAAACTAGAAGAGGCATACAACAATATTGGGGGACGACAGGTAAATAATATAACAGCTAACAAAGAATCACAACTTTTTGAGAAATTATTGAAATTAAATGTAGAAACGGCGGAGCAGGTTAATAATTTATCAAAAGAAATAAATAACATACAATTGGGATCGATCGAAAAAAGAGATGAAGTGGAAAAATTTTGCAATATCTGCAAGAAGGGGTCACACAATGAGGATATTTGTTGGTATAATAAAGCTAATAAAAACAACAACCAGAATTATAGGCATAGATTTGTAAACAATAGGGGTAATTACATAGCAAATTACAAGAATTATAACCAGTATGAAAGACACGATTCTCACAATGCATTTCTGGAGGGTAATATTTACTATAATTATGTACCAAATGCTCAACCTTTCCCACCCCCACCACAACAACATTACAACACGCCGTATACTTATTATCAACCTGACTTTAATAATTATGGTGCACAGGGATATCACACTCAACAGAGAGGAAATTATAGAGGTGCACAGAGAAATAACTATCGTAATAAATATACTGACTCTAGGGATAACAGAGACAATCATACAAACAGTAACAGGGATACTAATCAGAGGGGTAAATTTCATAGGGGCAATACTAATAAAAGATACAAGCAGAACAAAGATAAGGATGCGAAAAACTAAATACGAGACTTGTAAATAAAGATAAAGAAGACCCGAGCAAGTCTCACGATAGCGGGCATACTTTAAGGGATAAAACTATTGCAAGTGTACAGAACGATACAAGTGAACTTCCTCTAATTAAATTTAAAATTAAAGACATTGTAATTAACAGCCTTTGTGACTCAGGAGCACAGGTAAGCTTGATCTCACCACTTTTGTTTGAAAATTTAAAACAAGCAAATATAAAATTTAAATATTTGGGAAATCAAATTAGGATTCAAACACTTACAAATTCACTAATTACATTCAAACAGTGCATTAGAATGTTCCTTAAATTATAGGGCAATTTTGTAAAAGGAACTTTTTATGTCACAAATAAAGATTTTGGCCGTAAATATCAATTATTACTGGGGTACGATTTCTTAAAAGAAAATCAAATGATTCTAGATTTTGAGGAGAAGTATCTTAAATTCAAAGGAAGAAAAATGGTATTTATATTTCTCTTCAACACGTGACCTGGCCCAATGGTTTTCTGGTGCCCCGAAACGGTATGATACAACATTTTGTCAAAATCGTTAGAGTCGTTTTTAAGATAAAATTTGCATATATGAATATATATATATATGCAAAACCACACACAAGTTTTCTCATATTAGAATATATGATATGATATTGTGTACAGTCCTGGGAGGGGGGGGAGTTATACCCGCTACTAACTCTGCCGCAAATCACTGTAAAAAATGTTACAAGTAACAATAGATTATTAATAACATCTAATAATAATGTTGTACATAAATTTTGTTGGGGGGAAGGAATAGTTACGTATAACAATTGTAACATATTCTAAAACTTTTAGTAATAAACCCTAATTTCGACATCATATTTTTCGGTAAATTTTACCTTCGTGTATCAAATTGAAAGTCAGTCATTGGCTAAGTAGTTTAGAAATTACGCAGGTTTTATGTTTGCACCTCCCAGTGTTAAATAAATGTTCGATCGTCGCAAAACAGATTACAAGAAAAGTGCTTTTTTAAGCATAATTTAAAAATTATTTGGTGGAATGAGCTTTAATTTTTTGTCGCATATTTGAAACTTCTAGAAATCTATTTCTGTTAGGAAAGTTTTACGTTACAATTCATTTTTGTTTTCGAAAATATATAAATTTTGATTTTTTTTTTGAAGGGAGGCAAATTATTTTAACTGGAGGGAGGGGGGGTTATATGCGTTATTTATTATTAATACAAAGTAAAAAAAGGGCACAATTTGCTTAACAAATTGAAAAACATATAAAGGTTTAAAATTTATATAGCGCTAGGAGGGGGAAGACAAAATTTTAGGGTGGCTAAAATTCAATAATTAAAAAGGAAAAATAGACTGAAAGGACATTCTCACCCACTTACATTAAATACAATAATCCAACATGGAGGGAAAAATTAGCCACAGCCAGGAATCGAACCTGCGTCCACAGCGTTCCGGGCTGTTTTTCTAACCACTGAGCCACTCCGGCCGATTCTGAGTCTGCAATTTCTCATTAATAAACCATGTTGGAGAGAAAGTCACCAGCCATCTAACAGACCGCCTCAGATGACCGGACAACGGTGAATAGATTTTTACTATTCCACCGATCTACGAATAAATATGTATGTCTGTATAATAATTGTATGTCTTTAAAAAAGATTATTAAGATTGTTTTAAAAGAAAATTATTAAAAGATAAAATATTATTAACTATAAATAGCTGCTAGATTAAATTTTCATTTATTAAATTTTATTTTTCTAAAAGTATGAGAAAACTTTCTGTCCCCGCCCCCCCCCCCCCCTCCACTACTAAATTTAGACTGTGGACGCTGCATGCTAAAAGGAGGCTAGAATAATTTGTATTGCAATAAAATACCTTGATGCATGTTTGCTTGCATTTTTATCTTTGGCGACATAACTTGGTAACAAGTACGAAATAACGCCAAATACAGCTGCAGAAAGTAGATAAACGAGTACGGTTTGAGAAGTAAATAAGTGACTACGACAGTACAATTATAACATATAGCAAATAATATAAGGAATTGAAATAAAATAATCGCAATAAATAACTTTAAATTAGTAAATAATGTTCTTATCGGCAGTGGCAAATAACGAACTCCGAAGGGACAATCGGCGCATACGTATTCTTTAATTTCAAAATAACTGCACATTTTTAAAGTTATTTTCTTCTATAATTGGTCCCTGTGTTACCAAAGATATTGCTTTTTTCTTAATTCTTCTGTATATTTGGTTTCAATATTTGCGACCACGCTAAACATAACATGTTGACTTACTGACGGTAGCCATCTTGTAATTTTTAGAGAGCTCTGATTGGTGGATTTCGAGCTGATATCTATCACAGAGGATACAAACAGCTGGAAGTTAGCGCTTGGCGAAATTACGAGAGGCAATCTATCACACGGGACGATTCCGAGAGTTTTCCTCTTGAAAAACGTGTTTCGGATAAAATATCTGATATTGACTATGATATGAGAGTACGTGTGATAGCACCATAACAGAAGCATAAATGCATATCCAGAGTTCCAAACAAAATACTGATCAAGAGATATGTCCGTACGTTAATTTTCACTGTAATGTACGTTTGAAAAAAATTGCATAAAATACTTTTTGAAAAACAAAATATGTTATTTATGTATCATTTTTAGTTTTATCAATTTGTGAAAATAATTATTAAAAAAAACATGTCTAATAGGATAAATTCCAACAGATTATTAAAAAGCAAATATATAATTGACAACCTAACGTTTATTCTTTTGCAGTCACAAATGGTCTCATATGATGTCCTAGATAATGTTTATGCAATCGAACTATAAACTGTGACAGTGGTAGAAAGTTGAATACTCGCTTTGCTACTAAACTGTTAAAAATTGTGTGACTGGTTGAATCAACTGTTGATGCTGCAGCACCTACAACTATAAGATGTTGATACTTCGTACCAACAATTGGAGCTATGGTTCAATCGAAGCTCCAAATGTTGGAACGAGATTTCAACATCATATAGTTTCAGCTACTACAGCACCGAAAGTTGGTTTAACCCAACACAAACAATTTAACAGTGTGTACTTGATGCTTTCCCTTCCCCCCCTTTTTGTCGCTGACCAATATCTAATTTCTAAACCATCAGTTTTAGAGGTATAGTTCCAACTGCAAAAATATCCATTTACAATCAAAATAATAATTTTTGTAAAGATTAAAAAATTAAAATTTTTATACGATCCCTATATCTTATAAGTTAAACTCAGAGACGTTAGATATCATGCTCTAGCTATTAAAACGAACAAAAAATTATTTTTGTACGACCAAAACTTACTAAGTTATTGTACTTTGAATTTTATGATTTTCCATCGTTTTCGGGTGCTAACAACCGAAAGAAGCGTTTTTAGGCCCAGAAAACGTTTAAAATTTATAAAATTTAAACTATTATAAATCGGAAAATTTTTACCGTAAAAAATGAACTTGATTATATTTTAACTTGTTACAGAATGAAGGAAGTTTTCCTAAGTATAACTTACAGGACCTAGGCAGCATATAAATTTTTTAATTTATCATGACAAATAAAACATGACAACTAAATGACGCATTTGATCTGAATGACTTCACTCATGTAAAACAAAAGTATCTAATAAAATATGTTAATTTTTTTTATATAATTGTTGATATAATAATTTAACAGTTAAAAGGTGTTCTAGAAATTTTAACTCGGTAACGGTGTAAAATTCAGACTTTAACCTCCGGGGGGGGGGGGATCGTTTGATGGTACGGAGTAAGTCTTCCCCCACCTATGGCAATTCCTTGAATTTAACCCTGCAAAGTAAGCTAAAAAGTTACTAAAATTTGTATTTAATTAGAGTTGTACGACATTTTATGCATTTATATGCTTTAATCCTGAAAAGTTTTAAAATATATAATTGCATAGTCAGCAACTACTATGCGCTATGTAATTTCATAAAACCTATTGTCTGCTTTTCATTTTTCAATGTATATTTGTTTTAAACAGGTTGTAGATGTGTGCTTGACAAAGATAAAAAATAAAATTGTAAGTATTAGTCTAGTGACGGTGCTAGACTTACATAAAATAATGCAAGGATAAAATATGCCGAAAATACTATATTTTTACAGGTATCTCCAGCTTCCCCAGTTTTATTGCCGAAACGTCAGTGAAGGCTTACTGTTGAGACCCGAAAAGTTTTTGGTTTCTGTCTGTCTGTCTGTCTGTTTGTCTGTCTGTCTGTTTGTCTGTCTGTCTGTTCCGCGATAACTGCCGTAAAAATGATCCGATTAGGTTGATTTTTGGTGGGTATGTTGGTGAGATACCCGGAATTAGCTGTATAGTTTTTGGTTAAATTTGGTTCATTCGTTCGAAAAATATAGAACATTTCTTTTTAAATTATAATGCTTTCCTATGGGACTGCAGACGATTTTCAAATTTAATTTTTAACTGAAATGGAAATCGCATATTTGAATAATGGATTTCAACGTAAAATTATGGATGTTGATTTTCGATATGGAGGTTTTAAATATATCCAATAATTTTGAAAAATTGACGATACATTTATTAGAATTGAGATATTAATTGTTTAAATGATTGGAAATTTTTTTGCATCTGTTCCGGAAATATAAAACTTTTATTTTCATGTTTTTTACAAATTTTAAAATGCATTTCTTTTTACTTTGCTCTTTAATTTATCAGTTGCCTAGCAACGATATTTCAAAGAAGATATAATAAAAGCAACACGCACAATTTTGTTCCAATAATTTATTAGCAAAATAAATTTTTGTATTCTATTGACATAAATGAAGAATTTATTTTAATAAAAGTTTTTTTTTTTTTTTTTTAATCTAAAAAGTTACAAGAATAAGAAGTTCATAAGAATTTCAGGATATCATTGCACAAACCGTGTTTAATTTAACGTTTCTAATTTCTGAAACCTCCGAAGAATTATATGCCTGTAAATATGTATGCAATAGAAAAAAATTAAATTGCGGATTGTAAGATGCTAAATAATATGAAAAGTGAGATTAAAAAACAGTGACTTGAGCTGACGTTGAGGCTCCTGATCTGCAGATTTACTAGTTGCCGAAACGTCAGTTGAGGCTCACTGTGGAGACCCGAAAAGTTTTTGGTTTCTGTCTGTCTGTCCATCTGTATGTCTGTCTGTCTGTCTGTTCCGCGATAACTGCCGTAAAAATGATCCGATTAGTTTGATTTTTGGTAGGTATGTTGGTGAGATACCCAGAATCAGCTGTATAGTTTTTAGTTACATTTGGTTCATTTGTTCGAGAAATATAGAACATTTCTTTTTTGATCATAATGCTTTCCTATGGGAATTCAGACGATTTTGAAAATTTTCAGTCGTTGAAAATAAAATGGCGCATTTGATTAATGTATTTAAACGGTAAGTTATGAAGGCTAAAATTTATCAAGTCAGGTGTTAAAATATTCAAATTAATTTGAAATTTTGTTTATACATTCGTCAGATTTTTTAAATTAGGTGTATAACTTTTTGTGCAAATTTATACACCTGTTCTAATAATATAATACACTTTATTTTATCATTTTTTTTGAAAATTTTAAAATGCATTTATTTTTATTTTCCTCTAATTTAACAGTAACCATAGCAAATATATTTCAAAGGATATCAAAATAATAAAATTCAAATAACTCAGGCTATTTTTCTACAATATTTTATTCGCAAAATAAAATATTTTTTGGTGATTTTAATATTTTATTGAAATAAATGAGAATTTATTTTGATACAAGTTACCTTTTAACTACTATAGAATGATAACCGATACATTTTTACATGAGATATTATTCATTTTCTGGAAGATATGTGGATTTTTCGTGGTTGAAAATTAGTATTATTTTTAAAATAAGATATAATATCTTGTACAACGAGATGGTTAATCTAAAGAAATTAGCGTAGTAAAACGCATTCATACAGCCTCAAATAGCACAATTACTGGAAACTGATATCATAAAAAGTTATCACAAAAAACACTTTATAGCGTCAAATCACGGTTGCTATTTAGTGAATTGACAGTGACACGATTATGAATGATTACCCAATAGGTTTAAAAGTTTCCAGATAAGCCTATTTTGGGGAGATTTTAGTATGCTATTGCCATCGAGTTAGATCATTATGTACTAAGGTAAAATAAATATTATAGAATGACCATGAAAACCGTTTTTCCGAAACAAAAATTGTGATAACACTAGATTTCTGAAATAGATATAAGTGAAATATAGTAGATTCAGTTTACATTTCCATAAGTTGATTTTATACACGAGATATTATTCAACTTATCTATCAGATGCGAGTGCTTCGTGGTAGGCAGGTAAGTAAATACTGCTATTTAGGTATTACATGAAATTATTTTCGAAATTTTTGCTTTTCATAATAAAACCACTGTGTAGAACGAAATCCAATATGTACTAGAATTATTCATACAAACAATAGGAAACCACGAATATAAATTTAACAAGATTACGGGGGGTTCAGGGGGGCTCTGCCCCCCTGAAGAAAAGTATTTTTTACCTAAAAAATAAAATAAGAAGTTCATAAGAATGTCAGAATATTATTGCATAAAACTTGTTTAATTTAATGTTTCTAATTTCTGAAACCTTCGAATTATTTTATATGCGTATAAATATACATGTATTAATTTAAAAAAAATTAATTTGCGTATTGTAAGATGTTAAATATTATGAGAAATGACATTAAAAAACATCGACTTTCAGAGCTGACGTTGAGGCTCCTGATCTGTAGATTTACTAGTTGCCGAAACGTCAGTTGAGGCTTACTGTGGAGACCCGAAAAGTTTTTGGTTTCTGTCTGTCTGTTCCGCGATAACTGCCGCAAAAATGATCCGATTAGTTTGATTTTTTGTAGGTATGTTGGTGAAGTACCCAGAATTAGCTGTATAGTTTTTAGTTACGTTTGGTTCATTCGTTCGGAAAATATAAAACATTTCTTTTTAGGTCATAATGCTTTCCTATGGAAATTCAAACGATTTTGAAAATTTTCATCCATTGAAATAAAATGGCGCATTTGATTAATGTATTTAATGTGTAAGTTATGAAGGCTAAAATTTATTAAGTCAGGTCTTAAATTATTCAAATTAATTTGAAATTTTGTTAATACATTCATCAGATTTTTTAAATTAGGTTTACAATGTTTGGTGCAATTTTATACATCTGTTCTAATAATATAATACATTTTATTCTATCATTTTTTGCAAATTTTAAAATGTATTTATTTTTATTTTCCTTTTTAATTTAATCGTAACCTAGCAACTACATTTTAAAGAATATCAGAATAATAAAATTCAAATAACTCAAACTATTTTGCTACAATATTTTATTCGCAAAATAAAATAGTTTTGAGTGATTTTAATATTTTATTGAAATAAATGAGAATTTATTTTGAAACAAGTTACCTTTTAACTACTATAGAATGATAACCGAAACATTTTTACATGAGATATTCATTTTCTGGAAGAGATATGGATTTTTCGTGGTTCAAAATTAGTATTACTTTTAAAATAGGATATAATATCTCGAACAACGAGATGGTTAATCTAAAGAAATTAGCTTAGTAAAAAGCATCCATACAGCCTGAAATAGCACTATTACTGGAAACTGAAATCATACAAAGTTATCACAAAAAATACTTTATAGCGGCAAACCACGGTTGCTATTTAGTGAATTGGCAGTGGGCACGATTATGAATGATTACCCAATAAGTTTAAAAGTTTCTAAATAAGCCTATTTTGGGGAGATTTTAGTATGCTATTGCCATCGAGTTAGATCAGGATGTACTTAGGTAAAAGAAATATTATAGAAAGACCATCAAAGCTGTTTTCCGAAACAAAAGTTGCAATAGCACTAGATTTCTGAAATAGATACAAGTGAAAAGATTCAGTTTACATTTCCATAAGTTGCTTTTGTACACGAGATATTATTCAACCTATTTATCAGATGCGAGTGTTTCGTGGTTGGCAGGTAAGTAAATATTGCTATTTAGGCATTAGGATAACATGAAATTATTTTCGAAATGTTTGCTTATTCTAATAAAACCACTGTGTAGAACGAAATCCAAGATATACTAGAATCATTCACACAATCAATAGTAAATCACGAATATAAAATTGTTAAGATTAGGGGGGGGGGGTTCAGGGGGGCATCTAAAACATAGAATAAGAAGTTCATAAGAATGTCAGAATATTATTGCATAAACTGTGTTTAATTAAACGTTTCTAATTTCTGAAACCTTCAAATTATTTTAAAAGCGTATAAATATATATGTAGTAGTTTAAAAAAATTAATTTACGGATTGTAAAATGTTAAATATTATGAAAAGTGAGATAAAAAAACATTAACTTTCAGAGCTGAAGTTGAGGCTCCTGATCTGTAGATTTACTAGTTTTTAAAATTATATGCCGAAACGTCAGTTGAGGCTTACTGTTGAGACCCGAAAAGTTTTTGGTTACTGTCTGTCTGTCTGTCTGTTCCACGATAACTGCAGCAAAAATGATCCGATTAGGTTGATTTTTGGTAGGCATGCTGGTGAGGTACCCGGAATGAGCTGTATAGTTTTTAGTTTCATTTGGTTCATTTATTCGAAAAATATAGAACATTTCTTTTTAGGTCATACTGCTTTCCTATGGGAAAGCAGACGATTTTCAAATTTCATTTTTAACTGAAATGAAAATCACATATTTTAATAATGGATTTAAACATAAAGCTATAGATGCTAATATTTTGATATGGATGTTGTAAATATATCCAAAAGCTTTGAAAATTTGCCGATACATTTATTAGAATTTAGAAATTAATTGTTTAAATTATTGGAAAATTTTTTGCATCTGTTCGGGAAATATAAAACATTTTACTTTCATATTTTTTACAAATTTTAAAATGCATTACTTTTTACTTTGGTCTTTAATTTATGAGTTGCTTAGCAACCATATTTCAAAGAATATCAATATAATAAAATTCAAGTAACTCGCACTAATTTTCTGCAATATTTATGTATTTTTTTTTATAAATGTATTTTTATATTATCTGAAAAATTACAAGAATAACTTCATAAGAATGTCAGAATATTAATGCATAAACCAGGTTTAATTTAACGTTTCTAATTTCTGAAACCTTCTAACTATTTTATATGCCTATAAATATATATGTAATTTAAAAGTTTTAATTTGCGGATTGGAAGATGCTAAATATGAAAAGTGATATTAAAAAACAATCATTTTCAGAGCTGACGTTGAGGCTCCTGATCTGAAGATTTACTAGTAAATTAAGATCCAATGACAGTGAGTGTGGTTTTGATTGACAATCGCCCCATTATATATGTGATGACTGTTCTTTAACATCATTCCTCTTTAGTTATAACAACACAATAGCAACAGAAAGGACGTTTTCTCATCTTTATAAAAAATCAGACATATAATAATTTAAGTGACGGCTATTAATCACTTATTAATTCTTGTTTAATAAAATTAAAGGCTTTATCTGTATTGGAATTTTCTCTATTAGCGATTTCTTATATTGTTACAATATTAATGTGTCTACATATTTTTTAACTGATAATTCATTCACATGTTAATAAGTTACAATTGTCTCTCTATCTAAAAAAAGTAACTATAACGCAATCACTGTTGTAAATAAAAATTTTGCGACAAGGTCTCTTTATAGGCTTATATTAAAAAAACTGTTGCATATAAAAATATGAAAACTGGCAGTTTTATATAGAAATGGATAATGAAAATAATAAGGAATGGATGAAAATAAAAAAGCTGAAGCACACAGTTTTTAAACCGAAGAATTATTTTAAGCACTATTTAATGTTGAAGTTGGTCAAAATAGTTCAAATAAAAAGTTTCATAGGATAAAAATTATTAATAGCAACTTCACCATTTTTTGTAGATACATAAGTAACTACACTAAAACTTGTGCGCAGTGTCCTATCATTTATATTTTTTCTGCAACAGAAAAAAGTGTTGTAATCGAAAAATATCCCACTTACACGTTTTAGGAGTCAGAGATGACGGAAAACACGCTTCTACGAAATGTCCGCCTATCTGTGTATCTGTGTGTCCTTTTTTGCACTTTCCAACCTAGTTGAAAAGTGCTTATGACTTCGGTTTGTCTGGCCGTCTGGCCGTCTGTCCGTGCTCTAACTCCCGTAAATATGCTCGGATTGCTCTGCAATTTTTATATGTTATTGTCGTTATCTATAGCATGTTCCCTATTTCAACGGAAGTGTGTAGCACTTATAGTTTTTTTACAGGGACACTCAAAAGAATTCCGTTACATTGCGGTCTATGGGGAAAAATTATTTGCGGTTTATTTAAATAATGTTTCACTATTTTAAACGCATTGAAATTTATATATATCACTAAGGTGCATTAGAAGAAGCTTAATATGGAATAGGTTGTGCATACCACTTATAGTTACTATACAGGGACAGTCAAAAGAATTCCGTTACATTACGTCTATGGAGAAAAATCGTCTGCGGTTTATTTAAATAATGTTTCACTATTTTAAACGCATTGAAATTTATATATATTACTAAGGTGCATTACAAGAGGCTTACTACAGAATAGTGTGTGTATAGCAGTCATCGTTCATTTACAGGGACATACAAAAGAATTCTCTACTGTCTGTTAACAATAATTCCTGGCGTTTTAAGTTGCTGAATGCGATTTTCAATTGAACTCACTTTTTGTCTATTACTGGGTGTGTATAAATTCTGTATTTCATATACAGGGTAGCACAAAAGTTCGAGAACACATTTCCGTTTATTGACAGAAACTCCAGAAGGAGAATTTTATACTGTGCTACGCGTTTCCTAACTAAACTAAAATTTATCATCCTATATAGTATATATACAAATCTATAGATCATATACAGGGTTGAATAAAAGTACTCGGATACTTTTCCGAATATTGGATCTGTTCGAAATTCCTGAAATTATGTTTTTAAATATGTTATGCGTTTTCCAAATTGTTTACTTAGATGTTATCTTTTAGCTTATTAAACGGTATGTTTTGTAAAATTATTTTGGAAGCGTTGGAAAGTGCTACATAATCTATGCTTGGCGCATGATTTTTCGTTCTTGTTGTATCATCGAAAAGTGTACGGTTATGCATAAAATTAAACCAAACTTCATACATATGTTTTTGGTTAATGCCAGCAGGTCGCAGTTGAAATTGGGAATGTGATAGCGATTTTTGTTTTGTGTCATTGGAAAGTATATAACATTATAGATACAATTGAACTAAATCCCTGTTATGGCCATGTTCCTGATATGGCTATCACTCTGTTATACGTTAGCTAACCAAAACACTCGCTAAATGGCATGAGCATACAATGAAGAAGCCTCCTAGTGTGTCACGTGATCACTTTCCATTCAGCTAGGTTGTGAAATTTGACGCGAATTTCATATTTTATGTTTTTGATGTAATCGTTCCTTGTTTTTATCTGATAAGTCTTCATTTTTTATGAACGTTTTTAAAAGGATTGTTTTGTGAATCTCATCATAGTCTGTTCCGTTTTTAATGATCTATCAATTGGTGCTGTCGTTGATGGTGTATATTTTACTATTAGTTGTTCAAAATCAAACGATTTTTGTGAAAGCTGACCTGCGCCCGATATGGCCATCCAAGTGACCATTCAAGTGGCCATATCAAGTGCACCATAAAATCCTAGGATAAAGACATTTTTATTTGTTAAAATTGCGATAGGTAATTTGTTTTAGCAAATTGTTTAAATTCTAAAAGGATTTCACATATTTTCCAAATGAAAACTTAAATTTTAATGTCAATTTTGTAAACAACTTCATTTTTGATGAAAAAACCTGTTTCAAATCGACTTTTAAATAACAAAAACAATTGTTGAGTATAATGTTTATTTATTTTACACTAAAATTATTTAATTTAGCAGAACAGCATTTTTAAATTGAAGAAAATCGCGATTTGTGAAATATGGAACAATGGTGGCCATATCATGTGCACATGCACATATGTTCCTGATATGGCCACTTGGTAGATTATTTGGAATTCCGGATTTTTTTGGACTAGTAAAACAATTTTAATGGGGATTGCAGTATTTTTTTATGAAAGTCCATTAACCTGATGACGTTAAAAAATAAAACAGTTTTGTTTTTTTCAAAATGTCACCGGGAAAATTCTTTGTGCATGACTTTAGCATGGCCATATCAGGTACACCCAGTAAGTTTTTGACTATGGATGTCAGGACCCAGTTGAAAATGGTAATATTTCCTCGGAAGGGTGCAATTTGTGTGCGAATTTCGTGACTTTTTGCATACATTTAGATGTAATATCATAGGCCGAGGTTTTACTAAAATTTTAGAGAAATTCGGCCTGAAGTTGGTGTTGTGATTTCGAATTTTGTTCGATTTTAGAGACGGGCGTGATAGCTGTTGTTAAAAAATCGTATTAACTCACCTACTTGTCCGATCTATGTTTAATTTCCATATATGTAATAAGCAAAAACTTTTACGTTTTATAATCTATTAGTCGTTGATTAAACTTCAATACTAAATCTCCTCACCCCACACGATTTCAAAAAAATTATTGACAAAATACTTGAAGTATAATACAAAAATAAATAACATGTATGTTATCTACTCATTTTATGGTGTGCAAAAGAGTGCACACATTTTATTTTTATTTTTTCTAACCAGTATGTGTCACAACTTATTTTTCCCTTCCCCTCTCTTCTCTTTCTAATATTCTATTCTAGAATAATTACAAAGTTTATAATTTGATTCGAATTTTATACTCGACTTTTTTTTAAGCTTCTCATTTTATATTTTTAAGATGCAGAGTTAACAAAAAACTACGCTTTTAGAAGTATTATCGTTATAAGATAGAAGAAAGTTTTGGGATTGTCACATTCAACTAGTTTAAATTTGTATAGTTAAAAAATATATATATATATATTGTTCAAAATTTCATTATCGCAATAAGATTTAAATTCATATTACGAAAAGGCATTTTTTACCAGTTCTTGCCAAATTAAAAAAAAACCGTACATAATAATATTTCAAAATATTTCAAAATTGCGCAAAAAGCATATAATGGTGAAAATTATGTTATTTATTTATTAAAATTATGTCATTTTATTTTTATATTAAAAAGAATGTATTTACAACGTCATGTTTAAAACTATTTTCATAGAGCGCCTAAAAGAAAAATTTCTTCTACAGTTCGATCAAATTTTAGCGAGAATTTAAATAAACATAAAAATAGTCAATTTATTCCACGGAGATTCAGTTTTGCGCGTTTTTTATTTATTTGGCGATTTTATAATTATAAATTAATACATATTTGTTTTTTAAAATAATGTATTTAGAAAACGTTGTTGACAAATATTTAGTGTTTAAAATTTATCTCAGTGAAACAATAATTACATTTAATTAATACATTAGTTGCACAAACTAAACATTTATTTTGATAAATTGCATTATTTTCTATGCAAAGAAAGAATTGTTCTTTTGGCAATTATCAATGTTTAGCTATAATTGCCAAAGCATCACAAAATCGGCTAAGTTACAAGTGCTTTTAGGTAGATTTCGTAAGAAATACTACCTATTACATTCTCCCCTAAGTTGGAATTTTTGAAATAATTGCAGATCTACGCCGATCATGACTCCCAGAACTCAAAAACACCCCCAGATCAAAACTTTATATCTATCTATCTATCTATCTATCTATCTATGTCACTTTTTTATGGACACGATAACTCCAATAATTCTGCACAAATCTCTTCCAAATTGGTACATAAAATCTCGATCAAGTTCGTTAACGGGCAAAATCGAACCAAGGGGGGGGGGGAATGGGGGGCTTTTTGTGAAAACAGAAAAAATCCCATAATTTCTTAATTATGATACGTATCGAATCCGTTTAAAGTTATTATTACTTCTAGGAAAAGGGCCGAAAATTTATGTATGACAGATTTTTTATGTTAAAAATGGCCCCAAGGGGGGGGGGGAGTGGGGTTTTAGAAGATCAAAATTCATAACTTCGTCAATTCCCAAGCTATCAAATCCGCTTAAATTTATTGTAAATCTCCTTTAAATTATCTACAACTTTTATACTGACAAGTTTTTTATAGGACTAACTCTTATGGCAAAAAAAAAAATTAAAAACAAAAAAACCCCTGCTGGCTCCGCCTACAAGCAGGCGTGAAAACAGAAAAAAAACACATAACTTCTTAATTTTTGTACATATCGAATCCGTTTGAGGTTATTATTAGTTCTAGGAAAAGGGCCAAAAATTTATGTATGACAGATTTTTGATTTCCCTAAAAATGCCCCCAAGGAGGTGGGGGGGGGGGGAATAGGGGTTTCAGAAGAAAAAAATTCATAACTTCGTCAATTCCCAAGATATCAAATCCGCTTAAATTTATTGTAAATCTCCTTAAATTTATCTACAACTTTTATATTGACAAGTTTTTTATAAAACCAACTCTTACGAAAAAAAAAAAAAAAAAAAACCCTGCTGGCTCCGCCTACAAGCAGACGTGAAAACAGAAAAAAAACCCATAACTTCTTAATTTTATACAAATCGAATCCGTTTAAAGTTATTATTACTTCTAGGAAAAGGGCCAAAAATTAATGTTTGGCAGATTTTTGATTTCATTAAAAATGCCTCCAAGGAGGGGGGGGATAGGGGTTTCAGAAGAAAAAAATTCATAACTTCGTCAATTTCCATGATATCAAATCCGCTTAAATTTATTATAAATCTTCCTAATATTATATACAACTTTTATACTGACAAGTTTTTAATAGGACCAACTTTTACGGTAAAAGAAAAAATTAAAAACAAAAAAATCCCTGCTGGCTCCACCTACAGGCAGAGGTATATTTGGAAGTCGCTGGTCCCAACAGCCACATCATGGCAAATAGGTCTTTCTTCTGCAGTTCCCAATAAACAGGTGCCCCACAGTCTGCGTCTTCGAAACCTACCTGTGCCTGTAGGCCGAGCCGTCAGGGATTTTTTTAAATTGTTTTTTTGTGTTATTCTTGAATAGACTATAGAATGCAGATGTTTTGTCTTGGGGCCCGTTTTGTGAAAAATAAAAATTAGTTTTGTGAATTTTATTATATTTTTATGACAAATAACATTTTGTAACAAAAGATGAAATCCAGTTACTCAAGTTTGAACCAATAATTTATTAATAAGTTATTTAAGTCCTTCTGCTGTAGTTTTCCTGTCTGGTGATCTTGTTTAGTTCGCCAATTACACATTTACCTACCGCCAATTACACATTACACCAAACCTACCTGTGCCTGTAGGCCGAGCCGTCAGGGATTTTTTTAAATTGTTTTTTTGTGTTATTCTTGAATAGACTATAGAATTTATTATAAAAGTCTAGCAGGCAGAGACATTTTTGACTTAACCATTTTGTAAAAGCTGATTTTTGAATGTGTGACAGATCGCAATTAACAGAATAACAGCCATCAGCTGTTGCATTTTTCCCCGGCAGTACTCGCGCGTTGGTCTTTTCCCCGCCAAAATTCGCTGTCTTCCTTTATCTCATTTCCCCTTAAAGCTACAGTAATGAAATGCGGTGTAGCTGACCTTGACCGTTGGTTCTTTTGTGTACTAAAGTTGCAAGGCATTCCAGCGTTTTCTGAGAAATTTATTGCATTCTAAAGTTGAAATCGGTCTAGAAGACCGTGGCGCGAGCACTCCGGTAAACGTAATTTTTTCCCCTCCCAGTTCTTCATTCCTTATTCCGCGAATTTCTCGGCAGGAAAGTTTCTGGGAAGGGTTGGATTATAGTTTGCTCTTTCATTCCTCTTTTCATCTTTCTTTGAATAAACTGTTATTTATTATTATTTACTTCCTATATACGATTATTATTTACTTCATACATAAGCAGCTTCTAACAAGAGGTGTGACTCAAGAGGCCTGCCTCCATCCTGAAATAAGTAATAAATGGATCTTCATAAATTTTCATTTCAAAAAGGGTATTTAAGCATAAAATCGCTAATAATGAACCCCCCCCCCCCCCCGCACCACATACACACACAGGCAGCAGCACATACACACACAAAAAAAAACTGCTGCCTTTATATTAATAATTTCAGAGTAATTAGTTTTATCTTCTTTTTTATTATTTTTATATAGATATATTGTAAGAAAAAATAATAAAATAGAATATTGATATCAGTTAGTCGATGCAGATGTTTTGTCTTGGGGCCCATTTTGTGAAAAATAAAAATTAGTTTTGTGAATTTTATTATATTTTTGTGACAAATAACATTTTGTAACAAAAGATGAAATCCAGTTACTCAAGTTTGAACCAATAATTTATTAATAAGTTATTTAAGTCCTTCTGCTGTAGTTTTCCTGTCTGGTGATCTTGTTTAGTTCGCCAATTACACATTTACAAACGTAACAGAATAAAATTAATTAATGAAGAATATGTTTTTATGGAATGGAATTTTATGAAGTTACATGTGTTAATAAAAGAAATTTTGTGAAGGTCAGGGGCTATTTTATTAAGAGGATTTCTGCAAAAGGACCTATTTTATTACGAGGAATTTTGAGAAGGAGCTTGTTTTCTTAATTTTATGAAGGGTTCTGTGTTAATAACAGAATTTTTGTGAAGGGCCAATGTTTTATTAACAGGAATTTTGTGAAGGAGTTTGCCCTATTAAATGGAATTTTATGAAGGGTCCTGATTTATTATGAGGAATTTTGTAAAGGGCCGGCTTTAGTAAGGGGAATTTAGAAAAGGGACCTTTTTTAACAGGAATTTTGTGAAAAGCCCTGCTTTAGTTA
Source organism: Maratus michaelseni (assembly GCA_963931845.1). Taxonomy (NCBI): domain Eukaryota; kingdom Metazoa; phylum Arthropoda; class Arachnida; order Araneae; family Salticidae; genus Maratus; species Maratus michaelseni. The sequence continues at coordinate 93,945,280 of OZ007591.1, forward strand.
GAGGAATTTGACTAAAAGACCTTTTTTAACAGGAATTTTGTGAAAAGCCCTGCTTTAGTTAGAGGAATTTGACTAAAAGACCTTTTTTAACAGGAATTTTGTGAAGGGTCTTGTTTTAATAGTTTTATGAAGGATCCTGTGTTAATTAAACAAATTTTGTAAAGAGGCCTGTTTTATTAAGAGGAATTTTGTGAAGTTTTTTGTGAAAGAATCTGCCTTATTAGATGGAATTTTATAAAAGGCCTGTTTAATGAAGAGGCATTTTGTGAAGGGCTATGTTTTATTAAGATATTTTTAAGAGGAATTTTGTGAAGGGACTTTTTTATTAATTTTATGAAGAGTCCTGTGTTAATTAAAAAAATTTTGTAAAGAGGCCTGTTTTATTAAGAGGAATTTTCTGAAGGGACTTGCTTTATTAAGAGACCCTTTTTTAAGAGGAATTTTGTGAAGGACCTTTTTTATTAATTTTATGAAGAGTCCTGTGTTAATAATATAAATTTTGTAAAGAGGTGTGTTTTATTGAGACGAATTTTGTGAAGGGGCTCTGTTTTAGTAAGAGGAATTTCGTGAAGAATATCCGTCTTATTACATTGAATTTTATGAAAGACCTCTTTTATTAAGATGAATTTTGTGAAGGATCCTGTTTTATTAAGAGGAATTTCGTGAAGGAGTTTATTTTATTACATGGATTTTTGTGAATGAAAAATAAATAGGTCCCAAATTTTGCCTGGATCGACCCCTGGTTATAAATAACATGTCCTGAAATACACAATTGAATGATTATTTAAATTGCATAAATGAATAAAGTAGTCTGTCTCTTTTCAAGTTCAATTGGCTCCTAGTTGCAGTACACTGTCAAAAACCAGCTTACTGCGGTTCTGGCTTTAAAATTTTTTTATCCCTAACACGATTTCAAATTCATAATTGTAAAGTTACTCTAATTAGTAATTCATTGTGTCTTCATAAAATCAATAATTATTTAATAAATTTTATTATTTTAACATATAAGGGGTCGATACAGGAAAAATTTGGGGCCCATTTCTTCACAAATTACATTTAATAAAACAGGGTCCTTCACAAAATTCCTTTTTATAAAATATGGCTCTTCACAAAATTCTCTTTATCAAATAGGCCCTTCACAAAGTTGTTCCTTATAAAATAGTCCCTTCACAAAATTCTTCTTGATAAAGTAGGCTCTTTCACAAAATTCTTCTTAATAAAATAGGAACCTTCACAAAATTCCACTCCATAAAAACATACTATCCATTAATTATTTTTATTTTGTAAGGTTTTAAAATGCGTCATTTACAATAAAACAAGTTCACCAGAAAAAAGAACTTTAGCAGAAGGAACGAAATTATTAAGTGCTTGGTTTCAATTTGAGTAGCTGGATTTTTTCTTTCATAACTTTTTTTTTTAATTTTTTTTTCTCAAAAATTTATAATAAATTTCGCAAAAATATGATACTTTTTACAAAAATAACTTTTACTTCTCACAAAATGGGCCCCAAGGAAAAAAACCTGCTTCGAGTCCTGTAAATTTTGTAAAAATATATATATATATATAATTGAAGATAATAATAGAGAAATTGTATGAAACTTTAAAAGTTTTAATACTTCTTTTGACATCATGTTTGAATTATTCGGTACATATTACTTTCAGATACGGGGAGTAATTCGTTGAAGTAGTTATGAATTATGATGGTTTAAAATTTGGAACTCCTAATGTTAAGTAATTGATTTTAATCCTTGTAAAAGACATATAAATGCGGATAATTTTCTAAGCATAACTCAAAAACAACTCAATGAAATGAGCTATAAGTTTGGATTCGCATACTTAAAGTTTCTAGAAATAGATTTCTATATAAAAAAATCCATAGATTACAATTAATTGTTTTCGAAAATTAATTAAAAAATAATAATGTTTAACAAAAAATAAAACCTTTTTAAATGTACTATCCCTTTTTTTGCAAGTTTTTGTGACAATTGTTATACAAATTAGAGTCCTGTATTGTTATACAAATTAGAGTCCTGCATTGTTATACAAATTAGAGTCCTGCATTGTAATACAAATTAGAGTCTTGTATTGTTATACAAATTAGAGTCCTGTATGGATCGGATTATACCAATTCGAAGACGACGCTCTTCTATCTCATATTTTAAAGCTATTACAAAAATATACTCTGTAATTATATTTATAATATCAAATTTATCTTTTATGTTAAACAATAAACATATATAAAGACATTTATATTCACCTATATAGTTTTTTTTATCTTAAATAATATTGTGGGCATTCTTATATATATTGTGGACATTGTAGACAAAACCAATTACCAAACACGCTAGAATCAGAATCCAGTCCGAAAAATAGTCAACACAACACGCAACAGAAAAAAAAATATTGCTAACACCACCCGACCCAAACTCACCCGACCCGGTCGGACTCAAGTAAACTCAGACTACTCGACCTGATGCAGGTCTGTAATCCACATTCATTTGAAATCTCATTGTTGTCAATATCTCTTAATTTGAAGTGCATGAGACGATGATATATTAAAAGTTTGAGGTGATCCTGTAAAAGAACTGTACACGATACGGCGACTATTTTACAAATGTAAAGTTTAATGTGTGTCTTAACACCATATAAAAATTTCGTGACGAAAGATCAATTTTAAGCAAAGTTAAAACCTATAAAGTTAATAAAAGCCAGGAAAACAGACAGACAGACATATCAAGTTTGGATTCTAATAATTTGGATAATGAGCGCCTTTTCAGATCAAGGCCATTGCACCAAAAAATGAAAGATTATGAAAATCGGATATCCCTTCAAAAGTTATGCGTGGACATACATAGAAACAAAGAAACAAATTACAAGTGATAAATCATATTTACGATGTAGGTGAAAATTTTTATAAAAATAAATCCACATTACCAATGCTTTAATTGCTAAAAGCATATTATTTTTTTCAAAATTTGACTTCTAATTTCGGAGCTGGTGAAATAAAAATTACATCATTTTGACAAACGTATACAAAAACGGCATCATTTGGACGAAGTTATACAAACATTCAGATTTATGAATTAAAATTTATGTTTACAGAAACATCATTTTTTTACGTAAACTATTCTGCTTTTAGAGGCCTTGTGAAAAGTTTTAATTGCCATATTTAAGAAATAATTATTTTAAAATATGTGTCTTTCCTTTAAATTTATTTCTTGTAAATAGAGAGCAATAATTCTCTATCTAAATTCAAGGAGTTTAAATTTGATTTTTGTTTAATATCCTTGGTTTAAAGTTAAATTAAAAAAAGCTACGATGTAATTAAGGATTTTGTTTATCTATATTTGTCGAAGGACGATTTGTTTCTATTTTAGAATAAACTGATTCATGAAGATTAAGTATATGAATTTATTTCTTAAAATGTTCTTGAAAATTATAATCCAATCAAGTTTTGTTCTTCACTATCTGTTAAATTGAAAAAAGAAAAAAACATTTCATTTTTAATGAGAAAATATGACCAATAAAAATCTAATTATCCTTATCATTTACAATTTTTCTCCCTTTTATCAATAAAAAGGGAATAATGTAGTTGACACCATTACAGAAAATCCTTAAAAATTACAAAAAAATTACTATCTTTGAAATTCATTTAAATTTAGAAATTCTGAGAGTTATAATGACATCCTTATATCCGTATGAATAACTAACGTGATTCATACGGATCACGATGAATTGATAACGTTATTCATCATAAAGTCAACCTAGCATAAATTTTCAGTACTGTAAAAGAAGAAGCTGTGAAATACAAACAGACAGTCAGATTCTAATATAGATTCTTCATCATTCGTATAAGAACCAAATTTAACTTTCCAAAAAATCCAAAGAATTTGGAAATGAAATTGAACGAAGATTGAATTTTGAGATCAATATGGGCAGCGTAGTTCAACCCTACTTCTATAACATGTTTATATAGATGACCATTTATATTCAAATAAAATGTACTTAGGTATTGTCTGGAAAAACTTTGTATTTCTTGGCTGCATGTGTTGAAAATATATGAAATGTTATCGCTAACCAATAGCTACTAACTAAATAACCGTGTTAGTGGTATCTTCTTCCAACTGCAAAAACTTTTAAATATTGATCTTTATAGCTTAAGAGCCATTTAAATCAAATTAATTATTTTTGTAAGTACCATAATTTTTAAATTTTTATAAGATCTCTGAGGCTTATAAGTTATATTTATAAAAAACATTTTCCATCCTCTAACAAGGGAGAAAACATTGTAGGATCAAAACTTATCGAGTTTTGATACTTTGAATTACATGAATTTTCAGCGTTTTCTGGCCTTTTTTTTACTTGAAAATGATGAAAATTCCTGAAATTCTAAGTATCATAACTCGGGAAGTTTCAACCGCAGAATGTTTTTCTTCATTTTTTACAGCATGAATAACGTTTTCTAAATATAAGTTATAGGATCCCAAATGACTGTATAAAAATTTAAATTTTGTAACTTTTTCATAAAATAAAATGATATCTAAGATGGTGAAGAACAATATTTGAAACATTTTTGCAATTAGAAGTAGTTTAAAATTCACGGTTTAGTAATTAGCTATTAGTCATCAATAAGCAGAGATACCCTATAATTTTTTTAATTATTTCGCCTTGATGATTGTATATTTTAAATAAAATTTATCTTCTTTTTATGCACTCCAAGCAAGAAGCGTCATAACGGCTGAAAACGTATTATAAATTCTATTAAAGCGCACAGAGTTCAGAGAATGAATAGAGATTAAATGTTTACGTTTAGCGTGACGCTGAAAATACAACCGTAAAGTTAGTCCAAACAACTGGTGGCTTGCTTTGAAAAGCTTTTCCCCGTCCAATGAATCCATTTCTTGTTCCATGTGCAGCCTATCTCCGTCCAATGAAATCAGCCCTTGAGCCTAATGATATGAGCGATAACCGGCTTCATATTGCAAGCCGATTTTGCGATTCACTGCCTCTCTATTCTTTCTCATATACTCTGTTATGGTAAAGATACAATATATATTCGTTTCAAAATTAAAGAAATCTATAGTTTATGAATTTTATTAAATATATTTTCCCTTTTCTGCATTATCGTAATTTATATACATTCCCGGCTGTTAAAAGACGCACCCGAGTTTTTCCTTTCTATCAACGAAAACTTTTAGTCAAAATCATACATATTGTTTTTAAATTATCATTAACGTACTTTAATCGGTTTCCCACTTATCAATGTAAATGAAATAATACAATGCATAAAATGTTTTCTTTCTCATGGTCAATTTTGTCTATCTAAAAGCGACCATATGCTCACGTGTGTGGCGACGCTAATTGTGCTAATTCGCCTTATTTGAAAATGGAAGAGGAAGCATAATCCATTTAAGTTTCTCCAGCGGAGCAAAAGAGCGTTCTCACATTTGGCGAAGGTTTGGCGGTTGGAAAGTTTTGCCAAGTATAGACTGACGGTGGATTCGACCGGAATCTTTGACACTTGCTCTTCGGCAGTCTCCAGTGATGCATCGTGATTTTAGAGCGGCTGCTGGAGCGGCTATTAAACATTATATTTATTTATTAATTAATTATGTTTATTTGAATATGTTGAATTTTATATATTTTGTTAAAGTAATAAAGTCGTATATAGTAAATTATGCCGTCGTATAAATAACCACAGCGCAACCTTTACATACCTACAAGTGGTGACCCGTATACACGCTTTTGGCTGTGATTTAAAAGAGTAAAAGAAAGATTAATTCATAATGAGTTCTCGTCCAGTCTATTAGGATGTCTTTCAAGGATTAAGGTATGAGATTACGTACTGTTTATTTCCTTTTGCATGTATCCTCTGAGGACTTTTAAGATAATTTAAACTTGTTTTAGGTTCCAATGGTTGGATGGTTTCGATGTTGATATTGCTGTTTTAAGTGTTAAGATGTTTTAACCTTCGTTCAGTCTGGATTAAATTGTTGTTTAGTTCGGCAGTTTGAGATTTCTGTTTGTTTTTTGATAGTATAACGGATGCCGGACGACAATCCTAGTGAAACTGTGAAAGGGGGGAGTACAGGATGCAATAGAGTGTCGGTAAAAATTCCAAATTTTTGGCCTAGTAATGCAAAGTTATTTTTTGTACAACTAGAGGCTAGTTTTAGGTTAGCGGGAATCTCGGTCGAACAAACTAAATTTGATCATTTGGTGGCGTCTTTGGATGCGGAAACTTTATCTTTTGCTTCCGATATTGTGTGTAAACCCCCAGAAGAACCGTACAGTGCTCTTAAAGCGAGGTTATTATCGGAATTTGAAGTTTCTCAGAATCTGAAGGTTAAGACTCTGCTGGAGGATTTAGAGCTGGGTGATAGGTCCCCCTCAATGTTATTGCGTAAGATGAGAGAGTTAAGTGAGGGCCACGTTGACGATGACTTTTTGAAAAATATATGGCTTCGGAGGTTACCGGTATCTGTGCAAACAATTTTGTCTGTCAGCTCTGAGGGTTTAAATAAATTAGCGGAGATGGCGGATAGGATTTGTGAATGTACGCAGGTTGGTGTTAACTCTCTGGAATCGAGAGGGGCTGAACAAACTCAGTTTAGTCAACAAAATAAACAGTTGGAGCAGCTACAATTTCAGGTTCAGGAACTTTCAAAGCTGGTTAAAGCGGGTTCTTGTCCCAAGTCGCCTAGGAAATCTTACCGGCAGAACTCATTTAACTCAGGGGATAGGTCACACAGAGAGGGGTGGCTATGTTGGTATCATTTTCGATTTAAGGAAAAGGCTCGAAAATGTGTACCCCCGTGTGCTTACAAACCAAAAAACGACCTTCGCTCGCAGGAGTAGCGACGGCTACTGCACGTATGGGCTTGAGTCGCAGGCTTTATGTTACAGATAGGGTTACTCAATCCAGCTATTTGATAGATACAGGCAGTGATGTCTCATGTTTTCCGAAGTCATTTTTAGTTAAAAGTACTAGAAAGAGGGATTTCACATTGTATGCCACTAATGGTACAAAAATCTGTACTTACGGTACTAAACTATTGACACTGGATTTGGGACTGAAACGTAAATTACAATGGCCATTTATCATAGCTGAGGTATCTAAACCAATTATAGGCGCTGACTTTCTACAACATTTTGGTTTATTGGTTGATTTAAAAAAGCGGCGTTTATTAGACCCTGTAACTAACTTTTCTGCTCGTGGTCGCGCCAGTCTGTGTGATGTCCCGGTGGTTAAAACTATCATCGGAAACACTGCATATATAGAATTGCTAAAAAAGTATAAAGAGATTACCCAGTTAAATAATACGAATAAACGAACTGTAAAACATGATACAATCCATTTTATCCCTACTGTTGGCCCACCTGTGACAGCTAGAGCTCGGCGGTTACATCCAGCGCAGCTCCGGATAGCTAAGCAGGAATTTGACTATATGCTTGAGAAAGGTATCTGTAGGCCATCTAAAAGTAATTGGGCCAGTCCATTACATATGGTCCCTAAAGGCGTTTCGGATTGGAGACCAACTGGGGATTACAGGGCACTTAACCGAATTACTGTACAAGACAGATACCCCATTCCTCACATTCAAGATTTTACTTATATGTTAAAAGGTAAAAAAATATTTTCTAAAGTGGATTTAGTTCGTGCTTATCATCAAATTCCGGTTCATCCTCCCGATATCCATAAAACTGCTATTATAACTCCTTTTGGTTTGTTTGAATTTCCATTTTTAAACTTTGGGTTATGCTCTGCAGCGCAAACGTTTCAACGCTTTATAAATGAGGTATTACGAGGTTTGGACTATTGCTTTCCGTATCTCGATGACATCTTAATAGCGAGTGAAACTCACGCTCAGCATATGCAGCATTTAGAGGAAGTTTTTAAGCGGTTTAGAGATTACGGGATTATAATTAATGAATCAAAATGTGAGTTTGGCAAAGAAACTATAGATTTTCTGGGTCATACTATAGATAGCCAGGGCTGTGTTCCACACAAAGATAAGGTGAAAGCTATACTTGAATTTCCAAAACCAAAAACTGTTAGCGATCTTAGGAGATTTTTGGGAATGGTGAACTACTATCATCGTTTTGTACCCCATATTGCAGAAATATTAAGACCACTAAATGTGTTCTTAAATGGAGCAAAAAAGAGGGATAAAAGAGAAATTCAGTGGGATGTGGATGCAGAAAGCAGTTTTGAGCAAGTTAAGCAAGCTATAGCTAATGCGACTTTGCTTTATCACCCTTCTCAAAATGCGAAGCTTGCACTTGTAACTGACTGCAGTGATTTTGCTATGGGTGGGGTGTTACAAGAAGTTACGCCCGATGGTCCAAAACCACTTAGATTTTTCTCTCGTAAGTTGTCCCCTACACAGTGCAAATATTCAACATATGACAGGGAATTGTTGGCGGCATATTCTGCGATCCAATATTTTAGGCATATGTTGGAGGCTCGGGTATTTACGTTGTATGTAGATCACAAACCCCTAATTTTTGCATTTCAGCAGAAACAGGAGAAATGTTCCCCTAGAAGGCTTCGGCAATTAGACTTTATATCTCAGTTTACTACGGATATACGTTATTTGCCAGGCAAGGGAAATTTTGTTGCTGACAGTTTATCTAGAGTTTGTGAGATTCAATTTGCGTCACTTGCAGATTTTGAGTTGTGGGAAAAGTTGCAAACAGAGGATGAGGAGCTAAAGGCTATTTTGGACGGAAAGGCTGAGTTTAGTGGAAATTTAGCTAAAGTACAAATGCCGGATGCTAAGACATTATTGTATTGTGAAACATCTGGTGAGGTGAACAGGTTTTATGTCCCCCAGACCTTGAGATATAAGGTGTTTGAGTCAATGCATGGGCTGTCGCATCCAGGAATACGGGCTTCTAGGCAGCTAATCTGTTCGAAATATGTTTGGCCAGGGCTAAATAAAGATGTTGCTGTGTGGTGTAGAGCGTGTATACCCTGTCAAAGGACTAAGGTACACCTGCATACTAAGTCTCCTTTGGTGAAATTTTTGGTTCCAGACGAGAGATTTGCTCATATACACATAGATATCATTGGTCCCTTACCTCTAGTACGTGGATTCAGATATTGCCTAACTATGATTGATAGGTTTACCCGGTGGCCAGAGGCAGTACCTATTGTGGATATGACTGCTGAAACTGTTGCTCATGCTTTTGTTCAGACGTGGGTTTCCCGTTTTGGTACGCCTCAGAGGATAACATGCGATAGGGGTAAACAATTTGAGTCCATACTTTTTGAAAGTCTGGCAAGAATGCTAGGCTCTGTTATAGCTAGAACTGCTTCGTATAGGCCACAAACGAATGGTTTGGTGGAGCGACTTCATCGACCTTTAAAGCAGGCCTTAATGTGCTATAAGGTAGATTGGTTGGAAGCGCTCCCCCTGGTTTTGCTGGGTCTACGGACGACAGTACGTGCGGACCTAGGTGCATCTACAACTGAGCTGACTTATGGAACGACTCTACGGCTTCCAGGCCAGTTGTACGAGGATAGCCCCTTCTCAGACCCACCGACTTATATTTCCAAACTACAAAAAATTATGGGTTCTTTGAGGCCTTGTCAACCTTTAAGGCATGGGCAGCAAAAGATCTATGTTCCGAAAGAACTAAAGAACTGCACCCATGTATTTGTACGTAGAGGTCCTTTTAAGAGATCTTTACAACCGACTTACGAGGGTCCATTCAAAGTCGTAAAACGACTGCAGAAAGATTTTGTAGTTTCTATCGGGAACCAGGAAAAGATCATAAATATTGATCGTTTAAAACCTGCGTTTCTGTTGAATGAGGATGGTGAGCCTGATCCTACAACTTATATAACGAGATCGGGAAGGAAAGTTCGTTTTCGTCTCCCACGTGTTGTGTGAGACTGGCGGGGGAGTCATGTGGCGACGCTAATTGTGCTAATTCGCCTTATTTGAAAATGGAAGAGGAAGCATAATCCATTTAAGTTTCTCCAGCGGAGCAAAAGAGCGTTCTCACATTTGGCGAAGGTTTGGCGGTTGGAAAGTTTTGCCAAGTATAGACTGACGGTGGATTCGACCGGAATCTTTGACACTTGCTCTTCGGCAGTCTCCAGTGATGCATCGTGATTTTAGAGCGGCTGCTGGAGCGGCTATTAAACATTATATTTATTTATTAATTAATTATGTTTATTTGAATATGTTGAATTTTATATATTTTGTTAAAGTAATAAAGTCGTATATAGTAAATTATGCCGTCGTATAAATAACCACAGCGCAACCTTTACATACCTACACGTGTCTTGCTGGCTCCCTTACAGCATATTTGCAAAATACCTTTCTTTGCACTTCCCAAAACAACTGATATATCTGTTGATTAGTGCCAAGATAGCGTACACAATATTGCACGTACATATTTGGATACAACCCCTCATCTTTTTGTTTCCTTTTGGGAACAACGGATTTCGAGCTTATCCTATCGACGATAATTTTCAGAATTTTCAAGTTATGATTTTGAGACTTTTACAAAAATTGCTCTATATACTTATCTAACACATTATGCACATTATATTTTGATTGCATTCGCGCATGCGCAGTGAAACATTTTTTAATAAACCTGCTCATTTTTCATCCAATTTTCATTATTTTTTAATTCCGATTGCAGACTGCAGAGTATTATGTACAATGTTGTTTGACATATTTTCTCAAAATAACTTTTTTTTATATTAAGAATTCTGCAAATTATAAGCAAAAAACTTGGTGAAATTTGGGACTGTTTATATAAAAACCTTAATTTCTCTTCGAGTATACATGCTATCCTCATAAAATGAACACAGTATATTACAATAAGCCACTTATTAATAATCTCGAGTTTGAACGATTTTGCTACATTAGTTTTTTACAGGGTAATCCAAAAGATATTCGTTCTTTTTCAATTTGTTGACAGTCCCCTATGGGGTTTCGGGAAACAATCTTCGCGGAAATATATAACCTATACTATACTGTTTACACGCCTGCAGTTTCAGGTTAATTCCTCATGTATTTTCCTAGATAGTTAATAAAACGTCTAAAATCACAAGTGACCGGTCACCTTTGGCAATATAGTGTACAAGTGCCATGTATAGTGTACTGATATACATGGCACCATCGGCAATTGCTATTCATGTGCTGTTATTGCATGAGATGTTTGAAAAAATATAGCATGTTTTTAAACTGAGCTAAATTTTATTTTTGTTTCAAAATTTTTGGATATATATTCTCCGCATTCGCATTATTGTTAATACATAAATAGTTTTAGAGGCAATTGTGACTAATGATAGAAGTCCATATTGACAAAAAATCTCACAGTGAAAATGGCAACATTGGTGACAAAACATAGCCTGAAACACGCATTTAAAACCAATTCAGAAATCATGCATTTATCAACCACAGGAGTCTATTTATCGAGCTAATTGCAGATTAACTTGCATTAAGTCATAAGTGTTACTAAAGAAAGGATATAAAAAGGAATGCTCGACAGTCAGTGAGTCAGAATACTTACTTTTTTTTAAAAAACTGCAGCAAATCTTGAGTTATTAGAGTTGTTAAAGTGTTTGGTACTTTAGATCATGGTTTAATCCTTGAGCTTGAATTTCTGACTTTTTTTATTATTATTTTATTATCCTGTTTTGTTGCACTTTCTACTAGAAATTTTGATCACAGTTTTATGATTGGCAAATATTTGCTAAATAATTTACACCGTTTTAGCAAGAAATGTTTGAGGACAATTACTCTCCCTTTTACCAAAAGCTTGAAGTTTAAAAAATACGTTCTTTATAATGGTGGAAAATACTTCATAATCTGTCTCATGCTTCGTTTTTCTTTCATGTTTATAGATAAAAAATCATTGGGGCAGGAAACCGGTTTTTAAATTATTTTAATCCCACCACTGGTTACGCCATGAAAGTAAAAAAAAATGCTGTGCAATATTATACCATAATAGTAGAATGTCAAACCATTATATATAAATAATATCGTATCGAATGCCTAAGAAATGGAAGACTAATAAATATTAAATAGAGCATGCATTATTACTATAGGTTACCTATTTTTCTGAGAATTATTTTTATGCTTCTTTGCATTCTGTCGCCATTTTGTAAGTGCGGTAAGCGCTCATTAATAACCCGATATCTATCTAACACGATGAAATGTTATTTATCAATGTCAAAAGACAACAAACTTCTGAATATGATGCTGTGAAAATTTACGTAATATATCTTTCAGTTTATTAAAGCTATTTTTATCACTATCGAATCGCATGTAATTTGCATAAAATTATTTGTTTTTTAAACTTTTAAAAATGTTATTGTTTGCGTAACAATATAAGTCATTTGAGACAGGTTGCTATAACGCTGCCTAAACATTTTTAAAATGTTGAAGATATTTATGAAAGGGATAAAAATAGCATAATGTATAAATTAAAACTGAAAAGAGAAATTTAGGCTTGACAATGAAATATACAATTAGTAATAATTTGTAATAGAAAAGCAATTTGCAAACTATTCTGAACTTTTTTTATTGTCGTTAGTGAAAAACTACTTCATCTTACGTTAATAAAAATGTTAATAATTTTATCGTAGACAAGTAATGTTACTGTTATAAAGTGTTCTTTCAAAAAGAAAAAAAAAGAAAGAAAGAAAGAATGAAAGAAGGTAAAAAAGAAAAAGTAGAGTATTACATTAAACTCATTTATTTCCATGTTTTCGAAACTGTGAATCGTATCACTTTACGCTGGTTTACAAAAATTTAGGGTCAAAGGCAAAATGCAAACTTTCTCATAAATATGTTTAACTATAAATAAAGGAGTAATTATTAAAATGTTTATTACACTCCTTATATATATGAAACAAATTTTAATTTTGTCGCCGTTGGCTTTATCAATTCTACAATTCTGTTTATTTCCCATTATTCTAAATCATTTTCTCGCTCTAGTATTTAAATTGTCAACATCCCGCACAGCTAAATATTCTTTATTCTACATTCATTCTCTTGAAAAAATGGCGCTAGATGCTATTCTGTTAAAATTACACACTTTTTATTCCATTAAAATAACGCATCCTAAAGTTTAATCTTATAAAATATCACTCTCCGAGCTAAATACTTTAATTCTCTCGAAAAAACAACCTATATCTTTTTATTTTTATTTCCCTATGTTTTCTGGCAAAAAAGTATTATTTTCTCAAAATATAAAAGCTAATCTCAGTTTCAATGTAAAATTTTATCTTGGCATTCTGCCAAGACCCAGTAAAACCTACGTATTTTTTTTATTTCTTATTTGTTCTAAAGAATCAGGTTTTTTCTGGAGCAGGCCTAGAATATCGCTCCCGCGTTTTTTCAGTCGGAAGTTTAATCTCCTTCAAATCGTAGCGCCAAGGAAGTCGAGTTCCATGGTGTTCCGTGATACTATTGGTCGAAAGACTGTTTCGACGACTCTGTATTCGTGAGCGTTGGAGAATGGTTATATGCTGGTTTTCCCGCATTGAGCGCATAGATTGTTCCTGGGATCATGATGTAAGCAGAGGCCCGGCGCGTGCTCGCGACCGTGGAATAAAATCCCCGTAGCCGCCGATAGAATCTACGACGCTGCCTATTAACATCTTGTGTCTTCTTCGAATATTAAATTTAATTTACGAAGCCTCTCTTGGTACTGAAAGTCATTCTTCATGGTATTATCATGAGAGCTAAATAAAAGCATAACTGAGTTTTCTCTGGATCCTAATAAATTATGAAGTGAACTTGACTGTCTATTTATTTTTTCAATAAGCACCGAACGACTTATAATGATCGGCGTACGACTGCAAAACTTCTTAGGTGGAGATTTCTGGCCTTCAGTTAATTTACGGAAAATAAAGCGATTCAGTGGAAATATGACATATATTTATAATTTATACATTTTAATTTATAAAATATTTTGTTGTTGTAATTCCACAGCTAGTTGGACAATTTTGGCAAGAGTGCTTTAGATCATGATTAACATCGATGTTTTTGTAACTTACAAACAATTGTAACCATGAAGATTATTTGGCGATTTATCACCTGCGTCCGGCTATCAGAAAATGCCTTAAAATTAAATTTATAATTAAGTTATAAAAATATAAAAATATTGTATCGTCTCTGAAACACACCTGTGTACATAATTTTCATACTTCGAGCACATCAAGAAGTGAGTTCAAATTCATTTACAAAATTCCATTTTTACATACAAAAACCAAGTTAAGTTAAATAAAGAAGTGTGAAACGTTTATTTTGGAGAAAAAAAAACTTCTATACCTTTGTTTTTTAATGAAAAAATAAGCCTGAAATATTTTGAAAATAAAATCCCTTTTTCTACATTTTTATTTTTTTGAAAAAATATAGTGCAGAACACACATACATGTAGAGGTGTTAGTTGTAACAGTTTAAAGAACGACAACATATCTAACAATAAAATAATAATAATAATAACAATAAAAACAGCAGTAAATCTTGACGAGTTTATAATTTGCGCCTAAACCACCTGTTATCATTATTCAACATAATCTGCTTTTCATCTAAAAAATCATTTACAATTTCTAAAATGAAGTGATTTTTTTTTCAGATTTTCTTAAAAAGAATATAAGTAATATAATATAATTATAATATACTTAATAGAGTATGTCTGAGACTGGTGAAATACCTGTTTGGAATCACGCAATTAGATAAGTTCAAATTTATAAAAAAAAGCTGTTGGTCATTTTGATCTCAAATTCCCCTCGCTAATGTTAAACGAAGTATTTTTAGAATATCTCCTCAGGAAAATAATATTTTTAACTTTTGTTTCCTGTGTACTCTTTTAAAAGCAAATATAAGAAAACACATTTTATCAGACAATTAAGTACACTAAACCATCGTGAGTGAAAAATTAACATGGGCTCGAACGTGGGGGAACTCTGAAGGTTTATGCTTTAATATATACATACATATATATATATAACTGCTGGTCGATGACTGTTTCCAACATGAACAAATGTGAGAAATTGCCGGGCTAGGATGCCTAGCTGTATGTCTGGGTGGCTTAGTGGCAGAGCGTCAGCAACAAAACGCAGAAGGTTCGAGTTCTGGCTCAGGTCAATTTTTCACTCATGTTGGTTTCGTGTACTTAATTGTCTGACAAAATGTGTTTTCTTATATTTGTGTAAAATAAACTAATAAGACGTAGTGTTTTTGCTTTAATCTATACTAATATTAGAAAGGAGTAAAGATTGTTTTTTTTTGTTTGTAGGGGGTAATCTCTGGAACTACCGAACCGATTTCAAAAGTGATGGTGGCAAATTGATGGTGACAACCCCTGCTCCAACATAGGCTATATTTTATGTCGGTGCCACTAACCCCAGGGGGGGTGCAGGAGCGAAAAAACGTTCTAAAATTGCGATTTTTTGTATACTGAAAGACTTAGAAATTTGAAATTTGGCATTGTAGCTACTTATAAGATGTAAATGCTGTCTAAGAACAAATATTAAAAAAAAAAGAAATTTAAAAGGGTTAAATGAGTGAAAAGCGTTCTAAAAACATTCTAAATTACAATTTCTATCTAATCTCTGGAACTACAGAACCGATTTCAAAAGTGATGGAGGCAAATTGATGGTGACAATCCTTGCTCCAACATATGCTATATTTTATGTCGGTGCCACTAATCCCAGGGGGGTGCAGGAGCAAAAAACGTTCTAAAATTGCAATTTTTTTATACTGAAAGAGCTAGAAATTTGAAATTTGGCATTGTAGTTTCTTATAAGATGTAAATGCTCTCTAAGAACAAATTAAAAAAAATTCGAGATTTAAAAGGTTGAAATAAGCTAAAAGCGTTCTAAAAACATTCTAAATTACAATTTCTATACAATCTCTGGAACCACAGACCCATTTTCAAAAGTAATGGCGGCAAATTGATGGTGACAATCCCTACTCCAACATAGGCTATATTTTATGTCGGTGCCACTAACCCTAATGGGGTGCAGAAGCGAAAAATTTTCGAAAATTACGATCTTTTTTATACTGAAGGAGCTAGAAATTTACTTATAAGATGTAAATGCTCTCTAAGAATAATTTAAAAAAAATCGAAATTTAAAAGGGTGAAATCAGCGAAAAGCGTTCTAAAATCATTCTAAATTAAAATTTCTATGGTATCTCTGGAACTACAGAATCGATTTCAAAAGTGATGGTGGCAAATTGATGGTGACAATTCCTGCTCCAACAGTCTTCTTTAATAAAAAGTTATGCGTTGCTGACGACTGGGTTTTTTGCTAATTGTTGTCACAGATTAATCTCGGAAAATGAAACATTTGAAGTTACTGAAAAAAATAACTCGAAAAGTATTTATCGGAAAATTGTTAGACAAACTGCGTTTGAAAGGTGAAAAAATGTATTTTTCTTGATATAAATTTCAAATCTAATGATTATGTCGTTTTTCAAATATTGAATTTCAAAAATGACCAAATTTCACAATGGAGTACCATAGCGAAAGCTTCACGCGTAAAAAGATAATGATAAGGGCGACGTGTCCTGTCGTGTATATTGGTATATTCTGTTAAAATATAAGAGTGAATTATGAAATGTCAATATTTTGTTTAATTAAAAGTTCGTTAAGAGAAATTGACCAGCGTAGCGGGCGTAGCTTGCTAGTGTATATATATTTTTAAAATAAGTCTTTTATATTTAGTTGACAAACTATACCTAAAATATATACTTAATTTAATATTTTATGTGTCAAAGTCTTAGCGAAGCTAACGAGTTTTGAATATCAAATAAAATTAAGTGTATATTTTAAAAATATTTTGACAGCTATAAAAAAGGGTATACTTGAAGAAGGATACACAGAAAACAGAAGTTAACAATACTAAATTCTTGAGGAGATAATTTAAAAATATAAATGCATTCCACGTTCATAGGTTTAGAATTGGCGATGGGAACTGAATATCTTACTGACCAACACCTTTAAACATAAATTTTGACGATGCTTTAAAAAGGAGCGTCAGATATTATGAAAATCACCTTTACTCAATAGATGGTGCTGACTTTCGCATGGGCGAAAAACTTCTTTTTCTGGTAGCCCTATTTTCTAGGAAACGTCACTTCCCGTTTGAAGCCGATTCTGAGTAAACACAGAGGCTCTGGGCCAAGTAAATGTAAGTTAGAAGATTAGAGATTAGCTTATGGTTATAGATCTGTATAGAGGATGGGTTTTGGTTTTGGACTTTACTTTCTGGGGACTCCGGAACAAGATGGCTTCATTCGGGCAGGGCCCAGTTGTGAATATTTCAGCCCATGCAGATCTCCAGCGCGGTTTAAGCCAGTTTTTTTGAAATTTTTTTTTTATAATTTAATAGATATCGACTGGTCAATTGTAATCTCATGTTATTGAGAGAAACACATGGTTTAGCTATAATTAAAAAGGGATTTTGTAATGTAACAGGAGGAAAATAGCTGCGCTAAATAACAATAACGCTTTTAAATTAAAGGATCTAGATTCAGAATTTCCGAAATATTGATATGTTTTAATTATATTTCCTCAAATTTGGAGTTAAATTGCTAATGTATTTAGCTATCCAAATTAATGGTTCAATTTTTTTGGGGGGGGGGTGGGGGGAAGCATTGTACATCAATATTTCTGCTTACCCATATCAATAGAAACCCAGTAATCCGAACCGAAATTGAAAAAAATAGTAATCAAGATTAAGCGAAGCTTTGTAAATATAAATTTAATTAAACACAAAAAATATTTAGAATTTTAAATATATGATAATTATCAGTAAATATATTTTATTAAATATTATTACATAATGCATTTGTTTTATTTTCTGACTTAATTTTCTCGCATATACATTTTATTTACTTAAGGCTGTTCTGAAATCCAAACTGTGCACTTTCTGACACATTTTTTAATTGATTTTTTTAAATTCCTACTATTAGCTCACACTCTATATATATCTTGTTCAAATTTTCAATCGTTAATAAAATATTTTCTATTCATCCACTCAAGTTCAAATAATTTTTTTAAAACTTGTAGTGGATGACACTTTATGTTAATACAGTTTTTCAAATATTAATTAATTCATTAAATTTAATTAATTAATTTTAGTTTTAAATGAGAGAAAAAAATTCCTCCCATTGTTTTCATAAATGAAATGAAAGATTTATCTCAAATGAGTAACCACAGAAATGAAATACCGCAACGATGATTATAAAATAATGTTCCATAAAGATAACGTGGGACATTAATGCTGCACGGATTTATTTTGTATATTTATGATTAAAAAGTAGGAATTGACTTAAAAAAAAAATTATATTACTTGTTATTCACAAACTTATTAAGAAACTATGTAATATATATTTTTTTCATTTTCCTGTAAAGGCAAAAGATTTTCAAATAATGCTGTCAAAGTTGTCATTTTTAACTGAATTTTAGGATGTGACAGGGCAGGAAAAAAACAAATTGTCGTCCTTAGACAATAATAGCCTATAGCTCAAGATGTAATTCCTTTATTTGAAAATAAAGAACTGTTCAATCATTTCAATAATCATGCTTGAAAGTATTATGCTTTTATGCTTAAAAATGAATCAGAAAATCGCTAGCAGCAATACA
Source organism: Maratus michaelseni (assembly GCA_963931845.1). Taxonomy (NCBI): domain Eukaryota; kingdom Metazoa; phylum Arthropoda; class Arachnida; order Araneae; family Salticidae; genus Maratus; species Maratus michaelseni. Next base: position 93,963,907 of record OZ007591.1, read on the forward strand.
TTTACTAACAGTACAATTTGATACGCGTGAAAACTATTCTACGATCTTTGCATAGCTGCCAACTTTTACGCTGTTTTCCTTCTACTATTTTTTAACATCAAAATCACCTTAAAGTGATAAAAAATTTAAAACACAGTTTGATTTATTACACGAATTATATAAACTAAAAATAAATTACAAAATAACTGTGATAAGAGACCGATTTATTTTTTAGGTAGATTTCGTAAGAAATACTACCTATTACATTCTCACCTAAGTTCGAATTTTTGAAAAATTTTTGCAGATCTACGCCGATCATGACTCCCAGAACCCAAAACCACCCCCAGTTCAAAACTTATCTATCTATCTATCTATGTCACTTTTTTATGGACACGATAACTGCAATAATTCTACACAAATCTCTTCCAAATTGATACATAAAATCAAGGGGCATAAAATCTCGGTCAAGTTCGTTAATGGGCAAAATCGAACCAAGGGGGGGGGGGGGCTTTTTGTGAAAACAGAAAAAACCCATAATGTCTTAATTATGATACGTATCGAATCCGTTTAAAGTTATTATTACTTCTAGGAGAAGGGCCGAAAATGTATGTATGACAGATTTTTGATATAATTAAAAATGGCCCCGAGGGCGCGAAGAAAGGGGGGTTTTAGATGAAAAAAAATCATAACTGCGTCAATTCACAAGATATCAAATCCGCTTAAATGTATTATTAATCCTCTTAATATTATCTAAAACTTTTATATTGACAAGTTTTTTATAGGACCAACCATTATAGCAAAAAAAAAAAAAAAAAAAAAAAAAAAAAAAAAAAAAATCCCTGCCGGCTCCGCCTGCAAACAAGTTATTTTTCGAAGTAGACGGTTCCAACTCCCGCATCTTTTCGAAACTGATACATAAAATCAAGGGGCATAAAATCTCGGTCAAGTTCGTTAATGGGCAAAATCGAACCAGGGGGGGGGATGGGGGGCTTTTTTTAAAAACAGAAAAAAAAGCATAATTTCTTAATTATGATACTTTTCGAATCCGTTTGAAGTTATTACTTCTAGGAGAAGGACCGAAAATGTATGTATGACAGATTTTTGATATAATTAAAAATGGCCCCAAGGGAGGGGGGAAAGGGGGTTTTAGAAGAAAAAAATCATAACTTCGTCAATTCCCAAGATTTAAAATCCGCTTAAATTTATTATAAATCCTCTTAATATTATCTAAAACTTTTATATTGACAAGTTTTTTATAGGACCAACTCGTATAGCAGAAAAAAAAAATCCCTGTTGGCTCCGCCTGCAAACAAGTTAGGTTTTGAAGTAGGCGGTTCCAACTGCCGCATCATGGCAAAAAGGTCATTTCTTCAGCAATTCCCAACAAACAGGTGCCCCACGATCTGCGTCTTCGAAATCTACCTGTGCCTGTAGGCAGAGCCGTCAGGGATTTTTCATATATAAATTACTTGAGTTGCAATTATACCTAATTGTATGTATTTTAATATTTTATATAGGCTTTCATTTTAAGAATAAAAATTCATTTATGTAATTTTTCATATTAGAAGTTTTATATTTATCATACAATAAGTTATCATTTCTGACTTCCTTGTACTTACATATGCTTTAAAATTTTACATGAGTTAATCATATGTATTATTTCTGTTGCCAACATCCCTTTTTCTATGCATTTACAAAATGCACAAAAATGAATGACCTATCATTCGAAAGGTTTTTGAACAGGCTTCTGACATAGTATACTCACATTTCTTTAAAACACGTTTTTTGATTAAAAATTACAGTTAATTAAAAATTAAATCAGCATTTTTTTTTTCAATGAAATGATTTTTTTTTCTCAAATCATTGCTGCCATAAAAAATATATATACTACATTATATTGTGCTCAACAATAATTAAAAATAAATAAATAAATAGCACAATAAAAGATAAAGCGGGATGCACGGGTTTATTTTATATTTATGATTAAAAAGTAAAATTCAAATTCAAATGTTTGGAGAAAAATACACCATCGATCGATCGAAGCAGTGGTATTTTACGTGTAGTCTAAAATGTATGTTATGTTATATTATATTAAATTCTATTTTATATGTGCTCAATTTATTTTTTTTGTCCCGTGTTTTTCCCGAAGTGGATGACGTCATCTTCCAATGAAGTTAAATTACGATTATTTTTTTTTCCTCGTGCGTGCCTCTTGCTATCTTTGATTAGTTTTTACTTAAATTTTGATGGGATGAATAACATGATATTCTGGCTTGACTAATGTTGTTTGCAGATATTTTCGTCCTTAATTTTTCTTTAGAAATTTAAACTTGCATCTAAAAAATATTAGACTGCAGTGCGAAATCATCGCACGGGTGTACAGGTAAATTTATAATTTACCTTATCTGTAGAATTTATATTTTCTTTGGTACACGTACATTTTAGGATTGTGTGGCATCAATTCATGTGTATATTATATCATATTTAAATCTGCCAAATTAATTTTTTTTATAAAGAAATCTTAATGTTACTAAGAACATAACTGATGTACCCAGTGATTCTTAGTTTTTTATTTACATTTTTACTTTTTGATCACATCTAGTGCTGGGAAAATGGTTGTAATCATTATAAAAACCGTATTATGGAAATATTTATATATCTTTACATTTTGAGGATGTCTTTAAATGTTGAAGGTTTGATATTTTTTACAATTATTCCGTAATGTATACGTGAATGTTGGTATTTTTTCGTTTTCAGACCATGTGTGTCTTTTTATGGTACTTTTATGATGATGCCTATATATGTATTTGTATATATGTGAGTGAACACAATAGCGTCTAAACGTTGCTTTTGATTGAGCTCCCATTTGACGCATATGATATATCAACTGTCGGCAAGAACTGTACTCATTTTTATCGGACAACGTGTTTAGTGCTTGATCATTTTTTTAAGATTTCGTAAGAAATACTACCTATTACATTCTCCACTCTGCTGGAATTTCTGGAAAATTTTTGCAGATCTACACCGATCATGACTCCCAGAACCCAAAACCACCCCCCAGTTCAAAACTTTATCTATCTATCTATGCAACTTTTTTATGGACACGATAACTTGAAAAATTCTACATAAATCTCTTCCAAACTGATACATAGAATCAAGGGGCATAAAATCTCTGTCAAGTTTGTTAATGGGCAAAATCGAACCAATGGGGGGGCCTTTTTGTGAAAACAGAAAATCCCCATAAATCTTAATTATGATACGTATCGAATCCGTTTAAAGTTATTATTACTTCTAGGAAAACGGCCAAAAATTTATGTATGACAGATTTTTGATATCATTAAAAATGGCCCCGAGGAGGGGAAAAAGAGGGGTTTCAGAAGAAAAAAATTCATAACTTTGTCAATTCACAAGATATCAAATCCGCTTAAATGTATTATTAATCCTCTTAATATTATCTACAACTTTTATACTGACAAGTTTTTTATAGGACCAACCCTTACAGCAAAATAATAATAATAATAGAGCTGCTTATAAATAAATAAGACATAATACATTTTACACATTTCACGCAATTGAATAATCTATACAAAGAATTCATAATGTAGGTTATACTTTACAGTTTCATTCGAAATACATATCCGTTTTCTTCAGAAAAAAAAAAAGTGTTCGAGGATTCAAGAGTGCAGCCGATTATAAATAAATAAGACGTGATACAGTTTACACATTTTACGCAATTGAAAAATCTACAAAGAATTTATAATATAGGTTTTACATACAGTTTCATTCAGACAGTTTTTGTATAGGAAACCATGTTCTAATCCATTTATTCAAATACAGAGTATTTCATTTCAAGCCGAACTTGAATTTTTTTCCCAACTTTAATTATAGTAAAGATATTGTTACGATATTTTTATCAGACTTACACTGCTTTATCTGAAATATGATATTACAAAAAGTGGTAGAAACGAAATTTGTATTAATTTATTTTAATTCACATAGAAAGCCAAAGTTAAAAGCGTAATTTACAAGTATTAAAATTATAATCTTATTTAATAATTCGAAACAGATTTTTTTCCCCTTCTCTTTTTAGTGTGAAGTTTACTTGTGAGAAAGTAATGTTCATAGAAATAGGAATAAAGTTAAAAGTTAGAGAAAAATTTAAAATTGAGGCAGCATTTGTATTAAATATGAGATAAAGCTATTTTAATATTTAACCTTTTAATATTTTAATCCTGGAACATTGGAGTATTCAGCCGACCGAATATTCGGTATTCGGCTTACTTGTGTGTGTCGAATTTACATTGGGCGCAATTTACATTGTTTAGACGTTAAATTCTCTTTCACACAAAAATGTACATTAATTTCTTTCAATTAAAAATTGTGTACATCTAATGCAATATCAACTGAAGGTAACAAGGAATGAAAACCATTTTTTTAAAGGGAAAAGTTATACAACGAATGTATTTGAAGGGAAAAATCAAAGAAACAAAAATCGCCTGCTTCACTTTATTTTTAGAAAGTAAAACTTTCGCTAACAGAAAGTTACCCATTTTGAAGATATCCCTTCGCAAACCTAGTGATTCTGAAAATCTGAAACCTGCGGAACATAGAGAGTGGGTCAGGGGTCAACCAACAGTTCGCTTTCCCAGATTCAATAAATGCTTTCTACAAAGCAGACAAATTTCCTTTTACAGAGAGAAAAGCAGATGACCACAAATGTAACCCTCCCCCCTCCTCCCGTTCCCTTCCCTTTCAAAGGCAAGCATAGAGAAAAAGGTGATATCTGAAATCTCATCTCAACCCCCCTGTTGTTTTGCCTCAACGGAAGTGTTTTAGGGTTGCTGAAAATTTGGAAAAATTTGTCTTTCTGACATGGCAGCTGGGAATAAAATTACTGCAGCAAAGGCAAAAATGCTTGTTGAACGATATTTTTTATATAATATCGTGTAAAAAATACCCCTTATTAAATTTATAACAAGATAATGACAACAATTAACAAGAAAATATATAAAAACTGCCTGAAACAATCGTTTTGTAACTTATGCCGAAAATCTGCAGTACCCGTAGTGCCCTCTGGTGAAATCTATTGGAAACAAATTAAAAAATTTAAAATTTAAATTAAAAAAAGGGTAATTACATCTCACTTATGAAATTTGCGTCGTTTCAAAGAAATAAGTCATATTTATCACCAAAATTTTTTTTTAATAAATCGGTTCAATAGTAAATGTGCAATTCTGATGTTAAAAATTTAGCATTAGCAGTATAAGGAAAATATAAGTGCACCACTGGACCCTTCGTGCACAAAACCCCTGAACTTTTCTTTGTTTGTCTGTCTCTCTTTTTATCTATCTGTGTGTATCTCTGTCTGTCTATTTATCTATATATCTGTGTGTATCTCTATCTGTCTATTTATCTATATATCTTTGTGTATTTCTATCTGTCCATTTATCTATATATTTGCATGTCTGTCTGTTTGTCTGCATCTCTTGATTTTATATGTCGGTCTGCCTTGCATTTATCCATTTTCATTCATTCATTTCACATTCATTCAATTTACATTGTTTAGACGTTAAATTCTCTTTCACACAAAAATGTACATTAATTTCTTTCAATTAAAAATTGTGTACATCTAATGCAATATCAACTGAAGGTAACAAGGAATGAAAACCATTTTTTTAAAGGGAAAAGTTATACAACGAATGTATTTGAAGGGAAAAATCAAAGAAACAAAAATCGCCTGCTTCACTTTATTTTTAGAAAGTAAAACTTTCGCTAACAGAAAGTTACCCATTTTGAAGATATCCCTTCGCAAACCTAGTGATTCTGAAAATCTGAAACCTGCGGAACATAGAGAGTGGGTCAGGGGTCAACCAACAGTTCGCTTTCCCAGATTCAATAAATGCTTTCTACAAAGCAGACAAATTTCCTTTTACAGAGAGAAAAGCAGATGACCACAAATGTAACCCTCCCCCCTCCTCCCGTTCCCTTCCCTTTCAAAGGCAAGCATAGAGAAAAAGGTGATATCTGAAATCTCATCTCAACCCCCCTGTTGTTTTGCCTCAACGGAAGTGTTTTAGGGTTGCTGAAAATTTGGAAAAATTTGTCTTTCTGACATGGCAGCTGGGAATAAAATTACTGCAGCAAAGGCAAAAATGCTTGTTGAACGATATTTTTTATATAATATCGTGTAAAAAATACCCCTTATTAAATTTATAACAAGATAATGACAACAATTAACAAGAAAATATATAAAAACTGCCTGAAACAATCGTTTTGTAACTTATGCCGAAAATCTGCAGTACCCGTAGTGCCCTCTGGTCTTTTTATATCTGTCTCTTTATATCTGTCTTTTTATCTATGCCTATATATCTTTCTTTCTATCTGTTTGCCTGTCTCTCTGCCTAGCTCTATGTCTATCTATCTATTAAAATTATACTACAAACTCTGATTTAAGCGTTTCATAAGCTTGACTCACGAATCCAAATTCATATATTAGTCATTTCAAAAAATCAATACACGAATTCGTTTCATAAAATCGTTACAAAAATTCATTTTATATGTATTTTATGCAGAGAGAATATATATGTATGTCTAGTGACGAATAGATGCATTTCAAATTTAATAATGAAAATGTCAACAACAAAGTTTTTAAAATATTCTCTTGGACAGCAATATGAGTATTTGGCGATGTGGATGACTGGAGTTTAGATAACTGGAGTTCTACTGTAATTTGTTCGCTCAGAAGCCTCACTAAAAAGGAATTTTTTTTTTCACATTTAAAAATATTAAAAAGTATATAAGCCATATTTTCATAAAAGTTGAAGAAAAACTATTAAAAAACAATTCTGCGCTTAAAAATAATGAAAAACTATGCAAATTGAACTGACAACTCAACATATATATAAAAAAATTAAATTTGCTGAAGACTAAAATTATATTTAAAAATTATAACATTCTAAAATTTTAAAATATTTCATAATATAATTTCTTTAAACTGAAAAACTTTTAAACTATGTAGAAAAAGCTCATTATAAAATTCTTATAGATTATATAAATATATAAATTCACGTTCAACATCAACAGAAACAAAAGTTAAAAAACAAAATAAATATAAAGTGAAATAAACTATTCCTAGAATTTATCCCACCCCTTGAATGAGTTTTAGCAGAATTCGAACAGTTTTAATCGAAAATATAAGAAAACTTTCGATTATTAAACGAAACTATTTTTAAGTTGCTTTGTGCTTTTATGTAATAGCTTACAGATATTATTTTTATGCTTTCTCGTTCAAAAAATATTGACTGGTTACGTAACGAAAAATAAAATTATTAAAAACTAATATTAAATTATTATTAATTAAAACATTTTTGTGTGAGGGATTCCCTGAATCCTGCAAGAAGGACTGACAAGGGCCGTTGCTCCTCAATAAATCTTCAAGTTTAACAAGTAAATTTTCTTCATAAGTGATGATTTTTTCTAACTAGAAATTTTATGCCTCCCAGAAATCTTAAAACAGAAAATAAATAAAATAAAATTTGGCTCATACCAAGTGATAAACTAAGGAACTTTCTTCAGAAACCACACCTCCCCCTCCACCCTCCTCTCTCTCTGTTCCCTTGTGCAATATACTTTTTTTCTGTTTTTCTTTTTTTTTATAATTATGCACCCGCGTCCAAAATTATAGAAACACGTTTAAAAAAAAGCTTTTTTGAAGTTTGATGGCTCAGAACAAAATATTTTTCTTAGTAATAATATATAAGCTAAGTATCACTGTAAAGATAATTTAATCAAGAATATCAAATAATACAGTTTGTTCAATTATAATTGTTTTATCAAATATTATAGCCAAATATTCAGAAAAAGGCAGTAAATCTTGGTTAGATAATCTGAAGAATTTTCCTTTTACTTCAATATAGCAAGTGTACATGAATGATTGGGGTACTACACGGATTTTATTTTATAAGATGTAATATAAGACGTAATTTTATTTTGTTTTGCAATGTGTCAATCAAGTTTAGGATAGGATTTTAACTGTCATCTAATCATATTAGTAGGGGACTTTAAACACTGTCTTGTTTTATTAGAACAAAGTTGGTAAATTTCTATGCGTCCTTATAATTTTTGAACTAGTAAAGCATAATAAAATTAAAAAAACGTTGTAAAGAGTTGATTTGTTTCTAGAAAACAATGTATAATATTACATTTAAATAAGAAAGACTACAGTTATCAATAAATTTGAAGAAAAATTGGAAAGCTTCAAAAATTCCCGTGTTTGATAGTGATGGCATAATATATGCAAATATAGAAATGGAAAAACATTTGCTTTCTGATTGCATTACCCGTTCCCTGAAACACCCAGTTAGTGTTATGATCTCGTGTTGAATAAGATCGAAAAGTGAAGGCATAATTTGTGAGATTTATGGTAATATAAATGTTAAAAAAAAAAGAAAAAAAGAAAAACGAGAATGAGATACTTGAATTCAAAGGAAGTCTTCCATCCGTGATATTTTCCAGTGTAATGGAATAATTCTATTTCAACAAAATTTAACTCCACGTAATGTTGCTGATGCTTGCAAAAATGTGGTTTATAGATAATCAAACCACACAACTTGAATGGTCCAGACTATGTCCAGACCTGAATTCAATTGAAATTCTATGGAAACAACTAAAGAAACTTGTTTGAGGGAAACAAAACTGCAATTAAGCCTAAATAACAGAAAATATAACTGAATCTTGAATAAATTCCAAACAAAACAGTCACAAAACTAAAAATTTTGGTTCATTTCATGGGAAGGTGTTTTTAGACTACTATTAACATCAAAGTTTACTCAATTAAGAATTAACTGGCTTCGTGAAATTTTTTGTACGTCTAATTTTCTCCAGATGTTTCGTTTATTGGCCTTGGCTTTAAGAATAAAAGGCTTAAACTATATACTATATAAACAGATGAAAACGTTTGTTGGGTATTGATGTAACATCCTAAAATAGACATAGGCATGATTTTCTGCAATTCTCCAGTTTAAAACACGCTGTTATATTAATAGAAAAAAGTTATAATGATTAAAAACAAAAAAATATTTTTCCTTTTAATTCCGTTTATACCGAATACTTTTAACTTTCATACATTCTGTAGAAAAAATGCCAATATATAATATAAAAATAATATAATATAGTAATACTAGGGGGCCACCCCCTGCGAGCTACGCTCACCAACCCCCGCTCAGACTTCGAGGCCTCTAAAAACATGACAGCGTGCTTTATTTTAAAAATATTGGTAAATCTGTAAATGCGTTGCCATGCTTTTAACGTTTTAATGGGGCATTTTTTTTATTATCATGGCCTCATACATAGCTGTTGCGACAACTGACGACTGTTTTCGGGATTGATAAGTAAAATCAATTACAGCTTGAAAACCAGCTTGTATAAAATGGTTAGGTTTAAATTGTGGCTACCTCTGGGACTTTAATAACAACGATCTGTATTCTATTCTTCCTTTGCGTTTAAGTATGAGAAAAATTCCATCTGCTTGCGAATAACATTAAGAACCACGGTATTGAAAAGTACTATGTTATAGACATTTTCAGTAACAGGTTTTAATTTTCTCTCTATTTTAATGCACCATCATGCATATTTTCATGTTATTTTAAATATGTAAATTATTTATTTCAATTAATATGTGTATACGAATTTTCTAATAATTATTTATCATACAAAATTAATTAAATATTTTGTGCATGCATGCCTGCATTTATTCTGCATTAATTGATGAGATATTTAAACAAATTTGCTATCCGCGATAATTTTACACCATGTTATGTCACTTTAATATTGTCCATAAGAAAATCGGGTTCTTTTCCAGTATAGAATTCTTTGCTTTTAGGTTTGGCGTAATTCGAGTTTCAAAAAGTGATAGATTCGTTAATATACATAGAGTTGTTGCCAAAAGTTATGAAAAAAAGAAAATGAACTTTTGGTGCTTTTCTATTATAAGGGTCTTGACGGTTTTTTTTTTTAATTCTCCTTCCGTTCAGTTGGACAATTATTATTTTATATATTCGTTTCAAATATCCGAATTAGTGATTTTATAAATTCGTTTAGTTAAATTTTACAAAAAAATAACAAAATGATATCAATAAATAATAATTACTATTAATTCCTTTTCCCCCCTTTCTTTTGCTTTTATATAAATGACGTCATTTGGACGAATTTATTCAAAATATTTTCAGTTTATAAATTGAATTAAATGCTGACAGACGATTGAATCCTGACGATAGAAATGTGATTTTTTTTTTTTTTTCAAATTTTCCTGAAAAACATAATTTAATCACAATTTTGTCTTCATTATAGATTGAAATAAAAGATAAATTCAATTTCAATTTGAAAATGACGAATAAAAAGAAATCAATAATCCCTATCGGAATCCTTTTCAATTTTTTTCCCTTTTTTGTCACAAAAAACTGAGCAATTAGTTGCCATCATTACAGAAATGTCATTAAAATTAGAAAAAAATTAATATCTCGAAAACTAATTCCAATTTCAAAATTCTATTACCAGTTTTCACATCCGCGGATTTTTATGGACAATTGGTATTAATTTCACCATCAAGCGTTTAATATTTTATTAAAAATAGCCCTGAAACATAATCAGTCGTTTAATCAGTCGTTTCATAAAATCGTTTCATAAATTCGTTTCATAAAATCGTTTCACAAATTCGTTTCATTAGGATTTTATATATATATATAGGGTAGATATATAGATTTCAATAATACAGTTAATTATAGTTCTCTTTTAATATTTAATAATGTCCAATAAAATTTTAGATTGATAAAATATTGTCTTGGATACCGTTAAATTGTTTTACTATCTTAAAGCCGTAAATTACAATTATGTCTTATTTTACGTCTATTTCTCTTTTAAAAGAGACATGTCATTAAAGAAAACACGGTTTTATTTTTTACTTTTATGCAGTACGATTAAGCTTCATGGGATTGTAAATGATACATTACATTATATCTAGTAACATAATGTCGTCTAAATATTACATTATTGTTGAATGTACCGAGTGTCCCAAAAATGTCTGATGGATTTTAAAATTCAATAACTTGCAAACGGTGACAGATATTAAAAAAATTCTTGCAGGAGTGTTATGTATGGTTTCAGGAGTTTTCTTACTGTGATTCTTGATTTGAGTAAGAATTTCAAACACTAGATAGCGCTGACAGCGATGGCCGAAACTGAAGCCCCTTAGCGTTGATGCACCGCCCCCTTAATACTAGTCCTGCCCGCCGACAAAAATGACATTTTTTTTTTCAAAGTTTGTACGGTCCCTCGAACTTCAACACCAATCTATACTAATATTATAAAGGAGTAAAGATTGTTTGTTTGTTTGTAGGGGGTAATCTCTCGAACTACCGAACCGAATTCAAAAGTGATGGTGGCAAATTGATGGTGACAACCCCTGCTCCAACATAGGCTATATTTTATGTCGGTGCCACTAACCCCAGGGGGTGCAGGAGCAAAAAACGTTCTAAAATTGCGATTTTTTAGCTATCAAACTGGCTATCAAGCTCTGAGAGCTTGCCAGCCGGTTCTGTATGTATGAATGTACGTACGTAATGCGATAACTCTTCATAGAAATATCCGTTTTCCTTCAAATTTTGTTTATAGGTTCACTGTGTTAAGGCGCTTCCCTGATTAGTTTTCGGGATTGATTGGTTAAGTATAAAGGGGGGGAAAGGGGGGTTATTCCCCCCCCCCCCCTTAATTTGAATAAATGGGTTTTTCATGCAGAATTATTCCGTTTTCCTTCAAATTTTGTTTATAGGTTCACTGAGTTAAGGCGCTTCCCTGATTAGTTTTCGGGATTGATTAGTTAAGTATAAAGCGGGGGATCGGGGGGCTAATCCCCCCCTTAATTTATATAAATGGGTTTTTCATGCAGAATTATTCCGTTTTCCTTCAAATTTTGTTTATAGATTCATTGGGTTAAGACGCTTCCTTGATTACTTTTCGGGATTGATTGGTTAAGTATAAAGGGGGGAACGGGGGGCTAATCCCTCCTTAATTTATATAAATGGGTTTTTCAAGCAGAATTATTCCGTTTTCCTTCAAATTTTGTTTATAGGTTCACTGTGTTAAGGCGCTTCCATGATTAGATTTTCGGGATTGATTGGTTAAGTATAAAGAGGGGAACGGGGGGTGGGCTAATCCCCCCTTAATTTATATAAATGGGTTTTTCATGCAGAATTATCCCATTTCCTTCAAATTTTGGTTAAAGGTTCACTATGTTAAGACGCTTCCCTAATTAGTTTTCGGGACTGATTGGTTAAGTATAAAGGGGGGAACGGGGGGATAATCCCCCCCCTTATTTTATATAAATGGGTTTTTCATGCAGAATTATTCCGTTTTCCTTCAAATTTTGTTTATAGGTTCACTGTGTTAAGGCGCTTCCCTGATTAGTTTTCGGGTATGATTGGTTAAGTATAAAGGGGGGAACGGGGGGGGGGCTAATCCCCACCTTAATTTATGTAAATGGGTTTTTCATGCAGAATTATCCCATTTCCTTCAAATTTTGGTTAAAGGTTCACTGTGTTAAGACGCTTTCCTAATTAGTTTTCGGGATTGATTGGTTAAGTATAAAGGGGGGAACGGGGGGATAATCCCCCCCTTATTTTATATAAATGGGTTTTTCATGCAGAATTATTCCGTTTTCCTTCAAATTTTGTTTATAGGTTCACTGTGTTAAGGCGCTTCCCTGATTAGTTTTCGGGATTGATTGGTTAAGTATAAAGGGGGGGAACGGGGGGATAATCCCCCCTTAATTATATAAATGGGTTTTTCATGCAGAATTAACCCATTTCCTTCAAATTTTGTTTATAGGTTCACTGTGTTAAGACGTTTCCCTGATTAATTTTCGGGATTGATTGGTTAAGTTTAAAGGAGGGAACAGGTGCATATCCCCCCTTATTTTATATAAATGGGTTTTTCATGCAGAAATATCCCATTTCCTTCAAATTTTGTTTATAGGTTCACTGTGTTAAGGCGCTTCCCTGATAAGTTTTCGGGATTGATTGGTTAAGTATAAAGGGGGGGGGAAAGGGGGGTTATTCCCCCCCCTTAATTTGAATAAATGGGTTTTTCATGCAGAATTATTCCGTTTTCCTTCAAATTTTGTTTATAGGTTCACTGAGTTAAGGCGCTTCCCTGATTAGTTTTCGGGATTGATTAGTTAAGTATAAAGCGGGGGATCGGGGGGCTAATCCCCCCCCTTAATTTATATAAATGTGTTTTTCATGCAGAATTATTCCGTTTTCCTTCAAATTTTGTTTATAGATTCATTGGGTTAAGACGCTTCCTTGATTACTTTTCGGGATTGATTGGTTAAGTATAAAGGGGGGAACGGGGGGCTAATCCCTCCTTAATTTATATAAATGGGTTTTTCAAGCAGAATTATTCCGTTTTCCTTCAAATTTTGTTTATAGGTTCACTGTGTTAAGGCGCTTCCCTGATTAGATTTTCGGGATTGATTGGTTAAGTATAAAGAGGGGAACGGGGGGTGGGCTAATCCCCCCTTAATTTATATAAATGGGTTTTTCATGCAGAATTATCCCATTTCCTTCAAATTTTGGTTAAAGGTTCACTGTGTTAAGACGCTTCCCTAATTAGTTTTCGGGACTGATTGGTTAAGTATAAAGGGGGGAACGGGGGGATAATCCCCCCCCTTATTTTATATAAATGGGTTTTTCATGCAGAATTATTCCGTTTTCCTTCAAATTTTGTTTATAGGTTCACTGTGTTAAGGCGCTTCCCTGATTAGTTTTCGGGTATGATTGGTTAAGTATAAAGGGGGGAACGGGGGGGGGGGCTAATCCCCACCTTAATTTATGTAAATGGGTTTTTCATGCAGAATTATCCCATTTCCTTCAAATTTTGGTTAAAGGTTCACTGTGTTAAGACGCTTTCCTAATTAGTTTTCGGGATTGATTGGTTAAGTATAAAGGGGGGAACGGGGGGATAATCCCCCCCTTATTTTATATAAATGGGTTTTTCATGCAGAATTATTCCGTTTTCCTTCAAATTTTGTTTATAGGTTCACTGTGTTAAGGCGCTTCCCTGATTAGTTTTCGGGATTGATTGGTTAAGTATAAAGGGGGGGAACGGGGGGATAATCCCCCCTTAATTATATAAATGGGTTTTTCATGCAGAATTAACCAATTTCCTTCAAATTTTGTTTATAGGTTCACTGTGTTAAGGCGTTTCCCTGATTAATTTTCGGGATTGATTGGTTAAGTTTAAAGGAGGGAACGGGGGCATATCCCCCCTTATTTTATATAAATGGGTTTTTCATGCAGAATTATCCCATTTCCTTCAAATTTTGTTTATAGGTTCACTGTGTTAAGGCGCTTCCCTGATTAGTTTTCGGGATTGATTGGTTAAGTATAAAGGGGGGGAACGGGGGGCTAATTCCCCCCCCCTTAATTTATATAAATGGGTTTTTCATGCAGAATTATTCCGTTTTCCTTCAAATTTTGTTTATAGGTTCACTGAGTTAAGGCGCTTCCCTGATTACTTTTCGGGATTGATTAGTTAAGTATAAAGGGGGGGGGATCGGGGGGCTAATCCTCCCCTTAATTTATATAAATGGGTTTTTCATGCAGAATTATTCCGTTTTCCTTCAAATTTTGTTTATAGGTTCATCGAGTTAAGACGCTTCCCTAATTACTTTTCGGGATTGATTGGTTAAGTATAAAGGGGGGAACGGGGGGCTAATCCCTCCTTAATTTATATAAATGGGTTTTTCAAGCAGAATTATTCCGTTTTCCTTCAAATTTTGTTTATAGGTTCACTGTGTTAAGGCGCTTCCCTGATTAGTTTTTCGGATTGATTTGTTAAGTATAAAGGGGGAAACGGGGGGGGGGCTAATCCCCCCTTAATTTATATAAATGGGCTTTTCATGCAGAATTATCCCATTTCCTTCAAATTTTGGTTAAAGGTTCACTGTGTTAAGACGCTTCCCTAATTAGTTTTCGGGATTGATTGGTTAAGTATAAAGGGGGGAACGGGGGGATAATCCCCCCCTTATTTTATATAAATGGGTTTTTCATGCAGAATTATTCCGTTTTCCTTCAAATTTTGTTTATAGGTTCACTGTGTTAAGGCGTTTCCCTGATTAATTTTCGGGATTGATTGGTTAAGTATAAAGGAGGGAACGGGGGCATATCCCCCCTTATTTTATATAAATGGGTTTTTCAAGCAGAATTATCCCATTTCTTTCAAATTTTGGTTAAAGGTTCACTGTGCTAAGGCGCTTCCCTGATTAGTTTTTGGGATTGATTGGTTAAGTATAAAGGGAGGGAACGGGGGGATAATCCCCCCTTAATTTTTATAAATGGGTTTTTCATGCAGAATTATTCTATTTGCTTCAAAATTTGTTTATAGGTTCATTGGGTTAAGACGCTTCCCTGATTAGTTTTCGGGATTGATTGATTAAATATAAAGGGGGGGAAACGGGGGGCTATTACCCCCCTTAATTTATATAAATGGGTTTTTCATGCAGAATTATCCCATTTTCTTCAAATTTTATTTATAGGTCACTGTGTTAAGGCGCATCCCTGATTAGTTTTCGGGATTGATTGGTTAAGTATAAAGGGGGGATCGGAGGGCTAATACCCCCTTATTTTATATAAATGGGTTTTTCATGCAGAATTATTCCGTTTTCCTTCAAATTTTGTTTTTAGGTTCACTGTGTTAAGGCGCTTCCCTGATTAGTTTTTCGGGATTGATTGGTTAAGTATAAAGGGGGGGAACGGGGGCATAATCCCCCCTTAATTTATATAAATGGGTTTTTCATGCAGAATTATTCTATTTGCTTCAAAATTTGTTTATAGGTTCATTGGGTTAAGACGCTTCCCTGATTAGTTTTCGGGATTGATTGATTAAATATAAAGGGGGGGGGAACGGGGGGATAATCCCCCCTTAATTTATATAAATGGGTTTTTCATGCAGAATTATTCTATTTGCTTCAAAATTTGTTTATAGGTTCATTGGGTAAGACGCTTCCCTGATTAGTTTTCGGGATTGATTGGTTAAGTATAAAGGGGGGGAACGGAGGGGGCTAATCCCGCCTTAATTTATATAAATGGGTTTTTCATGCAGAATTATCCGATTTTCTTCAAAGTTTGTACATATATTCATTGTAATTAGAGATTTACCTGATTAGTTTAAGGGGTTCATTAGTTAACTATGGGGGGGGGGGTAACGGGGAGATGACCCATCCCCCTTAATATATTGTTTATTTCTTTATTTTTCGATGGGCTTATTTCAAATTCTTTGAAATAAGAGTATAATATACAATTAGTGTGAATAGCCTGTGAACTCAATGCCCTCAGTTTAACTGGGCAGTTTTATTTTTATTTTTTATACTGAAGGAGCTAGAAATTTGAAATTTGTCATTGTACTTACTTATAAGATGTAAATGCTCTCTAAGAACAAAATAATAAAGAAATTGAAATTTAAAAGGGGGAAATGAGCGAAAAGCGTTCTAAATCAGTCTAAATTACAATTTCTATAAAATCTCTGGAACTACAGAACCGATTTCAAAAGTAATGGTGGCAAATTGATGGGGACAATCCCTACTCCAACATAGGCTATATTTTATGTCGGTGCTACTAACATCAATGGGGTGCAGGATCGAAAAATGTTCGAAATTGCGACTTTTTTATACTGAATGGGCAAGAATTTTGAAATTTAGCATTGTAGTTACTTATAAGATGTAAATGCCCTCTAAGAATAAATTTAAAAAAAAATCGAAATTTAAATGGGTGAAATGAGCGAAAAGCGTTCTGAAGTCATTCTAAATTACAATTTCTATGGAATCTCTGGAACCACGGAACCGATTTCAAAAGTGATGGTGGCAAATTGGTGGTGACAATCCCTGCTCCAACAGCCTCTTTAATAAAAAACTATGCGTTACTGACGACTGGGTTTTTCGCTAATTGTTGCACCAGATTAATCTTGGAAAATGAAACATTTGAAGTTACTGAAAAAAATGATAGCTCAAAAAGTAATTGTCAGAAAATGGTTAGACAAACTGCGTTTGAAAGGTAGTAAATTGTATTTTTCTTGATATAAATTTCAAATCTAATGATTATGCCGTTTTTCAAATATTGAATTTCAAAAATTACCAAATTTTCCAATGGAGCACCATAGCGAAACCTTCATGCGTAAAAAGATAATGATAAGGGCGACGTATCCTGACGTGTATATTGGCTATAGCACGAGTCACAAATTATAGTAGCCTTATTATTCTGTTAAAATATAAAAGTTATTTATGAAATGTCAATATTTTGATTAAAGGTTCGTTAAAGAAATTGACCAGCGTAGCGGGCATAGCTTGCTAGTAAATTATAAAAGTTTCCTTCGCCTAGTTTTTCTGAAATCAAATAAATCAAAGAGAACTTTTATATATTACTAGCAGACTACGCCCGCTGCGCTGGTTGGTTTCTCCAAAAGATCCTTGAATCAAACGAAATATATCGGTGAATTTAACCTTGTATTTTAAAGTAATCTTTACCTGGAATATCTTAATATAACATAAATACGGATATTTATTTCACTAACTTATGTTTTTTTAATACGGTTTATTATTACGTTTACAATTTATTACCTACCGTTTTCCATTGATTTATATTTTTTATAGCTACATTTTTTAATAACGTGAATTAACTTATACTAGGACTTCCCTCAAAGGGATTAGTCTGAGTGATATTGCTGAGAACATAGGGTTAACAATTACAATATAAAGAAAGAGAGCAAATTAAATGATAGAATTGCAAAATATCATATATAAATTCATATACACTGTTAAAAAAATAGAAAAGAAGTACCGTTCATCAGATGTGTTGTCATAATTTTTTTAACATGTGGCAAAGAATCTCATTTTCTTAAGCACGTATTGAGCAAAACTTGAAAAAAATAAATAAAACAAGGACGAAAAATCATGCTTCAAGCATAGATTATGTAACACTTTCCAACGCTTCCAAAATAATTTTACAAATCATACCGTTTAATAAGCTAAAAGATAACATCTAAGTAATCCGAATACTTTTATTCAGCCATGTATAGGATCTATAGATTTGTATATATACTACATAGGATAATAAATTTTAGTTCAGTTAGGAAACGCGTAGCACAGTTTAAAATTCTCCGTCTGGAGTTAAATAATACGGAAATGTTTTCGCGAACTTTTGTGCTTCCCTGTATAGGATCTACAGAATTTATACACACCACGTAATAGACAAAAAGCGAGTTAAAATTAAAATCGCTTTCAGTAACTTAAAACGCACTTCGAGGAATTATTGTTAACAGACAGTAGAGAATTCTTTTGTGTGTCCCTGTAAATGAATGATAACTGCTATACACACGATATTCTGTAGTAAGCCTCTTGAAATGCACCTCATATAAATTTCAATGCGTTTTAAATAGGGAAACATTATTTAAATAAACCGCAGACGATTTTTCTCCATAGACGTAATGTAACGGAATTCTTTTGGCTGTCCCTGTACATTAACTATAAGTGCTATGCACACCCTATTCCATGTTAAGCCTCTTCTAATGCACCTTAGTGATATATATAAATTTCAATGCGTTTAAAATAGTGAAACATTATTTAAATAAACCGCAAATGATTTTCCCCCATAGACCGCAATGTAATGGAATTCTTTTGAGTGCCCCTGTAAAAAACTATAAGTGCTACACACTTCCGTTGAAATAGGGAACATGCTATAGATAACGACTATAACATATAAAAGTTACAGAGCAATCCGAGCATATTTACGGGAGTTAGAGCACGGACAGACGGCCAGACGGCAGACGGCAGACGGCAGACGGCCAGATAAACCGAAGTCATAAACACTTTTCAACGAGGTTGGAAAGTGTTAAAAAAACGCCGAATCTTTTAAAAAGCCAAACTTTTTAAAGTTACGTAATTGGATTTGCAGCCAATAGATTATTCTCTCACGTGTGGCTTAACGCAAATTTAATTTCATTGTTGCACCTTTTTTTGTGTGTGATAAAATTTTTCTTCCTTGATTATATATCTATTATTTGTATAACTGTTTATAGAAACTGTTACACTTCAAACCACATTGCTAGCATGCTTTGCTACAAACCAGATTGCAAAACTGTAGTCTAAATTACTATTAAAGTATACAAAAAATATTTCGATGACTTCTGTAAAATAACTTTTACATTAAATCTCCATATCGGCAAAATTGAAAAGTTATATATATTTCAAAGTTAAGCTTAACAGATACTTCTTGATTATTCTTTAGAAGGCTCTGCCCCCTGCGCCTTTACTGCGCCAATCCACAGACTTTTCTTTTGCCTGTCTGTCTGTCTCTCCACAATCTGTCTGTTTCCCTATCCGTTCTTCTGCCCGTCTCTCTAACCGATTGTCTATCTCTCTACACGTCTCGGTACCTGTCTCTATATTTCTCTACCGGTCTCGCTATCCGCCAATATATTTCTCTAACCGTCTGTCTATCCGTCTAACTACTTGTATGTCTAGCTGCGTCTCTATCCACTTCGCTATCCATTTGTCTATCTGTTTCACAACTTGTCTATCTGTCTCTCTACCCGTTTGGCTATACCTCTCTACCCATCTTCTTACCCATCTACTGTCTCTCTACTGTCTCTCTACTGTATACCCGTCTGTTTTTGTACCCGACTCGCTACCAATCTCATTACCCGTCAGTCAACTCGTCTCTGTACTCATCTCTCTACGTGTCTCTTTATCTACCACGCTACGCGTCTGGCAACATTTCTCGCTATACATTCCTGTCTACCGGTGTCGCTACCCGTCTCGTGACCCATCTCGCTACCCCTCTGTCAACCCTCTTTTTACCTTTATCTCTAGCCGTCTGTCTATTCGTTTCGCTACCCGTCAGCCTACCTATGTCCCTACTCGTCTCTCTACCCGTCTGTCTACCCGTTTGTTTACTCGTCTTTCTACCTCTCGCCACCTCTTCCCAATATTTAAACAATTCATTTAATATACAGAAGCCGTTTATTAGTTATTAAATGCAAACAGAAGTAATTTATCTTATAAGTGTAATCAGATGCAATTTTTTTTTTAAATACATACATAACCTGAATAATAATTCATCAGTTTTGTGTTCATAGTTGTTTATATCAATTGACAGTAAATCTCAACTTCTTAAACCTCAATTGTCTCAAGCTTTTTAAAAAAACCACAAGGTCTGTATAACTCAAAGTACCCTGAGGGCTATATTAGCAACATGTTATTAAGTTAAGTGAAAGTTTCGTTATCGCGTTTGCAGCCAATTGCTTATGTCAGAAAGCGTGGCTTAACCCCTTTTTAAATTCATTACTGTAACTTTCTTTTCTTTTCTTTTTTTTTGGAGGGGAGGGGGGGTAGGGGGGAGGGTTTCAAATTTATACATTTAAATTAAAACTTTTGTCTCCATGCCATTAGTGTTTTTGTATTATTAACTAATACCTTGTAGACCGAGCTTCATTTGAAACAAATGTAAAAGACTTCTTCTATAGTTTTTTTTTTGGAGAAACTTTCGTAATTGGGCCCAAAGCCAATCGGAGCATTTAATATCATTATTGTAACTCTTATAGAGTTAAAACAATATTGTTGCTAGCTTTACTCTTGTTTGAGACCAGCCTTGCCTGTGTATCTGAATGGGGAAAAGTTTCGTATCCTATGTCGGTTGGCGAAAAAAATATTAAATGCTGCCAAAAGGTAGTTTTAGCATCTTACAAAATTTTTCAAGAGAGCGGTAAAGCATGTTTTTCAAATACTATTTACAAACATACGTTTATTAAAGCATGTTTTTGCACCATCTTAAAAGTTTAAGCACGATGCTAAAATAAAATTTTATCGCCATATTCGATATTTTAATAAGTAATGAAAATACATAAACAAACTTATTTAACAAACCTAAAAGGCATTTTTGTGATAAATAATTGTTATTGTCAGGGGGGGTGGGGGTAAATTGTAAACAATTAATAAACGGCTAGTAAATAATAAATAGCATTTAAAATCTAAAAATGGAGAAGTGGTCCGTATAAAAATGCAAAACATAACATTATACGCTTGATATATGTAAATCTTTTTTAATTTTTTAATATTTCCGAAGGCACAGATAAAAAGGTAAAAATCTCTTTTCCAAATGCCAAATAGAAAATATACAAAATAGAATGCCAAATATACAAAATAGAAAAATATCTGCAAAAAAATATATTTACATAATACTACATCTGCAAAAAAATAAGATTTAGAAAAAGAAAGCCAAATCCTGCAGATCCCAACAATCACATCGAAAACCTTATCACCAAAAAAGAACTCGCCAAATCTTACGGCATAGGAGATGGATTTTTCCCTCTGAATTAGTTTTTTTTCTTGTACGATGGGTGATTATAATATAATTGTTTCATTTCACATACTACATACCGTTTGATATATTGGTACTTTTATGTTATCCTGGCGCAGTTGATAAATCGCCAAATATTGTTCCTATAACATTTTCATATTGAATTCATTTATTTAAATATAAACCTTTCACTCATTTAATTAAAAATACATGCATTTCATTAATCCCATTTAAAATTTTAAAAAGAGAAAAAAAAGAAATATTGCCATAAATCAAAACCTTTTATTTAAACACCAAAGACTTTTTTTTTTTATTTACACACGCGAAATAAAAAAAGCTGCTATTGCTGAAATTTGTGCCAAATCTCTAATTCCAAGTCTACCAAGTTATTGCGAGGTTTTTCTTTCAAACAGGAAAAAATCCAGATTAATTTTCGATTTCTACTAAATTGAAATATATTTTATTGTGCTGAATATTAGTGCGTGCATATTTTTTTGCTCCATGTACTCCATGAACTTTTCAATTCCGATTGTCTACGAAAATCTCCAGCCGGTGAAAATGACGTACGCACAAAATTTCCTGACGTATGTACTTTAATTGTGCTGTTTTATCTATTTTTTAAATATAATTTCCAAACGTTTTGACATTTATTCTTAGTAATAAATAGACGTCGTTGTCACCTTTATAGGTACCTGCTGTAAAAATTTGAACGAAATCCGTTAAATATTTTTTGAGTTATGCTTGACGAAAGGTTTTAATATCCATCGTAGCTATATATGGGGCAAAGTAATACTGCGCTGTGTATGAGTCTTCGTTGCACTCAGACAATTATACACAACTAAAAAGAAATGGCGCATCTAGTTTTTGTCGAGAATTAAATAAAAACCATGCACTCATGACATCATAATTCACTTTTATATTTTAATAGAATAATACGATTACTATAATTTGTGACTCGTGCTGACACATTGCTGTTAGTATTATTTTTTTACCCGTGAAGTTTTTGCTGTGGTACTCCAATGTGAAATTTGGTCATTTTGGAAATTCAATATTTGAAAAATGGCATAATCAGTGGATTTGAAATTTATATCAAGAAAAATACAATTTTTTACATTTCTAACGCAATTTGTCTAACAATTTTCTGACAAATACTTTTCGAGCAATTAATTTTTTCAGTAATTTCAAATGTTTCATTTTCCGAGATTAATCTGTGGCAACGATTAGCGAAATTCCCAGTCGTCAGCAACACATACCTTTTTATTAGAGAGGATTGGTGTTGAAGTTCGAGGGACCGTACAAATTTTGAAAATAAAAAATCTGTCATTTTTGTGAGCGCGCGTGCATCAACGCTGACGGGTGTCACTTTCGGTATCGACAGAGTGCCAATCGCTGTCAGCGCCATCTATTGTTTGAAATTCGAACTAAATTCAAGAATCACAATACGAAAACTCCTGAAACCATACATAACACTCCTGCAAGAATTTTTTAAATATCTGTCACCGTTTGCAAGTTATTGAATTTTAAAATCCATCAGACATTTTTGGTATCATCAGTATTTACTTTGAATTGAAAGATTTATTCTATAACAAATTTATTTATTCCACTTCTTTAATTTATATTTAAAAATGAAGACATAGAAGCTTAAAATAGCCTTAAGAACTAAGCCTCAAGACTAAATATACACTTCAACTTAGAATCCTTGCAACTACTTGGTGTATTACTGGACAGTCGTGCAATGTGTCACGTTTATCAAGCATGGTATACATCTATGCGAGACTGGAATTTGTTATAGTATACTTGAGCGAGCATATCTTGTGTTACTGTAGGAAGTTACAAAGGAAAACAGAAGATAAAGTAAATAGACTTTTCTTTTTTTATAATAACCAGGGGATCCGACCCGGGCTTCCCGGGTTACAAAATACAGATGAAAACATTCTTTTAATTGAAAAATCTAACAGATTTTTTACATTTATATATTTTTTTAGATTGCCCGCACTAACAATACCAAAAATCATTTTTATATGAAATTATGTATTGAAATAAAGTTTTGAAATGTATTAAAAGCAATATTGGCTTCGTTCCAGGAGTTAATAGCCTGTTAATTCCTGCTTGAAAATTATTTTAAAAAACCATAATAAATCAGTCAATTAAGATATAGTTTTCAAATAAATTGCACTCAAAAGTAGGTTTTTTTCCCTATATAACGGTGTAAAAATTGAAAATGTGCGATGTTTAGAAATTAAAAAAATTGCAATAGCAAAAGCCGCAAAACCGAAATTTCATCATGCAGTGTTGCCATTCGCAAAATGACGCCAGCGTTACGCATGGACACGTTTGTCCTTTATAATATAGATAATAAAAAAAAAGAAAGTGAGATGAGATAGAGGAGAAAATATTGGTTGTACGATATTGATAAAAAAAATGCCATAATGTTAGGATCTTGTGGAATAACAGTCTCTAAAAATGATTAAACCTTCCGATATTAATGGGATAATGCTACATCTATGGTAATAAATGAATACTTAAAACTTTAAGAAAAGGTAATTTTGTAACACAATATTTTCTGACTTGCACCTCATGACACATTACTGCTTCGACAGCGTCCGCAGTACATAGAAATAATGTTATTTTATTCTTTGTTTGAGCACAAAGTTTTTAGTTTTTCGCTACTGGATTATCGAAAAGTGAAGCAAGTAATAGTTAAAGACGATTTAAAATTTTTAAGAATGAGAAAGAAAAATAATGCAGCACATAATAGATTAAGAAACTTTCTCCAACACTATCAGAATCTTTTTTACGGAACTTAATTTATGCATACAATTAAAGTCAATATTTAAATAGATAATTTAGGAAAACTTAATACTTTTGAAAATCCCATTCTTAGCAATTTTTACCCACATTTAAAATCTTTTTGCACAAAACTAGATATAATATATTTTAAACGCAACTTAAATAACTTTTCTGATAATTGCTGTCCATAGGCAGCAATGTATTCATATCCTTTGGCGAAGCCCTGTGTATGAATTTATTTATATTTTATTTTCACCACAAAGTTTCGTAAGATTTAGTTTATTTCAAGACAACTTGTAACGTACTTGAAACCACACTTTCAACAATTCTTGTAAAAGAACATATATAACAATAATATATATAATTTTAGTGACAATCCAAGTACTATTTTGAAGTTAAATTAAAGAACAACGAGAAACATCAGGAGGGGGGGGGGGGGAATCTGGCAACATTTTAGAACGTGATAACTGAAATATTGGCTGCTATGAAATAATATCGTCTGCTACTGAAATGGCACACGAAAGAAGCGAATGGCTTGAATGTTATATATTTATATTTACTCTTTCCGAAGAGAATTATTCATATTCCGTGATTAGAAAATGTTTCAAAAAGCATGGTTTTAAAGCAAGCATGCCATACACGTGACCCGCGGGCCACATTTGGCCCGCCGACAGCTTATCTGTGGCTCGCCAAGCCTTTGAAAAATATCCTATTTTTGATTCAGCTTATGTTTGATACAGAAGATACACTTACATTAACCGTGGCTGCAGAGTTATGAAGTTGGGGAATTTTTCGTATTCAAATTATGTTCCGCTATTTCAGAATAGTAATCCTCTTTTTATTTAATAACAGGCATCCCGTAATTAAGTAAAGAGAAGATTTTTAGACTAACAAATTGGTGTGAATAGAAATATGCCACAATCTGGTAATATTGCCTCGACGTGAGAGATGGCAAGCATAAGAAAGTATAGTATATGTATGTATATGTTCAGACCTCACTTATTTTAAATTTTCAGATACAAAAGATTGTGGATACAAAAATAACCAATCGGAAAACTATAAAGAAGATATCTTAAATCTGAAACTTAAAAGATATATAAAATTTCTCTAGTATTTATTATTTAAATTGTTATGTGTTTTATGGTGAAACTAACATTTTATTTTACTGCTGTTTTCGATATACATTCTATTACAAAATACGATGCAACCCCTCTCAGTTGGCAGCGTTTTAGAAGCACAAAATGTATAACACAGTCGAAAATTCGCCTTCAGCAATTTACACCACTAGACGGTAAAGCACTCGAATAATTTTGTACAGACCGGTATATTTTCTACAGATTTTTATACATGCTTCATATTGTAATAACATTAATTTAGGGAAAAAACGCATAACACAACTGAAAACGTAATTTTAGAAATTACCATTCATGACAATGTATCCAGTTCTTTTCGTAGCTATGTATATGAATTTATTTATATTCTATAAAAATCTCTAAATAAAGTTCAACTGGAAAATGCAATTAAAGAACATCCTTAAACAATTCACATTCATAAACAGTAATGTTAACAAATTATTTTGTGTAGCCCTGTATATGATCTATAGAATTTATACATCCACGTAGTATGCAAAAGTTAATTAAAATTAAAAACGTTTACTACAGCTGGAAACGTATTTTCAGCAGTTTCCATAGAAAGTACTGTAACCGAAATATTTTGTGTGCTCTTGTAAATGAACGATAACTCTTCTTCTTGACATATTTTAAGTATACTTATTGTATCATTATTTATTCTCCAATTAAAATTAAAGTTCCCCTTTACAGTCTGATTTATATACTAATTAATTTTTTCTTGGTATTTCAGATCTGATTTATTTAACTTTCTTCTCCTTTAAAAGATATAGTAATTTCTTTATATGTTTTGCGGTTAATGCATGCCATTTCTTTTAAACTTTACCAATTATTTTCCAGCCGTTAATACAGTAAAACTGAATCAACTTTCTCATCCTATAGTTTGTTATAATATTGTAATCTCAGCATTACACAAACGCAGCCCTGTGTGCAGAAAATGAATGTATTTGTTTAACTATGATATGTTTGTTTATTTTATCTAACTTTCTGACAGCTTCTCTAATTTGCTGGCAAAATACCATCTAAGTTTATAAATATGTGTAACGTTCCATGTTCAGTTCAGTTGTGCAATTGTCCTTGTATTTGTTTAACTATGATATGTTTGTTTCTTTTATCTAGCTTTCTGATAGCTTCTCTAATTTGCTGGCAAAATACCATCTAAGTTTATAAATATGTGTAACGTTCCATGTTCAGTTCAGTTGTGCGATTGTCCTTGTATTTGTTTAACTATGATATGTTTGTTTCTTTTATCTAGCTTTCTGATAGCTTCTCTAATTTGCTGACAAAATACCATCTAAGTTTATAAATATGTGTAACGTTCCATGTTCAGTTCAGTTGTGCAAGAGTCCTTGTATTTGTTTAACTATGATATGTTTGTTTCTTTTATCTAGCTTTCTGACATCTTCGCTAATTTGCTGGCAGAATCCCATCTAATTTTATAAATGTATGTAATGTTTGTTCCATGTTCAGTTCAGTTGTGCAATTGTCCTTGTATGTATAACTCAATACAGATCTTCCGATTCAGCCGCGTCTTTTTATTTTGTCTTTTTAATTAGCAGCAGAGCGTGGATTGAATAAATACATGTAGACAGATGTTTGACGCTCGTTCTTGTCTTTCCATTTTATTGCTGAGGTTTTGAGTGAGAAAATTTTATTTTTCTCCTGTTTTTGTGTTTCACATAGCAGAATGGAATCTCAAAATGAACTTTATGGTGATACTAAAACATTTTCTGTCTGGAAAAGGCGAGTAATCACAATTTTTGCTCATAAGGAATTAGAAAACTTTCTACAAAACGAAACGGCTGACGATAATACTGCGGATATTTTGAAATCAAAAAGGCTTATATTCTATTGCTACCCCTGTTAAATGATAACGTTCTTAAATCCCTTCAAGATGAAAATATAACGCATAAAATACGGAAGAAATTAGAGCGAACATGTGACACGAAGCGTGCAGAGAATCAAATTTTGCTTAGGAAGGTATTGGCAACTAATAAGAAAGATCGTTCTGTGACTATGAGAAGTCATATTGACGATAAATGAATTAATTTCGAAACTTAAAATCTCTGCAGAAGAAGTTAGTGAAACCGATTCCATTGTTTATATTTTAATGTCGTTACCTCAAGAATTTGAAACTATTAAAACTGCTTTAGAAAATCAACCGAATGCTATTTTGACATTGTAGTTTGTCACACAAAGACTGTTGGATTTTGTCACACAAAGACTATACTTCTACTTGATTCAAATAAATAAAAAGTGCATACCAGTACCGCTCGTGATAATAATGCGTTGATCTCGTCAACTCGCAAAAATTCTTATGTAAGTTTTTTAATTTAAAAGGGCATACAGCGAAGTATTGTAGAAGGAAACTTGTGTGTTATCTGTGGGGGAAGCCTGGTCATTTTTATACGTAACTGTAATGCTGTTAAACATTCAAATGAAGAAAAGTTTGCTTCTTCTGCAGAATCATTTGTTGATGTAATTGAATTTTTAGCGGATTCTGGGGCCACTTCTCACATGTGCCCTAATAAGAAATATTTTACGTCCTTAGTGCCATCTTTAGGAACTATTAAGTGTAGGTTGAAAACAACGAGTCTTTAAATTAAAGATGTTGGAAATATCATCGGAAAATTATCAAACGTAATGGAAATTACTCTGAATAATGTTCTTTATGTTCTGGATTTAAATGAACAGTTGATTTCCGTTAGTAAAATTGAAAGTACGGATTATGCAGTTATTTTCAAGAATGAAAAGATGTTTATTGTAAAAAAGAAGAAATCAGTTTTGTTTTGATGAACGTGATTCGAATAGACAATACGTAAATGACTTTGTCCTTAATTATGAAACTGTTCTCACATCAAAAGAAAATGATTCTGAAATCTGGCATCTTAGATTGGGTCATTCGAGCGACAAAGTGTTGAAAGAAATGGAACTTCCGATACCGTTTCATTTTGTGATGTTTGTGTTCGGGCAAAACAGAGTGCAACACCAATGGGAAGAGGACCAAGGAAAAAAACTATTCCTATGACTGCTATTTACACTGACATATGTGGTCCTATTGTTCCAAAAACCTTTTCTGGTGAATGCTTCTTTATGATTGTCATAGATGATTTCTCCCGCTTCACTGAAGTACGTTTATTGAAGAATAAAGTAATTGAAAGTTTTCTTGAAAACTAATCCTAGAGTACTGAAAATTAGATGTGATAACATAAAGGAATATTTAAGTTATGATTTAATGAATTTCAGTAAAGACCTTGGTATAGTGATTGATCTCGCTCCTCCATACACTCCAGCTTGAAATGGAGTTGATGAAAGATGCAACATATCGGTCCTGGATATAGGACGAGCTTTAATAGCTGAATCAAATTTTTCTAAAACATTTTGGGGTCAAGCTATCCTTTCTGCAGCTTACTTGAAAAACCGTATGCTCTATTGACAACTTAATGCTGTACTTCCTGAAATATGGAGAAGATCTCGATTTGAAGCATATACGTGTTTTTGGATGTAGTGCCTTCATGTTAGTTCCTTCTGTTCATCGAAATAAGCTTGATGATATGTCTAAACGGATAATCTTCATAGGTTATTCTTAAATGGGATATCGTTTGTTGATTTCCTGAAACAAAGCACCTAACTATCAAGAAATGTCAAATTCGGTGAAGACAAAATGCATATCATAAATCAAAAAACGCATAGTGGAAAATTCAGAACTGACTGATTGTGATATTAACCCAGATGGCCATGAAAGTATTAGGGAAGAATGGATGATCCCGAAGAGAACGAAGATAAAGCTACAAAATAGGAGAGATTAGGAAAGCAATTTGTTCGGCATCCATATTCTGAGGTATATGAAGCATTACTTTGTCATATCTTTCGCTTCCTTCCACATGCGTTGATGATCAACGCATGTGGAAGGAAGCGATGGATGCAGAGACAGAAAGCATAAAGATCAATTATGTCTGGGATCTCGAAAAACGACCACCTGACAAGCGAGATATATCCTGTAAATGGGTGTATACCATCAAAAGAGATGGACGATATAAAACGCGCCTTGTAGCTCGTGGCTTCAAGCAAAAAGAAGGACTAGACTATAGTGAAACTTTTTCCCCTGTAATAAGTATGCAAGCTTTACGTTTAGTGCTTATTGTGATTTTAAATGAAGACCTACATGCATTTGTATTGGATGTAAAAACATCATTCCTGATTCGTAAGTTAAAGGAACATTTTCTATGGATCAGCCGTAAGGCAATGATGATAAAAGTGGCCTAAAATGTAAGCTTAAGAGAAGTTTATATAGTCTTAAACAAGCCCCACGACAATGGTTTGAAAGGTTTTTTGAATGTGTTTTAAAATCAAATTTCAAAACTCTTGATAATGAACCTTGTATTTTTTTCGTTACAGTAATGATCATAAAATAATTATTGTCCTTTATGTATATGATATGTTAGTAGCAGGTTCAGATGTAAATGAAATTGATGTCCACACCATCTGATTTCAAAAATAGAAAATAATTTATTGGTCCATATCGTGAACTTGTAGGTTGTTTATTGTATTTAGAATATATTTCATCACTTGATATTTTGAACGTCGTTAAAACTGTTTGAGTCAAATTCAGAAAGATTCTACTGAAGTTGCGTTGATTTCACTAAAGAAAATCTTATATTTAAAAGGAACTTTGTCTTTAAAACTTGTTTTTAAGAAACAAAATTCAGATCCTAAATTATACATGTATGCTGATGCTGGTTGGGGAACAAACACGAATGACCAGAATTCAATATCAGGTTATATTTTGATGTTCTGTAACATGCCTGTTCTGTGGTGTTGTAATAAATAAAAATCAGTTGAATTATCGCCAACTGAAGCTGAAGTTATTGCCTTAACTTAATCGATTTCATTGTATGACAAAATTATATTTCTTAATATTGTTCTGTTAATGTTGGAAAGTGTTTCATAATCTGTGCCTCATGCATGATCTTTTTTCTTTTTAAAATTTTCCATAGGTTTATAGAGGATTTTTGATCGGTGAAGATCACTCAAGTGTCCGTTTAAGGCATGTTAAAAAGTGGTTTCTTTTATTATTATTATTGTTATTATTTTACCAAATAATTATAAAACTTTTACAGTTGGTATTATGGTTGAACATATTTGTAGAGTAAAAATATAAATAAAAGAAAACTGCCCAGTTAAACTGACGGCATTGAGCTCACAGGCTATTCACACTAACTGTAAATTATATTCTTATTTCAAAGAATTTGAAATAAGCCCTCGAAAAATGAAGAAATCGACAATATATTAAGAGGGGGGAACCATCTCCCGTTTCTCCTTCTTATAATTAACCAATGAACCCATAAAACTAATCAGAGAACCGCCTTACCACAATGAACCTATATACAAAATTTGAAAAATTGGATAATTCTGCATGAAAAATCCATTTATCTAAATTAAGGGGGTTAGCTCCCCGTCCCCCCTTTATACTTAACCAAAGAACCCCCAAAACTAATCAGAGAAGCGCCTTATCACAATGAATATATATATAAAATTTGAAGAAAATCGGATAATTCTGCTTAAAAAACCCATTTATCTATATTAAGGGGGGTTAGTCCCCCCTGTTCCCCCCTTTATACTTTACCAGTGAACCCCCAAAACTAATCAGGGAAGTGCCTTACCACAATGAGCCTATATACAAAATTTGGAGTAAATTGGATAATTCTGCATGAAAAACCCATTTATCAAAACTAAGGGGGGGGGGGGGGGTAACCCCCGTTTCCCTCCTTTACACTTCACCAATGAACCCCCAAAACTAATCAGGGAAGCCCCTTACCACAGTGAGCCCATATAGAAAGTTTGAAGAAAATCGGATAACTATGCATGAAAAAAATCATTTATCTAAAATAAGGGGGGAGGATTAACTCTCCCGTTACCCCCTTTATACTTAACCTATGAACCCCCAAAACTAATCAGGAAAGAACCTTATCACAATGAACCTATATACAAAATTTGAAGAAAATCGGATAACTCTGCATGAAAAAAATAATTTATCTAAAATAAGGGGGGAGGATTCCCCCCCCCCCGTTAGCCCCTTTATACTTAACCTATGAACCCCCAAAACTAATCAGGAAAGAACCTTATCACAATGAACCTATATACAAAATTTGAAGAAAATTGGACAATTCTGCATGAAAAAACCATTTATCTTAATTAAGGGGGGTTAGCCCCCCGTTCCCCCCTTTATTGTTAAACAATCAATCCCCAACACTAATCAGGGAAGCGCCTTATCACAAGGAACCTATAAACAAAATTGGGAGCAAAACGGTTATTTCTGTCAAGAGTTATCGCGTTACGTACGTACATACGTACATACATACATACATACATACATACATACATACAGAACGGGCGGGCACATAAGCTCTCAGGCTTTGATAGCCTGTGAGCTAAAAATTATGCAAAAAAATTATATTTAAATATTTGAATAAATAGAAAGTTATTTCATTGCAAAGTGCAAGAGCAACAAAAAAGATCAAAAAATAAATTTGTTTTAATTTTATTACACTGTAAATAAAATGTATAAAACTTCCCTAACATAGCAAAAATGAAATGCTTACGGAAATTCAAGGTATCTTCATCGTTACCTAGAATTCTATAAACATTTTCGTTATTTCCATAAACATTTAGAGTGAGACCAATCGGTGAAATAAAATTGCACATTAACTGCTTGTAATTTTCCTTCTAAAACTTTGTGTTGGTGTAAAAAATCTATTGTTTTCTGAGGGTTCTGATTAGATCTCTTTCTAAAAAGCTAAGAAAGGGGGAAATGTTTCTAGAGTCCTAAGTAACTATGCTTCTTCCATATCATGAAACGTATCCGATTTTCTTTTCTAATTTATCTTTTTTTTAAATTTATACATTTTAATATTCTGATTTCCAATCTGCACTGTCAATTACTCACAATAAACAGGACAACCAATTGTTTTAAATTATAAAATGAAACGACAGTCTGTAGCACTTTTTTCAAACAATGAAAATCCACAGCAAATTTTGTACTAACCTAAACTATTATTTAAATGTATCTATTATATTAAAATCTGCTTGCGTGTTTGTATTTCACTGACTGTCTATATTCTGTGACTTTTCTGATATTTAACTTTTGTATTCTGTGTATTCTCTTCTGAGAATAAGAAAAGCTACGTGGTTAAATTAACACAAGATATCCATATGGATCCGAGGATGCCAAATAAGCTCTCGGAATTTTTAAATTTGACTATTACTGTCCGAGACATAATTTTTTTTCTAATTCTGAACGAAGTTTCTCTAAAGATGTTAATTAAATAATAAAAGACAGGTAAATAATGGGATATCATCTGCTATCTAAACTGTTGTACAAATATTTTTTGTTGTTTGTTTGATTGAATAAATTGATTTTCAGTTTTCATTCTCCTTTTAAAAAATGCAATGTAAGAAATATTCATATGATTTACTTCCTCATTTACTAAAGTTAATATAAAAAATCTGAAACATTTTAATTTCCGTATGAAACAACATTTTCCGCATTTGTTTAAAATGCAAACGAATCAGCTGTGATAGAACATGGAGTTGTGTGCATAGTGTCTGAACATACAGTGATAAAAAAACGGATAAAATTTTTTTGCATAAGCAACTCTAGAAAGCAAATGTGACGAAATTGTTTTAACTATTATTTTTTTAAATTATAAACAAACACAATTAAATGCCATTTTACCTTAAAAAATACTAATACTCATTTTAAAAAAATAAAGCAGCATTTTCTCTTGTCAAAAAAGTTTTTGCACAAGAAATATTGACAGTCTAAACAGCAATTAAACGTGAACATTATGCAAATTTTTAGCACATCAGCCCTACACTACACTAGTCCCACACTTTGAATTCACATAACATAATAACTGGAACGGGGATTATGACAGTTCCTGTTGTCATGTCGCCGAAAACGTGTGAGTTTTCTGTAGCTATCCGTGAGAAGATTATAATTCTTCACGATTCTGAATTAAGTTACCGAGAAATAGATAAACAGTTAAATTTAAACTTTTTTGGTTATATAATAAAGAAGAAAAAGAGACTTCTATGACAACAAATAAGCTGCGAACTGGGCATCCAAGAAAGCTAAATTCAAGGCAAAGGACGGCCATCATACAGAAATCTATAAAAAAAAAACCTTTCTAAGTGCGTAAGAATTAGCTGTTGATGTCGTTTCAACTTCGGAAACAATAATTACACCACAAACTGTTAGAAATATCCTTCATGATGCAAATATTGGAGGAAGAGCCCCTTGAAAAAAGCTTTTTATGAGCGAAACAAATAGGGTGGAAAAACTTACTTTTGTCAAAGCTTATACCAGTAAATTACCGGAGTTCTGGAAAAAATGTTATTTTAAGTAAGTATATTATTTTTCCGATGAAAGTAAGTATATTATGTTTTCCGATGAAAGTAAGTATATTATTTTCGGCTTAGAAAACTATGTGGAGAATGCCAAAATACGTCCTTTGAAATAAAAAAACTTGAAACCAACTGTAAAGCATAGCAGTGTTCATATAATGATTTGGAATTGATGATTTGGCATGAAGTTTATTGGAGTCCGTGAAATGACCTTTATTGAAGGCAATATGTATGCCAAACAATATATTAGTATATTGTGAGATAGTTTACTTAACAGTGCACTGAAATTGGGAATTGCCGATTCATATTATTTTCAATAAGATAATGATCCCAAATACACGGCGAACATATCGAGGCTATGGTTGGTGTATAACGTTAAATATCGATTACAAACACCACCACAATCACCAGACCTCAATCCTATAGAAATTTTGTAGCATATTTTGGATATGCAAATGTGGAAACAGAAAATTTCTAACAAAGCTGATCTTAAGCAAACTTTTAATTGAAGAACGGCTAAAATTCAGCAGCGAAACGTGTCACAATTTGATGGAATCAATTCCCAGATGACCACTCTGTAAAGTGCATGCATACTAAGTACTAGTAATTTTTTTTTACTTTTAAGTATTTACTATATTTTTATTATCTCTGTTAGTGTGCAAATACTTTTTTTGTGGCATCACAAATGTTACTTTTTTATATTTTCTTATTTTTAATTATAAATATCAAATCAAGTAATAAATATGTATATTTGCTTTGTAAATAGTCTTTATATTTTTCATTCTTAGTTCAGTTTGTGTTTATTTCTCTGTGATAAACAAATTCACCGAGTGTGCAAATAGTTTTTTTGCTCACTATACGTACATGGCATATGTTCAGGTTAAAAGTGTTTGTCCTACCCATAGCAAATCACACTACAGAAATTACCGTACTCGCCTGGACGAATTTGCATAAATGAGTTAGACAAGTAAACAAACATTAGTTTGGAAGTAATGGAAAGCTCTTCAAATTTTTATACAAAATCTTTTCGACTAATGTGATTTTACTACCCGAATGTGGCCATTTTCTTATAAAGGCATTTTACTATAAGTGCATCAAAATCACGTAATGTAAATTTCGTAAGTCCCAGTTCATTTACATTGTAAATAGGTTTTCTGGCTTATAATAAGAAATTTAATAAGATTGATATTATAAATCTTTTCTAAATCTAAGATTAAATTAGACTTAATATTTTCTTAAAAATCGAAAGATCTCATGCCATGCAAATGCAACATACCGAGTTTCTGCGCCAGCTTGTTTATTTTTTAAATCAAAATCCAATAACATTGTAAACTTTTGATACATTTAGCATTGTCAAACATTAAATATGTTCGCGTAAGTAACATATAACCTTTAATGCGTACTCTGAAATAATTTTTTTTTTTAATTTTGTAATAGTGTAAATTTTAGATATTTAACAATAATAAACTAGCTTCAAATTTGCCTATTTCAATGAATGTATCTAAATTTACAATATTAACTTCAATAATTATAAATGCATGTATATATGTGATTTCAGCTTTAAAAGGAAACTTACCTAATTATCCCAAACAAAGTTTGACTGTTAATTTTTTTTTATGGCATTATTTTTCGAAAAATATTAGACATGAAATAATTAGTAAGCGTTTACAATTTGTTTTAAACAACAATGATTTATTCAAATTAAGTTACATTTGAATTTATAAATATTTGCTCCTTCTGTATATATATTATATATAGGCTGTTATTATAGCACACACATCTGAACACGAGAAAAATATAAAGTTTTATATGATCAAGGTATTATAATTACAATTCATTATAAATAGAAGCCAGGTATGCTTTTTTAAAATCACAGAATTTCAAAATGTTAAAGCAGAAACATCTGTATAAGAAAGTATACAATTTAAATAACATTTACAATTTAAAAGACACTATTTGATCACAATAAAATGTATGAAAATATTCTTCTTTTTGTAACTGCTCCAAATGCACTATTTACCAATTAAATAAACCAGCTTATTGAATGTAGAGTAAAAGAGAAATAGATTACATTTAGGAAAGACATTATATTTAAAATGCAAAACAAATAGATAAGGAAGCTCCATGTGTTTTCAATAGAAAAAAGTGCATTGTGTAAAATATTGAGTATAAGTATTCGTGTAATATAAGTTGACTTATTTTTAAAAATGGTTTTAAAAATTAAGTTAAATTTTATTAAGTAATAAACTTACATTCTTCAAAAAGACTTTAGTATTTCTTAAATTTTTCCCCAAAAATATCATGCAAGGATTTAAAGGTATAAATATGTTCTTAGTTATGTGGATACTAAAAGTAATCTGAAATTCGTAATACTAATATTAGGTTGTTGCATAATTATTGCCGATTCCAGCAAGGTTAACTTTCAGAGCCAGTTACAAGGCACCGTATCAAGGTAGGTATTACTAAAACTCCTATAAGGGAGAGCTGACGCATATTCATCTTGTTGCCCAAAATAACCGCCATATTGTAACCCAGCGCAGCGTCAGAAAACTTCCTGAGCAGGTGTTTGTCGTCCCTGTCACTGCCACTCGCCGTCCAGTACTACGGTAAGCTAACCGGTTTTAGCTTGGTTTTTGGTCCGTTGGGTTATTAAATGGCGGTATGATTCAGCCTGTAGTATAAGAGCTCTCGGTATTACCAAATGCCGCCTCTGTAAAGTAAATGGATGCAACCTACGTGTGTAACAGGATATTGCAGTAAGATCAGAGCAGTAAGGAGGAAATGGAAGCAGCAGGAAGTTAAGAAACACCAACGTCCACAGTACGTGAGTTTAGTTCCGAAAAGGGAGCATCACCAGCAACTGTTTCCAGACATTTGGCAGCTATGAGTAAAGTTAAAAAACTGGATACCTGGATTCCACACAAATTCACCGAACAACAGCATGTAAGGCGTTTTCCAACCTGCATTGACTTTGAAAACGTGAGGCTAGCCCTCACCTTTTGCATTGTATTCTTACGGTTGATGAAAAATGGGTGACGTATGACAACAGGAAGCAAACAAACAGCACAGTGGCTTGAAAAAGGTGAACCACCGAAACATAAGTTCAAAATCCAAATACATCCACAAAAGTCTCTGATCTCTGTGTGGTGGACTAACAAAACTATGGTTATGACTTTTTGCCCCATGGCCACACTAAAAGAACTCATGTGTACCGCCGTAATCTGGACGCATGTCATCTGAAATTGTGTACAAAACAACCAGTGTTCGTTAGGTGTTGGGGTCCCATATTGCTGCAGGACGGGGCTCGACCACATGTGTCAGTTTCTAACCTGCATAAAATTAATGTCTTTGGGAACGAAGTTTTCCCTCACTCTACCTATTTGCCAGACATACCATCTCTGACTTTCACATGTTTTGCTATTTGGACCATTTCTCGAGGGTCAAATGGTTTGCTAACGAGGAGGCTGTGATTAATGTCACTAGCTATATCCTCCACCAATGTAATGGCGGTTTCTGTCACCGTGACATTTTTTAACTGAAAATGCGTAGGGTACAGTGTATCGCCACCTAGGGCGGTTATTTTTCTGAATAAAATGTATTTATTTCTCTGCTTATTTATTGGTGTCAGAATCGGCCAATAATTATGCAAAAACTCAATATTTTAAAGAGATGAAAATACATTTAACAGTATTACTCACTGGAAATTTAAAAAAATAACTTTGAGGTTTTCAAAGTTCTCCATTCTTTTTTGTACAAGGTAGCCGGGAGCAATTTATGCATTTCAAATATGTATATTCATATAACATCATAACTCTATAAAATTCGTGGGAAAAGAATCAGTACAGCAGAGTTTTTGAGACTTTTATATCTGATGGAACGCTTGAATGCATAGTTATACTTTTCAGAACATATGTATACTTCTGCGGCACACTTGATAGAATATCATGAAAGGTGTATATATCTTTGTGTTTATTTACAAACACCAAAAATGCACCATCATAGCTAATGAAAACATAATACTAATTTCTTTTTGCTGGGATGGTACATTAAATGTATTTTATTTTTTTAATTCTTTTTCTTTTTCTTTATGTGTTACTATATGTAATGAGGCGTCTGAGCTTAAAATTTTCACAATATATGCTTTGAAAGATCGAATATCACTATATAAATTTTATACCAAGACAAGTAGCTGAAATGACATTTCTTCAAAGTCACTGTACAACAGTTATAAATTTTGTAAATTTTTGTTAAAAAAAGGACATTATGCAATTTACACGAGATAAAATCAATAATTCGAATATGTTGTTTAGCATCTCTAGAAATATTTTTTAGAAATTATTATTAAAAATATTTGAATTATTTTTTTCAGAGCAATAATTTCCCCTCCAAAAGAATCAATTTTATTTGAAGATGATTTTCTTCCATTTTCCTATTAAGAACATTCAAACATTGAAAAGAAACCTGTGAGTAACTCTACTTTGGATGGATAACAATAGATATATGCTTAATGTAATAATTTGATTTAAAAAACCAGTTTTAATGTATGAAAATAAGTTGCATACATTTATAGATGGTTTCTAATGTATTTTTCCATTTTCCCAGTATAATTAACTAACACTGTTTGAAAGACAGTCAGCTCCCTGCAACTCCTGAAAATTATCTCACTATTTTGAAAATGTCAGAAATTTCAATTAATTTATACGTTGCTTTCGGGGTTGTTGCTTTTGTTTAATGTGGATTCACCCCCAGAAGACCTTATAATCGTGTTGTTTTGCTGTATCGCTTGTTTATCACTCTCGGAACTACGATTTGACATTAAAGCAGATCCAGCTTTTGCTATAATCCCTCCCATGCGGACCATTTCTCGACGTATGTTATTGTTTAGCCATCCATACAATATGGGATTTGTTACAGACGAAGACATTGCTGCCATGTGACAGACTGCGAATGCTAAGTACAAGTGTTTAGGATCGAGAATATTTGGTTTGAATTCAACAAGAAGGTTAAGACTGTTCCATGGCAACCAGCTTAAAGTAAACACTATACATATATTTAGCAATACCATGGTTGCTCTCGTGTTGCGCCTGAGATCTCGTTTAAGCCTTTCTTTATTCAAGTCGGGCTCTTGACTTTTAATCTCGTTGCTATCTACTTTGAAGATTTTGGCATTCAAATATGTTCTGATGTGAAAATGTGTAAACAGAAGAGCTAATGCCGGAATAACAAACTGCATAATAAGTGTCAATACGGTATATATCCCTTTCGAAGCAGAACCTGGCCACAGCTCCACACACTTGTAATAGAAGTGTAAGCCCGGAAGACCTACAGGCACAGTTCCTTGGAATATGCCTATTGGAATAGACATAATGAAGGCTGTTACCCAAATGAATATTGTACTAAACACCATTTCTTTTGTTCCTCTTTTTGGGTTCTGAGAATTAAAGCTTAATATCGCATGATATCGGTCAACAGCAATAGCGAGTACCGTTGCTGCAGAAACGAATATTGTTGAAGCTTGAATAAATGGGACCAATTTGCACAGAAATGCTCCCAGAAACCAGCTTCTTCTTATAAGAACTACTAAAGTGAACGGCATGCAAAAGACGCTCAAGATAATGTCCGACAACGTCAGATTGATGACCAGAACATTACGAGAAGACCTGCAATGAAAAGAAAAATTGTATGAAAATAATTGAATTTAATTACAATTCCGTATTTTATCGTGTATGCCGCATGGTTTTTGTTCCCATATTTAACTTGAAAGTCGGGAGTGAGAAAGATACACGAGGATTTGAGATTTGGATTCTGTCTCTGCATCCAAGGTGTAATTAAACGTTTGTAAATATAACTATAACATTTAATGTAAAATATTATTACATGCCATTTTTAAATTAGAGATTCGGACATTTTGTTATATGAACTTGTTAGTTGTTTTTAATATATATGCTACGGAATGCCAACTATGTAAAATTTATTAACTACTACTACTAATAATATTTTTATTTGCGGATAATAATATTATTTGTATGCTTCTTTGTTATTTTTCTAACGGTTGGTAACATGGTTTATGTTTATCATTGAAAATTCTCACTCCGTTGCGTCATTAGAGGACTATGTTCATGGTTCAGTCAACCATTCTTTGCACCAATGAAGAAATAAGCGTTTTTTAAAATATATAAATAACTAATTCAAAACATTATTTGACATGTTTAGTAGATTAATAAATGAAGTTTTAGATACGCTAACCAGCAGTGAACTTTTTTATTTCTACGACCATTTCTCACTTCATTAAAGTATATATTTTTTCTTTTTTAGTATCGTTGCCAGAAACTGGATTTATCTCCTACGTTACAAGGCCATTGAAAAGACCATTAAGAGAATCATTTGTGTTTGAATCATTTCTTATTTTATTCGACAGATGAGGTATTAAAAGTCAAGCTGTGCCTGTTACACGAAGGCGTGACATACACAATACAGGTGTCGCGTCAATTTCTCAGAGCGTCAATTCATCGCGACGACAATTCGTCGCAGCATCAATTCGTCGTGGCATCAGTCGCAACGGCAATTCGTCGTGGCGGCAATTCATCGCATCGAAAATGTTTTTGAAAGTGACTCTTTCAATTTTCTAAGCTAATGACATTAAACACTAACATCCAGTAGAGAGTTGAAAACATTCAATTATGTGAAGCACAAATACTGAAAGAAAAGAATCAAGCTATAATACAATTTCGGTTTATTTTTGTAATCAAATAAAGGAAAAAATAAACTGTAATCTAAACTACCATGTAATGGCGTTAAATCATGCAATGGTCAGTTAATTCACAATTATAAACATAATTTTGTGTTTCCATTCTGTCTGTGTTTTTTTATTCTTAATTTTTCATAGGTTAGGGGGAGCACACTTGCCAGCCTCTCCTTAGTACGCCCATATCAATTCATATATTTTTTTCATTTTACTAGCATTATTATTTGCTTTATCATTCATGATATTAGTACCTTTATTTTATATTCCACGCCATTTTTCCGGTTAACAAAATAAATATCTACTCTATGTATAATTTAAATAAAAAATGACTTGATCTAGTGTAATGCATTAAACATGTTCTCCTTTATTGGGAACTTCAGAAAAATCACGTATTTAAATAAAATACTCTCTATTTTAATAATTGACATTTTTAGACGAAAGTAGTAAAAGGACAAACATATCTATATAAATATTTTAACTGCATCTAAAACAGAACTTTAAAATGTTATACAAGTTGTAAATTTCCAACTGGACGAAAAATGTCCGGGCCAGGATTCGAACCTGGCCCGGGTTCGAATCCTGGTCCGGACATTTTTCGTCCAGTTGGAAATTTACAACTTGTATGATTACTTTACCAATTTGAAATAATTGTGTTAAAAAAATAATCTAGTTTAAAATGTTAGTTAAAATTCTCTATTTCTGAAAAAAAATATCATTAAATAATTTTACTAAATTTATTTTTATCATCATCGCTTTCAAAAACACTTTCACTGCGATGAATTGACGCCACGACGAATTGACGCCTCGACGAATTGATACTGCGATGAATTGTCCGCAATGAATTGTTCGGCGATGAATTGTGCGCAACTAATTGACGCAGAACTCACAATTAAATATGATCTGCATAAAAACAAAAGTTCATTGAAACTTTATGGAAGTATACTTTAAAAAAAGTGTACAAAACAACTGTTGAAATCTATTCTACAATCTACCTTTATTTCAACATTTTACTTATGAATATATCTGTCATGATATCTATGCATCTATCTATGTCTATCTAAATCTATATGTTTATCCTGCTACATTCTTTCTAGCTACATGTATATATGTCTATTAAGCTTACTTTTCTCTTGTCTATTCTACTGGAATTAAACATATTTTATAAATAAAAACAGAAGTCGTGAAATTTTTAGTATAATCTTATTATAAAAGCAGCTAGAAAATAAAGGAAAGTGTCAAGAATGAACTACAAAGCATGCCTAAATACTAAATGTATCCCAATGAAGATAATAATGAATTCTTACTATAGTTTAATCCTATTAAAGCATATGATGTAAAAGAATGTTTTCGTAAATTCATTATAATAATTAAAACTATGCTGTAAATGATAAACAAAATTTTCCTAGAAGATGGGATACAAATATAATTGAAAAAGACAGAAGAGCTGTTAAAATTATTTATGGTGATAATAAACTGATACAATATGCAAATCATGATAAAATATTTTAATTATTATAAAAAAAATTACCGTGTGTAATAAAGTAATTGGGTTATTAATTTACATTTGTGGTTAAATAAAAAGCAAAATTTATTTTTCGAAAAATCACAACTACTGTCAAATAATTTTGTTGATTCAAGAAGCAAAAAAATTAAAACATGTTGATTTTATGGTAACTTATCTTTCAGATAATTTGAATATAATGTTATTATATTCATTAGTATATATATAGTATTTAGTGATTATATATTTTTACAGGAAAACTAAAAAAATGATAGGCAAATTTTTTTGACATGAGATTAATGTATTGAAGGTATTAAAATGAATTCCTTTGATAGTTATTCATGATAAAATCAAGGTTTAGAGAAGAAGCGTGCTAAATTTTATGTACTGCCGTTTGATGTAATCTAATCTCTTTGTCTATCTATATATTTCTATCTACCTACATATTCTACTTTACCAGTCCTTTACCTACACTTTTGCCTCTCCATTAGATTAATAATAAATATATCAAAACAACTAAAAATAAGGCATTTTGAAATTTATAAAATATCACTATTAAGAAACAGCGAGAATGATGAGGAATTCAGAGTTACATAAGGACCAAAACATGAGGAAAATATAAAAGTCTCGCAAAAAGGTAATAATTAATGCATAACATAATAC
Source organism: Maratus michaelseni (assembly GCA_963931845.1). Lineage (NCBI taxonomy): Eukaryota > Metazoa > Arthropoda > Arachnida > Araneae > Salticidae > Maratus > Maratus michaelseni. The sequence goes on from OZ007591.1 coordinate 94,006,519, forward strand.
ATTCTTAGTAAAGCATACGAGATTTATATATATCTACATATAAATAATGCATATTAAAGGATTTTTTGTAATGAAGTTAAAAATTTAAAATAATACTTTAAACGATAAACAAAATTTTCTTAGGTGATGGAAAATTAATGTAAATGAAGTAGAATTACGTTTAAATATTATTCAATGTAATTATAAATTGATGCAAGTTTTATAACCATTTGCGATAAAATGGTTCATTTATTATTCAAAGATTTGGTAAACCAAATTATAACATTTCTTTTTTGAAAAAGAAACTTTGCTCTCGAATAGTTATTTTGATTAGATAGAAAAAGTGTAGTGCATATCGATTTTATGCATATTTGTTCTTTATATACTCTAAAACATAATTTTAATGCAAAATATGTAAGTTATTACTGTTTATATTATATGAGACGAACTAGAAAAGTGACATATTTTTGTTTAAATATAGGTCAATGGAAATTTTGTTTGAATCAACAAAAAAAAAAATTTTTTACAATTCCAAAAAAAATTTTGTATCGTCAGCAAAAAATGTTTTGTTAATTCAAGTAAAATGGTTCAATTTTACTTGAATTTTTCTAAAACAACCAAAATGTACTCAACAAAAAATGTTTTGTAGTTTTAATCAATTCCTTTTTCTGGGTGTATTAAAATGAATCCCTTTGGAAATTATTCTTTATAAAATCGAGTTTCTTCACATTAGATTGCAAGTATATTGACATTTTAGATAGATGCTGCTGTTTGATATCTGAATGTATTTAAAATGTAAATTCATACATAAGATTATTTCGAATGATGATTATAAATTAATATTTTCAGTGCCAAATGCTTGTTTTCAGATTTAAAATATAACTCAGTTATATAATCCGTTTGACTATAGTTGGATATATACGTCCCAGAGGAATTATATATTTTTTATTCTATTCGTATTAGTTTTTGTAAAAAAACAAACAAACATACATACACTTATACTAAGATATTTTCAACAGAAATCTACCAGAAACAAATTTTTTTGTAAATTGTGGTACGGCTGAATATTAAAATATTTGCCTGTCCTGGTCCGTAATCAAAGGGTTAAATGCCGTTTACATTTTTGAAAACTAAAAATAGAGACTTTCTAGTTATAAACTGCCTAAAAAATATTGTACATTCAAATATAACAGTAACCAACACAACAAAAAATTTTGATGCCTTGGTTTTGAAAGCTTTTTGACATGTTATTCGGGGCGCTGATTCACAAAATAGCATTGGATTTACCGTATCAGCTCTAGGTTTTTAGATATGGTGAAATTTATAAAGCCAAACAAGAACATTGGGCAAGGAAAGATTGGCTTCCGAGAGAACATATAGTAGTTGAAGTACAAAATGTGATCAATGAAAATTTAGTAGCACAGGATAGAATCATACTTCCACCACGGCATCTAAAGCTAGGCCCGATGAAACAATTTGTAAAAGCTTTGGTTAAAGATATTTTGTGCTTTTGTACATAGCACATACGTTATCTGGATTTAGTATGGATAAACTTAAAGCAGCATTTTTTGATGGGTCACAGATCAGACAAATTATAAATGACCCAGTTTTTATACCATCAATAAATGACATAGAATGGTGTGCCTGTATTTCATTTGTTCTTGTTGTGGAAAACTTTCTTGACAACAAAAAGGAAGACAACTACAGACAATTAGTAGAGAATATGCTATTCATTTTCAACAAACTTGGCTGTAGTATGAGTGTTAAAATACATTATCTACACAGTCATGTAGATCGCTTCCCAGAGAGCCTTCATGACTTAAGTGAAGAACAAGGTGAATGATTTCACCAAGACATAAAAACAATGGAAACCAGATATCAAGGAAGATTAGATGAGAACACATCACGGCAGTATTGCTGGGAACTAATGCGGAATTACTCTGGGAGAGGCCATTCTCGAAAGTCTTACAAAAGTAACTTTTTGTATATCAACTGAAATATTTGTATGAAAAATCCATGTTTTTGATATGAAATAAGTATATTTTCATTTAGTACACTTTTCTTTTAATATTTAATGTTTCATGTCACACTTTTCTGTTAGTATTTAATGTTTCATGTCACACTTCTCTTTTAATATTTCAGTCTTACAAGATATTAATTTAAACATTACATTAAACTACTCTGATTTTCAAAGGGGCAAAATTGGAAAGCATGGTATATGGCTTATGATCTATATCACACAAACTAGAGATGATAAGGAAAAACTGAGACAACTTTTGTATTCAGTAAGTGATATGTACACAAAAACAGGTCTAATACTCTAGGAACCAAAATGAGTGTTGGGCTGTGTAATATAATTTCCGACTTTCCTGTATGCAAATAAATAAATACATAAAATTATATCTAAAATGCAGAACAATGCAGAAAATGAAACTAAAATTTAGTTTATACATATTACAGAACAAGTATGCAGAATTTTACGTAGTGCTTCATTTTTACATGACTGTCTGTCTATATAGTTCTATCTATGTATCTATTTATGCATCTTGATCTGTTTATTTATATACAGATGTCCAAAAAATACTGAAACGTGCTTTAACTTTTTACGTGTTGGAGATGCGTAGAAAATATAATTTGGAAAAGGGTTCCAAATAAGGTGAGAATTATGATTATGTTGATGAAATTGTCTTGCCATTAATGTTCTAACAGTTATACTTTTCAAAATTCTCATATGGTCCCTGGGTCATATAATTTATTTTTAGAAATGCTTTCTCCATGCTCTGACAACTACACCAGTAAAAATGCCAATCTTGTACGACCAGAACTTATTGAGTTTTGATACTTTAAATTTCGGAAAAAAAGAAATACGTGTTTATTTTACTGGAAAGTTCCGAAATTTCACAAAATTCAACATATCATAAATCAGTGAGTTTTGGTCCTAGGAAAATGGAATTTGTACTATTGCACTTGTTACACCATGCATAATTTTTTCTAAGTACAAATTAAAAGGCTTAATGAAAGTATACAAATTTTAAAAGTGTAACTTTGTAAAAACGAATCGCTGGACCATTTCATCAACATAATATTAATTCTTAACTTACTTTGAACATGTTTGGAATTTACATTGCCTTTAAAAAAGGTTAAAGCATGTTTCAATCTTTTTGAGACATCTTGTATAAGTTTATGTGTCTACCTGCATGTTTACCTATAGTTTTCTCTATCCATTGGATTAGAAATAAAAATTAAAAAAACAATATTAGAAATTTTGAAAATTTTAATAATAGAAATAAGCAATAATGATAGGGGGAGATAAAGGGTTATGCAAAGAATACAAATAGAGTTACAGAAAATTATAAATAATTACTAGTCTTAAGGATTTATAAAAATATTTATTGAAAACTCTATAATATTTTAGTATTTTTTTTACTATGGAAAAGTCTGATTATTATTATTCAAATGTCTTCTCAAAACATATAATAATAAAAAAGACAATTACATCAAAATATAACTAAAATGTCTTATACAAAATCTCATAAAATTACTGTTCATAGAAATTTATATATATGAATAAGACGTATCTTGAACATATAAATGCTAAGATAAATGGATTGAACCATCACTTGGAAAACCACAGAGAATACAACATAAAAATGGCTGTATCTTCTGATACAGCTATTGTATTTACATGTGGTATACGTCATTTTATTCTTGCTAGTCTAGACAGTAGTATAGAGAATAATTCTAAATTGGGAGCCTTCAACCTGTGTCCTTAGAGCCACGGGAGGCACGCAGTGTTTTTCGAATATTAAGAGCGAAATGATTTCGAAAACTTTCTTTTAAAGGACAAATTTAAAACTTTCAAATTTTAAGTTTTTTTCACAACAAATAAACTAGTTTGGGCCAGAAAATTTAGCTAATAAAATGTTTCTTCTTTGTATGTGATACTTATTTGTTTTCATTTATTAACTAAAATTTGTGCTTCATTTTTTTTCCAAATCTTAAAATTTGGTAGCTCTGGCAACTATTTTCTTTAGCTAAAAAGATCAAGAAACAGGGGAAAAGCTATTTGGTACATTTAATTTTGCTCTACACTGTAAAAAAAGACAAATGATTTTTAATATAGAAAAATATAACGTGACTTCGACCGCAAATATACAATAACTTCTTCCGAGAGATCTATGAATCCGGGAAAAGCTCTTTATCTTTAGCAACCTCATAAACAAATATATTTTTGATATTTAAAGAAACATTTATAAAAAGAACAACTATGTTGGAAACAGTTTTTGTTTCCAAGTTTGAAACATGTTGGTTCCAACTATGTTGGAAAGTGTTAAAAAGAAATGTTTCTTAGTCTAGGAAAGTATAATATAACACCGAACGAAAATATACAATAACTTCTTCCGGGTTACCCACAATTGCGAAAAGCTTTCTTTATCTTTAAATACCTGAGATACTAAAACAGTTTCGATATTTAAAGAAGCATTTATAAAAACAACGTTTACAATGCTGCCGCGGATTTTCGGAAACGTTTGGAATTAGTTTCTATATTGTATTAATACATTTTCCTAACACAGAATTTAGGTTTTTCTGATTGCATCCATTTTTAAGTAAACATTTTCGTGTGTCCACAGACACGTTTCACAAACAAACATGATAAAATAAAAGTATTAATGTTCATATTAAAATTAATATTATTTTGTGCACGTATAAATTCAATTACGCGGCTGAAAATGTTTTATTGAAAATGGGATAGCATCCTTAAAAGGGATATTCCGGTTTAAAAAAACTGATTAATGCATTCGGAAACGCTTTCGAAAATCTGCGTCAGCAAAAGAAAATTAGTTTTTATAGATTCTTCTTTAAATTTCGAAAATATATTCGTTTCTGAAATTTTTAGAGAATAAGAACGATTTTCAGATTCGTAGGGACTTGGAAGAGGTTATTGTATATTTTTGTACGTGGTTATATTTTATTTTCGCAGAGTAAGCAACTTTATGAGACTGTCAGTACCAAATGTGCTAACAGTTTATGATAACAGTTCCCGATGGCTTGAATGTTTGCTTCCGCATGTATCATTCAGAGTTGTTACCTTGGTCTCCTTTTTAGTTCAGAAATCCTAATAGAAGAATACTATTTCATGTAACAACGAAATGTCTGTCATTAAATAAAGCAAAAATTACAGTTCAGAGATTCTGAATAAAAAGGAAGCCGAACTGTCAATCCTGGTATTGTTATAAAAGTGTAGTAAACACAAATTGTTCTATGATATTTCGCTTTCTTGGGGGCCAATGCACGTAGCACAAAATGGTTGGGCCAACGTTGGCTAATTGTTGGCTAAGTGTCGTTCCACGTTCACCCACAGTATGAAATGTCCACCTTGCCGTATTATTAGTCAAATAACTACTTACCAACATAGTAGTAACTTTCCGGCCGAACAGTGGTCCAACAGTTTGCTGCTCAGACTCTTTCTCAGCTACGCTCTACATTAGAACGGTCGCTGCCCCTACTATTTCCCAGCAACAGTTTGGCAACCCTACCATTCCCGGTCCCACTATTTCCCAACGATTTTTACAAACTGCAAGCGACGCACCAACAAACTATGTTACTTGGGAGTCGACTGATTTTCCCTATGTACTAAATACTATTATTACTAAATCAAGTAACTCCATAGATCTTCTGATGTTAAACATAAATTGCGTACTATATATATAGTACTATATAGTATATATATATATAGTACTATAGTATATATATATATATATATATATATATATAGCATATATATAGCATATATAGCATATATAGTATATATATCATATATTCTAATACGAGCAAATCTTGTGTGTGGTTATATATATATATATATATATGGAAAATTTATCTTAAAAACGGCTCTAACGATTTTGACTAAATTTCATATCCTACCGTTTTGGAGCACCAGAAAACCATTGGGCTAGGTCACATGTTTGAGAAAATTCGATTAGTGGGTCATTTTGGGTCATGGTCTAGCTAATTGTATCTAAAAAACGGTTCAAACGACTTTGACGAAATTTTGTATCCGACCATTTTCGGGCACGAGAAGACTATTGGGCTGGGTCACATGTTCGAGAACTTTAGTTTAGCGGGTCATTTTTGGGTCAACGCGGGTCAAATTAATTTTATCTAAAAAACGGTTCTAACGATTTTGATTAAATTTTGTGTCCTACGAGTTTCGAGCACGATAAAATCATTGGGCTAGGTGACATGTCCGAGAAAATTCGATTAGTGGGTTATTTCTGGGTCATTGTGGATCAAGATCTAAAAAGCGGCTCAATTTACACTAAATTTGCATCCAATGGTTTTCGAGCACGAGAAGACTGTTGGGCTAGGTCACATGTTCGAGAAATTTCGATTAGTGGGTCATTTTGGTTGTGGGTCATTATGGGTCAAGCTATTTTATCTTAAAACCGGCTCAGACTATTTACACTAAATTTTGCATCCTATGGTTTTCGGGCACGAGAAGACTGTTGGGCTAAGTCACGTGTTGGAGAAAATTCAATTAGTGGGTCGTTTTGGTCATGGGTCATGATATTTGAACTCAAATTTAATTTTGACCGAGCATAGCTCGGTCTTCCCTGCTCTTAGTACTATATATATAGTAAGTATAAATATTCATTTTTATGAATGAAGAAGAAAATAAGATTTCTGTAATACCGTAGTACGAAAAAGTCAATCCGTATCTATTCTTGAAACCTAAGCGTATATGCATTCCCTAAAAACTTTATTTAATAAAAATTTGTGTGGCCCGCGGAACTTTATGAATTTACAAATGTGTTACTGGAGCGCGAAAGGTTGAAGACTCCTATTCTAATTATTGTAATTAAACAAGAAAAAATGTTATGTTTCATGATTTTTGTGTCCTGGAACACCATAATGTTATATTAGATTAAGTAATACTATACCTGATTTTCGTGTTAGCCAATACTACACCACAAACAAGCAGGTTGCAGCAGAGGCCCATGACCATTAGCAGCACATAAAATGCGATTATGGTAGCTTCTGTGTAATACTCAAAAATTTTATCTTTAGCAAAGTGTTCTTCCAGCACGTCCAAAGCTTGTGCGAAACTGAAGTTGAAAGTGACGTTGAAATTCAGCTCCGTTCCATTGGAGAAAAATAAAATGGAGTTCATATTAAAAGACAGTTATTAAATCCAATTTCTTCGTATGGAATGCATTTCTTGATAAAAGAAGTGCAGATAAACTACCATCTCATTTCAATAGCTGCGAACCTAGAAAAACAAAAATTTAAGTATGTGATAATAACTTATAGAAATGTACATTTTATTACTAGAGCAAATAAACTGTTAAAGGTTGGGCAGGATACAGAATTCATCTGTATTTGTAAAGCAATATTACCAAAAATATAAAAATTTTATAGCGCCTACATGAAAGAAATTAAATCAGTAACATAGGCTACTTACAATAAAATGATTTTTGGAAATAGGATTTTTGCTTAAAATATATACTTGAAAATCCGGTACTTCCTTGTTATAGCAGCATCGAGGATAAATCACTAAATCACCAAATTATATGAGCGTTATATTCATATATAGCGTATTTGACATTTAATGATGTATATGATAGTTATAATCATATACTAGCTGACCCGCAAGTGTTGCCCGGATCTTGGATGACCTTAAATATAACTAAAATCGGTGTTCAATTCAATCATTTTTCTCAGGGAAGAATTTAGTGTTGTGAACCCCACTGACTTCGACAATGTACATCCTTGAATTTGTAATATTATATATTTTTAAACGAAAATCTTTCCAAACGAACTAAGGGGCTTTCGTTATAGTGATTGCCGATGTAATTTTCGTCATTTAGATACATCGCACTTTCAATTCTGACAAACATTTCCTTGGGTAAACTTAATTAAATAATTATAAAAACCAATGTACCCTATCATATTTTTTTCCTTTCCTTAAATAAAGAAAATCGGTTAAAAAATGGAAATCAGGTAATTACATGTGGAGTGATTAAATTATGATATTTATAACACGGAGAAAGTTAATAAAATCATTCCCTCACCATTTTTTAAAACGCGAAATGATCGTTACCAGTGTTGAAAACGTAGAAGACATGCGCAGAAAAGGAATCCCCTAGTTATTAAAACGAGTCGGGACCCAATCTAGCGTTCGATAAGGGATTTTTATGAAACTGAACTTCAGAAAATGTATTTTGATATAGTAAACAGTAATATTTTTTTAAACGAAAGATACTGTTAGAACCAGAAAGGTAGACCCTAAAAAAGGGGGCAATTTTTTTTTTTTTTTTGGTTAAACAGGATGGGATTTTAAAACTGCAGAATAATTTGAAAAGATGAAAACGGACACGAAATCGACCTCCAAGAAATATTTAGTTTGAAACAGTAAATATTAATATTTTTAGAAACCAAAGAAAACGTTACAACGAAGAAAGGCTTGCTAAATAGCTAGATATTTTTTGTCTTTTTGTATTTCTATCCGAAAACTGGGATTGCAGTTCCAAAACGCAGAAAAAACGGAAAACGTGAAAACTATTCCGGAAATATAAAAATCAACACGAAGCTGAATTAAAAAAAAAAATTCATTTAAATATTAAACATTAATTTTTAGGTAGATTTCGTAAGAAATACTACCTATTACATTCTCCCCTAAGTTGGAATTTTTTGAAAAATTTTTGCAGATCTACGCCGATCATGACTCTCAGATTCCAAAACCACCTCTAGTTCAAAACTTTATCTATCTATGTCACTTTTTTATGGATACGATAACTCCCATAATTCTACCCAAATCTCTTCCAAACTTAAAATATCGGTCAAATTCGTTAATGGGCAAAATCGAACCAAGGGAGGGGAAATGGGGGGCTTTTTGTGAAAAAAAAAAAAAAAAAAAAAACATAATTTCTTAATTATGATACGTATGGAATCCGTTTAAAGAATTTATTACTTCTAGGAAGAGGGCCAAAAATTTATCTATGACGGATTTTTGATATAATTAAAAATGGCCCCAAGGGGAGGGGGTTAGAAGAACAAAATTCATAACTTCGTCTATTCAGAAGATATCAAATCCGCTTAAATTTATTATAAATCCTTTTAATATTATCTAAAACTGTTATATTGACAAGTTTTTTATAAAACCAACCCTTATAGCAAAAAAAAAAAAAAAAAAAAAAAAAAAAAATTGAGCACCAAAAAAATTCCTGCCAGCTCCGCCTGCAAACAAGTTAGGTTTCGAAGTGGGCGTTCCCAAATACCGTATAATGGCAAAAAGGTCATTTCTTCCGAAATTCCCAACATACAGGCGCCCCACGGTCTGCGTCTTCGAAATCTACATGTGCCTGTAGGCCAAGCCGTCAGGGATTTTTTTTTAAAGACACCGTTATAATCGGGAAAATAACACTAAAAATTTGCTTTTTTCTTTCATTTTTAATTCGCGGAGAACTGCAGAAAAAACGGAAAACACGAAAACTAACAGTCATCGAGCCAGAAAAAATGTTTTTTGAAATAGTAAGTAATAATAATTTTTTTAACGAAACATACCATTCAAACCGAAAAGATGCAGCTAAAATTTATGTGCTTGTCTGTTTTCGTAACTCCTCTGGAAACCCGGCGATTGTGATTTCAAAATGCAGAAAAAAAGAACCTTAATCCTTTGTCTGTTTAAAGAACCGAGGAAAGACCGGACAAGTGCAGACACAGTCAGCGGCATGATGGAAACGCGCTATTTTGCGATGTTCATTAGTGTTTTTAATTAATATGTCGGCTAATTATTAAAAGATACAAAAGCAGACTTCGTTGTACATAGTGTCAGACATACAAATACCTTCTTACAAAATCTTGTAGCTATGCGCGCGGCGGTCTCTTCACAAATCTCTGTACAGACACGCATATGCCTCTCATATGCCTCTGTCTTTATTATTATAGAAGAAGATGATTTATATAGATACTATAGGGATGCACCGGATGTAAATTTTTGCCGGATACTGGATACCTAATATCCGGTACCAAATTTTAACGAATATCCGGTATCCGGCCGTATACTTTTTAGTTTTTAATTTCAATAGTACTATTTCTATTTTATGCTTGTTTAAAGAAGAAAAACTGTAAATTATTATGATTTTATGTCATTCAAATGTTAATAATAGATTTAAAATCATTTATTAAGCTAAAGTTGATTAAAAACAAATGCTTTGTAGTAATTAAGTATTGGAAATTAATCAGGTTTTATTTTTTGCCTATTCTCATATGCATATTAGTAGGGTTTTTTTTTTCTTTATTCAGGGTCATTGAACATAAAAAGATAAACAATTAAGTAATTTCTCTGTTTTTCATACTTATAAATCTTTGTTATTTATAAATACTAAACGTCCTATTGAAGCGGCTTTCTCTTTTCCTACATACTCGTACATATTATTACTTACTTTTCCTATGAGAAATGTTTTCTAACAGAATTTAAATAGAGAAGCTCCCCATTGCAAGTATCTTCTTTTTAGTACAAAGGGGACAGTTGACTATTCAAGAAAGTGGCACAATTCTCTTCATGATCAGTATTATTTTACCAGAGCTGGTCTTTCATTCATAGACAGAATAGTGACAAAAGATTCAATAAAATCATTTTTACTTTAGAATTGTTGAAAACACAAGAAAAAAAGACAACCAGAGGAATGAACGCTTATTATCAGAAGAAGGAAAATATCTGTGATAAAAAACGTAACAGAGCCTGAAAATACTGAGCACCATAACTTGCCTTTAATTATAAATAACTATTTGACCCACCTGGCGTTGCCCGGGCCTGTGATAATAAATTAAAAAAAAAAACCATCAAGTTTTTATTATTTTATATCTTTAACCCAATTTTGTATGAAATTATATTTTTAAATGAAAAATCCACGAAAAAATATTGATGTTTACTGATAAAAGCGGTCATTTTCTTGTTATTTTTGCCCGAACTGTTTGACATCTTTGTTGGTTATAAATAAAATGTTTTTACAGCCCGTGTAAAAACTTCGTGAAAAAATATTGTTATCTAAGTTTTAAAAGAAATGTTTTCTTCTCGCTTTTTTGTTTGTTTGTTTGTTTTCGCGTCGGCTCCTTTAACATAGCAATGGAAAAATAGTTCTCATTTTCCGAACTCTGACATTTTAATTGGTTATAAATATAACTGTATCCAAGCTCTCTTTAAAATTTTGCGAAAAAATATGCATATTTAGTAGTGAAAACATGAGTTCTTAAAAAAAAAAAGCTTTCAACGCAATGGCCATATTACACCATCCGTTTCCAATCCACCTAGGCTAAACAGGTGAGAGCTAAACACGTTTACCGTTTCTGAGGTGAGATGCTTTCAAAAAAGTTGAAGCATGCGCAATGGGATGACTTTCATGTGGAAAAGATAATGTGAATTTGACATAATGCCCTTTTCGCTTTAAATACATAGATCAGTTGTCACATTTTAAATATTATATTTTCATTTATATATAAAACCTATAAGTTCATTTTTGTGAAAATATGAATATTTATTTCTACTAATATTGTTTTAATGGGATAATGTGGGTAAGAAGCAAATTAATTTCGCACTCACTTTTTCTAATAATGTTAAAAAATATGATTTAAAAATGAGTCACTATTCGGCAGCCGGATATTGAAGTATTCGGCCGGACCGAATAGCCGGTTTGACTGCCGAATAAGCAAGATATCCGGCAGGAGACGGATATTCGGTGCATCCCTAATACTAGCAGGCTAAGCCCGATACGCTAGTCAATTTCACAAATTAACCTTGAAACAAAAGAAATTGTGAATTCGACTTTGTATTTTAAAGTAATATGGACCTTCACCTGGAAAGTCCTTCCGCATTGCTGAATACGATGGAACACCATTGCTCTATTGTATTATCTTATGCGTGTTAGACAAAATTCGGGCTATTAAGAAGCAACTCTATTAGTTGATGATTTATAATGCAGTTTGGTACAGAAATGTGACCCTTACGACCAACATAAATTAAAAGGTTCTCTAGTCACCATACTATTAAAAAAGAGAGCATTACAATTATTTCAGAGATTGAATATTGAACTTAAATAACATTCGTGTTATTCATTTTCGTTTATTATTTCTTGAACTCCGTGCCTGCCTCTCAGCTTGGTACTAAGTGTGGTTCGTGTAGTTTAAATAAAATGTCACGCTACGTTACATTATATTATGCAATACAGAGGGTGATCGGTTAACGAACCTAATCCGTTCCAAAACAATCTTCGCTAACCGAATTGTTCGTTAACCGATCATATGTTTAGTATAGATTTGTATGGAAATTCAATTAATTCGTTCTTAAAGCTACATTATATATAAAAATTAATATAAATTTTCCCTAAATATATTTAAATGTAATAATAAAACATACATTACATACATACAGCCTTGTCCTTTCTTCAGTCATGCTTTTTTGAGTTTGTAGGGCATTAAATATTTGACAAAATCTTATTTTCTTCTTTCTGGAGTTTTCAATCTTCCTATTTTAATAGGGTTAATATACGTCCGTATTTAAGATAGACAAATCGTAATTTCATGGATTTTTTCGTGTCGTGCCATACTTAAAAAAATAAATGGCACACTCTTTATAAAAACTTTTAGTATCACATTCATTGACTACAGCGTTAAATCATATAAGTTTATTACTTTGACCTATCAAAAACTCCATTAGTTCTCTTAAAGATCGTATTTACTGCAGAGCCCGATAAAGCTCGAGTGGAGCCTAAAACATGCTAATAATTTAGGAACTAAATTTTAGTTAAAATTATTAACTTCCAATTAAAAACATTTCTTTAAAAAGGGACACAAAATATAAAAAAGTATGTTTTTGTACTCTTCATTAAATTCCTACTATTAGCTCACACTCTATATATATATATCTTGTTGGAATTTTCAATCGTTAATAAAATATTTTCTATTCATCCATTCAAGTTCAAATAAATTTTTTTAAGCTTGTACTAGATGACAATTGATGTTAATACAGTTTTTTCAAATATTAATTCATTAATTAAATTTAATTAATTAATTTTAATTTTATATTTCATTTCTGTTAAAGAGTATAGACTCACTCCATATTTATAGTCTCACCTTCACACGTAAAAAGATAATGGGGCTGTTCATGGACGAAAATCAGGCAGCTCGCGGGTGAAGGAGACTATAAATGTGGAGTGAGTCTATACTTTTGAACAGAAATGAAGTATAAAACTAAAATTAAATAATAAAATTTAATTAATTAATTAATATTTGAAAAAACTGTATTATCGCTAACTGTAACATCGCTATGACACTTTATTGTGAAGTTTGGTAATTTTTGAAATTCAATATTTCAAAAACGGCATAATCATTAGATTTTAAATTTATATCAAGAAAAATACAATTTTTTTACCTTTCTAACGCAGTTTGTCTAACAATTTTGTGATAAATACTTTTTGAGTTATTAATTTTTGGTATTTTAGCTATTTATTTTTTATTTAATTTTTAATACATTTCAAACATTTCTCTTATGTAAGATATTTAGCAGGATATAAATTTAGGAATAAATACCGTCAGTGGCGAAGCGTGTAGATCGTTGGAATTGTTAGGTGTTCGTTATCCGAACATAAAATTTTCTCGCGAAAGTGTTCGTTAACCGATCTGTTCGTAAACCGAACAGTTTGTTAACCGATCACCCACAGTATTTGTCTTCTTCTGGCAGATCTACTACAATTTTATATCTTTGTATTCCAGAAAAGTAAAGACAGACGAAAATGTAATAAATTATTTATACACAAACAACAGTGTTCATTTTTTTTACATTTAAAGAAATGGGAATTATAAAAAAGTTGATTTTTAAAGTTGAATTGTTTGAATAAAATTCAAATAACGCAATTTTCACTGACTTTTCATGTTATATGCCATTTGGAATCATGTTACTGTGTATTAATCTGGAAAAAACCGCAATTACTGATTCTGGTATAAAATCATGCATCCAATAAAATCTTCCTATTCTTCCGTAATCGGTTCCACAGCCGAGTTTGACGTCAAATGTTAGAAGTGTTTGCAACGATATGATTACAAAAGTACCAGAGTTAGCTACAAAACGAAGTTAATAAGCATATTAAATAAAGTCAAATTGCTGTTGTCTGAATTATAGATCTTTCCCCAACAACACTCCTTGAGAATGATAAATAAAGTTAGTTATGCAAATATTTTAGTAATAATCTTTTTTGTGAATACTTGAACCGAATTTTTTTTTAATTTCTCTATAGAGCATTATATTACGGAGAAATAAATAGGCTTTCTATTTGTTTTATTTTCAAGATAACGTTATTCTTCAGTCTGTTGCCGAAATAAACCCTATAATGAAAAAATCGTTAATTTGTCACTAAGTTTAGCTAATAATGCTGTGCGTAAGCCGAAATTGTATTATAATGATCGAAATTTTATCTAATTTTTTAATCTACCTTTATAACCCTATCTATGCTAAAATGAAAATGAGAAGCTACGGCTGCCGAAGGCAGTCGTACGTCACCGCCGATTCCAGGCTCTAGTGAGCCCATACATGTTCACGACCAAGAAGGAGCAGTTTTACCCGGACCCCTCCAAGATGGTGCTCTTTGGCCGGGAGAAGAAGTGGGGGCGTGAGCCTACCTGCACTTCATCCCCTTTCCCAAATGAATGACGACAAGGATCGCTGCGATACGGTGGAGCCCTAACTAGAGGACACCACCACTGCACACTTGAGCGGAACGCTGGAGTGAACTACAGCCTCGTAGCCGGGATCCCATAAGAGAATCGGGTCCTAAGCCCATGTTGAACACTCCCACGACCCATTACTGCACCACATCTTCCGAATATCAAATCCTAGGGAAGGAGGAAGCGACTAGTTCATTTGATGTGGCGAGCAGGATGTGCTTCTCGCCAACCCGGGACCTCGATGTAACTTTGCTCCTGGCGCATAGGCACCAGGCGGAGTCGACACTCTGCACATAGGATCTCAAAGGACAAACCAAGGCCGCAAACCCCCTGCAGCCGAGAACCGGCCCAAAGGGGGGGACAACCCGAGGAGTGTTGGTCGGTCTATTCCCAGCCCTCAGTGGAGTCGGCTAATCGGACACCGCTTTACCACCCGCTCACCACGATGAGGTGGGGATTCATCAGCTACGTCGTGTCGATGCTACTGCGCGCAATGCCGGGTTCCCGGTCATCTTCCCAACTCAATGGGCCGATTCGGGACCACCCGGAGGGGCGGAGCGGGTGCTAAAATGATAAATCAACAAATATTATTCCATTGGCCACCATTGGCATTTAAGCGTTTTTTTCGTACATTGCAAGTATTGCTTTTTTAGTGATAGTAAAATAAATGCAGATGAAAAATATTTGATTGTAAATCTTCTTTTGTCCGTTTACTTCATAATGAAAAACCATAAATTTACTAATCGCTAAGTACAAATTTCGTGCAACTTTCTGCAATCGGATTCACCGTCCAGAGTCCGCTTCAAATATAAAACAAACTTACCACAATATAGTAATTACGTCAATTGGCGGGTGACGCAATTGTGAATGAAAAGAGAAAAAAACTAAAAAGAAATGACGAATTAAAAAGAATATCGAAAATTTTTTTCAGTAGCAATTTTTATTGAAAAATGTTATACCCCCCCCCCCCCTGCACACACAAAAAAAATGACCAGTTAAAAATAATATCGAAAATTTATTTCAACACGCAATTTTTATTGCAAAATGTTTTATTTTGTGATAGTAATAACGTATAATTGTACAAATTTTCATAAGAATAATCTTTAGTTCTTCACATTGGAAGTAGTGAATATTTCTTTAAGAAAAATTGGCGATATGCTAAAAAAAATAAAATTTAATTGCATAAAAAATTTTAATATTTACTTCCTTTTTATAATATCAACTGCTATTTATATAATTTACATTTCAATATAAAAAAATACTCCAAAATTCTGTCGTGCACTTGAAAAATTATTGCATTATTTTGACGTCGCTCGGACAGATGCTTTTGCCTTTTTGGCTTAAAATCAAATAATTTGGCAACAAAAGTAAAGTCAAAATCGTAAATAAACAAAGAACATGTAACTCAGAAGTACAGTCATTTTTATAATTACTTCTGCTAGTTTCTTCTGTAAGTCACATGATGGATGACTTAGATAAAAATAAAATTTAAATTAAAATAAAGAACAAATCAAAAACAAAATTGTTACTCAGATTTTATCTATTCAAATTTTCAGATGCATTTTTCTTAACCTGACGCAAAAGATAAATCGCCAAATATTGTTTGAATTGCAATCTTTCTATTAAATAATTTTTTAAGCATTACGAAATTTCTCTTTCATACTTAAATTAAATATATTCGTTTCTAGTATTATCGCTGATCAAAACTTTTTTCCCTTCTTTCCCCCATATTATTATTTTTTATTTTGAATAAAATTAGTAAAAGTTTTTTTTATTTTTCGAGGTGTATAGCCGTTTTAATTTTTTCACGGACGATAATGATCGCCAAAAATGAACAATAGTATAATTTACGTCAAGAAAAACAGAACTTCCCATCATAATTGTATAACTAATCTGCGTAGAACAATATGTTATATACTAAAACCTTCCCTGAAAGATTATTTATCTAACAGTGCAAGTTTAATCAAAATACATTCAGCAAAACGCGAGTTATAAGCAGTTGGAACGAAATTCTCATTTTTATTGTATATATATATATATATATATAAAGTAGATGTTATGCGTATAAGACGTGTAACATTTATATATAACACTAGCGGCCCTCCCTCGCTTTGCTTCGGGTTAACCTTGAAAACCTTCATCTCTTTGTGTTTTCTGTAGACCTTTTTAATGTGTACAATAATTAGTACATTATTTTGATAAATCTTGTAGGGTTCAGCCTGCGTTTGCAATGTATAAGCGGAAAAAATGAAATTATTTACGACATCACATTAAAAACCTCAAAAATAACAGTATTTCTCCACTATTTAATGGATATACATATAAACCTTCCTCTTGAATCACTCTATCTATTAAAAAAAACCGCATCAAAATCCGTTGCGTAGTTTTAAAGATTTAAGCGTACATAGGGATATAGGGACAGAAAAAGCGACTTTGTTTTATACTATGTAGTGATGATTTATCTGAAATTACAAAGCAAAACATATGGTTATTATACATATAAACCTTCCTCTTGAATCACTCTATCTATTAAAAAAAACCGCATCAAAATCCGTTGCGTAGTTTTAAAGATTTAAGCGTACATAGGGATATAGGGACAGAAAAAGTGACTTTGTTTTATACTATGTAGTGATATGACTTATCCGACGTGAAAACTATGTATATATGATATATATATGACGTACATGTGAGTTATAAAGGACTTATATGGTGTATAAGTGAGCATTTGGTGTAAGTATATGGCGTTTTGGTGTACGTAAGTTTGGTGACGCTTTGGCAAAACCGTAATGACATCCTTGGCGTACTCGTATTTCCGGGTGTTACTATAACAAGGAATTACCGAATATTCTATGTACTGTTAAAAAATAAATTTCGTAAATAAACTAAATTTTCTAACAATCAATTGTATAACTAATACCTAAGTAAATTAACAAATGATCGAATTATATTATAGTATCATTTACTCCTGAAAGTGTAAACTCCAAGTGTGTCCTTCATAAAACTTAATAAATAATTTTATTATCAACTTTTGAATAATATTTGTTAAAGGTATCCAGGTTATTTTTGTTAGGAAGGTTAACACGTTTTAAATTAAAATACGAAAAAAAGTAATTTAACAGTTTTAATTTTTTTTCTTTCATACCAAAATGCAAAAGAAAGAAAAGTAAAATTAATATTTTTTTTTTATAATTTGTTATTTATTTACTTTTATTTCAATCTTAACTACTTTTGGATGTAAATAAAATATGCTAATAAAGATTAAAAAAATATTTTTTTTAGCTATGAATTTTATTACTAGATTTTAAATTAAATATTCTTTATTCAAATATATTTTTCATGATTTGCTAACCATTTACTGACACTGGAAGTGTACAAGTTCTGTTTAACAAATAGGTATATAAATATATGAAAGGCATGATTTAACAAATACGCTGAAAAAAAAATAAGAATCTTTTCTAAAAGATAAATATTGAACCTTATGTCTAATTTATTTGAATGCAAATGTTTATCCCAAACAGAAGATACTAAATGTTAGATTTTTAAATTTTTAATGCTGTTGTAAGTATATTTGAAGATATCATACAAGAAAACCTTGAATAAATAATAGAAGAAAATAATTGTTTCTGTATATTTCTTTTAAATTTTACAGAGCTATATTTTATTTCTTCAAAAGTAAATTTTAAAAGTTAGTACAGAATGTAATATTCATGATGTCTTTTTGAGATCATGAAATAAATTTATAATGGAATTTATTTCTTCTTATGATAGATTGAATTGAAAAAGGGGTATATTTATCTTTTATAATACTTTCGATTCGTGGAATGCTAAACCTACCATAAAATGCATTAAATTATACTTAAGTGTTACATAATGTATAAATACAAAAATATAAATGTCGAAAATGACATATAACAAAGATGTCCGAATCTCTTATTTAAAGATAGCATGTAATAATACTTTCCATTAATTGCTATAGTAAATATATTAAATATATATATATATATGTGGCATTTTGATTAACCCTTAACCGGAAACGTGAAAATTCAGAACACAAACAGAAACGTGCCGTCTGTGAGACTGCTAAATTTTAAAAATTGCTATTAAATTTTAAAAAGAAAATAACTCATAATAATTTACTAAATAGTGAACTTAAACGTTTATTCTTTAACAGTAATGCATTAACAGGAACAAATTTTTAATATAACAGCATAAAAATAAGTTTTGAATGTCGGATAGAGGAAATATTTCAAAATTACACACTATTATTCAAATATTTACATTTTCGACAAAATGATGAAATAAATGCAACTATTTTTATATATATTAGTAGAATATGAATTAAAAAATATATTAGACAGTAAAATTAACAAAACATTTAATAGTGAATATTGCAGCATGTTCTAAATATCAGCATTTTTTATGCAATCATTGCATTTAGGTTTCGAGCATTGCAGGCATACAGGCTTCCGCCACTGTACACACAGGTATTTTGTCATTCTATGGTTAGTTCTGTGACCCAAAAAACATGCTTGCCTTTGAGAAGTATTAAGTCATCATCTACCTGGGACACATTTTCAACAGGTTTTTGCAGAATGCAAGCTATTATAAAGCGCAATTCCCTGGGTAATTGGGGATTTTCTAATCGTCTCCCCATATTACTTTCTTTCATATTACTGATCAGAGTATCATATTTCATTCGCATTTGAATTATTTTATGGTTTGTCCATTTCACTATATGCACTAATATATCATTTGTAAACAACAACTGCCAGACAGAGAATGGATCTAGCTTTTCTCCGAGATCTCAAGCTTTTCCTCTTAAAACTGGCACTTTTAAAATATTGTGTTTTTTTGTTCTTGACGAGGGGCGAACCTCTGAAACAGACCATCGGTACCGATTTTTTCCATATATATATTTCGTATCTGCGTCTGCTAATTTTTCATCATTTCTTATATCTTCATTTTCACTTTCATTAAAATTTTCTGACAATGTTGAATCACTTTCGAGTTCAGAATTTATATATTCAGCATCTGAAATACTTTCAACATCGCTTATGTCACTTCCTACTTCATCAAACCATCGCAAAATAGTCTCTTCAAAGTCTTTATCACCAAAGCGTACCCGCTTTGACGGCTCCGCCATCTCGCAATCCCAAAGCAAAAAATTACATAAACGGAAACATACCGTCTGACAGACTGCGGCGAAAAGAAAATATTTTTTCTTTCAACAACTAAAAAAGATCAGGTGTTGCAAATGGGTCTAGGGGGAGAGGACCAATAGCGTAACGATTAGATGGCGTGATAATATTGAGGATACATTCATTTTTGCATAAAGGGTAGATATGTAGACGCCACCGTCTCACAGACGGTATGTTTCCGGTTAAGGGTTAAGATGAGACATTACGAGAAATAATATTCCATGAGAAAATGGCAGTCCGTTAAAGATATATCATATTGCAGCCGATATTCACAATCATGGCGAAGTATTGAGGCAATGAAAAGACACTAGAACAGTTTCTCCAGTAAAGTCCAGCCAATTTCCAGGTAAATAGTTTATTTAGAAATAAGAGAGATGCAGCACAATTCCCACAGGTATAAACTTATAGCCCTCGGCTTTCACGATGGGTCACTCCATTGATTTAAAGATGTTTAATGGCTGAAATGAATATTCTACGACAGTAAAACACCAGATACATATTTGTTTACACTTTCAGATACGTCAAAAATCTCTCTCTCCGACGGATGCGAGCTGGTTTTGTTCACTCCGCGGAGTCATACAGAAAACTACGTCACGAGCGCACAAACCAATGAATGAAAGGCGACCTATAGACCAGCGAATGAGGCTAGAGGGAGGAGTTAAGACAGTAAAGAATCCCTCACCTGAGCGCGTATCAATTTTGAAGTGAAAATCCCAAGCGCGCGAAAAATCAGAGCAATAAGAATAATAATAAAAAGAAAATGGCTTTTTAAAAACATTCGAAATGAGAAAGCGTCTCGGAATTTAATAGATTGGGGAGCTGATAAAAGCTACGAATGAACTTAAAATTTTAGATTCAGATTTGGAATAAAATAATTATTAATATACGGATATTTACTTTTAAAAGGACATTAAATAGGAATAAATATTTTTAAGAATTAAGGAAATGCTGACTATGTCAGAAGCCAGATTAATTTAAAAGATTAATGCGAATAAAATGGAAGAATACGAAGGAAATAAATTTTTTATATAACATATATATATATATATATATATATATATATATATATATATATATATATATATATATATATAACATTTTAAAGATAGATGATACCAAACAATAAACGAAATAAAAGTGATTTAATCATATATTGGAACAGAAATAGAATATAGAAATTATATGATGGAAAATGGAAAACAAAGCGACACGTGATTGTTTAATATTCAGTCGGCAGAATCTCCACGTGTCGCAAAAATACATTATTTTATATAATAGATAGACGATTAACCGAGTGTGTCTATTATTCCGAAAATACTGGATTGAATGTATGTATAAAATGAAGATACAAGAGAAAAAAAGCAATGAATAAAAAAATCGTATATGTTTATATATATATATATATATATATATATATGCCGAGTGTGTAAAAAGTCCACAGAAACTTTAAAAATTATAAAAACTGGAAAAATAACCGAAATAAAAAATGATTTGCAGTGCTAGCATCGGTAGGTCACGGGAATTTTTATAAGGCAGGAAGAAAATAACTCAAAAAACATGCTATAGGTGGCGCTGACGTACACAAATCCAAGAAAAGATTCGCAAATAACGAGCAGAATGCCTCCAAATCGTTTATTTCAGCTGTATGCGTTCCGCATTACCACCACCACAGGGAATAACACGATGCATTCCAGTCACAAATCGAGCAACGGTAGAGTGCAGCAGGTGCGGATCTACACATGGCACATCTCGGCGGATCGCATCTTTTAGTTCCGACAGATTGGATGGTCTGGATCGATACATCCGAGATTTCAAATATCCCCTTAACTAGAAGTCTACCGGGTCAATTCTGGAGACCGAGGGAGGCCATGGGAATGTGCAACTACTGCTAATGATTTTGTCTTTCCTGAACGTCTGTATCAGGAATGCCTTGAACAGAGTAGCAGTGTGACTAAGTGCTCCATCTTGCATAAATGTGACGGTAGAAAGCGCATCTCTTTTACGCAAACATAGCACGATTTTCTCACGCAAAAGCGTTAAATAACGCTGAGCATTCACTACCCATTTACTGGGATCTGCAATTAAAAGAAGAAGGATCCTATGATGAACGAACAAGTGAACCCTCGCCACACTGTCACTTTTGGGAAATGCAATGGTTTCTGCGTGTACTCACAAGTGGATTAGATCTTGCCCAGATGTGACAGTTATGGGTATTAACGTCTCCTTGGAGCAAAAAATGAGCTTCATCTCTTCGCCGAGATGTTAAAGACCCAGACGGGATTATGCTCGATTTTGGACAAAGCCCACTTCGTAAATGCTTCCCTCTGTACAGTACCTGCTGGTAAAAGTTCATAGCACGACTGCAATCTGTATGGGTACAGATCAAGGATTCCATTAAGAATATTGCGTACCGAGGATGGTGGTAAGCCCAAGCATCTGGCAGCTTCACTAGCACTGCTGATCCCTGCAACTGAATCGGACGCTAACGCTTCCATTTTATTGCAACACGAGGCAAATGTGCCTTGCTTAAACATGGTCGTCGAGATCTTAAACGATCCTCCAGCGTCCGCGTTTTCTCAAACCGCCGAACAAGCTTTATAAGGACTGTCGCTGTTAGACGCTCTTTTCCAATCCTCACATTCTTCTGAACTCTGAATTTACGCAAAGCAATGGTTGCTGATTCCTGGTTCACGTAAAACAACTTCACCAACGAAGCTTTATCCTTCGCACTCAGCATCCTTGTTCACATACACGGTTTACAATGGTGAACTGGCTGCGGATTAGGAGCGCAAGTTCTTATAACCATCTCATTTGCATATTTTCACCGATTTTTCTCGTACCAGTGCCATCTATCAGATGTTTTTTTGAGTTTCTTTGCCTGTTTTAAAAAATTCCCGTGACCTGCCGATGCTAGTCCTGCAAACCACTTTTTATTTTGGTTATTTTTCCGGTTTTTATGAACATTTAAAGTTTGTACGGACATTTTGCCCACCCTGTATATACATATGTATATACAGTTAATTGTTATAAAAGTTCCATATACACCTTCTTTCATAAAATTTAAATATTTCATATTTTGAGGAATTATATATATATATATATATATATATATATATATATATATGGAACAAATTAAAAAAATTTTCGCCGTTGGCTTCATCAAAGCTATAATTCTGTGTAAATCCCATTATTCTAAATTATTTTCTCGTTTTAGTATTTAGATTGTCAAAATTCCTTCGAGTTAAAAATACTTTATTCTAAATTCATTCTCTTAAAAAATGGCTCTGAGCGCTGTTCTGTTAAAATTACACACTTTTTGTTTCATTAAAAAAACGCATTCTAGAATTTAATTCTTTTAAATATCAATCTCCCAGCTAAAAATATTTTAATTCTCTTGAAATAACAACCTATATCTTTTTATTTTTATTTTTATTTCCCTATGCTTTCCGACAAAACAATATTATTTCTCAAAAATATGAAAGCTAATTTCAGTCTCAATGTGTAATTTCAGTCTCAATCTTATTTTGGCATCTTGCCCATACTCGGTAAAACCTACGTATTTTTTCTTCTTATTATTTATTCAAAGGAATTAGATTGTTCCGTAATGTTCTAGAACTATTTTTCCCGCACTTTTTCAGCGTACGGTCTGATAGCTTCAAAATCATAACGCCAGAGAATTTAGTCCCGTAGCGCTGATTGGTCGAAAGACTGTTTAATGAAACTGTATTCTGGGGCGTTAGATAATAGTTATACGCGGAGTTTTCCTGCGTAGCGGCAGTTTTGTTCCTGGAGCATGTTGTACAAGTAACCCCGACGCGTACTTCACGACCATGGAATAAATCTCCTTGGCTGCCGATAGAAAAGACGACTGCCTGTTAAGAACAAATGTCTTCTTCAATATTAAATTAATTCACCAAGTTTCTCCACGGTATTAAAAATCATCATTTACGGAATTATCTTAAATAGTAAAGCATGGCCTCCATTTTTCTCTGGATTCGAATAAAAAGTGAACTGGAACCGAGTGCCTATTATTTGCCTTCTGTACGCACACTATAATTTTGGATTCTCGGCGCTCGACTACAAATACCTCAGTGAAAACCCTCGCCTGGATAATTTGATCTACAAAAAATACGGTGATACAAGTGAAAAGGTGACACACACACATATATATATATATATAGTATATATTTAATATATTTATGTATGTATGTATACACATATGGGTCAAAATATCTTAAGTGTGATTTCTAAGTCTCTCATGTTCTCATGTCTCAGTATTTCTCGGCCGCTCTCTGCAACATAAATTCTTATTTCATTTTAAAACGTTTTGCTGTGATTGATCTACAATATTATGTTACTTCTACTGCGAAAATCTGTTTTTAACACTTTCCAACCTAGTTGAAAAGTGTTTATGACTTCGGTTTGTCTGGCCAGATGGCCGTCTGCCGTCTGCCGTCTGCCGTCTGTCCGTGCTCTAACTCCCGTAAATATGCTCGGATTGCTCTGCAATTTTTATATGTTATTGTCGTTATGTATAGCATGTTCCCTATTTCAACGAAAGTGTGTAGCACTTATAGTTTTTTTACAGGGACACTCAAAAGAATTCCGTTACTATACGTCTATGGAGAAAAATCGTCTGCGGTTTATTTAAATAATGTTTCACTATTTTAAACGCATTGAAATTCATATATATCACTAAGGTGCATGGCAAGAGGCTTACTACAGAATATTGTGTGTATAGCAGTCATCGTTCATTTACAGGGACACACGAAAGAATTCTCTACTGTCTGTTAACAATAATTCCTGGAAGTGCGTTTTAAGTTACTGAACGCGATTTTAATTTTAACTCGCTTTTTGTCTATTACGTGGTGTGTATAAATTCTGTAGATCCTATACAGGGAAGCACAAAAGCTCGCGAACACATTTCCGTTTATTGACAAAAACTCCAGACGGAGAATTTTAAACTGTGCTACGCGTTTCCTAACTGAACTAAAATTTAGCATCCTATGTAGTATATATAGAAATCTATAGATCCTATACAGTGCTGAATAAAAGTATTTGGATATTTTTCCAAATATTGTATATGTTGGAAATTCCTGAAATTATGTTTTTAAATATGTTATGCGTTTTCCAAATCGTTTACTTAGATGTTATCTTTTAGCTTATTAAACGGTATGATTTGTAAAACTATTTTGGAAGCGTTGGAAAGTGTTACATAATCTATGCTTGACGCATGATTTTTCGTTCTTGTTTAATCTTTAAAATGAAGTTTAAATGTCTCAAAAGTTACTACTGTCACCCGGTTTCAACCCTTAACTTGATCATTAAAACCATCAACAAACAATAATTATAAAAAATTTTTTTTTTTAAACCAATGCATTTTTTATAAGCATGAATCTCATGGAGCATAATAATATAATTTTTATATGAGTGAAATGCCTAATATTTGTTTTAGTTGGGTTTAATGTTGTGTCCTCTACTTTTTTGGTCACAACTGCCCCGGTGTATGAATTTCCTCATATTTCCCCCAGATGACAGTATGGAGTTATTTTTAGTATTGTTTACGGTAGAGAAACATACATTGTTCTTAAAAAGTCTCCATTGCTAGCTGTTTGTTCATGTAAAAGATTTTCTGAATTCAAAAGAATGAGCAAAAGGTTAAGCATGCCTTTATTAACGGTCATTTCTGTCCCCATTGTTAACTTATACATTGATATTTATAGATTAACCAATATATAGCTACTTAATCGCAGGATTGGTATGTCTTTAAAAAGTAATGTGGCAAAATTGTAAAAAATATCACTACTGTCCCTGTCACTTTTGTCCCTTACAATATTTTTTTTGTCTGATAAAAACTG
Source organism: Maratus michaelseni (assembly GCA_963931845.1). Lineage (NCBI taxonomy): Eukaryota > Metazoa > Arthropoda > Arachnida > Araneae > Salticidae > Maratus > Maratus michaelseni. The sequence continues at coordinate 94,032,272 of OZ007591.1, forward strand.
TCATATTTATTTTTCAATAAATTTTGTGACCATCTACCACTTCTTAATCTGTAATTTATCAGTAGTTATTAAAAATTCAAATTGAGCATAACATGAGACTATTAAAAAGCAGATATCAGCAAAAAATCAGCAGCCAGAAATCCCTCTTAGGAGATTTTGCAATTAGTTTTCAAAATACGAATTTTAAAGCCTTCGAAAAAATTCGCAACTGCAGGTCACTTTGCACCTCCCGAAGACACTGTTTTTCTACGCCAAAATTAACTAAACGTCGGTATTTCGACAAAATAGTTATATACTTTCTTGGAACACCGGATATTCATCACCTGTAAAAATTTCGAAGCGTTCCGACGATAAGATGTATTTGTTTTACGTTAAAGGACCCGACGCGAAAAAAAAGCTACAAAGAAACGCATTCCTTTTACAGCGATATATCAATATTCTTTAACGATTTTTTTACATGGGCTGAATAACCGTCATTTATAAACGATAAAAATTTCAAAGAGTTCTGTCAATAAGAATTAATATTATTTTTTTACTATTACAAGAGCCAAAGTGAAAGAACAATGAAAAACATCTGCATATTTTTTGGCGAATTATTTACTCAGGTTGCGAAAACATTATGTTTTTAACTCATAAAAATTTCAAAGGGTTTGGACGATAACGATAATATTTTTTTAAACATCTGAAGTACACGACGATCTCACTCCCTTTTTTCGGCATAATTCAAAATTATGCATCAGTTCGGAAAACCAAAATACGCAAAAAAGAAAAAGACCAAATCACGTCATTTCATTTTTCTTTCCAATGATGTATTTCGTTTAAAAGAATACGAATATTAATCCTTTGAACAGAATTCTTTTCTGAAAGTCTCTTTTTCCGCGTATTTTCCCGTAGGATTAACATTACTCACATTCTCATAAAAAAATACATATAATTTTATACAATCGCTCAAAAATTTTAGTACCATATACTAATCTTTTAGCTAGTGATCGAGCATAAATTTGGTTCAGGAATTATGAGATTAAGGGGGAAAATAATTAGTTTAAAAATTAAAATTTTTCCCATACAACATTTCGCTTTCTTATTTACACTTATAATATAAACTTATTTTTGAGCTAATGCTTTAAAATTATAATACCGTAATATTTTAGCTGTTATTCGAGTAAAAATTCGGTTTAGAAATAATGAGATTTAGTGGTAAAATAATCAGTTTGAAATTCAGAAACTCTTCCATAGGATATCGATTTGAAGAAAAAAAATGAGACACCGATTTTTTACAATCAAATATCAATATTTTAGCACGAAAACTATACACAGGCTTCGAAAATATTTTATTTAGAACTCATAAAAATTTTAAAGAGTTTGGACAATAAAAGTTATTTAGTTTTTTATATTAAATGACCCGATGTGGAAAAAAAAAAGTTAGAAGAAAACCTTTTTTTTTTTTTTTTTTTTGCTGTCGAAGGCAGTGGGAACATCATTGTTAGGTTCTTTTAGAAAGATTTTAGTTTTAATATATTAATTCATTCAACACTGATTTTAGGTATAGTTAAGATTATTATCTCGGGCCAGTACTATACCGGACTTTCGTTTAAACAAGTGATATAATTTTTTTAAAGCCAATTCCTACTTATATACAACCTAGATATATTTCTGCTTTTTCTTTTTTCACATTTCTGAGTGAGTTTTGTGTAAATAACAATACCTTGCCACGATGAGAATCGAACCCGCAATCTTCCGTATACTAAACTGGAGCCACCACTACCCCATGATTAAGATAGTCCGTTGTCTGAAGCGTTGCAACTTATTTTAGTCGCTTTTTATGATGCAAAAACTAAAATTAATTAATTTAATTTAATTAATGAATTAATATTTGAAAAAACTGTATTAACACCAAGTGTCATCCACTACAAGTTTAAAACAATGTATTTGAACTTTATGCAATGGATGAATAAAAAGTATTTTATTAACGACTGAAAATTTGAACAAGATATATAAATATATATAGGGAGGGTGTGAACTAATAGTAGGAATTGAAAAAAAAATAAATCAAAACAGACCGGAGCATGCCTGGTGTACGCTGTTAAAGGGAATGGGGCCCCCAACTCTAAGTTTGTTTGGATAGATTTTCATTTGAAAATGAAATATCATACAAAATCCAGTATGTGCGCTACCGAAGGCACCCCAGCATTAGGATCGTTTAGAAAGATTTTCATTTCAATATATAAATTCATTTAACATTGATTTCAGGTATAATTAAGGTTATTAATATGTCCTCGGGCAACGCCGGTCGGGTAAATTAGTATTAAATCATTTAAAATAATCAACAACCAAATACTCGATATTGTAAAGGAAACACGTCGTTCTTTCAGGGTTCGTACGGGTCCTGGAATTTTATGACCAGGAAATTATTCGGTACCAGTATTTCTTTATAGATAATCTCTTCTTAAATAAAGTGAAATTTCTCAAGTTTGAAATTGATGTATTTTTTTAGAAAAATATACTGGTATGTTACCTGGAAAAGTAACGGTACCCGTACGAACCCTGTCTTTACTCTAATTATTCTGTTCTGTTTTCTTTTTATCTCTAAATAAAATTCCTTCATAATAAATCCCAACTTCACAATAGAACCTTTATATCATTACATCACATTTCAAAAGAATTTGACAGCTCTATAATATTTGACAGCATGCTTTATGGACTATGGTACAATTGAATCAATAAAATGGCTTATAAAATTGCAAATAGAACTTGCTTTTAACTTCCATCTATTTTTGGCAAGTCAAAAGCCAGTAAAATATCACTTCCTTCGGCGTATTTGACAAATGGTGGGTATATCTAATTCTGACTATTATTACGTCAGACAAGAAAGGCAACTGCACGACAAAAATCGGATGGTTATGTAATATGAATTATTGAAAATTGATTTCACTATTTGACGTTGAAGTAGAAAAAGGATTATTGTAAGTGATAGTACATTTTTCTTTATGAATTATTTTTTAGTAGTTCCAGTATGGGTATGTTTATTATAAATGTATGAGACGGTTAGAATCATACTGATGATGTAATTTACGTTTTCATGAATGTTCAAACACAAAATTATATATTAAAGTAATTGTATCTAACTGCAACAATTTTAAAAGTAATATTTTTCTAGAAGGTTCGTTTACAAGATTGTAGAAATCTTCCCAAGATGTGTCATGCACAAGTCTAACAAAGTATGTAGTCCTACTGTAACATGTACCCCTTGAAGATTTAATATCTTAAATGTATAATTTTTAAACGTAATTCGTTTTATTTAACTGTAATTCATTTTATTATGTAATATTAATGTGTTGTTTTTCAGTGTTATTAACTGTCTGATTTTAAAAGTGTTTTTAATTTTAAAATTCTGATTCTGATGTAATATGTTTAGTTAATTTAAAATAGGACTAATTTTAAACTTTTTAAGAAGCAAGCTTGTGGTTACATAAATAAACAGTACATATAATCATAAAAAAGTAATAATCGAGATCAATATACGATATTTCTCAGCTCTAATTTTTTAGAAAGATTAATTTTAGTAAATGAAAGAATGATCATTTAGCTATTAAATTTGTTACATTTGTATTTATAAGCAAATACCCCTAAGAAATAACTTGATGCAGCTCATAAATAAAGATTCTAAATTAAAAATGCTCCAATAAATGCTTTGAGAAAAAAATTGAAGCTAATTTCATAGCTTTAAATGTGAATGAATTCAATGGGTATAATAATTTTTGTCTTCGACTGTGAAAAATAGCAAAAATAGAATCAGCGAAAATAATCTAATTCAAAAAGCTAATCTAAGCATCTGCAAAAACCAATTAGACTACAAATAATTATACTGTACTGAAAATGTATCACATGCAAACATAATACTATGTACTTATATTCTAATAGCAATAACATGTGAATAACTTCGACAATAACGTCCAAGTTAAGGCAAATGCGAGAAAAAGTTTGAGCTCTACTAAAAGTTTAATTTATTACATCGTTTTCATGAAACTTATATCGATTACAAATAGTTTCTAATATTTTAACTATTTAATTATTTTATTTAAGTATTATATAAATAAACTATTTTGAAAGTTCAATAGTGGTAATAAATTATATTTTTTTCAACACAGATGTTTTGATAAATTATTTAAATCAATGAACATCTTCATACTACGACCTATATCCAAATCCCAAGAATAATTTGGTTTACATGTAGAGAGTACAAATAAATAACAATGATAAAATCAAATGTAACAATCTTTGCTAATGCATAGCATGTTTAGCAGTAAAATGAAATTTATTTTGATATTAAAATTTAGGATGAATTAATTCATTTTTAAACAAATTTATAACAATACTAAAATTATATTTTTTGTATTACTAAAAAATAATTATTTTAGAAATATATTAAAACTATTAGTATTACCTTAAATATATATGTATTTCATCTATGGACTATTTACTAAAACTTGTGGGTATTCATTAATTAAAAAAGACTATACTTAAAGTCTAATGATTTGGAAAAATAAAAAATACCGATATACAGATATAATGGATGATCAAAACATTGATTAAATGCCGCAAACAAAATCTAATGTTAAACATGCAAAACGACCTAACTTTATATAGAAAATAAAAACGATATACAAATAAATACGTAGATTAAAGTCGACAACAAACACTTTGGCTAAGCATGCAAGCATTGAAATGCATGCAAAATTATATAAAATGTCATTTCAAAAGGATTGCAAATGAGATTGGGAGAAACAGAAACTTGGAGAAAGTGAGAAAATAACTGTACGATTTAGTGATCCTTTTACCTTCACTTTCTCTGCACGTTTATGCTCGTACAAGAGGCTCGTTCTTCCCCATTTTTTACCTTTTTCAAATCTCTTTTGGCCTCAAACTCTTTCTAGGATATCTAAGCATTACTTTTAACAAAAGTCTTTTATCAAAACCGCGTTATAAATGTACCAGATATTTTAGCTCCCACACAAAGCCCCCAACAAAGCTAAAATATCTGGTATATAGAATGATTGACCCCATTGATAACGGAGATAAATCTGGCATATATATTATTCCTTTTAAAGTTAATGGCAGTTCTAAAACATATTCATATATAGGCATGACAACTCGCAAATTAAAGGAAAGGATTAAGGAACATACAGCTGACATAACAAAGGTAAATTATCCACAGCGTTATCTAGATTATATCAAGCCAAATAAATTGATGTACTTTTCAGTAAGGCTAAAATAATTTCACAAGGTTCACAGTATAATAGTTGCATAATCAGAGAGTCCCTAGAAATTTGGAAAAGAGGTTATAATACATGTGATGATGTATTGTCTTATCAGATCCCTCGTATTTGGTATGATGTACTTGGTGTCACTGGGATTTTTGGTTTTTGCTGACCCCCCCTCCCCCCAGCTTTTAGTGCTATCATCCCAACTTCCTTCACAGCCTCCATTTCATAATTTGTTGGTTTCGCCCATTTTCCACCTGTCCAGTGTGCTTCTTCGGAGCTGCGTTTATCGACTGCTTGTTATCATCTTAGGGAGGCTAATGTTTAGACGCAAGCTCATGTATTTTGACATCTAATGGTTTTAATGTTTTAAAACTGTGGTTTTAGTTATTGCACCTATTTTAGTAACAAACAAATTATCAATGTGTTTACATTGTGTTTTATAAGTTTGATAAGGTGAATTTGACGTTCATATTATATGGAATTTATATATTTTTAACTGATCATCGCTTTTATCCGATCTTAACTCCACTATTTGCAAATTTGACCCATTTCAGCACGTGACTGTGGCAACATGTAACAATAGTTTATGCTTGTCAAAATACTGTCTGTACTTTGTCAGTATCTGTCATTTCACAGGTAGGACAGGTTTCGCAAATAGGTCTTGTTAACCCTATTGATTCGCTTCCTCCAATCAAGGGATTATTAAAAATTCGGCACTCTTCAAGACACAGGGCGATGTTACAGCGCATTGATAAAATGTTAAGCGAACGGATGAATTTAAATTTATATAATGATAAAACCCAGTATAGATAAAATTAAGAATCCGATATTTTAAAATATCACATAATTATTATTATTATTTTTTTTAAATCACATTTTTTTTAAAATATTTGTATAATAAAATAAAATCAAAATAATATATTATTGAATTATATCACGTACTTTAATTTATTTCTCTGTGGAAAATAGTAGATTACTCATTTAAATAACTGTAAATAATTTCAAATAACAGCAAACATTTCTGGTCTACATAAATATAAATTACTTTTTTTTTTTTACTTTTACTTTTCATTATACATTTAAACATGGAGAATTTCATAGTTAAAACTGCACTTATATGCTACAAAACATATATTTAATTTATTTTTTTTTGTAAATTTCAATGATTATACATATTCTTTCAATTGTAGTTCAAAAATAATGGATAAAAAATTTCGCTGCAGAAAATAAGCCTATCTGGGGATTTGAACCCAAACATCTTGAATCCAGCGCGTTACCGACCAGGCTACGAAGACGGTTGCCAAAGTAAGAAATTTATCCAATTATAAACTGTGACGTAAGCTTTGATGTCTTTTTTCTCAAGACCTCCTGGGTATTGTACTTTATTTATTTCTTATATTTATATACTAACTATATTCTGGGGCCTCCGTGGCCGAGTGGTTAAGGCACCACTCCGCTAATCGCTTCATAGCGTAGGAAGCAAGGCCGGCGGTGATCGACTCCCGCCAGCTCCATTGCACACACTTTGTGGAGCTCCCGGATGTAACTCTTTGTGTTGTAAAATTTCCTATTTATGTAATTGTTGAAGTCGTGTATGTGTTTCTGTGATTAAAATAAATGTATATGGATCATTCGAGACGACAGCCTTGTAGCTATAGGTCTCAAAGCCCACCTCCCTTCAAAGTCAAACTATATTCTATCGATACACAAAGGTTCACCGCATTCTGTGACGCCGACCTGGGAACCTCTTTTTTGAATTATTGAGTGTAATTTTCTATTTTCTACTAGTTCTATCTTTATTGCATAATCACGTTCTATCGTTTTAGCATTTAATTTTTCCATAAACAGCTAATCACGAGTTTAACATTATTTATTAAGAAAAAATTAGTTTATTAGCCTTAGATGGCTGTAAAAGTATGGGACCTCTGCTTTTATAAAATTGGTTGCAGTTTTGTAAGTTTCAAAAAACTTTCCTGCATTTCATTCATTAAGATCAGTGTTTTTTTTATCTATGATTTCAACGGCACACGTGAACGTACAGTGAAACGTTCGAAGCACACGTACATTAAGATAAAAATGAATAAATCAATGCTTCTATGATTTGATATTTATTAATAAAATGAACATCACAGTAAAAACATTATTGTAATTTGTTATAATAAAGATATAAATGAAACTTCTTCGTTATTTTATTTTTTTTCTTTAATAAAATAAATTATTCAATGAAGTTATTTAGTTTGATATTTTTAAGTTGAATTGATATTTTTACCCTTGCTATTTTTAACTTTTTAACATCGAGTTTTCGAACGACATATTATGAAATCTTCTACGTTGGAACCTACCCGTGAATGATTTTTTTTTTGATAGTTTCATTGAAAGTTGACATGAGATAAACATGACCATGGAAATGAAACCAGCTCTCTATAGAACTTTTATTTATTTATTTTAAATATTTGAAAATTTATTTTAAAAATGATCAAGGATTAGTAATATAATCTTGGGGGGGGGGGCACAATGATTGAAGCAACCAAAAAATAACCAAGGAAATAACCTCTGAGGAAGATGGTTATTTCTTTGCTAACATAGGCCAGAAAATTGTATTGGAACCTTTATAAAATTAATTTGTTTTTAATGTATATTTGAGAGAAAATTCATAAAACCCTTATACCATTATCATTTGTTTTTTAGTCTAAACGCATACTACAACATTTATTTGTTATATATATACATTTTTGTGGGTTTTCTGTGTGTAACTGTTCAAAATATTTTTTCAAAATATCTATAGGTTTTCTCCAGCAGTTTCAGAACTTTGTAAAAAGGTTTTTGAGCATTTGAAAGGATTTAGAAATATTTGAAATCGCAGTTTTCTTCTTGGGTCATTGAACTACTGCTCTTTTATTTTAAACTATTTTTATATACATCTTGTAAATATATCATCCGAATAAAAAGGTGCATGTATTTTGAATATTTGTGCAATGTTGGAGATTTTTTTCAACTCACAAAAAAGGCTAAAATAATACTATATTCAGAATTTTTGATCTTGAGAGGATTAGAGTTTTTTTATCTTGAAGGATTTTGCTTTATAGTCTGTAAATACATTTTGTAAAGTATATATGCAGTGCTTTTGCACTTAACCTATTTTTTTCTTGAAATCTTACATATGCATGTATAGACAAGTTAAATACTTAAGAAAATATAATGAAATGAAATTATTATGCATTTGAAATTTTTAAGTACTTTAGGGCGTTTTATTTTTTAAATTAAATGTTTTAAAATAGGTAAAATGATAAATAAAACTAGTCGTTGGGGGCCACCGTAATACTTACCTATCATGAATATGCATAATATAAAATATGAAAATAAAACATATGTAAACTATTTATAAAATGCATTGCAATTCGAATAAAATAGTGGCTTGATGACGTCATAAACTTTAAATGCTCTATTACTGAATTGCGTGAAAGAAACATCCTTATAACTCCAAAAATGATATTCATATTAACTAACACTTTACTACGTCGGATTAAGCGTCTCATTTCTAATTAAAATATATCTTTGAATTGCAATTTGAATGAAATACATGGTCACAAAAAATCGAAGAGTGTGGGAAATAGGATTCCAAATATCTCGGCAACTAACTATCCGATAGACTTCATTCTTTATGCAAAATTTGTCTTTTTATTGTATTTTATATGTACTCTTTAAAATAAACAATTTTGAAAATTTTTATGTACCTTTTATCAGAACGAATATTTCAAGATTCCGAAAAAAAAATTGTTCCGCCTAATCGAGTGTACTAAAATTTAATAAGCTTCTTCCCACTTTTAAATACTAAGTACATACCAAATTCCAAATCTCTATCTCAATTTGTTTGGGAGATAGAGCATTTACAGGCACACAAACAGAATTTTTTTTTCTAAAAATATGTTTTTTGGAATGTCCAGTGTCTAAAACATGGAAATCCATCACATTTTTTTTTCGATTTTTAAAACGATTGCGAGACTTACCCGATACTAGGTATGATGGGTAAGTAAAAATGTACACGTCTGATTTCAATAAAGAGTCAAAATGTAAAATCAAACATATAAACAAATATTCTGTACTTTCTAAAATCATTTCTTTCTCTGTTTTTAATCGATTTTTGGTACATTTTGGTGCAGTTTACGAAAGCTTATTTAAGGTAGAAAGTAATAATTATCTATATTTATTTTATTTCGTTGTATCTCCAAAAATAATAACATAAAAACTAATAAAGGAAAGAGATGAAAATATTCAAATTTCTTTCAGCAATAAAATATTTTATTATTTTATTTTTTTTCCTTTACTAATAAATATCAAAAGCTGCTAAATACTATTTTATACTATATTTTTAATATCTTAAAGAATGCAAATGATATGTTCAAAATTTAAAAAAAATTATCAGAAATCTAAAGTTCTTTTAAAGATATAATAAATATTTAACTATTACATGCAGAAAATTTTATGTTTATATAAGCTGTGCTCCTTGCTCTAAATACTGCAGTTGCATACATCATAGTACATTTAACATCATATTAACGCTTTTATTTTTATATATATTATGACGTTATGAATATAGGACACAAAATTGCATCACTTTGCAAATCGATTTGTCGGTATTTCCCTTAGGTAGTTGTGAAATGAAGTTTACAATGACGTAATGAAATTAATGCATTTTAATACGCTTCTCACTGACTTATTGAATATTTACTTATTTATTGATTCCGTGTTACATGCATGAGACATAAATTCAAAGCAATGTTGTATAACATATTAATAATCGCTCTTTTGATCTCATAACTTCCTTAATATTACATTTTGAATCAAAAGACAGCGAAATAGAAGTACTATAGCATTTGAAAGTTTATTATAAACATCTATGATTATTATTTTCTACTGAAACTATTGATAAACAGAATACTTGTAATAACTACTATAAATTATTTAACTAAAAGCCTTTATACAGCTTTCGGAAAACTTTTGTAATTAATTATAATAATTAAATTACTTTTATTATTTTAAACTTTGTTACCACCAGAATATAAATTATTAAAAAGGAATCGTCCTTAAGAGATTCATATTGAAACTTCCTTGAGAGATTCCTATTGAAACTTCTTGTTGAAACTTCTTAAAAAGATAGCTGTGAGTAAATATGAAGAAATCTAAAACTGAGATTTATTTCCACCACAAGACTTTGCTTTGCAAACATTATTACAAAAATATGTTTAATACAAAATTTCATCATAGTTCGAAACAAAACTATACACAAATTTAATTTGCATAAAGCAATATTTGTATAAATGTATAATTCATAAAAATGTCATTATCCTATAATTTTAATAATATATTTGTTGCATAAATTTTTTTATGTAAATGCTTAAGCATTCACAGAATGAAAAAAGTATGTATTTAATTACTGCATGCAAATATAAACTAAAACATGCATTTATAAAAGCAACAAGATTTATATTTGTACAACTCGCTTTTCATTTGCATATTTATGGTAATACACATTTTTAGTTATTGTTTTAATTTTAAGAATATAGGATAATATAAATGTGCAATATTACCTATTTCCCAAATTTTAATGAGATTTCTTGAATTAAAAATTTTAATCTCATAGTTGTAAAAATTTAACATACGCTGAAATAAAGGAAAATTGTTATTTTCTTTTTAGGTTTGTTTTACATTTTCTTTTAAACATAAAAAATATATTTCAATGCAAAAAATTCTTAACAGTGAAACATTATTTTTAATTCCTTAATCTAACTTTAAATTAAAATGAATCTAAGTGCGTATGTACACATTGTAGCAATTAAAGTGAAGTGATTGTTATATAAAATCCAGAGAATTGTCAATAGTACTGTCAAACGTTAGCTATAATATGTATGTTTGTAATGTTTGTTATGAGAATGACGATGCTAACATCCGATAAAAATTAAATTTTCATTGGCCGATCCAATGAGTTCAAGAAAATTGGTAAGTGGAAGTGAATATATATTTCTTATTAACACTTTTTTTAACTTTTCTGAAACCTTGGAATGTTTATGTTAATTAATGAATTGTAAATAAAATATACTGAATCTGACGTCTTTTTAATAAGTTATAAACTATACCAGGAACAATAATTGTTATTTCGAAATATTAACGATAAAATAGATATAAATATCTATTTAAAGTATCAATAAATAAAATTCGTATTTTTGAAACTTTTCGTAGAAAAAAAAATAAAAGGTTATCCACTTGGAAGTTATGTACTACCAACCTCGATAACTAAAAGTTTTTTTTTTTTTTTTTTTTTTTTAAATACCTCAAAATATTTCTTTGGCTTTCAGCGTTGAATCCGTATATTTTCCCCTAAGCCACCTCGGGCTGTTTCCTTCAAAAACCATTGTTAACTCAAACTTCCGAATTTTCGTTTGATTTTTTCTGAATAAGCGAATCTTTGTATGTTTGGTTAAATTCAAAAGAAATGTACAAAATAATTTCTTTCGAGTTTGTAGTTGGATTCGACACTAAGCAGTTGAGTTTTGAGCTAATATTTTTCTAAATTGTTGTGTATTTTCGTCTAAAGTTTTATCACCCAAGATTCTCTGATTTTACAGAAAAAATTCTCCACGGAAACCATATTTGATTTTGAAAATGTCATTCTCATCGTTGTTTACTTTTAAAAAAATCCGAAATAATTATAAGGTAAAGCTAGGATAGTCTGCGAACAATTCAAAAGAATAGCAATAAAAAATCTAAATATTAATTTTTTGCTAAACTATTCATGAATAATTTTTACTTCATTTGTTTTTTATGCATTTCCATTGCTATTTTGTTGTTATGTTGCAATTTAATAGAACAGTTGTAATAAAACGAAGAAAGTTATTTTGCGCAATCTGTTCTTACAGGGTTGGTGGGATTGCGCACATGGGTAGGAGAGATTGTTACCAATAATAACTACAATTAAATTGTTAACAATAATAATTACACTTAAATGACGATGCTGTAAGGTTTTTATGAACAAATATTATTGTATTAGGAGTGAATATTTCAACCTAATGATTAAAGAATCAGAAAAAGGAAATAATTTTAAAAACAATTAAAAATTTTTAATTAAAGGAAAAAAAATTAAAGAATCAGAAAAAGCAAGTCCAGATAAGATTACAAAATGAAATTATGTTACTTAATAACACGTTTAACATAAAATTAGTCCATTTTCATTTTTCATTTTTTATGCAAATTTACCAATAAGCTTTAAGGAGAGATTTAGCGCAATCTCTCCTAGCATGGAAACTAATGGAAACACTGCGCCAACTTTCCTAAGTAGCAGATGCGCAAACTCTCCAATTTCGGTAGGAGAGATTGCGCGGCCTTTTATTTAAATATGACCTCTTCTAAAACGAGCCGTTGATGTTCACATTGTTAGTCTAGATTAGTAGCTTATGAGAAATCGTTTAATTTAAAAATATTTTGTACTATTGACATTGTATAGAAATTCTGATGAATAGCTATGAAAATTCAAGCACTTACTTTGGGAAAACAAAACAAAATAGCAATGCTTTATCTTAGACGGTCAAAAGAATCAACGTGTACTTTCAAGTAGATACTCCACTACTGGTCTTGTACAACAACATGGAGTTGCTGCGCGCTCACTCTACTCCTTCCCCCCGAACCTCTATGTGCGCAATCTCTCCGACTGCGCCATCTCTCCTGGCTTTACCTTATCAATTACGAATTTATATATAAATGCTGAAGACTTAAACAAATTTAATACTTTGTTAAAAAAAAATATTTTTGGCTGGGTACTTTGTAACACTTTTTACATTTATTTTACTTGACTAAATAATGAAAATTTAAATAGTTATAATTTTTTAATTGAAACTAAAATACAAACTAATTCATATCTTTAATAAACTATTCGGGTCTTCAATTTTTAGTTAATTGATATTCTAATATTGAATTCAAAGGTTTTTATTTATATATATACATATATATATAACTTAACTTATTACATTCATATATCTTTAACTTAACTTATTACATTCACATATATTTAACTTAACATTTTAAAATTCTTTTATCTTGAATTATTTCTTTCATTTGATACAAAAAATCGGGGTTTCATTGCATAACTTGTTATCCAGATTATTAAACATTTATTCCATAAAGAAAATAGAAAACTCCCGTATAAATGCTGTATACTTTTTAATTTAACTTTCCAGCGGACGCACTATAATTTTTCTCCGGAGTGGGCGCGTCGTATTTTTTATGTCGCAAGTTCTTAATTTTGTTTGCCTATACAGAAAATTAAATTTTAATAATATTTACAAGTAGAAAAATAAAATCCAGAAATATACGTTTAAAGTAGGTAAGAATCAATTACTAACGATTAAACAATAACAGTATTTCATAAAAAGATCAAGCATAATTTAATGTAAAACACAAAGATAATAAAATTGGAATATAAAAAACAAAAATGAAAATATACATATTTTGAAATTAATTTTCGAAGAAAATAGAATGAATAATAATTTATAAAATGTTTAGCCGAAATTGATTTCCAGAAGCTTCAAATATCTGAATGCGAAACTACAGCTCATTCAGCCAAGTAGATTTTAAATTATCAGGGCTTGAAATTCAAATTTTCCTAGGAAGGGAGTCTTGCTCCCAACATTTATAAATGGAGGAGAGATGAGTTGTTTGGAAAGGAAAAAATATCTTCAAACCCCACTATTGTTTTACATGCTATTTGAAGAATTGCATTAATACAGAAATGACAAAATACCAGTGAAAGATATTAAATTGACAGTTCAGAATAACTATGAAAAATGTTTATTTTTATTTAAACAAGTTAGAAATTGTACGTCAAACGTGGCAAATGAGGTGCGTTCGTACTATAGCTAGTTATATAAATATTCAGATCTTGATGATTTTTAACTCTGTGAAATGAATTATATCGTCTGCAGATTAATTTCTGTCATAAAGTAAGTATCTCGGTCGCTTGACGATTCAACCTCGGAAGCTCCTCTAACAAGAAAGCACCGATTTTGAAAAAAAAATTCAAATTTCTTAATAAATATTTTGATTAATATCTCCTAAAGTTTTGATTCGATTTTTAAAAAATTTGAAATGTCTCGACAAAATTCTGCAAAGATAATATATCTTAAATTCCAAACCATTCGGTTGGGTAGTTTTTGCGTTGTTATATGCGGACGGACGGACAGACAGACGGACAGACAGACAGACGGACGGACAGACGGACGGACCAGGCGACGACAATAGGTGCTACGTATTTATATAATTACGAACGCACCTAAAAAGGAAGAAAGTCGAACTCTATATACAACGTATATTTTTAAACTTTCGCCAATGTTATGGACCCTTAACAATTGGGTTGTTAAATGAATTTCCGAATTTAGATTTTATTCGATTCTGTGAGCTGGAGATTCTTTCACAAGATACATCATTGGCACAGGTAGCACAAGAGCAACTTTTATTACTTTGGAGAGTATCGGAAACGTATATTTATGCTTTTTTAAGCAAATTTAAAGAAAACTTTACAAAATCTGATGTGCCTTTATTTTTAACCACTTGCATGAGCAATACATAGCATAGTTGACATTACATAACATGAATACATAATAGTTTTTGAAACATAAATTATGTTTTAAATATCTGCATTTCAGTCTGTTTTGAAGCGATTAGAAACATCAGGAGGTCTAAGCTATAAAACTTTATAATTTCTAGACTACTTGACCGGATGACTTACCGTTTTGTGTCCAATCGTAAGATTTACCTATAAAGCCAAATAAACTGTCGAAGTTGGGTGTTCCTATTTAAAGTTTCAGAGTTTGGTACGCTATCAGTATGAAGACGACCCTAAGCTTACATTTTAACATAAATTGAAGAAATATATAATTTTCTGTAGAATGGCTATTTTCGTTTGTTGTTTGTTGTTTGTTTTCTTTTCTGTGAGGATTTAGACAGCAAAATGTATTATTTTTTTCTTTTGGCTGATTATAGAACATTTTCGTTTTTGACTTCTGGCATACTCTATTTTACGCCATTCGGTATTTTATCTTTACTGGTATAAATACCTCTGTTATTAACGGATTCTTCTAAATTGTTTTAACATAAATATTGATATTTCTTCCCCTTTTTGGTTCGTTTTTTATTTCTGGATTACTCTATTTTACGCCATTTGTATTTTTATCTTTACCAGTATAAATACTTCTGTTATTTAACTGATTCTACTAGATTGTTTTAACATGTATATTGAAAATCTTCCCATTTTTCCAGTTTTTCTGTCTTAATGGGAAAAAAGGTAAATATTTTCGTTTGGTTATATAAAAAAAGATAATTTATCGGTGTAGCACATAACAGGTGTAATATTACAGAAATAAAATTTGAAACGCGAATTAATTAATTCATCTATTTGCAAGAACGTTCGCGCTATAGAGTTGCAGAATCCTGCATTGAAAATCGCAGAAGCTGGTTTTCTTCTGAAAGAAAGTAATGGATTAAGGAAAAGCAATGACTTTTAGACGGTGTTGGAGCCGTATTTGAGAATTATTTAAGAAATATCACTTTTGCCATAAATTTCCCGCAGGTGTGCTCGCTGAAAGATTAAGCAGGAATTTCTTAATTAAAATTTTCAATTGAAAGGCTTTAAATCCAGAGAAATACACATTTAATACAGAAATGACAAAATACCACTGAAAGATATTAAATTGACAGTTCAGAATAATTATGAAAAATGTTTATTTTTATTTAAGAAAGGAAGAAAGTCGAGCACTATATACAATGTATATTTTTAAACTTTCGCCAATGTTATGGAAAAAATTTAAACATGTTTAGAAGTTAATTATCAGTTGATATTATCCGACTGTTAGGATCCTATATTACATAGACAATCGATTGTGCAGTGCTTTCAAACATTAAACCATACCTAGGAAGGAAGTTGATTATTATAAAACAGAAAAAAACACTACAGAAAACTAAATAAAAAACAGTGTTAAGATAAATGGATTTTCGTAATTTTGTTAAATGCATGCTGTAGCAATGAAATGTATCCATTCCGCCGCATAATACAGCCTTTTCAGAAAAAAATTTAAACATGTTTAGATTTTTTTTTTTTTTTTTTTACTTCTTGGAGATAAGTAGGAAATCTAAATTACTAAAGTGTTCAAAATAAGATAGGAAATAATATTATGTAGATGGAACTTTTCTCCAACTAATTAAAAAAACTTCTTAAAACTTTATATGATCCCCGTAGAAATTGGTAAAAAAAAAAATATATACATATATATATATTTGCTTCATGAAGATCATTGGAAAACATTGCATACATGTATGCTTAAAATTAAAAGCAAAATAATTTTTTAATGGAATAATTTTGCCTACAGGTGTCGAATAGAAATTTTAAAAGTATAACTGCTTGAAAATTAATTGCAAATTATTTCAATAACATAGTATTATTCCTTATCTTAGTATTTCGAACACTTTTGAATTCTTTATTTCCTGCCCATCTCCAAAAGGTAAAAACAATAAAGTGTGTTTCAACATTTTTGGGACACGCAGTATCTTATATTGTACTATATTGCTCTTGACATTTACCCTACACAATTAGCATAAATTTTACATTTATTGTCTGTTTGATATCACAAAGCTAAATGTCCGATTTTTTTTATCCCGGAAGACCGTAACGATATTAAGGATAGATCTTCGAGCTTTATTCATATGTTTATCCTAACTACCAATCATGGAACGACGTAATATTCCATAGTTTTCCCTTGCATAGTACCCTTCCATAGTTTTTCATGAGCACATAATCGGCTTATTCATTATCAATATTTAAAAGCCAAACTTTGAATATGATTTAAGCTGCGGCAGACTATTTCTTTCTTTCCATAGACTTCATGAGCACATAATCGGCTTATTCATTATCAATATTTAAAAGCCAAACTTTGAATATGATTTAAGCTGCGGCAGACTATTTCTTTCTTTCCATAGACTTCATGAGCACATAGTCGGCTTATTCAATAAGAATATTTAAAAGCCAAACCTTGTGAACACGAATCAATCACCGACAGAATATTTATTCATTTCCATTCATTCTATGAGCACATATTCGGCTTATTCGTTAGGAATGTTTAAAAGCCAAACCTTGAACATGAGTCTTCTGAATGAGTGTTCGTGTTCCAACCAATGGATTGTGCCTCCACGGGCCAGCAATACTCAGAATCTAAAAAAAAAAGATGAAAATAAAACTAAATAAATTCAGAAATATTATTGCGTGCATCCAGGAATTACTATTCAAATTAAAAAATACAAACATTTACAAACATATAGACAATATACATATACAGTGTGTCTCAAAAGATCGATTACAAACTTAACATGCTGGTCTGTCATATCATGATAAACAAGATTTACATAGGAACTTGTGTTTGAAAATGCAAACTGCGACCACTAGAGGGCAATGAGTGCAGGCTTACGAGAGAGTGGAAGAGTAATCATTTCAGGCGAGGACGTTGCAGGAAAAGGATGAATCGGTTTAGTAACGCAAAATTGGCCGATATGCATTATGTATAAGGCTGGAAATGCACGAGTCGTGGTACTGATGTACCTTGAGCGCTTCCCAAGCAGACGTCAGCCAAGTCATGTTTTGTTCGGACAATTGCACCGCAGATTGCGTGCAGCAGGAGCTTTCCAAGTACGTAGCCACATCTTTCGAGAACGCACTACACACACACCTGTCGTAGATGAAACCGTGTTACTAGAATTTGACAGAAACCCGCAAACAAATCTACGAGCAAGCGAACGCATCTTGGGTGTACATCGTTCCAGCATTATGCGCATACTGCATGAGGAGACTTAACATCCTTACCATTTACAAAGAGTACAGGCATTGTGCGTTGACGATTATCCCCAACGCCTTGCATTCGCACGCTGGTATTTGCAACAGCGGGTCGCACAGCCGGATTTTCCATCGTGGATTTTGTTTTTGGATGAATCCTGTTTTACAGAGGACGGTGTCCTGAACCTGCACAACATGCACATATGGGTGCATGAAACCCAAGGTGTACACGTGTCCATGCACGTCAACAACGTTTCGCCGTAAACGTTTGGGCTGGTATTATCGGTGACATGAAAATCGCCCTCTAGCGGTCGCAGTTTGCATTTTCGAACACAAGTTCCTATGTAAATCTTGTTTATCATGATATGACAGACCAGCATGTTAAGTTTGTAAACGACCTTTTGAGACACCCTGTACATAGTTACATAAGGAAAACATCCATAAAATTCCTCCAATATATTTCATAGCACATTTTAGCGTTTTAAAACGATATTTTACGTTTATGTTGAAAGTATATTTTCAAGAAATGTAAACTAATCTAAAATCATGATAATTATTTTTCAGTTTTTTCAATTTATTTTTTATTTTCAATTACACTGTTTAAAACACATTCATTATACAATATGATTTATCCAACTCAAAACCCTCCATCTATACTTATTTAGGATCGAAAATGGCAATTTTTTCCGTATTTAGATTCACTTATTTTATCCTACTTTGATTGGCCCGTAAAGAAAAGAAATCAGATTACAATTTTAAAATTATGTTACATTTTAATTATTAGCAATATTGTCAAGGCCATATTTTGAATTACGTCAGCTAAAGGAAATTCTGGGGAATTTTTTTGTTTATTAAGACATTTTCATATTTGATTCTGATTTGATTTGATGTAAGAAAGTTTTATTAATATAAGATTACTTCTTTTATTATGATGTTTATAATATTTTAAAGTAAAAAAATATACAAAAGTTTTTTTAATCTAGCAAGAAAGTTTACGAAAATATAAAATAACCTTTCTGGAGTCACTCACGATTTCGAAGAGCATTCCTTTAAATTCAGACATGTCTGAAACCAATAGATTTCCGAGATTTAAAACAATCACTTCTGAAACAAAAGTTTCTTTTGCTGCCCATTACTTTCGGAAACATTTCCACGCAGTTTTTACAGTGTATTAATCAGTTTTCTCAACCCGGTATGAACAAGAAATATCGTTCTTAGGATTGCTATCAATTCACAAGTAAACATTTTCAGCTGCGTAACAGAATAGTACAAAAAAAAATACTGTCTATTTTATGCTATTAAGTAAATATGTTTGTCTGTTGAACATGTAAATGTTTATTTGAGAATTAATAGCATTCGTATTTCGTGTTGATACAGGGTTAAGAAAACTGAATAATATACTTTAAAAACTATTAGTCAGAAACGTTTAGGAAAATCCCATTCAGAAAAAGAAAAAAAAAAACATTTGTTGCAGCATTGTTTCATTAAATCTCGAAAATCTATTGATTTCTGAAGTTTCTGAAGATAAAGGAATACTTTTCGGAATCGTGGGTAACCCGAAACCAGTTATACAGGATGCGTTAAAAAATGTTTACACAATTTGATTCATTATAGTTCCAGTTTTTATTCACATATAATTAATATTTAAATTGCAAAAGAATCTACATAAAATGTATAACTGTTCCTCCTACCGCAGATGTTCAAAATTATTACCTGGTCAATTCACTTTTTTATAACGGTGGGCTATTAATTCACAAACTTCAGCAACCATTTCATTTGGTGTTGTGGCGCATTCTTGCTCAATTGCGGTTCCAGAACGTTATCTATGAACATCCATTCGTTCCAAACTTATCTTTTATCCGATGAATTGTAAGTCGCATAGGTGGATCTGCCGGAAACTTCCTGCGATATACTTTTTGTACTTCTGCTACGTTTGCATACTTACAACAGTATTTTAAAATAAATTTTCTGTTTTTCAAAAGTTAATCTTGGTCCACTCATTATTTCCAATTAATTACACTTTGAAAAGAAAGAGTAATTAGAAAGTTATAACCCGTTAAAGTTTATGTATACACTAAAAATTCATTAAGATACAACTAAATGTAAATATATTGCTTGAAGGTGCTAAAAATATACATAAAAACATTTAAAAGCACATTAAAGTTGCTTTTAAAAATTCCAAAACGTTTTCAACCGAAAACCCGGTCGTCATCAGTGGAAAAACTAATTCTGTTTAGTTAGTCTACAGAATTAGTTTTTCCACTGATGACAACCGGGTTTTCGGTTGAAAACGTTTTGGAATTTTTAAAAGTAACTTTAATGTGCTTTTAAATGTTTTTATGTATATTTTTAGCACCTTCAAGCAATATATTTACATTTAGTTGTATATTAATGAATTTTTAGTTATTAAACAAGGTGAATTTGCACTGAAATTTTAACTTTTATTGAATTATTATGTATACATTTTTCTGACGTGCCCTGTATTATATTTTCGCAAACGTTCTTGCTAGGCCAAGAAGCATTTATCTTTTTTTCTCAGTCTAAGCTTTTCTACAATAGACTGCATAAACAGAAACAGAAACCTCCCACTCGTGGACAGCCAACCTCTCGGCATAAGAACTATAGTCCACGAGGGGAAAACCTATATCTACCAGGAACCCCAGTGTGCAAGGACCCGGAGTCCCCAGCAAGTTAAAAAAAAAACAATCACACGAGCTACTCAATATTGCTTGTTGCTGGGTGAGCCCAAAGTTATTACATTTATATAACCCTCTAAGCGTGTGGAACGTAATATTCCGTTCACTAAGCTCCAGGTTTCACTGCAATACATGCAATGTTTAAGATAATATAATTCTATAGATTTAATGAATTTTCAAAACATTGAAGAATGATTAATACTCTCAAAGGTTACATTCATATTTGTAATTAAGTTTTATTTATAATGCTGAAAGAATCATATTTTTTAGCATTTAAAACGAAATGCAGAGAAAACATTACAATTTTACTCTTTTTCAAAACGCTCAGAGGGATAAGTTCTATATGAATATACTGATAAGATTACATAATATTAAAGATAAATATTTACAGATATTTACAATAATAATATTGTACACAATAGACTGCAAGTGGAAATATAAATTGAGGAGCTTTAAATGTGGACTTATATTTTAAATTTCAATAAAATGAATTTTTAAAGTATTAATTTGTTTCGCTGTGCTGAAAAAAAAATACACACATATATATATATATATATATATATTACTGCTACTGAAGACATTTTATAAATATGTTATTTTTTTATATGTTACAAATAAGATGCATTTTTCAAAGGAATGAGCGGCAGAAATATAAGTAAATAAAATAAAATGAAATAAGATATTGAAAGAAAAATATAAAATATGTTTTCCATCTAGAGTTCAATGACATCCTGATCGCATATGAACAGTTTAATCAGTGTAGATAAGACTTTAAGTAAATATGAATGTTACTTCTGAACTTTTAAAGATGTCTTCGTTTGATTTTTATATTTTATACGATTTTCTACTTTAGAAGATATTATTTGTCTTTGGTACACAATTAACTTGAAGAAATGTTTTAGTAAGTCAATGATCTAAACGTTTAAACTTCCATAATCATAAAATAATATCACTAATTATAATTAAGATGTAGACAAATGCTTAAGTGATTAAAAGAAATAACAAAAGGCTTATAATCCTTTTTAATGAATCAACATACGTTTCAACGCTACATTTCGGCGTCATTTTCAAGAAAAATATAATGATAAAAAAATATTCTTGCAAATTTTGAAATTTTTTTTTCAAAATTTGCAAGAATATTTTTTATTATTATATTTTTCGTGAAAATGACGCCGAAATGTAGCGTTGAAACGTATGTTGATTCATTAAAAAGGATTCATAAAAAAGGTTTTATAAGCCTTTTGTTATTTCTTTTAATCACTTAAGCATTTGTCTACGTTTAAACTTCGTTTTCTTGTTTTATGTTGATTTCTTGCGAACACTTCTTTTATATATTTATCTATTTGTCTATATATAATACAAACCTTGCCATAATATCTGAAATACTGAACCAATTCTAACCTAATTTGGACACTGTATTAATCTTGCTAGTATCTTAGATCAGTTCGTTAATCAAGTATGCAGCTCTTATAGTTTGTTTAGACGGAAAAACAAAAGCAAAAAACATGGAACATTTTAATTAAGATTATGTCCAAAATACTGAATCAATTCGAATCCTTATTAAAACAATGTAATTGATCTGACCAAAATCTCATATGAGTTCTTATAGTTTGTTTACAGGAACGCTCAAAAGCAAAAACACATGAAATTTTTTCGTCACGATAGCGTCTAAAATACTGAACCAAATGTAATCTAATTGTGACAGTATATTTATTTTGGAAGTATTCTGAGCAAGTTCATAAATCAAGTGTGTAGCTCTTATAGTTCATTTACAGGGATACAGAGAAGCAAAACACATGCAAACTTTGTCATCATGATAACATCCGATATACTGAATCTAATTAGGACAGTATATTGATGTTGCAAGCACATTGGGTGAATTCGTTAAATAAGTGTGTTGCTGTTATAGTTCGTTTACAGGGAGATGGAAATTTTTCTATGGCATTCATTGAATGGTTTGGGTTATATTAGAGCCTATGTTCGATTTTTAAACTGATGTCAACAAATGACTAAAATTTGTTATTGTAATTGCTTCACATTCATTCACTACATTTGATAAGCCTAATTTTAAATTTTGCTGAAAATTACCTTGCTCTCCAAAATAGCGAACTTGAAGGAGTGAGACTGTCTAATTTGTATTAAATCTAATGTATGTACATAAAAAAAAAGTAGAAATTAACCTATTACTTTGACTGAGCCGGAAGGATTTCTATCTTCTATATACATAAGAAAAAAGTACTGAAATCGTGAAAACTTTCGGCGTGCAATTTCTGCAAGAAAATAAATAAAATATAATTTAATTAAGTAAAACCGGCTCTAAGTTTTCTCAGTAAAATTTTCAGTGGAACTATGAAAGATTGTTTTCGGCTTTCTGACTGGTTTCAATAGATATCCAAAATAACTCGTATTCTAACACACGTAAAAGAGAGTTATGAAAGAAAGTGATAAAAGCTGAATTTTTATAGGTTATTATTTATTTTTTTTTTGTATAAACTAAACAGTCTGGAGGGTATCCATTACTGGTACATTTACCTCATATGAGGGAATTACAATGACAGTGGTGTAAGTATATTTTTAGTAATTTGAGATATAAAGGGTTTTGTAACTCTTGTCGTATTGCCGTTTCATTAAGTGGTCCAACGTGCTTTTTCCTCTAACAGCTTTCTATGTGACCTATGACTTATTTGACTGTCACACTGAACAGAAATTAATATACATTTAGAGAAAATATGGTTATCTAGATTTTTACAATTTTTGACTTATTCCATTGTCATTCTAACCACCCTAATATACCAAAACCATGTTAAAAAGGCTACTAAAATGTACCGCACTAATTCTACAAACGATAAATTAGGAAAATATGTCAGAACGCACCTTTTACAAGTCTATGTAAAAATAAAACTTAAGAAGCATATAAATGTCGCAAGTCAAACGGTGAAGAAGAAATTTGGAAAGTTTTAAAAACATCTGGTTATAACAGAAAGTGTTGATCAGGTACCAAAACCTTCATTATTTTTCCAATTATCCAACAGTTGAACTTGAACTTAACTGGGCTGATTTTTTAAAGCAGTATGGAAAAAAATAAAGCGCACCCTAAACAGTGCATTGAGAATGAAACGATTAAAATTTAAACAATTACATTGGCATATTAAAAGTTAAAAATTAAGATTTTCTGTTGGCAATAAAACGTTTTGAATAAAAATGGATTTCCGTAATTTTGCTAAATGCATCCTGTAGCAATGCTACAGGATGCATCTATTCGGCAGCATTATACAGGGTGTTCAAAAAAGGTTGAAACCCGTTTAGTTTTGTTTTTTTACTTCTTGGAGTTAAGGAGGAAATTTAATGTCTAAAATGTTCAAAATAAGGTACAGATGGTGGACAAAATAATACGAACACCTGTAAAAAATTATGCCTCATTTCACACTTGCAGTACAGGGGCGCCACCTGGAATAGAAGTCTGCCATCTTGTCGTCGTGAAGGGAA
Source organism: Maratus michaelseni (assembly GCA_963931845.1). Taxonomy (NCBI): domain Eukaryota; kingdom Metazoa; phylum Arthropoda; class Arachnida; order Araneae; family Salticidae; genus Maratus; species Maratus michaelseni. The sequence continues at coordinate 94,056,583 of OZ007591.1, forward strand.
GGTATCAGTCTCTCAACAACTGTCATTACGTGCTACATGCATACATAGTTTTCTCTTAGAGTCGCTGCAATGTCAGACCTGAATGACTTCAAAAAAGGCATGATATTGGCGCCATTTAGCTGGAGTTTCAGTGATAGACACATCAAAACGTTTGGACGATGTTAGCAGCATAGTATCAGACATTATAAAAGCCGTACGCAAAAGGCGGTATAAGGGTGTCCTCAAAGCATAAAAGTGGACGAAAGACAATGATGACGAATAAGGCAGACTTCTGTTCCAATTGGCGCTTCTGCACTGCAAGTGTGAAATGTGCCATAATTATGTACAGGTGGCGTATTATTTTGTCCAACAACTGTATGAAATAATATTATGTAAATGGAACTTTTATTCGATTAATTAACAAAAACTTTTAAAATTTTTATATGATCCCTGTAGACAATGGTCAGTTAAAAAAATATTTTTCTTTCATCAAGATCATTGCAAAAAATTGCATACCTGTATCCTTAAAATTAAAATCAAAGGAATTTTTTTAATTGAATAATTTTGCCTAAAGGTGTTGGATAGAAAGTTTAAAAGTATAATTTTTTGAACATTATATATATAATTGCAGGATTATTTCAATAACATAGTATTATTCCCTATCTTAGCATTTTGAACACTTTTGCAATTTTCATTGTCTACTTATCTGTAATAGGTAAAAATAATAAAATGCGTTTCAACATTTTGGGACACCCTGTGTATTATATTGTACTACATTGCTCATGACATTTACCCTACATAATTAGCATAAATTTTACATTTATTGTATATTTGTTATCACAAAGCATTATTACAAAAGAAACTTAGTTACATAACATTTAGGATTCATTAGTTACTAAAACAGAATTCAAAATCGAGTTTAACAGGCATCTATTATCCTTCCGAACACAAGGATAAATCTCTAACTTTTGACGAAATTCTTAAATACCTAGGGATAAGGAGCTCTCTAAAATCATTGCAAATGTAAGTTAACAAATAATTGTGATCATCAATGTATCGTAATTATGTTTCAAGTCCCTTATGTCGTAGATATTTACTATTTAAAACCGAAGAATCTGCACAAACTCTAAAAAAAAAAAAAAAAAAAAAAAAAAAACATAGATAAAATAGTAAATAAACAATTAGAATGCTCTCTATTTTTATCATTTTGAATGTAAAAAATTGTTTTATCGGTACTTTCACGTAAGAATTTTTTTATTTGTTAGATTTTAAAGAAAATACGAAAAGGAACATGCTTAATTCTTTAAGTTATTTTGTTGAGGAATATAGCTTATAAGGTCACATTTGATGAAAAAAGTTAAATAAAAGTGTTACGTTTCGGTTGATTAAGCATAAAAAAAAAATCTCAGCAAAATTATTAAAAATTGTTAAGGGAATTTAATGTTCTTGAAATAAGAATTTTATTACAGGAAATAGTCTAAAAACGGACTGTATTTTTTTTTTTTTGGTACCTACCAATTTACCTGCTTACTCAAAATAAATAATTTTGTTGTCAGTTACTTCTAAAAACAGTTCTGAAGGTGATACGAGAGTCCAAAACGCTAATACCCAGTCTTAAGTTTCCAAAACCATTTTATTAAAAAAAAGAAAAGAAAAGAAAATGACTGTTTTTTCAAGGGGTGTTCCAAATACAGGCTACTTAGTAATTTATCTCGTAATAAATCAAAAACACTACATTTTGTTCAAAACCTATTGTCCACTTTTTGTCCACCTCTTGTCCACAATCACCTTCTACTGTCTTGAAACTTTATGTAAAAAAAAAGTATTTTCTTCACTTTTTACTTGTAGAAGTCACATATATATACCTCTTTTTCCATTCCACCACATTCGGAATGTACCCAACCTCGACACTGAATCCAAACTTCCGCTCTAACATCATCTGAAAAGAGTCCATCGCAGAAAATGCATGCTGCATTGTCAAATTGTCATCATCAGGTTTATTTCTCTCAGAAACTACCAACTAGCCCTCAACACTGCCATCGGTTTAATAATCCGGTTTTTAGATAATTCGGTACTTAAAGAGAATGGTGTCAGTGGCTACTAGAAAACAAACGAATCGGTCGAAACAGGTGTTCTACATGAAGCTCAGGTCCTCTACTTTAAAATGACACAGAAGTCACTTGCTTTGCTGAAGAGAGGAGAAATTAACTTTCACATACCTTGAAAATTTTTGGTTTCCTCAAAAGTAGGTTTGCTGATGAAAGCAATTCGTACCAACTCACGTGGGTCAAGGATCAAGGCCATCTGCTCATCACTCTTCCTTCACTTCTTGCTGCTTCGTGAGGCGGCCTTTCTACGACCGCGCACAGTCCTCTTTCCCCCTTTCAGAAAGTAGCTCGTATTTAAACCCTAGACTATTTTTGGACCATTTCTTCTAAGTATAAGACATACGAATATTTTTGAAATGCACGATTAACGAAATTAAAGTTATCCATTTCAGAAAACGCAACACTGCATAAAAAAAAAAAAAAAAAAAAAATTGTTGATTTTACAGTATAATACTGGCATCCCAGCTGCTAGTATTATACCATAAAATTAACAGTAAAAAACAGTAAAATAAGCAGTAATACGCGGCAACGTATTACTGCTTATTTTACTGTTTATTACTGTAAATATTACGGTATAATACTGGAAGCTAGGATACCAGTATTATAATTTAAAATCAACGCCATTTTTTTTTGCAGTGTAGTGTGTGTTCTACTGCTTTGAATAAAACGAAATTTAAACTACAGATAACTCAAACGATGCTCTTATTATTTGTTATTTGTCATATTTTCTTTCCGGCATTTCATCGAGAGTTGGTGCTATATCATTCAATCAAATACTTACTACACTTATACATGTTAAAGCCAATATGCCTTTACATATATGCTCTCATGTCCGCCTTCTCTGCCAATAACATGCTGTAATCTCAAAAATATATTTCCCGTCGTTAAGTACAGTAAGCCTGGACACACACACACACACATATATATATATATATATAAACATGGCGACAAATATATTTTTTTTTAATAGCTGTCACAGATCATTTTATCGGGGGGTTTTTGTACTGCAAAATTTTTCATTTTTGCAGAAAAATCATTCGAAAAAATCATTCGAATTATTTGTAGTTTAAATTTCTTCTGATTAGGAGAAGTAGGACACACTTGTAGTCCACTAAAGTAGGTAACTTATTTTTCACTAACATTTCATTTTAACATAAATAACAATTCAATATTTGTGATTAAATTCTATTTAAGACGTGTTAAATATATGTCAAAATAAGTATAAAAAGATTTTAAAAAGAGTTTATATATTTTTTGAACACACTTTTATAAACATTCAATGGTTTGGTTCATCTCGAGAACTACGTCTAACTTCATGACTGCAATTCATGTTTTTTTTTTCAAAAATTTTCATTACAGTATATTAATTTGGCATGGGTACCGAACTCGATTATGGAAAATTCACTATTTTGTACGTTTGGTAGTAAGCACGAGCTATTGAATTTATACATTTTTTTCTTTTTTCCTTTTCTGTCTTTTTTTTAAGATATGGCAACAAGAAAGGAAAAAAAAAATGAAACAGCAGTTAAACTACCATTTTAGGATTTCTAAATGATTTATCAACGTATATTTATTACTTAATTAATGTAAAACTATTAACTGATTAAAGCGTAATTTAAAAATATACTCTTTTTGTACATATATATATATATCCTTCTTTTTAGTGTTTAAAATATTTCAACGTTGCAGTTTCAGAGCCAGTTGGCTTCTTTCGGCGAGCGTGGTTTGGCGCACAATTAAATCCATTGTTGTTGTAACTCGTACAGTTGTAACCATAAAGATTTTTTTTTCTATTTTTGACCTGTGGCCGGCTAGCGGAAAAGTGTCTTAAATCAATTTATTAATTTATAATTCTAAAAGTATTAAAATGTCGTATTGTCATCAGAAACACACCTATGCGCATAATTTCTAGTATACCAGGGGGTGAATGAAAAATAGATTAAAAAATTCGATCTTTACATACTAAAACCAAGTTAATTAAAAGAGTGTCAAAATCGGTATAGCTTTCAAGGTTAATAAGAATTATCTTTACAAATGCTAGTCCTGAATAAAATGTGAAAGAAAATCGATAGCCAAATTATGTTACTTGGAGTAGTTTGCTTAGTATTGAAGGACTTAAGTTAGAGAACTAGGGCATGTCCATCTCTTTGAACAGTTTGTCACAGAGATGCAAGATAACAGGAAGCAGTGCCGTATCCAGAATAAGGGATTTGGATATCAGGAAACCGCTTTTTTGGAACAGTATTATTTGCCCTATTTAATCTCGACATCTGTCGAATGAATAAAGCGAAGAATAAATTTGAAAGAAATGGTATTCCCAAAACACTTATTCTTCATACAGTACTGCCTTTAGGTCAACATATTCTGAATCAGAGTAATCTATTCCGTGAATATAGTGTATGCTTTTCCGCCGCTAAATTGAGTTTCGGATGAAGAAGCGATAATCTTCACAAGCGGAGTCTACTGGTTAAACTACTGTGGAACTTAATGACTCACCTACTTTACTTCTACATGAAAAGGGCTAGAAACATGGACAACAACAGCTCAACAGGTTTAAAACTCTGCTCAGTATTTGTCGATAAAAACGTTTCTGAATAAGAAAAATGTAAATATCTGTTCCAAACCAGTAAAAAAACTAAATCGTGATTGCTACGCATTTAGGTGTATACTTTATTTACCCTTTTAAGCACTTTCCAACATAGTTGAAAAGTGTTTATGACTTTGATTTGTCTGGCCGTCTATCTGGCTCTATCCGTGCTCTAATGTAAATATACTCGGAGTGCCAAGTCGGAGATACATGGCATTGAGCTTTACTATGGCACGATCTCTATAAAAAATTAAATGTGTAGCAGTTATAGTTCATTTACAGAGATACTCAAAACAATTCTGTTACATTATAGTCTATTTGAAAAATTGTTTGAAGTTTATTTTAATAAAGTTACACTGTTTTAAACATATTGAAATTTATATAAATCACCGAGGTGCGAGGTGCACTAGAAGTTGATTACTGTAGAATTGGGTGTGCACGGCATTTATCATTCACTTACAGGGACAGATAAAAGAGTTCGGTTACAGTACTGTCTATTGACAACAATTGCTGCAAGTGCGTTTACAGTAGTCGTATGCATTTTAAAATGTAACTAATTTTTTCCATACTAGTTGGTGTGTGTAAATTCTATAGATCATATACATGGCTGCACAAAAAATTCGAGTACATTTCCGTTTATTGAAGAAAATTGTTGAAGGGGAATTTTCAACTATGGTATGCGTTCTCTAACTGAAGTAAAATTTAGTATACTATGTAGTACGTATACAAATGTTTAGATCATATACAGGGCTGCACAAAGAAATTTGGATATTTACTGATTATAAATTTAAGTGCTGAAATTGGTTTTTCAAATGTTATGCGTTTTCAAAATTGTTTAATTAGATATCATATTTCACATTATTAAATGATTAATTTTCATTACAGTAATCTCAAATGTGTTGCAAAGTATTTCATAATCTATAGTTGACGCACGATTTTCCTTTTCTGCTTCCTTTTATCGATAATTTCGTTTTCCTCTCAAATGTAGCTTAAGACCCAAAGGAAATTGTTGATTCAGTCGTTTTCCATATGCTTAAGATTATTAATACGAAATACTTTAAGACGATTATTTTTCAATCTCATATTATTTGGTCTTTTCATCAAGTGGGGAATTTTCAAAATGAGAGAAAGTTTCATGATTGGAATTTTAAATATCCCACTAATAATTTGAGTTTGGCTTTACGTTTAGATTTTTATAATAATCACGAATTTTAAATTATTTGGAGTTCAAATGAAATATTATTTTATAATGCATTATTGAAAAGTCCTTTTAGTCAATAATATTTACATATCTCATCTAAAATACATACTGCATACGCATAAACCATGCTTATTTTATATCTAGAACAATTAATAATAATTTAAAATGGGAAGAAGAAATTGTTAATTCGACTTTTGACCATCACTTTACAATAAACTTGGAAAATATTTCATAATTGGCGTACGTTGATTCATTAGAAGTAATGTCTAAGTGGAAAGTTAACAATCATATATATTTTTTCTGTTGTCAACATCAGAGTTGGGAAAATTTGTAATTGCAATATCTGTAATATAATTACAATTTAATTGTATGTAATTAATTACAGTTACTTCCATTGAAGCACAGAAATTTCGCCAAATAACGGGATGGGGTGGTTTCGGCTACAGTGCTGCAAGAATTTTGCATGGTGTTTAATTGTAATTATAATTAATTACGTACAATTAAATTGTAATTGCATTGCATATAATTGCAATTACAAATTTGCCCAACTCTAGTCAACATCCCATTTTTTATGCACTTACATTACACAGAATGATGAATGAGGTATCATTCGAACGGTTTTAGAACCGGCTTTTGTCACAGTCAACATTCCATTTTCTATGCACTTACATTACACAGAATGATGAATGAGGTATCATTCGAACGGTTTTAGAACTGACTTTTGTCACAGTCAACTCTATAGTCAATATCCTATTTTCTATGCACATTACATAGAATGATGAATGAGGTATTATTTGAACGGTTTTAGAACCGGCTTTTGTCACAGTCAATTCTAATCAACATCCTATTTTCTATGCACTTACATTACACAGAATGATGAATGAGGTATCATTCGAACGGTTTTAGAACCGACTTTTGTCACAGTCAACTCTAGTCAACATCCCATTTTCTATGCACTTACATTATACAGAATGATAAATGTGGTATCATTCGAACGGTTTTAGAACCGACTTTTGTCACAGTCAACTCTAGTCAACATCCCATTTTCTATGCACTTACATTATACAGAATGATGAATGAGGACGGTTTTTGAACCGGATTTTGTCACAGTACACTCACATTTTGTTGAAACATATTGTTTTATTAAAAATTGCAGATAGTACAAATGAATGACGAAATGTTTCAGCATTTTTCAATTCTTCAATTTGGACTAATAGATGTCGCACTGGATGGCAAACTGCTCGACATGGCTTCAACACTGGTCCAGGTTTTAAAAGGTTTTACCCAAATCAATGTTGCTTCCATAATAATCGCATATTGTAGTGTGAAAGCTTCACACGAGTAACAAATATTGTCCGTACACTATGGTATATAGTATTAAATTTTCAAATAACAATATTTCTGCATTTATCATGAAACCAATAGAAATAAATTAAAAAGTTAATTTAGCAAGCTGATATTATCCAGACATAACTTTGGGAATGTAATAAAAGGAATGAGATGTAATAAGAAAATTACAACCAATAGTATTTTGCAGGTATCTTATCATGATAAATTCCCCAAATGATAAATAAATCAGTTAACTGATAATGTAAAAAAAATACTTGGAAGATTTTCTTATATTCATCTTTATTATTCGCTAAAAACTCTAGAAGTTCTTGTTCAGGAAATCTAAGTCATTTATAAAATTCTGACTGTGCTTTCACTCAAAAAAGACCGCAATTTAGATAATTAATGATTATATCAGTTGTAAATACCGGTACGTCGTAAATTTATTAAAACTTCAAAAAAATTATGCTAAAAAATTGCGATTTGCACGAATTGGATTAGAGGCAGATCGGATATTTTTAAATAACAAAAAAAGTTGTGGATCAAAAAGTTATCGATAGATGGTGTTGGCATGCATAATATGAAGCAGATTTATGCAAATCAGGTTGTCAATAAAACACCTCGATGCACACAGATTCTTCATTCGATGCCAGTAGTATGCTATCGATTCCAGATCAAGCGTTTTTGATAAACCTTTTGAATCCCGCAATAACCGAAATCAACCCAATGCTGTGAAACACACAACAGTTCAGGATATCTGAAAGGATTTCCTTCCCCTTAAATGGGTCGGGATGCTGTCAAGGGGGTGGTCTGTCTCAGTGATTTATGGGGTAATGAGTTGGCATTTCTGGACAGTACAGAAAGAAAAACAAGATTTTTTCAGTAGCTAGAGCAATGATAAACAGAGGGGTGTAACACCTGTCGAAATTTGAATAAAGGAAGAAGGCAGTAGGGTCATTTCCACTACTTACCCAGTGGAAAAGGGAGGAAAAAAACAGCATTTTGGGCTATTTTGTTGGGATTCAAAGGTCATTCAGTTTTCTGAAGCTTGGGATTTAAAGAGTTAAGCTCTTTTACAAGAACGGAGAATCAGCAATCCTGGCATTGTGAAAACTCCGCACGGCAAAAGGATTCAAGCCGAGAAAAAAGCCCGTTTCATGTGCTGGGATACTGAATCTTGTCAGGCGCTTAGAAAAAACTGGTCTTTTACTATAAGACTACTTTGCGTACATATACTTCAAATTATGCATGTCAGCGCCATTTATCTGTAATTTGTTTAACCACAACTTTTTTTTTGTCAAAAAAAAAAAAAAAAAAAAAAAAAAAAAAAATCCGATCTCCCACTAATATCATTCGTGCAAACTGCAATGTTTTAGCATAATTTATTCCTTATTAATCAATTTTTAAAGTTTTAACAAATTTATGGCGCACCCAGCAGTATTCGATTTAGAATGATTTTTTGCTTTAATTGGTAATTAAAGAAAAATTTATCATTTCAAATTAAATTTTAAAAATATAACTAATTTTTGTTTAAAATGTATATGCTTAGAAAAGTGTTTTTCGTATGTTATGGAGATCCTTGTAATTAGTGAAATAAGTTAAAGTATAAAATAAACGTAGCTTATTTTTTAGCGTAAAAACTCGATTTTAATTGCACACGAGGGAGCTTCACTCGTTTTGAGATTTGTACAGTAATTATTTTCAGTTCTTTGATTCAACTGTTAATTCTGTATTAATGTTATAAAATACTCTGTATAGTTGCAAACCCTTACATATATGTAGCTTTATAAAATATTATACTGTAAAACATGTGAAAACGTTATCTTTTGAAACCAGAATAATTCCTTGTTTTCAAGGTTTCCGTCGTAGAATGTATAGTTGTGTGGTATTTCTTTGAACGGTATCTATAATGTTTTCCGTTTAACCCCTTGAAGGACATCGGTATATAATATATACCACTTAATTTTAATCCCAAAATGCCCCAATGACACCAGAATTTTATAATAAAATTTTGAATTTATAAGGTACATGAGGAAACGCTTTTACATTTTTAAAAATAAATTCGTTCGTGAATCCTGGTGTCAATCAATCATTTCAATATTTTAGCTACAAGAGCACTTTGCCCCTGAAGGGGTTAAGGTGGCATTACCGCATAGACAGGTTCCATTTTGACAAGTTTTACTACATATGTATCATTTTAAGTATTTAACAATTTAAATAGTGATCAACAATTTCACCCATCTAATATTCGAAATTTGCCATTCAATACATGCATTTTATAAAACTCTGATATTTTTATTTACTTAAAAAATTCGTTGAAAAGATTTGTTTTAACTGTCTAAAAGAAATAGGTTAAAAGTCTATTCTTTTTTTTTTCAAAATTTTACTGCAAAGTAAAAATCAATATAAGGGTATAGGCTTTTATCGAGTTACTAGAATTATCTTACTCTTCCCGCAGGGAAAATAGGAATATATTTATGCATAAGCCTTGAACGCAGAAAAGTGAAACTCTTCCATCTGATAAATTCATATGATGTTTAAAAGAAAAGGATATTTTAGTAATAAATTTGAAGTATATTTTACGATTTTATTTACGGTATTATTTTCCTGTTCGTAAAGACCTAAGTGTAAAAGTATTTTTTGCACCAAATATCAAGTTTCTAACACCACAACTATGTAGAAATTTATGATGAATTAATTATCCATTGGGTTGTATTTATATTTTGTATAGTATTGGTGTACATTAGATTCTAGAGTAGGATTGTTTAGAACCGATTCTGACGGGTAAAGTATCTTTAGAGTCATCCCAACACTGTGATTGTCACAGTCGCTATGCCATGAGTAAACCAATAAAGTTGAAATTAAATGTTAAAATTCAAAACGGATTTTTTTTTTTAATCAGGCAAATATGTTTAATAATTAATAAATAAAGGGTGTTTTTTCAAGCGTTTAAAAATATGTGTAAATTATACTTTTAAGAGTAAATCAAATCTAGAAAAGTAGATGATAGACCGCTCTATCTCGCAATTCTGTGGTTTCTACTTTACTGCGCACAGTGGTGTATTTGACGCAAAATCCTGGCCGAAATTAATTATTTATGTGTTTTAATGTTAAAACCATTGTTGTTAACTTACTATTAGTAAATACACTTAATTAGTGCTATCTATGCATAAATGTATGTATTTATTTATTTAAATAAATATATAATACAATGTTTACTTAATTGTTTATTATTTATAAAATGAAATTAATTGTTGATAGCATTGTTTTATTTACAAGTAATGTTTAATTAAATGTGGTTAATTTTATTACACATAAATGTTTAATTAGTTATAAAAATGAATGATTATAATATATATATTACTTGTATTTTCAAAGTGGAGTCTCTATAATGTAGATGCCTGTTTTTAAATGTTTTTAATAGGTTTGCAGTCTTCAAAACCATAGCCAATACGATTATAATTCAAAAATAGTCCGACAAACCCTACACAGCTTTAAAAAGCTTTTAATATATTTCAATAAATATATTTCAATAAATTAGATCTAAAAAGGCTTGATATTAACCCATTTTCAATTTAAATAATGCTTTATTATATGAAAAGAAAAATTATTTAAGTCACATGTCAAAATATACATTTAAACACAATAACAAAACTGAAATATAACAAAACAGCACGTCTTCTCACAAAGAAACTTTGACTTGAACTGAGGCTAGGATCCGCCGGATATGACTCATACTCCTGAAATATACATAGATCGATGCACCAGTTAGTCAGCTGTTATAAAATATGTTTTTTTCGATTGGTGAGCAAATTCTAATTTCTGCCTTTTTGGCCAGGATTTTGCATTAGATACTCCACTATGCAGCGTCAAAAATGCAAAGATTTAGCATAAAATAACAAGCTACAGTAAATAACAATGACATAGGATTAAATTAGAAACGATTCGGTGTGGCGATTCCCTTTTAAATATAGTATGTACAATTTAAACTACACATGTGTTTTTACATACTTTTTTTTAACTTACATTTCTGTATGTATGTGGCAGTGAAATCTTGTGACTCATTTTTCACCCACTTCCTGTTGATGGAGAACTTTGAAATTTGAATTTGGTATATATATGTAATCCTGAGGGCAATACATGATTTGGACATTATTTTTTTAAAAATTAAATCCCTAAGGGAGTGTCGACGTCGTCGGCCCAAAACTTGCATTTTCCCCATAGAAAAAACGTTACGATTGTTTAATTGAAAAAATAGCTCCATTGTTGCAACATTCATCCATTTTCACCACATTGTTGATCGCATTATTATGACGTCAGCATTGAACGACGCACACATTTATGCTTTATAATACAATTTGAATTTTTTGTAAATTTTTATGAAAGTAAGTTTTGGTTTTTAATTACATTTAATTATTTTCTTATAGTAAGATTTGCTTTTGTAAACTTATTTATAAAAATACCACTTTGGAAATTATCTTCATACCCGGCAATTTTTCATGAATATGGTACATCTTGCTAGTGTGCAATATTAGCTATATCTCGGCAAATGTTACGTAATATTGGGCCAGTACCAGAGGATATTATCTTTATTTCTAAAATGTTCAGTTCGTGTTCTGAATCAATATTCATTCTGTATTGGTGTACTGTTTAAATAATAAGTGAAAAATGTTTAAGAACCAGCAATATAAGTAAAATACATGTATTAGACGTATTTCTACTAATGAAATAGTGCTATTTCTGCAATATTTACATTCAACTGTAAATATATCTTTGTATTTTCGCGATATCTGTGAGTCATTGTCCTGAAATGTACAATTAGACGTTACAGAATATTTGTTGAAAAAGTAATTGAAATTGAAAATATGTTATACTGGAAATGTAGTGTTATATAACCGACGAATACATGTATATAATTATAATAAGTAATAAAAAAATATTATTTTTTCATTAACTTAATGTATACACAGAGCCCCATGTCCGTGGATTGTCATAGTCCTAATTTACGCTAATAAAAGGGTCATATAGTTGATCTAAAACTTTTTTTCGCGATACATTATTAATCACTCATTATTAATCCTTGAACTCTATATGAATAATCACTGACCAAAGTTCAAATGTCAGCATTTATTATAAATATGCTTTCATTAATTTGCATTTTTCATTAACAAATAAAATTTTGGATAAAAATAAATATCACAGTTTGTTTCCGCATTAAATTTCGTATAGGAAACATATGTTATGTTTCATTATCACAATATTGCCAATAAAGTCTTTCACAGTTGAATTTACAGAATCCCAAACCGAACTAGTGTGCGGTGCGCGAATGTTGAACCGAAGTGTGGAGTTCACGGATTAATTCAATGCAATTTTAATCTAACTTCACAAGGAAGATCTTTCAACACGATCTTTTTCAGTTTTGTCCACAGTGTTACCAGCATAAGGACCTGCCTAAATGTTGCTTCAATCTTAAACTTAGCTGCCAAAACAAAACTGAATGCCCAGAAAATACTTTGAAACGTCATTAATGCGCCGTGTTTCCAGAAATGATTCTTTATTGTCCATTGGCGAATTTTATGTGTTAAATTATACCGATTTTAAAGAAAAAGAAGACTGTTTAATTTGTAGAAACAGCATGATTTATTTCGCAGTAGGGATTACTCGTTAAAATGAAAACGACGACGGGGGAAATAAAAAGGGGTAATCGGCTTCCTTTGTCATTTAAGGTAATTTATTTTTATCATTTAATTCAAAAATTACTCAAACACTGACGCTTTTGTGGAATTTTTATTACTTTTGCTTCTTTCTCCACTGAAAAAATGTAAGAAGCAACTCATAAGATTTTCCCTTGCCTGAAAAATGATGGCCGTCTGTGGTTGGGAGCTTAAGTAGCTTATATTCAAATACAGTCATCCCTCAACATTCGCGAGAATCTGGCTTGATTATTCGCGATTTTTTTCTTATCTCTTTATTTTTCAGAATTTATAGTGGTAAAAGATTATTTTTTCCTATGTTTTCTTAGTATATATTTACAAATCAATTTTCAGTTGTCAACTGAAAAAGGAGCAAATGTTGTATGAAAGCAAAATAACAGCATCAGTAGAATACTCATTGGAATGGGGATATCAGAAGTGGTAAAGTGACGGCATCTTCAATCTATTAATTTGAAAGAGATAGAGCTGGAGCTACACTTAAATAGAAAATAAAAGCATTTCTGAAGCGCTTAGCTGTATTTAAATATCGTATTTTAATATTTTATCGCATATATGCGATAAAATATTAAAATACGATATTTAAATACTGCTAAGTGCTTCGGGTCAGTATACTGACCCATTAATACATTATCATCTCTTTGCAAATAGAGAGAGAGTCGAAATTACCTTATACAAAAAACTATGCTTTTTCCACTGTAGTTATTTCTCCAGTCAGTTAATTTGAATTATCTTCAATACATAAATTTTATATTTATGAATATGTATGTACATTCACCTTCTACATCTGTTATGCACAACTTATTGTTAATACGTGTATCCTTTTGTTTTTAGAAATGCTGTGCCACTCTAATTAAAATTTTATAGAACGTAACTCCTTTTTTAGTGCAGAGAGATGGACTCAACTTTCGCGGATTGACATTCGCGAGGTTTTCCTTGAATGTAAAGGGATTACTGTATATATAGCTTTGTCAAATATGCTCAATTGTTTACATTTTTTTTATGAATGTAAAATGCATACAGATTCTAATGTAATTATTGTCAGGAATATGTCGAACTTTGTCCAAACACTTTGGTGTTGTATATTATGATCGATTTTCTTTACTGTGAACATGGACATACGCGAGGGGGGGGGGCGGTGCAGGGGAAAACTACCCCTCTAAATCTTAAAAAAAGAATAAAAAAGGTTTTGGAATAATGTAAATACAACAGTTCTTTGTCATTGGGGTTGAACGAATTGTTGCATGATTGCATTTTTTGTTATATTTCAGTTTTATTTTAAAGGCTTTCATTATATTTAATTCCAAGTGTAAGGAATACTTTTACTTTAGTTTCACCCTTTACAATTACAAACACTGTTTACCATAACCATTGAAAGTCTTCAGTTTTCTAGTCGAATAATATTAAACTATAAAAGATTTAAAAATTGTAAACTTTTAAGTCAGTTTATTTTTTAAAGGGCTCCTCCCTTTCAAAATAAATAAATAAATAAACTGACTATAGGTACTAAAAATAACTGGCTTATAGGTTGTTAGCTACTATACCTTTAGTTTAAATAAAAGTATATGTATAGTTCATTTTATCTTACTTTAAGAGGTTACTTACTTGAGATCTCTCCCTCCTGTTGTTCCTACCGACTTGATAAAATATGATAATACGTTTGAAAATACTTTTGATTTTTTTTCTAGAAATAATGCCTGTTATGCTTGGAATTTTACAAAGTACCATATGAAAAAGTAATGAAATAAAAAAAGAACATTGCTCAAGTTATGTCCGAGTGACGGATGTTTATCGTAAACATTCATTAGTTAATTTTTCAATAGATCTCGCTAATTTATCATCTAGAATTGGTGAAAATTTGTATTCCTATATTTTTCTGCATGCAAAATTTAAACAGACACAAATTTAATTAGCCGCATAATGTGCAAATTGCCTATTTTTAAAATAAATAAATAGATATGGTCAAACTAACTCACTAATTGTTTTAAACCATCTGTGACAAACGACTGTCTGTTAATTCGTGTATTTCATCTGGAAACCATATTGAAATCGTGCTCGTCAGTCTTGGCGACAGTTTGCTATCCGCGATAGACGAATAGAGTCAGATTTGGCGATGAAAGTCCTATTCTTTTATAATTTTTTTACTGCTTTCGTACTAATATTTATCAGCTGATTTTTCACACATGTGATAGTTAAAATAAATAAAATTCACTCTATTATATCCAAAATATTTTTAGAGTTCGAGTTGAAAGACATTTCTTGTCAGATTAAATTCCAAACAGTAATCTTGTTTATTTGATTAATTTCATACTCTTACAACTATCGGAGTCCAGTCCATAAAAAGAAAGTTAATAGTTACAAAATACCACAGCGAAAAAAAACTTTTAGTATGGAAAAAAGTCAATCAGCCTTATTAAACGTAGCAATATGTTGCAAGTGTTATATTTTTAAAATATTAAATTTATTTTATCTGTGAAATTAATCAGGAAGGTAATGATTGAACCATCAGTTCCGTCGACAAGATAAAAGCAGGTAAAGATTATAAAATATTAAAATTAAATACAATTGTTGATAAAGTGCGAAAATTGATTTTCTCCCAAAAAAGTATCAGTCGAATTCGACTTTAAATGGTTATTTAGTGTAATTCTTGAAATATTCAATGTCGCAGTTACGCTTAACTAATCTGCCAATTTGAACTAGATCAAAGGCTCGTTTAGCATTTCTTCACTCCCATCAGTATTTCTTTTTCTAGATCTCGCCGTCTGAAAGACAAAACGGATCAATATTTAGGCGATTAAAAACCACATTTTAAAATATACGGTCATGGAGAATTACTGACACCATGTCCGTATTTCTCTGAAAAGGGATGTTGATATTATCTCGGATAAACAACGCAATGTACAGTGTGAAACATACCTATTTACTAACAAGCTATAAAAATTACAATAAAATATTCACAAAATTCCATCTTTTCCAAACTCTTAACTAGTTAGACTAATCGAATGACTTCTGAAAGAATTATCTTAATTTGCGTAAAGTGTTAGAATTTACATCAAAATTCGCCAAAAACCTGTTTTTTACAACACGTGAAAAGTAGTATTCTTAAGGTGCCTGACTACGTACGGAGCAGTTTTTTCCAAAAAAGATGTTGAATTATTTTTTGAACTTATTTTTATTAAGATTATGATTAGAAACTGTGAAAAAAGCAAAAAATATTTCATTCATTGATGCAATTTTGGTAAATGGGGGATTTTGTGGTAAAATTTTGTGAAATTTGGCCCACTACGCAAAACACTCTACAGAAAATTCTATTGTATGTATCTTAATTTCCATTTTAAACTTCATACTTATGACATTGGTCAAGGCAATGAACTAAAATCTAAGAGATATTTTAAATGTTTCAAAACTTATAGCATATCGCATGTTTTGACATGCTGATTTTCATAAAATTCGTCGTTGTCGTTCCACTAAAACATCCATAAAACAAAAAATAATTATTAGAATATTAAATTTCTAGTTCATTGCCTTCACAATAGTGTAAACAACATGCAATTTAAATTTCATAGTGATATTCCAATAACTTTTTGAGAAATCATGTTTTGCATATGGAATTTTCATCACAAATTACATTTTCCAAAAAATGCATTTAAAGTTTAGATTTTCGTTTTACTACAAGAATTTACATGCATCGACACTTCATTGTTTTTATGATCCATACACATTTTTTTAAGTACTGAGCCTTTGTTTATTTCCAGAAGGCCATAGTTTTGCTTCCCCCCGCCTAGTTAGTACCTTTAACTAGTACTTCCAGTCCTTTAAACAGTACTTCCGGTTTTAGTAACAGCTGTTGAATAGTTTAAAATCCGCTACAACTCCGGTTCTATTTATCGTAGAATAAAAATAAATACAGTTTTGGAAAGGTAAAAAGTTGGGCTGTAATAAAATCGTTTTGACAATTTTGGTCGAAAACCACTTTTTAAACGTAGTCAGATACCTTAACAACAACAAACTCATTCTGCACTAATTGTCACAACTTGTGCTACGAGACAGTGCAAGCCATGCGCTCCAAGCGCAACACGCCGTCAAAATGCAATGTGTAGATATTGTTCGGGGTGTCGATTTTTCCCGATCTCCCTACCACTATTATAAACAGTAAACTTTGGAGTGTACTTCTTTTACAGATGTTAATGGAATTTACCAGGAAGATGTTTATTTTTAAACAAGCAGAACCGCCTGGCATTGCCCAGGAGCCGGCCGCCTCAAGTCTGCCAAGGAAAATTAAACCCAGGTCTGCAGCCCCAGCCTACTGCAGCCGGCACATTTTTCCTTTTCGCTGGCTACATGAAATCAAAAAAGTAATTTTATGAAAACGAACAATTAAAAATCTTCTCGTAAAATAGGAAGAAAAAACTTACGTGAAAATTTTGATTGCCATAGGTCACATGACAAAATCACTTTTCTCACACTTAACGAACTCCATCGTCATAACAACATACTTTTTGGTGATAAAAGTTTAGTGTTAGCAACCCAATACAGAAAAATATCTTTGGGAAACTTCATTCTGATCTTCAGAAATTTCTCAGTTTTTAGTCAGTGTCTTTAAAAATTCGTATACATTCAAATTATTAATATTAAAAAAATTAAATGATTCCCGAAAGTTTCCTTTATACAAAGATATAAAATAATAACATTGAATGACTAAAGTAGAAAATATAAAGTGATTGATAAAAAACAAAACCCCCATTTTTGACAGAAGGGGACTTAAAATGTTTTTCATATTTTATCGTGAAGAAGGTAAATTTATTATATTGTACTAAAAGAATGAATTTGAATTGCTTTTATGAACGACACAAAATCGGCATTGAACATGGAAAATCAATGAAATTGCGAATTTTTCCATTCAGGAGTAAATAGCAAAAAATCTAATTAATAAATTCTAAATCTAAAAGCCAGGTGCATTCAGAATTGTTTTCGTCTATACACAATAAAATTTGCAGACATCTATGTATAATAGATTTCCCTATCCATTACCAACAGGCGCACACACACAGACAAAAAACTTTCTATTATTAATATAGATAATGATAGCAAAGATAGTTAAATTTAGGAATGTGCTCTGGTATTACAAATATCTTACAAGAATACGCCAGATCTGTAGACATTATTTACGTAAAGATCATGGATACAAACATAACTTGTGACGTATCCGGCAAGGCCGTCACTTTGAAAAGCAATCATAACTACATTTTATAGTTAAAATCATGTTATATAAAATTAATAGGGTAAAGGATGCGGTGGATCTTCATTCTATTTTGTCTACACTTTGCTGCGATTAACAACAGTTTGTATCAGATAAATATTCACTAACGCAATGAATATCAGATTACTAAATTTTTAAAAGCTCGTTTACATACAAAACTCTGATGGTTCAAACCACTAACAACTCCGAGAGCAAGCAAGGCTGTGGCTGCTAGATAAATGTTTGCTCACAACTCTAAATATTGTATAAATATGACTAATGTAGCAAGCCGTGGTTACCGATCACTTGAACTATAAATCAAATTCACTCTTACCACACTGGCGGGTTGCACTCAAATTTGTACTATACCTATCCAAGTACACTGCTCAAAACAATTAAAGGATATTTGAAGTTTTATATAAAATAAAGATATAAACGAATTTTTTTTTGCCGAAAATAGAAGAAGAGAATCACAAATGCAAATTTTTCTGGTTTTCAAACTGTGGAGTATGCAAATTTTGAGTTCGACGTCGAAAACGTCGCTTCAGCGACAGCGAATGAAATTTGACTCTCAACTGGATAAATGAGAACGAAGACAAGGATGATTGGCATTCAGTGATTGCTTTGTTTCGATGAGTACGATGTCTCAGCGAAGTCATTTGACAGATTCAGAAGCTTGGAGAATTGTTGGTAGGTTAGAAGGGGGCCAAACTCAAGCCGAAGTAGCGCAAGCCATTGGAGTGTCACAAAGTGTCATTTCCAGGATCTGGAACCGTTTTTTGGAGAGTGGATGTGCAGGCCGAAGACCAGGGCAAGGTCGTAGACGGGCAACAACGCCCAATGAAGATCGGTATTTAGCGTTAACAGCTCGGAGACACCGAAACATGAACTCTACTCTTCTCCAACAACACCTTCGCTCGGCTACAGGCACCACGATTTCAACTCAGACTGTCCGAAACCGGCTCCATGCTGTAGGTCTGTATGCTCGCCGACCGATGGTATGTGTTAGATTAACATCAAGGCATCGTCGCGACCGCAGCGAGTGGGCAACCGAGCATGTCAACTGGAGGAGAAATGAATGGAGCAATATTCTGTTTTCTGACGAGTCCCGTTTTTCTGTGCATCCGGATAATAGGCGTATTTTCATCTGGAGGGACCGTGGCAGTAGGAATAATCCTGCGTTCGTGCACGAAAGTGTCAGATTTGGCGGTGGAGGAGTGTTGGTGTATGGTGGCATCTCCATTGACGGGCGCACTGACCTCTACATCATTCGAGATGGAGCTCTGACTGGTCGCCGATATAGGGATGAGATCCTCAGACCTATTGTAGTCCCTTACGCTGCAGCAATCGGAGATAACTTCATTTTAATGGACGATAACTGCAGGCCACATCGTGCAAACCTGGTGGAGGATTTCCTTTTCGAGGAAGGAATCGTTCGAATGGAATGGCCAGCGTGTTCTCCAGACATGAATCCAATCGAGCACGTTTGGAACGCTCTAGGAAGACTAGTTTCTGGCCGCCAACAACCCCCACAAACTCTCCAAGAACTGGAAAGAGCTCTTCTGGAAGAGTGGGGCAGAATACCCCAACTCGTCATTAATAGCCTCATTGAGTCCATGCCTCAAAGGTGTTCAACGTTGCTGGCCGCCCGTGGAAACCATACCCCCTACTGAAAATGATTTTCTTTGAAGAAAACACCTTTTCTTATTCTTTTTTTCTCATATGCACAAATTGTGTTTTTTTCCTTTTGTACACAAATGCGCAATAAAATGTATTTTTTTCTGCCAAACATGTGTAATTTATTCTCATATAACCTACTATGTCTGTCGACCATGTATCAATCAGCTAAAAAGTTTTCCAGATACAAAATCCACCTAAAACTGCAATATCCTTTAATTGTTTTGAGCAGTGTATAATCTATTGCAAGTATAGACCAAGTATGTCTTGCTCCAATGCACGCGCTGAACAGCACTCCAACACCTTGTACAAGCTTAATACTAGACGCTGGTGTTATTCTCGGCAATGGAAGGACTCATCCCAAAACCGCTGATACAACTTTAGATTCTGATTTATACTTCGCTGAATGACCAACGAAGCCTAATTTGCGTAAATTCACAGCGAAAAGCAAAACACATATTCCGAGAGCTTCAAACACACTTCAGAAAATTAAAGTAAAATAAAGTACAGATGTTGCTGTTGCGTACACAGGTTAATGTTGTCAAAATGTTCACATTAAAAAAAATGGAATCCCCTTTTAAGACTGTTGCTAGTCCACTACAAATTTTACATAATGTAAAAATGTAATTTAATAAAATATTTCTGAGAAAAAACTGGCATAATGTTAGATTATTCCAACGAAAAATAGGAACAAAATATTTTTACATTTAACTTGAAATACAAATTTAGAAAATTTAGCACTGAAAATGTTTGTTTTTAGGAGAATCATTCTTCTGTTACATTATAAGTGCAATTTATGTAAAACCGACAAATGCAATTTTAGAGCTGTTTTAGCGTGTATTTAAACGCGGTTTATGAACATTCTCTCTTTTGTTTTGTCCAAATAATGATTTTTAAATGCATATTCGGATTATATTTCCTTAAAATTACGTGAATATTTTCCAAAAGGGAGAAAAATAACAGATGAAAATATAAAGATCAATCTAAAACTTCTGCGGGAGCGAAACCAGCATGCTTTCAGCATATTACATAATTCAAAAATCCCCGAATCCTTTAAAACATCACATATATCTATGACATCTATTAACTCGATTTAAAAAGACTTTTCCGCTCGCATTATTTCCAATAAATCTTAGAAATATGGAGTTGAGATATGATAAATTGCAGCTTCTCCTATCCGATTTCATTTACGTCTGTCAGTTAACAATATATTTGCATGATAAACTATGTACGATAGTTTCCCTTTTGCCGCTCAGTTTTCTAAAGTAGATATTTGCGTCAGTTGTAATAAAATTTATTTAACAGTGTATATACAAGAAATTTCAAAATAGCACTACATTTTAAGAATAGTGTGGATACACTTTCATGATAAATATTTATCTAAAGTAAAACCTGCATATTTTATATTAAAGTATACGTACGTTCGGAGACTGTTCCTGTACGAATTTTGAAATCTTTATAACATTAAGTAGATATGCGAAATAGCAAATTATATCTATTGAAGCAAGAATTGTTTTACAAATGCTAAAATTGTCTGAAAGTGAAACATATTTTTTTAAACAATTAAATTTATGTATTATTAAGTTGTAGTGATTAACTGCTTAAGTTGTAGCGGCCATATTAAAATGTCCGCTGATGTGGTAGAGCACGAGGAAATAAGTACAACTGTTTTAAAACCAAAAACTTGTTTATTAACACAATTAGCAGGGGGTTTGAGCGAGCTCCACAAAATTTTCCTAAAAGTTTAAATTAACTAAAGAGTTCCTGCTAACAACTTGTATCTTTAACAAAACTGAAACAATATAATTAAACCTTAACCTTTTAAATATATAATCACGATCCAATACTCTTATCCTCCAGCTTTTACTGAACGCTGATACAGTCTTGAAAATCAATCTACAATAGCACAAAACTCCCGTATAAAAATACTAAGGCCAATTCTTAATTTTGAGACTCGATGCGAGTTCTCAAGGCTAAATCGAAATCTCAATATAAGTCGCAATATGAAACTTCCCAGGCCAAGTCGACTCTAGCTCCCCTGAGCTCTGAACTCAAGTCAAAATTCGCTGCTTATATACTTCAGTGTCGATCGACCAGCTCCAGAAAATTTGCATAATTGAAATTACACGGCGACTCACAATTTCAGGGATTCAGCTGTCCATCGAAAGTTAAAGAAAGATAGAGAGCCTTTATAACTTGTACGCACATAGTCGGTTAATGGACAAAACGATCTCATTCACACATTGCCTACTCACGTGACGAGAGTAGTCAATACCTTACAAAGTTATGTATGAGAGGAATAATTGTTTCTTGCTAATCTAATAAGTTTTAAATTTCAGTTATTCTCTGCGATAGACATTTTAACTATATAAGGTAAATGTAATTGATTGATTGGGTTAACTGAATAAACTAAGAGATGTGTTTTATAAAATGTACTTTGGTTATATGAAAGTACAATGGCACTTCGTTATAGAGAGAGCGTGTGGGAAATTACAAAAAGCGCGATGTAAGTGAAGTGACCAAATGTCTTTGAATTTCGGGGTACAATTCATGTACAACAGATGTAGATTACAAATAGATTATCGTAACATCTCAGCTTTTTGTTTTCAAAATATTATTTAGCTTTAAACAGTGCATAATTGTAGGACGTTAAAAAGGGTAAAAAAAAGTTCTAAATTTTAACTTTTTAAAATATTTAAATTTGAATTTTTTTTTTTAATTTGGTCATTTTAGACATAATATGTGACGTTGCTAAAAAAAAAAAAAAAAGTTAAAAATGTCTCCACAAGAGTTTAATCTATATGTGAATTTTAATTTTTGAAAAACAATTAACAAAAAGTATAAAGAGATAAATTCAGTTGTCATTATTTACACATAGAGTCATACTGAAAGTACAGAAGAAATACCATTATATTCGGGCGACTTAACTTTTTCTTGGCCTTCTAAGTTTTAGAAATTCAGGTACTCCTCGATAGGGCGTAAAGTTTGTTTCAGCTAGGAAGCCCATCAAATGCCTTTAAACATTCAAATATTCATGAAGTGCTTGGTCATTATTTTTTTCCTTTTTAACTCTTAAATTGCTGTTAGATATCTCACATACCACTGCTTTTTTCAATCTACAAAATTTAAATTGTAACTTTCATCTTAACTACAGATGCTTGTGCAATTTTGTTTTGTTTGGAGCTCTTGCATTATTATCGCTAGAGACTTCTATATATGTGTATTTTAATTAGTACATAAAGTTTAGTACAGAACCAGTGTCAAATGAGTAAGTCCAGCATTTTATTAATATTTTGATCAAGCAGTCTCAGAGGCCGCTCACAGTAACTATAGGACAATTTTTGCCACAGTGGCTAAGGTTTAATTAAACTTTGTATAAAATATTCGTTTTGAAAAACTTTGATTTAATTTCATTACTTTAAGAAAAATATATTGTAAATATAAGCATTGTTTAAATTTTTTAGCACTTTTTAAAAATAACTAGATTTAAACGTTCCCATTTTAAACTACTAACTTTTGACATTTTAAATTTACGTGACCTGTTAATCTGCGTTACAGCATTATTTAATGGAAGCAAAACGTTTTATTGTATTATTTTATTTTAAAACAGTACTCTGATTTCTTTTTGCAAAAGAACAAATATCGACATCTCTAAATAGGAATGTACAGAAAAAAAAATTAATATTAAAGGTGACTGAAAAACGAATTTCTTCATAGTTTCAACTTTAATCTGCTTCGACAAAATTTCAGTTTGAAAAAAAAAATGTTAGAAGAAATTTAATTCTCTCTGTGAGTTATATAATATTTATCTTGAATTTTCAAGTTTTCAGCAGATTAAAGAGAGGAACTTTCATTCATTTTTTTATACAATTTTGTGAGAATAAAAACCGAAATGGATTGCCCGTGTTGGATTCAACACTTCTTAAAGAATATATAATATATAAACTATTATATATTTATTTATATTTGTTATTTTTTTTCAAAATAACAGATTTTCCCTTTTCGCCGTAGCAAAGATGCTTTTAGTCAATTCATTTGCGAAATATAGATTATATTTGATCCAGTGCTTATAATCTGAATTCGTTTAATTACAATCAAATGAAAAAATTGCACTTCAAAAAAGAAAAAAAAAAGACAATTGTTTTTTAAGCTAGGGAAATATGCAAACGAAAATATACAATAACCTCTTCCGAGATCCCCACGAATCCGAAAAGCGCTTTTTAACTTTAGGAATCTGATAAACTAATATAGTTTCGAGATTTAAAGAAAAAATTGTGAAAACAAGGGATTTTAGGAAATGTTCCCGAGTAGTTTGTATAATGTATTAATCATTTTTTTCAACACGGAATGTAAGTTTTTTGGATGTCATCAATTCTCAAGTAAACATTTTAGATTGATATCTGAGCTAAAGGTATTTTGAGGAAATTAAAGTTGAAGGCCACCTTTTTTGCTTTATAAGACCATTTCTCATCCGACGTCAATTTTTGGATTCGGCTTTTTTTCATATCTCAAGATAGTAATGATAATATTAAGGATCTACTGTTTCTCTTTCCAACTGAAGAACAATAAAACGGATTTTATTCTAAATGCTGTATTATAATAATAGAAAGTCGGAGGTAGTTGATGCAGAGACTGTCTTAAAACTTGTATATATCAGTAGCATGTGGTGACGCTAGGCCCTCTAAAATGCAACATTCGTATAATTAAAAGAATCCCAGATCCGAAAACATTTTTGCTGGAAAGAAATGTTGTTTAGGAATAATTCCCATTTAACTCTTGACTGAGATTTAATTTAAAATCAACATAGAAAATTTAAAAAAAAATGACACATGGGATGGTGCCGGAGCATAAGTAGCAAAAATGCGAGCAACAGACAATAACTTTTCATGGGAGGGCATGAGCTCTCGTAACCTCAACAACTGCGTTGATGAATATGATTTTGATAAGACAATATTGTCAAGACAAATGAATTGGCATAAAAATGGATTCCCAACACGACGTGATTAATGTACGGGTAAAATGATCGTTAGATAAGAAGTAATGTGAAAATTTGAATTGAATGCGGTCAAACATGTTCAATTATCACTTTTGGTGAATATTGCATGGCATTACAACAAACCTATGGGAGAGGCCAGGGAAAAAATCTGTGTTATTGCATACCAGTAGAGTGGTAAACTTAAAATTATTTATGAAAGGAAATTAGACGACCGAAATAAATATGACGGCTATCAAAAGGAGGAAGATAAATTCTAATTGTTTTAACATTTTATTGAACTGTGAATGAAAAAGAAAATAACTAGAAAAGAATTGACGTTTTAAAGCTAGTCTATTATCTTTTTTACTTATTTGAAATTTAGAAAACCAGCACTCAATAATAATAGAAACTTATAAAATATTTTTTATGATTAAATTTAAAGCGGGGAAATACACTAACTTTTGAAATATTTGAAATTGCAATTACAAATCAAATATGTGCCCGCATCACATTTTATTGTTCAAAACTTGTATATATCAGTAGCATTACTGATATCTGTTATCGTTTCGGCAGATCTTTTACATATAGAAAAATATAATGTTTATTTCACATCAGTGCCAAATATTATTTATCATTGACAGGTGCTATACTATGAGTATTTTTATGTTAACCCGGGCACAGGTGATGTGTCGCCAATTATTTTTCACGTCGTCGTTATACGTAATGAATTCATTTTATTAAAAATAAACCTTTTCATTTCTTTTAAAATACATAACTTTCATTTAATAAAAAAATATATTTAAATTCCGTACATTTGAAATTCATGCCTTTCACTAATTTAATTTAAAATCCCCACCTCCTTACACAAAAAAGAGACCTTAATGAAAATTATTTTATTTCAACATCACAGTATTGCTTTTAATTTACACACACGAAAAATAAAATATGCTATTGGCGAGATTTGCCCCTGGCTAACATAAGAATTACCAAACATTGCAAATCACACTCATATGACATATCACTTACACTCATATTTTCATTACGAACATAATATTATTTTGCCGATCGCTACAAAATAAAGGTCTCGAGTATCTTATTTTTCGGGTGATAATTTATTTATAATAAGATTTATTGGAAATAATTTTCCTGCTACCGTAAAAAAAATTCTGAAAACACTTAAATGTAAAATGACATATTTTAATAATAAAAGCACTTAAAAGAAAGCTTTTTGAAAACGTTTCTGGAAATATAGAATGAGAAATAGTAAAACAAGCTTGCTAAACTGATAATTGCTAATAAGCATTCCAACTTATTTCGAAACATCCAGTGTAGCCATTGTACAGTTGCATACTAATCATAGACGGTTTATAACAAATTAAGTACTGTTGGATTAACCTGAATTATTATTCCATAATTATCAGTTTGTATATCTCATAATATATTTTAACATACTGCGGTAGAGTTAATGGTAACTAAAACAGTTCAGTTCACTCTCTCTTGCTTTGGTCAGCATAGGCCAATTTGGATATTATGCATTTTGTAGAATATTAGAATACTCAATTTTATCACTATTTGTTCACTCATTCTTTTTGACTTATAATATTTTACAATTACTTTACAATTATTTTATAATATTACATATAATATTTTACTTCTACGTTACGTAAGAACTTATATAGAAAACATGGACTCTTCATATTGGAAAACATAATCCCAATTTCTCTTTAAATGTTAGTATTATTCTAGCTCTATTTTTTTCTGTACTTATATAATAGTCCTGAAATTATTATAGCTTGTAGTATATGCATCTAATCATTGATTATACTTGTATATACACAATATTCAAACAGATTTTAAAAAGGGAAACAGATATACATAGTATATATATATATATATATATATATGTGTGTGTGTGTGTGTGTGCGTGTGTAAGTAAATGATATGTAAATAGTCGCTTTACTGAACCAAAAATCGATAAACAACAAAATGCAATTTAATTTCAACTAATAACTTTTGGTTAAAACTATATAACAACAATTTAGCTTACAATAATCCAGCCAGGTCTAATAACACCTTTACCGGCTATATTCCTTTTATATCTTGCTTCATAACAAAAATTAGAAAACTGGCTCTTAGCCAAATCTCGCGATTCAAACTATTTACAACTCGCGCATGTCTAACCATCTTACTTATAATAAAATCCAAAGGCGAGAATCTGTCTGTAACGGTACCGGGCTGTACCACTCTGGTCTGCGAGTCGACTGTAGTTAAACGCCATGTTAGGCTTACTGAAAAAGATATGCTAACACATAACCACTAACTGATAATTTCTTCTACTTGAAATGATGTCTGTTCAGCATATTTTCGTATAAAACATGTATATAATATCCAGTTATAATGTTTTAAGTTTTAAATTAAAAATAACAGATTAAACATCCGATTACCTGATGTAAACAAACGAATAATGTTGCCATTCAAAAACACAAATTCCATCACAAATTCCAAATGAATGACTCTTTGAACGTTTCATTAAAATATCCGATTATGTTCTTAAAATATTTGTAAAAGCATATTAAAGTCTTTAAATAATTTAAAGGATTTCTTTAATCCATATATTTAAAGCTAAACCTTTTTTTGTCAATTCGTACGAAAATGGGTTCTATAGGCATACGTGAGCATTCCGCCAATCAGCTAAAGGCATTTGTAAACTGCTGTCGCATTGGGTTCTACACGCATGCGTCAGCATTCAGCCAATCAAGTGAGAGGTTGTTACTGTCCCGAGACAGATTTGGAGCCAATGAGGTGAGGGCTATTTCCTATCTAAAGATCTTTAGGAAAGATGATTATGATGGCTAGACCAACATATGATCCTAAAAGACCCGACCATTCGCCGATTTTCCGCGTGCTAGTTTCGGAATGCGGCGTTTGGCGTCTCGTGGTCAGGACTAGAACAACAAACTGCAGTTTATAGAACACGTTAATGTTATAGTTATGTGATTTTTTTTTTCATTCTGGTTGCTATATTCTTACAAATATGAGGTATTGTGTGCTTTTCTGTAGTATTGACAGTCGGGCAGACTATTTTGACCCTGATGATAATAAAATTTCGATGAATTATTTTCCGAAAGAGGAAAAAATTAAACAAGCATGGATTCAAGCAATCGGCAGGCAAGGTATGTTTATTTACCTTTTACTATTTTATTTAAGTTTATTAAATGTTAATTATGCATTTAATCTAATAAGATGGCTCATAATTTTACTATAAAAGGAACAGAAACTTATAGAATAATAAAATATCTGTTCTAAACATTATGGCTATTAAAATAAAACTGCTTTTTTTTTCATCACAAGCACGCCATACCTAGACCCACATGTGCGCCTAGCGCTATACATTTGTAAAATCATAAATCTTTAAAACCTTCTAATATTAAGAATTTATACAATCAAACTTTTCTTTTATCTATCACTGTAGCCAAGGGATGTGCATAAGAAATTATCCTGATTTCTGTATTTTTTGGCTTTTGTATTTCAGGAATTTTTTTTATTAATTTTAAGTGACGTTTATAATAATTCACCCATGTGTAACATAATCTTTTGAATTAAAAACTTTTATTGCGATGACGTTTTAAATTAATCTTTTTGCAACTTGAATCATTCAAAGATAATCAATATTTTATATTTTAATGAGTAAATTTTAAATTTTCTCAGCATTTTTAATTTATTTTGTACAATTGAAACTTTTGAAAACCAGTGATAGAAAACAAAATATTTTAGAATAGCTTTATCATCACACTATGACTTGCATAATACTGCGTTAATTTCCTTTTATATATCTATTAATAATGCAAGCATATATACAGTATTTAGGATTGTCAGCATCTGATAACGTATTCCCAAAGAAGCATTATTTGTCTGATTCCTGTCACTTTAATTCTTTAAGGAAATGTCTATTTTTTTCTTTATTTATTTATTTTTGTGTGTGTGTGTGTAAGTTGTAATGCTGTTAGTCAATTTTTTAGTGAAAGATTTTTTTCTTGTTGCACTGTTTTGTTTTAATGAAGTTATTTTTGTGAAAGTTTTCTTTTATCTAATGAACTTTTTAAATTACAAGTTATATATTTAAAATCTTATGGAGAGGAAATATTTATGAAGTGTTTACTTTCATGGGATGAAATTTTGGCAGGGGCATCAAAGCGGGGACCCAGTTTCTTCTCAAATTCATACACAGGATGTAAAGCAAACTTTCCCTTAAAAGTTGAAAATAGTTTTTAAGGTGCTTAAAAGTGATTACTTTTTTCTGTAAAATTCATATTAAAAAAAAAAAACGTTTCAAGGAAATTTACTGGTCAAAATATGATGAAAGGGGTAAATACTATTGGCCTTCAATGAATGTTAGCTTATTGTTTTTTCAATCAGTGCCTAAAGGAAACATGGGCTGAGACTCTAGGGCACCTCCAATTTTAGTGCACAATTTTCATAAACTGATGTTTTAAATCCATTTTGATTTTGCACTGTTTACAATAAATGTTTTCAAGGTTCGATCCAGACGAAATTTGGGGCCTATTTAGGACCCCTTCACAAAAATAAATTTAATAAAATGGGCCCCTTCACAAAAATCAATTTGATAAAATGGTCCCTTCACAAAAATCAATTTGATAAAATGGGCCCCTTTACAAAATTCCTTTTAAAAAAATAGGCACTTTCACAAAATTCCATTCAAATTCAATTCTTACTATTTATTATTTATTTATTATTCTTTGACTTTTAAAATGTATAATTTGTAAACAAACAAGATCACCAGAGAGGAAAACTTCAGCAAAAGTATTTAAAAAAGTTTTTGTTAATAAACGCTTGGTTCGAATTTGAGTAGCTGGATTTCGACTTTCATTACAAAATGTTATTTTTCACAAAAATATAATAAAATTTCACAAAATAACCTTTACTTTTCACAAAATGGGCTCCAAAAATATATTGAAACATCTTAATAGATTGGGAGGGGGGGGGGGAGTTGGCAAAACAGATATAATGAATCTTTAAATAAGAAAAATTTTTGATAAAATAACATATCAATGTTAGTTATGTTAAAAATGAATTTTATAAATTGCAACTGGGCCATAGGCACACCTGTTAAAAAAATTTGCCCCTCCCTAGATTTTATTTTGCCGGTGCTCATATTTTTTAGTTTTTGTCCCTAACAAAATTAACTCTCAATTAATTGTGTTTTGTTTCCTTTTCAGCTTTTTTTGTAAATTATCATAATATTTTTATAAATTACTGAGCATCAGTAACAGTACATTTACGTTTCATATGCACTAAAAAATAATAAACATGTTTATTAAAATAGCACATCTGCAAAGAATTCTAATAATTGACTCATATCCAGTGCCATTAGTTTTTGGATAGAATACGCAATTGCATATCATTTAAAAAAAGACTTAAATAAGGGGAATATATTAAAACATCTTAATAGATGGGGGGGGGGATTGGTAAAACTGATATAATTGATCTTTAAATAAGGGAAATTTTTGATAAAATAACATATCAATGTTAGTTATGTTAAAAATGAATTTTATAAATTGCAACTGGGCCATAGGCACACCTGTTAAAAAAATTTGCCCCTCCCTAGATTTTATTTTGCCGGTGCTCATATTTTTTAGTTTTTGTCCCTAACAAAATTAACTCTCAATTAATTGTGTTTTGTTTCCTTTTCAGCTTTTTTTGTAAATTATCATAATATTTTTATAAATTACTGAGCATCAGTAACAGTACATTTACGTTTCATATGCACTAAAAAATAATAAACATGTTTATTAAAATAGCACATCTGCAAAGAATTCTAATAATTGACTCATATCCAGTGCCATTAGTTTTTGGATAGAATACGCAATTGCATATCATTTAAAAAAAGACTTAAATAAGGGGAATATATTAAAACATCTTAATAGATGTGGGGGGGGATTGGTAAAACTGATATAATTGATCTTTAAATAAGGGAAATTTTTGATAAAATAACATATCAATGTTAGTTATGTTAAAAATGAATTTTATAAATTGCAACTGGGCCATAGGCACACCTGTTAAAAAATTTTGCCCCTCCCAAGATTTTATTTTGCCGGTGCTCATATTTTTTAGTATTCGTCCCCAACAAAATTAACTCTCAAATCATTGTGTATTATATATGTTATATAAGCAATAATTTAAATATGTAAAATCGAAGCAATAATAGAATAGTCTTGAAATTACTTTAATCCTAAAATAAAGGGGGAAATTATAAAACGATATATAATAGAATAGATATATCGTATATATAATAGACGCCAAAACTCAATTCCTGAGATGGATCTTTAAATTATTGATATATTGTATTTGTCTCAAAAATGAAAATCCTAGATATTGTTGAAATATTTAAAAACTTATATTAATCGAGCTCTTACATCATATCTAGCAGTTTACTAATCAGATATTCTTTTTACACAATATGAAAATTTTATTAATAAACACTTTTTTGCGATGAGACTTTAATTCTCGACTTTAAATATGTTCTTTTCACCAGTTTCATCCATCCTGAATAGAAATATATGCTAAATATATTAATAAACAGAAAACATTACTAACGTATTTAAAGGGAAAAACCCGGAATGTTGTTCTATTATTCTACGCTATCTGCTAGCAGACGACGGAGAAACGGGCACGTTTTTATGAATGGAAAGTCGGCGAATGGGCAGGTCTTTAGGATCGTATGTTGGTCTAGATGATGGTGTTAGCAATTTTCAAAGTTTCAAAGTTTGGATTACTATAAATATTAGGTATTTTTTCATTTTATCTTTATTTATTTTGTTATATTAAGCTCATGAACATAGAAACACATATGTATTTCTGTGTTCATGATTGAATTCTTTGGATTTGGTTTGGTGTATTTTTTTTTCTTTTTATGTCGTATGTTTATTTTGCTACTTTAATTTTCTTAAACCAAAAAGTAATGGTCGAGTTTTTATTAGGATTTATAAAGCTGAAATTTACCTTTTTGGATATAATATTACAGATGGTTTAATAGTTGCATTCGGCTGTAAAAATTGACAAAAAATTGATTAAAAATTCGACCAGCAGTTGCATGAAAAAAAGAACTTTCACTAACATGGACAAATCCAGAAACTTGCTGAGTCGGCAATTGTGTTTATATATAAAAAAATAACAAAATTCATAGTTTAACCACAATAAAACATCGTGAAATTTATTAATTGGTTGCGGGAAAAAAATCACAAAATTCAACAATCATTCGGGAAAATGTAACAAAATTCTACTAATAACAGGAGCTTCTAAACAGCTTTACTGCCTGTGCATTTTGATGATTTTGTTATGATAGTGTGTATGAATGTGTTTTGCATGGAATTTTTTGGTTGTTGACAATTTTTTTAAAGGTTTTGGAACTTTAGTATTGACAATTTATAGATAATTTTAGTATATGTGTATATGTATGCAGTAGACTCCTTAAAATCCACTCATGTAAACAATGAAATTTACAATTAAGATGTAAGTGTAAAATTTCAGTTTTTAAATTTTTTTATATCATTTAGTACACATTTTTATATGTAAATGGACAGATGGTAAAGCATCTAATGTATATGAATGCATATTTTGAACTGGTTTGTTTAGAGGCTCCTGTTGTTAGTAGAATTTTGTTACATTTTCCTGAATGATTGTTGAATTTCACAATATTTTCCCGCAACCAATCACCAATAAAACATCTTGAAATTTATTGATTGGTTGCGGGAAAAAAAATCACAAAATTCAACAATCATTTGGGAAAATGTAACAAAATTCAACTAATAAAATACACCAGAATATATATAAAGCATGCTTTACAATTATATTATGTGCATTAAATAATTTCGCTAACAATATACGAAGAATCAAAACATATCCAAAGAACTCAATCATCAACACAGAAATAGATATCTGTTTCTATCTTCAATGATTCAATAAAATTAAATAAAGATAAAATGAAAAAACTACCTAATAATATAATAATATAAACTTGAAACTTAAACGCGATAAATTGTACACAATTGTCATTATACAAGGTGACAGTCAATGCAGAATTCATTTATATACACTAAACACTTTTCCATTTATTGATACGATAACCATTTTGTCAGAACAAAATTAGCACTTGCCTATCAGCGAGCAATACTGTAAGTTGGCGATTGACTTTATTGCCACCTAAAGGTGAAAATAAGCACTCGGCGATAAAACTTGAAAAACTGGCGATTAAAATAATGGAAAAAACTTGCCAAATGCAGGATTTTCTGATTTTCTTTTTCCCTTTTGCGTTTTTTCTGAATGCAGTTTGACAAAATTCGTGATTTTTCCTCACCCGATCGATGAAATTGATGATTTTTCTGCATCTGATGGACAAAATTTACGATTTGTATGCACTCGATTGAAGAAATTCGTGATTTTTATGTGCCCACTTGACTAATTCGTGATTTCACTCACCCACTTGATGAATTTGTGATTTTTACGTGGCCGTTCTACAAAATTCATGATTTTTATGCACCCGATTTAAGAATTTCATGATTTTTACATGCCTGATAAATGAAACTCATGATTTTTACACGCTCGATTGACGATTTTTTTTTTTTTGCACTCGACCGACAAAATTAATTATTTTTATGCACCCGATAGACAAAATTCATGATTTTTATGTGCCGATAGAGGAAATTAATAATTTTTACGTGCCCGATCAACTAATTTCTTGATTCTTATGTGCCCGTTTGAAGAATTTTGTGAATTTTAGGTGACCGATAAATGAAACTCAGATTTTTACACGCCCGATTGATGAAAAAAAAAATTTCTGCACCCGACCGATGAAATAAAGGATTTTTATGCACCTGATAGACGAAATTCATGATATTTATGTGCCGACAGATGAAATTAATGATTTTTTCAGCAATCTTACGACGTAATTTGTGTTTTTTCAGCAATCATTTGACGAAATTCATGTTTTTCCTGCAATCCTTTGATGAAATTCGTGTTTTTTCTGTGGTCCTTTGATGAAATTTGCTTTTTTGTGATCCTTTGACGGTATTCGCACTTTCTCTACTGCCTTTTGACGAGATACATGTTTTTCAGCAATCCTTTGACAAAATGTGCGTTTTTTCAGCGATCCTCTGAAGAAATTCGCGTTTTTTCAGCGATACTTTGAAGAAATTCACATTTTTCTCACGATCGTTTATGAAATTCGCGTTTCCCAGTGATATTACTTATAATAAAATCCGAAGGCAAGAAAGTGTCTGTAACGGCTCCGGGCTCGACCACTCTGATCTGCGAATCGACCATAGTTAAACGCCATGTTAGGCTTAATGAAAAAGCTATTCTTCATCCGATTCTGTTGTTAAAATATTTGTAAAAGCACATTAGAGCTTTTAAATATTTTAATTTTGTTTAAAACCTTCAAAAACTATTTCATATAAAACACGTATATCAACATTTCTGTTTACATTTTTTTCTGTCAGCACTTTTCTTTTCAGAAATAGCAGTGAATTCTTTCGTACGGAGAATTTGAGTGATCAATCCAGTACATTGGCGCCATCTACTGGCGTATTTTGAAATTTTTGCTTCCATCTTAAATACAGTACAGGACCTATTATGCGAAATCCTCTGGACCAAAGGCTTTCCGAGTTTTGGAATTTTCCGGATTTTGGGTCCTTCCGAAGTTCACGATTATTTGACAAAATTCATGCTTTTTTTTTCGTGATTCTTTGACAAAATTCATGCTTTTTTTTCATGATTCTTTGACAAAATTTGCATTTTTTTCTGCTATTCTATGACAAAATTTGCGTTTTTCGAAATATAATTTTTTCGT
This sequence comes from Maratus michaelseni, assembly GCA_963931845.1. Classification (NCBI taxonomy): domain Eukaryota; kingdom Metazoa; phylum Arthropoda; class Arachnida; order Araneae; family Salticidae; genus Maratus; species Maratus michaelseni. The sequence continues at coordinate 94,091,254 of OZ007591.1, forward strand.
GGTCCTTTGAAGAAATTTGCATTTTTCTGCAATTCTTTGAGGACATTTGCGTTTTTTGCTATTCTTTGACGAAATTTACCTTTTATTTACGATCCTTTGACAAAATTAGAGTTTTTTTTCTGAGATTCTTTGACGAAATTAGCGGGTTTTTTTTTTCGCGATCCTTTGACGGAATTCGCATTTTTTCTGTGATCTTTTGACAAAATTTGTGTTTTTTTTTTCCTTCGATCCTTTGACGAAATTCTACTTTTTTCCCGATCCCTTAACGAAATTAGAAATTTTTTTGCAGTGCTTTGAAGAAATTTGCGGTTTTTTTTTCGCGATCCTTTGGAGAAATTCATGTTTTTCAACGATTATTTGACGAAATTCGCGTTTTTTTTCCGATCTTTTAGCCAAATTTGTGTTTTTTTTGTGATCCCTTGAAGAAATTTTACATTTTTTCGGAGTCCTTGGAAGAAATTTGCGTTTTCTTCGCAAGCCTTTGACGGAAATCGCGTATTTTCTGCGATTTGTTAACAAAATTAGCGTTTTTTTGCAATTCTGTGACGAAATTTGCGTTTTTTGTCAATCCTTTACAAAATTCAAGTTGTTTCCGCAATCCTTTGAAGAAATTGTCTACTTTTTCTTCGAACGATACACATAATTGTTTTTTTCGGCGACGATCGCTCAAAATTCGAGATTTTGTTATGTTCGAATCTTTGGACTGAAAACTAAAATTTTCGAAACCGAATGCCTTAAATTTTTATGAAAATTCGGAACAGAATCACCCTTGATGAAATAAATATATAACTATTTTTTGTTTCAAAACGAATCGTAATATAAATTAATTTTAAACTAAAATTTGAGAGAAAAATGATTTGTTTCTAATTTCGGGAAGAAAGTGGGTGGTGGGGGTGGGGGCGTGTTCACCCGCTACCGAAGTAACAATATTTTAGTGATTACACACTGAAACACAATGTACTGAAAAAAAAATTAGAAATCTGTAAAATTTTCGAAAAATTTCAAAAATTCTAAAATTTTTGTAAAAATATACAAATTTAGAAAATTTTTGAAATATTTTTGCTGATTTCGGGTTTTTCCGGATTTTGGAATTCCGGATAAAGGGTCATATACTGTAAAATGATTCTTTCTTATCAAACGTAATTAAAATATAAGGAATACATAGTACAACGTAATTTGCATTTAGTTTTGCTTATGTAATCAAACAATAAGTTATGTGGTGAGTCAATCGGCTTAGAAACTCATTGATAACACTTTTTTACAAAAACTTTCGCACATGGATTTTTTGTTAATATTTAATTTGAATGTTTTGTCCAATTGTTGAACTACTTCCGAAATTTAATACTGAGTAAAATATATATATATATATCCTCATCATTTTTATTTGTAGAAATCATTTGTCATTTTAAAATGTACTTTTTTACAGTACAAACCTTTCAATAATAAAGTCTTCATGCTGTTTGTTTGTATGAAGTCTTATGAAAAAGAAACGCAGATCAACAATCTGTCATTTTTGACGGGGTTATATACTAGTGGATAATAATATTAGAGTGTCAGCTCATATCGTTTACATGAAGTGTTCAAACTGGAATCCTACATATATATATATATATATATATATATTTACATAATACAGATAGTGGAGAATGAAAGGTAAAAAGTATGTCTTAGATCTGTAATAAAATATTATTAAATGTTAATATAGATCAAAATTTCTGGTTGAACACAGAACAGAATGAACGTATACCACAAAAGACCATTTAAAAGGACATTTCCGAGAAATAGGTTTTACTTTTACTGATCGTAACCCAAGTGAAAATTTAAATGTTAGATTACTTATGGACTAATATAATAATAAATTAGTTAACTAAAATTAGTTATAATTATTTTGGTTGTCATTTTCAGAATATACACAGACGCACTGTGTTATCAAAATTATTTTAATGTATTTTAATTTTTTAGAAATATAGATTTAATATTTTTACTTGAGTAAAAATTTCAAAAAGTCTTTCTTTTTTCTTTTCTTTCTTTCTTTTTTTTTTTTTTGCTGAATACATAAAATTTAACCCCTTGTCTGTGTTGCTAGGTTACTCCCCACCGAAGTATAATTAGAATAATAAGAAAATAGAGAATTCTACATTTAAATGTGTACTTAAGCATGAAAAATATCTAAATTCGGCCTTCATATAAGACAATCAAATATCACAAAAAAAAGTAAACTAATTGAATTTTAATAATCATAAATAATACGCATTTGTATTGCCCGAACAGCAGACTTGCCAAGTCTCCGGCTTTTTGGATACCAGTATTTTAGTTTAGAAAATGTTGTTTTATTTCATTGTAGCATTCTGTGATTTGAAGTAAAAACATTTTTCTCTAAGCAATTACTGGCGTTCAAAAAGCCGGAGACTTGGCAACTCTGTCGAACAGTATTCGAGTTACACAGATAAGTGGTTAAGAGTAGTAATTTTAAGCCTAGTAAGTGGGTATTAGGCGTCAGCTTTGTAATATTGATAATCGAGTTTTAAAAAAGATAATGATTACCGCCAACCGGGGTGACTTTGTTTCATTTTTATGCCTCTTGTTGTCTTTAAAGGTCCAAAACTTGTTGAAATTTTTCTTTTAAACAATTTCTAATTCTTTTTTTTATAATTCTAAGATATCATTTGTAATAATGAATAGAGGGAAGTGTATTCAACTAGGTAAATTATATCCACTGGTTGGAGTATCATAGTTGCGATTTTTTCCAACAGACTGAAAATATGCCGGGACCAGGACTCTACCACAGTACCCAGGTTCGAGTCCTAGTCCCAGCATATTTTCACTCTGTTGGAAAAAATCTCTACTATGATACTCCAACCATTGGATATACTTTACCTAGTTGAATACACTTACCTCTATTCATTATGACCTAATTACATGGTATACAGGAGTTTCCGTGCTATTTCAAGATTCATCATGTAAATGCTATAGTTATAGCTCGGATGAATGAAATTAGCGCTGCAGTTCGCAGCCTTGTCCAACAAATAAGAGTGAAATATGCCAGTCCAGGATATCGTCGGGATAGCTCAGTGGGGAGAGCGTTGGTACGGCAAACCAAAGTACCCAGGTTCGAGTCCTGGTCCCGGCATATTTTCACTCTGTTGGAAAAAATCTCAGCTATGATACTCCAACCATTGGATATCAATTGTAAAATTCACATTTAGTATTTTTATAGAATAGTTTTTTTAATTATTTTTGTAAAAAGTGCGACAAAGTCACCTTGGTTTGGGGTAATTTTGTCTCATAACTAAAAAATCATTGAAGAAGACTTAAACCTTGTAAGACAATGCAAGTGCACTATTATATGATATATACTAATAAAAGAAAGTTTCGCTCTGTGTGTGTATTTGTTTGTCTGTCTGCGATGGCTAGCAAAATCTAGCCCACCTAGAAGTCTGAAAATTTAGGTGTGGATAGTCCAAGGACTGACCATGTGAACCTGAGTCTCATAATTTTAATATTTTGATAATTAATCAAGATATTAATTAGAATATCATTAAACATCGCATCGAAAATGCCATCTTTTAAATCAAAATGGCTAAAGATAAGAACTTCTGTCTACCGGCTCATCTGCCAGCTATTTTAGCGTAGCGTCTTCGTTATGTTCTAATTATCAGAAAAATTTAATTCTTTTTTTTCTCTCTTTATGATCGCGTTAATGTAGGTGAAGGTGGTTTTCTTGAACAAATTATTCCTTATATTTGCGGGTATGGGGAGGGAGGGGATTAACGCCTTGCTCTGAGATTGTTATTATCTCGGGCCCAGGCAATGCCGAGCGGGTTAGCTAGTAGAGTAATAAAATATATATTTTTTAAAAGTCATTTCGTCATTAAAAAACTCAAGTTTTCTATGAAATCTAACAAAAAAATGAAATTTTATTGAAAAATGTCAATTATGTGAAATATGTGAAAACAGTTAACCATTAAGGCATGGCAAGATTGATGTTTTTCATGATACAAAATTTTAGATATATTCACAGGCACTAAAAAGTATTTATTTTAGAAAAAATAGGTCTTGGAGGGTTAATTATTTTACAGGACATTTAGCTTATTCTTTACTGTAGTGATAGAAATTGAATATTTTTCAGCGACTTTTCTTTGACTTAAAACATGTTGTAGGACAACATCTACCGCTTTCGGCAGCAGTTTATCAGTAAAATTTTTATAATTACGACTACCTACAGGTGTTTTATACATACGAGGCATTATTACACCATCACCTATACAATATATATATATATATATATATGTAATAATAAAAAAAATATATTTCTTTTCGCCATTTTCTTAGTCCTTATTCCAAATTATCACCATTCTATTAAATTACTAATATTTATTATTTTATTTATTTTAGTATTTCTCTGTCTTTTATTTATATCTTAAATCTCCTGTTTAGTTTAATTCCATATCTTAGTCAAAATATTATTTAAATCCCTATTCTAAAAATTATTCTAAATTGCAAAAACTTCCTAAAAAGTATTTGATTAAATTCCTTTTATTGAGACATTGAAATTTATTATTTCAGAATATTTTTCTTTACATTCTTTTTATTTTATTATTTTCAGATATCGTTCGATTGTCCCATCATCCCCTGCTTTCACGAGGTTACTTTTACCTTCAAAATTCATCCGAATCCTGTAATGAGTTCTTACATTTACGTCAGGCTAACACTCCCTTAACCTAATTTCCTAGCCATTGACGTTTAAGTTTTTCAGCGCTCTCTTCATGGCCATACCCCTTTTTACAAGCTATTGGGTGATCATATTCGCGCGTTCGTATTCTTACACCAATTTTTTGAGTATAAAAATACTGCATCGGACCGGACCGTCAGAATTTTGCTCTAAATTGGTTGTTATAATAATATGCGGCTCCAGTGACCCCCATCCTCAACTCAACATTGCATTCATTTTGTACATAGTGTGTCTATTTAAGTGCACTGTATTCTCTTCAATATCTGTTAGCTCTTCGAATGTTAGCATCGTACTTCTGTGATGACAACTAGCTACTCTGCATCATGTAACAGATGACGTCTCTCTAATAAACACATTGATTTTTCTACAACAAGTCTTATTCTTGAACTACTGCTCTGGTGTATGTATCGAGTTATTTGGCGGAATTCCTTCCGTGCATGACTTTCGGTGAATCAATTTCCATACTTTTAAGGATGTGACGACTGCATAGTTTCCATGTCATCAGTGGTTTCTACGCCATAAATAAGAAACCGGTAGTCACTAATGACATTCATTATTACCCGCAATACATCGTAATATATATATGCTAGTACAACGTTTATATTTGCAGTAAATGTTTATTTTTATGATTATATTTTCAAAAAAGTTAAATATAATAAAAAAATTAGTTTTTGGTGACTTTGTCCTAAGACAATCTCACCCCAAATTGGCAATCAAAATATCGACTTTGTCCTAAGACAATCTCACCCCAAATTGGCAATCAAAATATCGGTTGTGAATAAAGTCAATGCAAAATCTAATATATCAAATAAATGTACATAAATTTATTTGTTAAAAAAACATATTAATAAATATGCAAATGTACTTACCACTTTAAAGCATCAGGTACAAATAACTTTTCCAATCAAAAGTTTTTCCCCAGTAAAATCCCGCGCAAAAAAGTAAACAAAACAACAGCGGAATTGATGCCAAACTCGATTTGTAAAATGCTGAATTAAAAAAATTATGTTTAAGCTAGTGTTCCAATCTATCAGAATTCGGCATTACAATTAGTTTTATTGTAATAAATTGCATTTATAACACAGATTGTCGTTTTCCGTGGGGTGGTACAATTTGACCTCAGGGAGGACAAATTCCCACTAGTTGACGGTAATCCAGTTTTTAAACTTCCCCATATGTTATTATGGCATTTTAGAGCGAAAATAGATGAGGTTCACAGAAATGGCTGCTTAAGCAATTTTTTATATACACTTAAACAATTACGCTGTGTATTGTTGTACGTGATGAACGCAACCAATAATTAATTACTCACGAAACATGTTACAGTATGAATATACATCATTAAATTCTACCTAATTATCCTAATATAAAAAACTAACCTTTAGGTTTACAATTAATACAAAATTCAAGTAATAATGATATAAAATGGTGTAGTAAATTTAAAATAGGATGTTCAAATCAGCCAGGCATTTATTTTTCTTTCGAAAATAATTAAAAGTTTCTACGGAAATTCCACATATTCTGTAAAATTTATTTTTACAAAACAAAAATTTTACACTATTGTAAATTTGTTTTAATGATCAGTACAAAATTATAATTAGGAATTTATCGAAAAGGACGACGATAAAATAGAAAATGGCATTAGTTTAAGAAAAAAAATATATAAATGAATTATACATATGCTAATGAATTTAGAGTAATAGTGCATGAATTAAATTTGTTATTTAATATTTATATAACATTAATAATTTCAGAGAAAATGTTAACGAAATCTCTCAAGGCTTCAAGTAAGATAAACATTTTTCTGTTGCAGAATTTTGCGGTTAAGTGCTAATTAAGACAACTTTAAAATACAAGTGAAGATTTAAGTAGTAAGCTAAGTTATTGCTTGCGGTATTTACTATTTATATTTATATAATTTGACAAAATTACGACATTCTCTAGTTTATGAAAAAGTTATATCCAACGCAAAAGCTGATTATTCTATTATTATTAGTAGTAGTATTGCATTAGCAGTTGAGATAGTTCCTAGTTATGAATTTGAAATTGTGAGAACAAAAGAAAAAAGAAATCTTGTGAAACGATATATGAAACCTTTTCCAACAATTCCAAAATAATTTAATTCGACTTCATCTTCTGATACTGTGAACGAAGAAAATGAATAATATAAATAAATTTTAGTAATTACTGTCTGGAATTACAAAAAGAGTGTTATATATATATATATATATATATATATATATATATATATATTGTGTATATACTCGTGTGGTTTATATTTCATTCCTTATTTTCTATTTATTTTATTTTTATTTTTTCTTCTTCTTAATTTGAATTAATAATGTTACTTTTATTAGGACTACAATTTTAATTTGTAAATTGACAGGGCTCTTTGGTATCGGGATTTCAGTGTATGTGGTCAGTTTCTTATGTTTCAATGGTTAAATTTTACTTAAAGTTTTATATATATATATATATATATATATATAACCATAAATGTAACATTATCATAACACCAACTTAAACAATGAAATAATTAAGTATGAAATAATTAGTTGACAATGAAAGATTCCCCAACACACTTAATATGGAATCAAAAACATTGAAAGAATAAGAAATTAAATAAAAATTGAATAAATGGAATTAAATGAAATGAAATTTGTGGAATTTAGACAGAATTATCAAGTCCCAATTGCCTAAATACCACAAATAAAATGAAATGAGATGTTTCATCATCATATTAGCCATACATTGCTAAAAAATATGATATTGGGACTACATCTCAAATACAATGATTCAAATCAGTGATAAAATAAAAAATAAAATACAATATTAAAAAGGAAAGAAGCCATACTTATAAATTACAGAGAGAACATTTAATAGAGACATTAAGTATAAAATCCATAAAGATGAAAAGAGATATAAATAAGATACCTTGCAGTTCATGAACCATCATGAAAACTCCAACATGACTGGGGTTTGAATTGCATAAAAAATCATAACATGTTGCCAATTTTAGAAATATAAATTGCTTTGCAGTGATGCCAGAAATAATGTTAAAATATAATGGATTATAAAATAAACAGGAACATTAGTGCTGCCATCTATTAGTAAAAGTGAATATAATCTGAATCGAAGGAATTGTATGGAAATAAATGTTTCATAATTCAACCAAATTACTATCTTAATTGATACCAATTAGTTAAATAATAAATAAATGAAATTAATTAATAAATAGAAAATCGAATTACATTAAAGGATGTATTAATGAATAATACTATGTTATAAATAAGTATTAAGATGGAAAAATTAATAATAAAAAACAACTTAAAATAGTGCTGCCCTCTAGTGGTAAAAGTAAATATAAAGGAATGGATGGAAATTAGTGTTTAATAATTAAACCAAATTACTATCTTAATGATAGCCATTAGTTAAATAATAAATAAATGAAATTAATTAATAAATAGAATCTTGAATAATATCTAAGTAATGGATGTATAAATTAATAATACTATGTTATAAATAAGTAGTAATATGGAAAAATTAATAATTAATGCAACATTAAAAATGTACCATTAAATGACAACAACGATTAAATAACTGTACTAAAAATGCAACATCAATTAAAATAAATTAAATTAAAATACTAAAGATTTGAATTAAGAATCAAAGAATTTAAAATTAATATTGATTAAATATTGAAATGAATTAATCACAAATAATGTGGCTTCAAACAAAGTTAAATTAAATAAAAACACTTAATAAAATTAAAACATATTATATTAACACTGTATAAAAGTAAACATTATCTTAGAAGTAAATATGATATTGTCCACCAAAGGTATTAATCCAAATCATTAGATCAAATACATTCTTAATATTAAACCAGTTGTAGTTCTTAATATAGTTTTGATGAAGAGTGTTGATTTGTTTAAGAATAAATTTATTGGAAATAACAACTGTAGTAGTACATTTTCCTCGCTTGTTACGTGTTGTTTTATGATTTAAATTATGATTTAGAGTAAGATAAATAGGAGAATAATCTGTAGTATTATTTGTTGAAAAAACTTTAACTGGTCTGTTAAATAATTCACTATTAAGTCCATAAGGATAAATAGTGTTATAATATTTCATATATGAAGACTCCATAAATAAACGTTCTGATTTAGCTTTTATTATTTGTATAATTTCAATTGTAGTATTTTTAAATTTATGTTTATGAAAATGTTGTATTTCTGCTGTGGACTGTAAATTTTTTGCTTTGTTCTTGTTAGTGTCTGAACGATGTTGATTAATACGTTTATGTAATGGACCTGATGTTTCACCTATATATTTCAAACCACATAGGTTACAGTTTATGCTATAAATTACATTAAATGCTTTACAAAAAGTTGATAAATTAGGATCTGATACAATTTGTTTCTGAGAAGCAAATGGACAAGTCTTGCAGCGAGCATCATTACATAATCTAAAATATAATGGAGGAGGAGGAGAGTAAAAATGGTCACTTGATGTCGATCCAGGAACAATCCATTTATTGCCCCTGTACCGGGCACTACACTGCATAGATGCAAAGTGTATCTTGCCAGGAACGAGAATTTTACTTAGAACTACCATTAAAAAAATATGACGCAATAAAAATACAATTTGAAGAAAAAGAAAATATAAATGAATTAAATTAATGTATGAAACATAGAAAACTTGATTAATTAGAATTATTAAAAATCTTGAATAAATGAAAGTATATACAAAATGTACAAATTAAATAAGTAGTGCTAAAAAAACTCAATAAAATCACAACCAAAATTATGAAAACTCGCATTGCATAACCTCCAAAACAGAAAACCAATGGACTTTTTAGTAGAAAAAAAGGCAAATGAACCAAGTCATTATAACATATCCATTAAAATACAAAATCCAAGCAAAGACTCCCATATTGTTAACCCAATGGACTTCTCAGAATATTGCGATCAGATCAAAACAATTTACCAAAGCATGTTTAACGTTAAAACACAATAATTTTAAATATTTTTGAAAAATGTAACATATTATAAAATAACATTACATATATTATAAGTGCAAGAACAGAATATGTAATTAATACTAGTGATTAATAGGACAATATCATACAAATGCAATAGAAAAGGAAATGTTTCATGTGATGTACATAATGAATCAATTATTGGAAATTCCTATAACGTGGTATCAGATAACTACAAGTAGAAATCAAATATAAAACACACAATGATAATGCGCAATTGCAGCAGAGATCAAAGCGTATAATATTTAAAAGATTGCTAATATCAATTAGCACCATTATCAATATATTTAAAAAATATATATGCAATACCATAATGTATAAGAAAAAATATCAAAATGAATTGTTAAGATTCAAGATGAAAAGATATCATAAATAAGACATCATAAATGACTTACATTCATAATTATATGCGCATGTGCAGCATAATAATTTGAATGCTAATATATAACCATAAATGAAACATTATCATAACACCAACTTAAACAAATATATATTTACACTTATGGGAAATGCATTTGCTTAATTTCATGATGGTATGGAAACATCTGACATTATTAATATATTAAAGTTTCACAAACTTTTCCAAACATTGTTTCAGTAAATTAAACCAGAGAATCAATGAGATATTATAAAAAAGAAATATTTTCCAATGATGTAGTGAGAAATGTTAACATGTGCTAGAATGAAAAAATACTATTTTGAATTATACTTGTGGAAAATTATATTTTTATATATGTATCTAATTAAATCAAACAAATGTTTTATAATAGTTTTGAATAAACTATATATTTTCTATAAAAAAAATGCCATAAAAATATTTCAAGGTATCATTTTTACTTTCTTGTGTGTCTGAATTTTTTTTTATCTAGACTCGAAAAGCAGACGCCATAGTTAATCTGTCACATATTAAAATAATATTAAAAAATAAGACGTTTAAATTAGCTTAAAATGAATAATCACAATATCATAACATTCTTGCCAAGTATAAAGAATATTCGCATTTCTTTATTTTTTGCTTCTTCTCAAAACGCTATCTACATGTGTTTTTTCTTTCGACATTATGGAAGGCATAATTTTAAGGTATTGTAAACTAAAAAAGAAAGAAAAAAACAGTTAAAATACAAAATTTGTACTGGCAATTTGGACGTCAGTATTATATTTATATTTTAACAAAAACAAAAATTCCCGTAAATTCAAGGAATTTTTCCGTTAATGTTGAAATATTCCTTTTTAAGTTTCCGTTTTATAACAGATATCTTTCGATATTTATATAATAGTATAATAAATTATAACACCTTGTAATAGTATATTACTTTTAAATGCTAAAGGTGTAAAATTAACAACTATAATATAAATGGGATGGATAGTATATATAATATTCATCCATAATAAGAGAAACCATACAGATACTCACGCGCAAAAATACAATTATGTAACGATGCGGCATCTTTTAATTTACCGAAACTGTGGCTGGAGTTACTCCATGGTCAAAAACATGAAAATAAACAATCAAGTAAAAATAATAGATAACGTGCGTAATTTTTAAAAAAGTACATGCAAATAATAACTTCAAAGCCCGTGCAGCTTTAGAATATTCTCATTTTGTTTTCGAAAATGACTCGGAAAGAGTCGAAACATGTAAAACAACTAATAAAATTTATTTTAATTTATATTATAGTTGTTAATTTTACACCTTTAGCATTTAAAAGTAATATAGATATCTTTCGTATTTTTTCTGAATTTGTATGTCATTAAAATGATTTTTATAGGACAAAAAATCTTTTTTCAAAGACTACTTTTTATCATATGAAGAGAAATTTCCTATTTGAGCTAGTCTTCAATAAACAGCGAGTTAAGTGTTAACTGTCGGATTCGAACCAGGGAACTTCAGTTTTCCCCTCCGACGAGTTCAGTGGTTTCCTTTGTAGGAGTTCTATGATCGAAAGTGGTGGTACAGCAAGAGTTGTTGCAAAAACTCGGCATAAGGCCTAGGACCCGGAACCCTTTTGTGTCTCCGGCTACGAAGCCATCGGGGAACTCCGGCTTCACACACTTGTTTTTTGTATAATTTCAAATATTTGAGTTTTTTATTTGATGCTTTATAAAATATAAATTTAACTTTTATGTACTGCATGCGTAAAAAATATATTAAGAGAAATGAATGATTCCTTTTGAAAGATTTAATTTTCGATAGTGCCAACATTTTCTTTCCAAACATGTACTTTTTTTCAAATTACGTACTTGAGTGACGCTCTACTATCAACTCCAATAAAGATCATAATTATCTTCAGCAGAAATGTTTACAACATGCTCTTAAAAAAGAAGAAAAAATTGCACATTATAACTTAGAAATATGAGAATAATTTTATGTTGTATCACTATATTTGAGATATTCTGAAAGTTTTTGTGTGCGATACTGTTAAACTGAATAGTTAAAAAATATTAAAATAAAAAATAGTTTTATAGAGGCTATTTTAAAAATTATTTATCGTGTGATAGATAAAATCCCCACTTTAGTTTCAACTAATAATAAAAAGAAGTTGTAATATTTACTTTTCAACTGCTACAGACTTAAAAAGTAATAATTTAAAATTTTTAAATATTGTAAAAATGTGTAAATTGTTTTAATTAAAAATAAAGAGAGAGAGAAAAGAAAAAAAGTTATTGCGTATTGTTTTAATGTACATACTTACGTATAAATGGCGGCATAAATTTTATTGTTTTCATTGGCAATATTTGCAATTAATATTGGTGCATTTTTGGAAATAGTTCCAATGTATAATCAATATTGACATTTCATTAGAAATATTTGCAATTTAAAGCAAATAGTTGCGTAATTTTCGTATTTCATTTAAAATATTTGCAATGGAATCCAATATTTTATAATATTGGCGTTGCGTTGGAATTATTTTCAATGTAAAGTTAATGTTAGTGCAACATTGTCGTTTCATTGTAAACATTTACAATATAAAACAAATGCATGCAGCAATTCATTTCTTCGCATTCGAAACACAACGACTTCTGTACGCAAACATCTAAACATCATTTACGGAAATTTTAATGTTTTGAAATCATTACAGAAATATTTCCCAAAATTTACGGAAATCGTCAAGCGTTTTCACGTATTTGTAATCTCAAAATGTCAATTACGGAAATTTTACTGTTTTTCAGAAAAATAAAATTTTCTGATAAGTTTTACGGAAATGTCTTTATATTTTTACGGATTTATTGTACACTGCAGTCGCAGCACATCATAGCAGTTAATTAAATTAATGATTATTGTCTTTGCAGAAATTTCAAATAAAAGAAACAATGTTGCGTCTGAATAACATTTTCTATTCTAATCATTTGTTCTTTTCATTCCTTAAAAACCTTGATTCCCTTAATTCCCTAGAATTTTTTTTACATCGGCACAATGAAAGGAGTAACATTGATTCAATGCTGTTTTCCATTATTTCCATCTATTAAGGAGATCAGATATTAAGAAATAAAAAGTAAATACATATACCGTGTTCCGGCGTATAACGCGCATCTAGGATTTGAGACTATATTTATATATATTAGGTATATTACGCGCACCCCCCTCTTTTGCAAAAGAACCGCCATAAGATATGTAGCATAGAAATAAGAAAAAAGCATTAAAAATATAATAACTAGTACAAACATAAAGAAAATAGGCAAATGCGAAGCGAAGACATACGCCACTGCCAAGCCTATGCGTACTTTCGTTCATTCAAAAAATTACTTCTTCATCTCTTCTTCCGTAATATAGAAATCGTAACTCTTATGCTTAATTTTTAAGCTTTCATTTTTATACCCGGTGTATAAAGCGCACCTGCAATTTTTGATCAATTTTATTGTATCAAAAAGTGCGCGTTTTACGCCGGAATATAAGGTATATAATATATATTTAATAGTGGGAGCACTTCTACAGAGCAAGATGGGCAGAGTTTTATTGAAGGTCTCTGTTAGAATTACAAAGGTTGTGGCACCCTTCTTCTAGGAAGAATGCATGCCAGAAACTTAAATGGCACAAATAATTAAAATATTACTAGCATTTTGTCAACACATATATCAATTTTCCTATGCGATGAAATTTATAAATTAATTTAATTTTAAATATATATTTTTCCAACATGTGCATTTTTATATTACAAATACATGAGTGATATTTGCCTCAAATTGCTTTAAATTTGCTCTAAGGTTATAGAAAACAACTTTAATGTTTATCTATAAGATGTAAAATAAGATTTCCAATTAAAAAATAATTAACTTGCATAGTTTATAACAAACACTAATAATAGTTTCAGGATAGTGTTTATGATTTTACATTGCAAAAGGCTTTGCACCACCATATTTTATTTTTTCAAGCATAGTGCCGTTAGAACATCATCATGTAAAATTTCACATTCGTAGTGAGTGTATAAAACATACATTTGTTTTTCCCTTACATCAAAAATTTCGATTTTTGGAATATTTAAAAAAAAAGACATTTTACTGAGAGGGAGGCGGCGTAAAAAATACTAAAATCATACACACATAACGGTAAAACACATCAAATTTAAAAAAAATTAAAACAAAAGAAAATGGAATATATAAGTCAAAACATCTTTTTAGATAAAGGCCAATCTTCTAAACAAACTAGTCGTTGGGGGCCACCGTAATACTTACCCATCATGGATATGCATAATACAAAATATGAAAATAAAACATGTGTAAACTACTTATAAAATGCATTGCAATTCGAATAAAATCGTGGCTTCATGACGTCATAAACTTTATATGTTCTATTACTGAATTGCGTAAAAGAAACATGCTTATAACTCCAAAAATGTTAGTTATATTAAATAACGGTTTATTGCGTCGGATTAAGCGTCTCATTTCCAATTTAAATATATCTTTGAATTGAAATTTGGAGGAAATACAGGTTCATGAAAAATCGAAGAGTGTGGCTATATGATCACAAATATCTCGGCAACTAATTTATCCGATCAACGTCATTCTATATGCAAAATTTATGTTTTTTTTATTGTCTTTTATATTCACTCCTTAAGATAAACATTTTTGAAAAAATTATATACCTTTTATCAGAACGAATATTTCGAGAGTCCGAAAAAAATAGTTCCGGATAACCGAGGTTACTGAAATTCAATAAGTTTCTTCCCAATATTACATACTAAGTAAATACCAATTTTCAAGTCTCTATCTCAATTTGTTCGGGAGGTAGAGCGTTTACAGACACACACACACACACAGACGGACGGCAATTATTTTTCTAAAAGTATGTTTTTCGGAATCTCCAGTGTCTGAAACGTGTAAATACGTCAATTTTTTTTTTCAAAACGATTACAAGACTTACCCTATACTACGTATGATGGGTAAGTAAAAATGGTAAAAGCTGTAACTTCATGTTTTCCACATTTTTAATATATATGTTTTCTAGCGTATCTTTCTAAAGCGGTTATCACACGGACGACCATACGATATGAAGTATATGCTATTGCCTCTCGAGCTACACTTTCACGTTGCAATTAGGGTTATTTTCCCTATTGAAAGTTATCTGCTAATGTAAGGAGAGGGCGTAACATTTGGCGAGTAATTGCAGCAGGTGTTTTAATATTTAGTGTAGAGTTCGACTGATACACAGGAAGCATTATCGCGTACTAACATTTTATATATTGCAGTTTCTTTTCGTGTCTGTTCTATATATATAATATTGTGATCATTTTACTTAAAATTCCAAGATTATAAAAACAATACTCGCACTAATATAACATTAAAATTCTAAATTATAGAGTCCATATCTTCATTTTACGTCTTTCATTGCCTGTAAATATTAAGAATTCTCAACTATTAGTATTAAGTGATTTAGAAAAAAATAGTATATTAAAACTAGTTTTTTGTCACATGTATTGGAACCGCACAATATCGCTAAGCCGAAATCTGTAACGCAAAGAAAGATGTTAAATTAAGTTTTAGTTATTTTGCCAAAATCGCTATTATGCCTTTTTTAGTTAATATATTTTACATATTTTAAATGTAATTTATGTTACATATTGAATGTAATATAAAAATTAAATACGTAATTGAATTTAGATATAGTTCCCACTCTTTTGCAGTTTTTTCTACC
The DNA here is from genome assembly GCA_963931845.1 of Maratus michaelseni. Classification (NCBI taxonomy): domain Eukaryota; kingdom Metazoa; phylum Arthropoda; class Arachnida; order Araneae; family Salticidae; genus Maratus; species Maratus michaelseni. The sequence continues at coordinate 94,107,157 of OZ007591.1, forward strand.
TTGGTTTTGATGATTTTAATAATTTTTCGAAAGTTTAAATTAATTTATATTTTTCATTTCAAAAACACAATCCTTTTTTTCATATATATTGTGTACAGTCCTGGGGGGGGGGGAGTTATACCCTCTACTAACTCTGCCGCAAATCATTATAAAAATGTCACAAGTAACAACAGATTAGTAATAACATCTAATGATAATGCTGTACATGAATTTTGCTGCGGGGGGGGGGGGAGGATGAAGTTACGTATAGCAATTACGTAACATATTCTAAAACTTTTAGTACTAAACACTAATTTCGACATCATATTTTTCGGTAAATTTTACCTTCGTGTATCAAACTGAAAGTCACTCGTTAAAGTAGTTTAGAAATTACGCAAATTTTATGTTTGTACCTCCTAAAGTTAAATAAATGTTCGATCGTCGCAAAACAGATTACAAGACAAGTGCTTTTTAAGCATAACTTAAAATTATTTGGCGGAATGAGTTTTAATTTTGGGTTTGCATATTTGAAAATTCTAGAAATCTATTTCTGTTAGGAAAGTTTTACGTTAGAATTCATTTTTGTTTTCGAAAATATATAGATTCTTTTTTTGTTTTTAAGGGAAGCAAAATATTTTAACTGGAGGGGTTTTTTTTTTTGGGGGGGGGTGTTATATGCGTTATTTATTATTAATACAAAATAAAAAAGAGGCACATTTTACTTAACAAATTGAAACACATATAAAGGTTTAAAATTTATACACTGCTAGGAGGGGGGGAAACAAAACTTTAGGGTGGTTGAAATTCAATAATTAAAAAGGAAAAATAGACTGAAAAGGATATTATCACCCACATACATTAAATACAACAATCGAACATGAAGTGAAAAATTAGCCAGAGCCAGGAATCGAACCTGGGTCCACAGCGTTCCAGGTTTCCGCTCTGACCACTGAGCTACTCCGGCTGATACTGAATTTGCAATTTTTCACTAATAAACCATGTTGCAGAAAAAGTCGCCAACCATCTTGCAGACAGCCTTGGATGATCGAACAACTGTGAATATATTTTTACTATTCCACCGATTTACGAATAAATATGTGTGTGTATAATAGTTGTATATCTTTAAAAAAAGATTATCAAGATTGTTATAAAAGAAAATTATTAAAAGGTAAAATATAATTAACTATAAATAGCTGCTAGATTAAATTTTCATTTATTAAATTTTATTTTTCTAAAAGTATAAGAAAATTTTCTGCCCCCCCCCTCTCCACTACAAAATTTGGATCCTTTTGGATTCTGATTCATGCTAAAAGGAGGTAATAATTTGTATTGCAATAAAATACCTTGATGCATGTTTGCTTGCATTTTTATCTTTGACGACATAATTTGGCAACAAGTACGAACTAACGCCAAATATAGCTGCTGAAAATAGTTAAACTAGTATTTGAGAAGTAAATAAGTGACTACGACAGTACAATTATAACATATAGCAAATAATATAAGGAATTGAAATAAAATAATCGCAATAAATAACTTTAAATTAGTAAATAAAGTTCTTATCGGGAGTGTAAATAACGACGAACTCCGAAGAGGCAATCGACGCATATGTAATTCCTTAATTACAAAATAACTGCACATTTTTAAAGTTCTTTTCGTGTATAATTGGTCCCTGTATTACTAAAGATTTGCTTTTTTCTTAAATCTTCTGTATTTTTGGTTTCAGTATTTGCGACGACCTAAACGTAAGATGTTGGCTTACTGACGGTGGCCATCTTGGAATTTTAGAGAGCTCTGATTGGTAGATTTCGAGCTGATAAATATCGTAGAGGATACAAACTACTGTACATTAGATCTTTAAGAAATTACGAGAGGCAATCTATCAAACGGGACGAATTCGAGCTTTTTCCTCTTGAAAAACGTGTTTCGGATGAAATATCTGATATTGACTATGATACGAGATTACGTGTGATAGTGCCATTAGTGACTGTGCTGTATTTTCGCGTTTCCCGAAAACAACTTTAATTCTCAGTAGACAAAACTATTTTTAACAGAATCATGTTTTAAGAAATATGTAAGATTATTAGTTATAAAATTTATTTTAACACAAAATTTCGAAATCAAATTTAAATTAATCTGAGTTCTAAGAAAATGTTTATGAAAATACAGGAAAGCACTCAGACGTTGTGAAAGATATTATTTATGCAAGGATTGTGTGGAAGTGTGGAACACTAAGAATTTTACTGTATCAGTGAATTAACAAAATTTTACAATTTTAATCAATATATGTTACACAAATAAACAAAAAAATATATTCTATTCTAAGAAATTAAGCATCTCAAGAGAGATATATATTCCGAATATTAGTTAACGATTATAGGATTTTTTAAATTATTTCAGAATATTACTTGAATTATGTAATTTAACACCACTTTATAATATTTATTAAACCTCACACTTTTACCAGCTATATAAGGTAAGCTTAATAGCAAAAACCTGCTTCGAAATAATAAATAAAGAAATGCATAAAAAAAGAAAAATAAACAGTAAGTAAGGAATAAACAATGGGATAGTTATTACTGACAAGATTTCCCAAGGGTTTAGGAAACACTTTTATTTCTGAACAAATAATAGGAGATATATTACTAAATATTGAAATAAAGGGGAGAAATAGGAGATATTTTACTAAATAAATATGAGATGAAATAGGAGATATATTACTAAATATTGAGTAAGTAAAGAATTTCGAAATCAAATTTAAATTAATCTGAGTTCTAAGAAATTTTTTATGAAAATACAGGAAAGCACTCAGACGTTGTGAAAGATATTATTTATACAAAGGATCGTGTGGAAGTGTGGGACACTAAGACTTTTTACTGTATTAATGAATTAAATAAATTTTACAATGAATTAACTAAATTTTTCAAATTATTTTTTTAAATATTGAAATAAAGGGGAGAAATAGGAGATATATTACTAAATAAATCTGAGATGAAATAGGAGATATATTACTAAATAAATATGACATGAAATAGGAGATATATTACTAAATATTGAATAAGTAAGGAATTTCGAAATCAAATTAAAATTAATCCGAGTTCTAATAAAATTTTTATGAAAATACAGGAAAGCACTCAGACGTTGTGAAATATATTATTTATGCAAGGATCGTGTGGAAGTGTGAGACACTAAGACTTTTTATTGTATTAATGAATTAACTAGATTTTACAATTTTAATCAATATATGTTAAACAAATAAACAAAACAATATATTGTATCCTAAGAAATTAAGCATCTCAACAGATATATATTATCCGAATATTAGTTAATGATAATAGTATTTTTAAAATTATTTCAGAATATTACTTGAATTATGTACTTTAATACCACTTTATGATATTTATTAAACTTCACACTTTTACCAGATATATAAAGTAAGCTTAACAGCAAAATCCTGCTTAGAAATAATAAATAAATAAATATATAAAAGAAAAAAAAATAAACAGTAAGTAAGAAATAAACAATGGGGTAATTATTACTGACAAGATTTCCCAAGGGTTTAGGAAAATACTTTTATTTCTGAAAGAAAATTGGAGATATATTACTAAATATTGAAATAAAGGGGAGAAATAGGAGATATTTTACTAAATAAATATGAGATGAAATAGGAGATATATTACTAAATATGGAATATGTAAGGAATTTCGAAATCAAATTTAAATTAATCTGAGTTCTAAGAAAATTTTTATGAAAATACAGAAAAGCACTCAGACGTTGTGAAAGATATTATTTATACAAAGGATCGTGTGGAAGTGTGGGACACTAAGACTTTTTACTGTATTAATGAATTAACTAAATTTTACAATGAATTAACTAAATTTTTCAAATTATTTTTTTAAATATTTAAATAAAGGGGAGAAATAGGAGATATATTACTAAATAAATCTGAGATGAAATAGGAGATATATTACTAAATAAATATGACATGAAATAGGAGATATATTACTAAATATTGAATAAGTAAGGAATTTCGAAATCAAATTAAAATTAATCCGAGTTCTAATAAAATTTTTATGAAAATACAGGAAAGCACTCAGACGTTGTGAAATATATTATTTATGCAAGGATCGTGTGGAAGTGTGAGACACTAAGACTTTTTATTGTATTAATGAATTAACTAGATTTTACAATTTTAATCAATATATGTTAAACAAATAAACAAAACAATATATTGTATCCTAAGAAATTAAGCATCTCAACAGATATATATTATCCGAATATTAGTTAATGATAATAGTATTTTTAAAATTATTTCAGAATATTACTTGAATTATGTACTTTAATATCACTTTATGATATTTATTAAACTTCACACTTTTACCAGATATATAAAGTAAGCTTAACAGCAAAATACTGCTTAGAAATAATAAATAAATAAATATATAAAAGAAAGAAAAATAAACAGTAAGTAAGAAATAAACAATGGGGTAATTATTACTGACAAGATTTCCCAAGGGTTTAGGAAAATACTTTTATTTCTGAAAGAAAATTGGAGATATATTACTAAATATTGAAATAAAGGGGAGAAATAGGAGATATTTTACTAAATAAATATGAGATGAAATAGGAGATATATTACTAAATATGGAATATGTAAGGAATTTCGAAATCAAATTTAAATTAATCTGAGTTCTAAGAAAATTTTTATGAAAATACAGAAAAGCACTCAGACGTTGTGAAAGATATTATTTATACAAAGGATCGTGTGGAAGTGTGGGACACTAAGACTTTTTACTGTATTAATGATTTAACTAAATTTTACAATGAATTAACTAAATTTTTCAAATTATTTTTTTAAATATTGAAATAAAGGGGAGAAATAGGAGATATATTACTAAATAAATCTGAGATGAAATAGGAGATATATTACTAAATAGATATGACATGAAATAGGAGATATATTACTAAATATTGAATAAGTAAGGAATTTCGAAATCAAATTTAAATTAATCTGAGTTCTAAGAAAATTTTTATGAAAATACAGAAAAGCACTCAGACGTTGTGAAAGATATTATTTATGCAAGGATCGTGTGGAAGTGTGGGACACTAAGACTTTTTATTGTATTAATGAAATAACTAAATTTTACAATGAATTAACTAATTTTTTCAATTTATTTTTTTAAATATTGAAATAAAGTGGAGAAATAGGAAATACATTACTAAATAAATATGAGATGAAATAGGAGATATATTACTAAATATTGAATAAGTAAAGAATTTCGAAATCAAATTTAAATTAATCTGAGTTCTAAGAAAATTTTTATGAAAATACAGGAAAGCACTCAGACGTTGTGAAATATATTATTTATGCAAGGATCGTGTAGAAGTGTGGGACACTAAGACTTTTTACTGTATCAGTGAATTAACTAAATTTTACAATTTTATTCAATATATGTTAAACAAACAAAAAAAAAATATATTGTATCCTAAGGAATTAAGCTTCTCAAGAGAGATATATATATTCCGAATATTAGTTAACCCTTTCAGGGGCAAGCACCTGTGCTCCTGTAACGTTGAATTCCCACCGGAATTTAGGAAAGAATTTAGTTCAAAATAAGAATAAGCAATTTTTCAACTTTTTCTCGTCAAAGTTAAAAAAGTAAAATTTAATTAAAAGTTTCTGGTTTGAATCGGATTAAAATTTGGTGGTATATAATATATACCACCGCCCCTCAAAGGGTTAACGATAATAGGATTTTTAAAATTATTTCAGAATATTACTTGAATTATGTAATTTAACACCACTTTATAATATTTATTAAACTTCACACTTTTACCAGATATATAAGGTAAGCTTAATAGCAAAAACCTGCTTCGAAATGATAAATAAAGAAAAGCGTAAAAGAAAGAAAAATAAACAGTAAGTAAAGAATAAACAATGGGGTAATTATTACTGACAAGATTTCCCAAGGGTTTAGGAAAACACTTTTCTTCTGAACAAATAATAGGAGCTATATTACTAAATATTGAAAGAGACCACACTATTTGCAGACATTGTTAATTTTCATGCCAATGGATGAGATGATCAAACTATTAAGTTTATGTTTCTAGGTACTTGAAAAATTAAAGAGAGTAACAATATAATATATGAAGTAATATATGCTGTATATTTTGAACTAGACAAAGCTAATTCAGATATGAATAAGATTTTTAATTATAGAGTGACAGAAATTGATTATCATATTCTTCAAATTTATTATTTAATTTTACGTTTCAAACTCGTAAATTTCACACTTTTTAAATAAAGTTTTCCATCAGTTTTTATGTTACGATGCTATATAACGTGTATGTCACAGCTAAAAAATATTACAAATAAAATTTGTATTAGTTGTATAATAAAATCGTTTCTTTCTATATCGCTGCTCTGAGTAATAGTGTTTTATTAGCTTTTATTAATTCTAATTCATTCTTTTTTAGGTGCGTTCGTAATTATATAAGTACGTAGCACCTATAATTGTCGTCTGGTCCGTCCGCCCGTCCGTCTGTCGGCATGCAACAGCGCAATACCTACCCAACCGAATGGTTTGCAATTTAATATATATAATCGTTGCAGAATTTTTCCGAGTCATTTCAAATTTTATGAAAATCGAATCAAAACTTAAAAATATATTAATAAAAGTTTTCTTTATTCTATTAAATCCTATCATACGTAATCTATATAATAAAAGCGCAAGTCATGTGAATGAGGAAAACGAATACGGGCTAAACACATATATTTCCATATGCCAAGCAGCCATTTTTATTCAAAATTATTTTTTCGAATAAAATTGCACAAAAGTTGCAGTTTTAAAAAGATCGTTCAAAAGAATTTTTTGCTTGAGAGATGAGTTACATTAAAAATGCATAGACTCTGAGGCAACTTAAGTGAAAATTTGGTTAACAGCCGAATATCTCAATCCATTAATGTAAATAAACAAAATATTCATTCATCGTGAGTCATAGAAGTATTAACCATGGGGGTAATCATTCGCAAAGCAAGATCTGCATGGTAAATTTACAGCGCTGTCTGGTATCGCATCTTCAAATATGGCATGCGTAATAAAAAAAAAAAAAAGACATCCTCATTTCGTTCATAGCATACGATATAATTTATTTCACTGAAATAATAACGGTGATTTTTTTTACTTTCTTCTATCTTTACAAGAAGAAAGTATTGGATTCATGAAAATTTTCGACTTCCGGTTTTCGACGGATTTATACGTTTTAGAAGGTCCTGAACACGATTTGAGTATTTTTAGAAAATGTCTGTCTGTGACTCTGTCTGTATGTGACAAAAATTTTGTGGCAAAAATTTGCTCTATCTCAAGAACTAATGCTCGGAATTTAATAAAACTTTAGATTCAGTTAGTCCCTGATATAAACTGGTGCTGATTAGTTTTTGGTAAAAATTGCCCAGCAGGTGGCGCTGCTATGCAGTATTTTGCAGAATTTACACGATTTTAGCGATAGTTATATCTAAAGAAATATTGCACGGAATTTAATAAAACTTGAGTTTCAGTTAGACCTTTTCGATAAATTGGTGCTGATTCTTTTTAGTGTATGCGAAACCTTTCTGAGATAGAAGAAAGTTTTGGGATTGACACATCCGACTAGTTTACATTGTAAAACTAGTTAAAGCACGAAACGAACGCACCTCATTTGTCACGTTTAACGTACAATTTCCAACTTGTTTTAATAGGTTGTAAGTAAATGTAATAGATTGTAATAAAGTGTAAGTAAGGGAAAAAAAAAACCTTGAATGATTATTACTGATAAAATATCCCATTGTCTTGAGAAATGTTTTCTTGATAAACAAATAATAAAAAAAATCCCCCCAAATAATCATTACATATTGAGAAAGTTCACATTATCTACACGTATATAAATCCTTTTCATGTAAATATGATATAATGAAACTGTTACGGTAATCTTGCTAAAGTCTGAAATAAGAGTGAAAAGATAAGCGATATATAAAAGGCCAAGTAATTAAATGCTTTCATTTGAAGCTAGACAAAGATGATTCTTAAGTGAATAATCATTTTAATTCTAGGATGGTCGGAGGTTCATCATTATATTCATCGACATTGCTATTTAATTATGTATTTCGAATATTTAATTATGTGTAAGGAGTGTGTCCTGATTTTTTATAATTTTTTGTCCTCTAAAAATTAGGGATAATCTTGCAAGTAATGTGTGTATGGTAGAAAAAAAAATGTTAAGTATAGTAGTTACATTAAAAAGGTTATTCTTACAATAATTTTTGTTCCTATTAAGCCGCAGAAATGCTTATTTTTTCTGTCTCTGGAAAATCGTCAAGTCATGTATGATAAAACCAACTTGATTATGTCAAAAACATGGCTGCGCAATTGTTTACTGTGGAGAAGAATCTATTACTCATTCAGTTCGACGAATTCATCAAGAATAACAGTTTAAGTCGCCCGAATTTCCATCAACATGAAAGAAAACTAGTCGGATGTGGCAATCCCAAAACTTTTTCTATCTCACACAGGTTTCGCATACACTAAAAAGAATAAGCACCAATTTATATCAAGGTCTAACTGAAACTCAAGTTTTATTAAATTCCGTGCATTAGTTCTTGAGATATGATTGCCAATAAAATCGTGTAAGTCCTGAAAAATGCTGCATAGCAGCGCCACCTGCTGGGTGATTTTTACCAAAAACTAATCAGCACCAATTTATATCAGAGACTAACTGAATATAAAGTTTTATTAAATTCCGAGCATTAGTTCTTGAGATAGAGCTATTGCAGAAATCCTGAAAACTGCTTCATAGCAGCGCCTCCTGCTGGGTGATTTTTACCAAAAACTAATCAGCACCAATTTATATCAGGGACTAACTGAATATAAATTTTTATTAAATTCCGAGCATTAGTTCTTGAGATAGAGCGCCCACAAAATTTTTTGTCACGTACAGACAGACAGAGTCACATACACACATTTTCTAAAAACAGTCAAATCGTGTTCAGGACCTTCTAAAACGTATAAATCCGTCGAAAACCGGAAGTCAAAAATTTTCATGAATCCAATACTTTCTTCTTGTAAAGATAGAAGAAAGTAAAAAAAAATGGAAACAAATCATGGCCGATTCCTCATAAGTCACTATTATTTTTAATTGTTGAAATAAGGATTGTTATATCTATTGTATATACACATTAAAAACAGACAGATGTTTCTTCATATAGGATAATATAATACAACCACGAACGGATATATACAATAATCTGTTCCGAGTTATGCACGATTCCGAAAAAAATTCTTTATCTTTCGAAGCCTCAGAAACCAATATATTTTCGAGATTTACACAAGCATATATAAAATCAAAATTTCTTTTGTTGCCACTGATTTTCTGAAATTTTTCCCAGTAGCTTTTACGGAAATGTAATTAGTTTTATCAACCTGAAATATACGTTTTTCTGATGTTAGCAATTCTCAAGTAAACATTTTCATGTTCAAGAAGCATATTTTACAGACAGACATGATAAATTAACAGCATCAACATTAAAATTAATACTATTTTGTTACTCTTCAATGTATACATTCAATTAGATAGCTGAAAATGTTGAATGGATAAGTGATAGCATCCTAAAAAACTATATTACTTGTTTTAAAAAACTGATTAATGCACTATAAAAACTACTCGGAAACGTTTCCGAAAATCAGTGGAAGTAAAAGAAACTTTGTTTTATAAATGCTTCTTTAAATCTCGAATATATATATATATATATTTTTTTTTTTTTTGGGGGGGGGAGGGGAAGATTCAAGAGATAAAGAACACTTTTGGAATTATGTGAATCTAGGAAGAAATTATTGCATATTTTCTTACGTTGTTATATTATATTTTCCTAGATTATAATGCGGTCTCATTGCTGGTCTCATTGCTCCAAAATCTAACAAACCAAGAGACTGGAGTAAACTCCAGCTGCTGTGTGCTAAGGGAGAAACCTTCTCCCTATTTATGATCGTCAAAATCCCAAGGGCATAAAAGTATATTAAATAACATATAATACTTATTAGCCATTTAAAAATAAATATAATTATTATGTTACACAGTGAGATACTGTTTCACTGTATACCAGCGTATCATGTCTCATTGTATACTAATCCGATTTGTTGATAGAAATGGTTACACACATCTTCCTTTGGCTTTATTCCACTTAATTCCATGGCATTCAATGAATAAATAGTACAGTATATGTATGATATTCAAACTCAAATATTACATTTAATGAGACAATAGATATATGGTATGTAACATAATTTAATGTTTAACTTTCAGATCCGAAAAGTTACTTTCTTTTCGTAAGTTCCAAAGTACAAAACACCAACGCTTGAAATGTGGACACTCTCTTTACTAAGCAGACTGACATCAAGCGGTACAAACACAAATTTCAAGAATCAAGAATCAAGAAGGAGTTTGCGTGTGCCTACATGAGACGTAATGCCCATGTTTACCTCTAATCGAGCTGGGTCCGTCTATGCAGAGTTCATTGTGATGTTGATGTTGATCTGGATGAGTTCTCGCAGCGAGCTGCGGTGGAGAATGCAGAAGCATCTTGTGGTTGCTTCATGATCAGTGATTTGAAGGTGAGCATAGGGGAGAGGGGGGGGAAGCCCCAACAGAGCCATACAATTTTCTATTTTAACTTTTTTTTTCTAAAATTAATACCAAAATAGAAAATGAAAAGGGGATGTATTTCAAATACATAATAAATAAAGTGTAATTACAAACTATGATGCCAAAAGATAATTAAACACAAGTACAATTCAATTAAATTTAAATATAAATATATATATTTTTTTCATTTCCTAAGAATAGAGAAGAATTTTAAATAGGAAAGTTGATGTTTACCGTTGCCAAATGTTAGGTCTTAAAAGCTCCTATGTTTCTCTGTCACCGTGTAAATAAATAAATAAATGTCATATTGTTATTTTTTTAATCTTGTAGCACTCATTATTTTATGATCGTTGTAGCAGACTCCAGCATTTTACTATTGTCAGTCAATGTATCACTTCCATAAACCATATCATGAATTAGAAAGCCACACACAATTCTGTTTTATTTAAGTGTTATGAACGGCGTATGATGAATAGACGGAAAAGTTTACTACCCGCACTGTAACTTACTTTACTAACATCTTATTCCGAGATTTTAAAGTGAAATCTAGTCTCTATACACTGTAAAAAATGACCAATGTTTCTTATTTTATGAAACTATACTATAACCACGAACGAAAATATAATATAATCTTCTGAGTTATCCGAAATTCCGAATAGCGTGTCCCATTGTCTTTTGAATCCCCAGAAACCAATACATTTCCAAAATTTCAAGAATTATTTATAAAAACAATGTATTTTTCGCTGCCCGTATGTTTCAGAAACGTTTCCGAAGGGTTTTTATAGAGTATTAATTAGTGTCCTCAGCCTGGAATACCTGTTTTTTGAATGCTATCAATTCTCAAGTAAACATTTTCATGCTCAAAAAATATGTTTAACAGACAAACGTACAAAATTAACAGCGTTAACAATAACATTAAAATTAAGATTATTTCTTTACTCTTTCATGTATAAATTAACTTATGCGACTGAAAACGTTTACTTGAGAATTTATAAAATTCGAAAAACAGGTATTGCAGGCTGAGGACACTAATTAATACACTATAAAAACCCTTCGGAAACGTTTCTGAAAAATACAGGCAGCGAAAAATACTTCGTTTTTATAAATAATTCTTTAAATTTTGGAAATGTATTGGTTTCTGGGGATTCAAAAGACAATGGAACACACTATTCAGAATTTCGGATAAATCAGAAGATTATATTATATTTTCGTTCGTGGTTATAGCATATTTTCATAAAATAAGAAACATTGGTCATTTTTTATAGTGCAGTAAAACAATTGCGCAGCCATGTTTTTGACATGATCGAGGTGCTTTTATCATACATGACTTGACGATTTTCGAGAGACAGAAAAAATAAGCATTTCTGCGGCTTAATAGGAACGAAAATTATTGTAAGGATAACCTTTTTAATGTAACTACTATACTTAACAACTTTTTTTTTCTATAATACACACATTAATTGCAAGATTTTTCCTAATTTTTAGAGGACAAAAAATTCTAAAAAATCAGGACATACTCCTTACACATAATTAAATATTCGAAATACATAATTAAATAGCAATGTCGATGAATATAATGATGAACCTCCGACCATCCTACAATTAAAATAATTATTCACTTAAGAATCATCTTTGTCTGGCTCTAAATGAAAGCATTTAATACTTGGCCTTTTATATCGCTTATCTTTTCACTCTTATTTCAGACTTTAGCAAGATTACCGTGACAGTTTCATTATATCATATTTACATGAAAAGGATTTATATACCTGCAGCTAATGGGATCTTTATCAATATGTAATGATTATTTGGGGGATTATTTTATTATTTGTTTATCAAGAAAACATTTCCTAAGACATTGAGATATTTTATCAGCAATAATCATCCAAGATTTTTTCCCCTTACTTACAATTTATTGCAATCTATTACATTTACTTACAACGTATTAAAACAAGTTGGAAATTGTACGTTAAACGCGACAAATGAGGTGCGTTCGTTTCATGCTATCACTACTATTACAATGTAAAAAATCACCGTTATTATTTCAGTGAAATAAATTATATCGTATGCTATGAACGAAATGAGGATGCCTTTTTTTTCTTATTACGCATGCCATATTTATAGATGCGATACCAGACAGCGTGTAAATTTACCATGCAGATATTGCTTTGCGAATGATTACCTCCATGGTTAATATTTCTATGACTCACGATGAATAAATATTTTGTTTATTTACATTAATGGATTGAGATATTCGGCTGTTAACCTAATTTTCACTGAAGTTGCCTCAGAGTCTATGCATTTTTTAATGTAACTCATCTCTCAAGCAAACATTTTTTTTGAACGATCTTCTTAAAACTGTAACTTTTGTGCAATTTTATTAAAAAAAAAAAATTTAGAATGAAAATCGCCGCTTGGCATATGGAAAAATATGTGTTTAGTCCGTATTTGTTTTCCTCAGTTAAAGGACTTGCGCTTTTATTATATAGATTACGTATGATAGGATTTAATTAACAGCGTTAACAATAACATTAAAATTAAGATTATTTCTTTACTCTTTCATGTATAAATTAACTTATGCGGCTGAAAACGTTTACTTGAGAATTGATGACATTCGAAAAACAGGTATTGCAGGCTGAGGACGCTAATTAATACACTATAAAAACCCTTCGGAAACGTTTCTGAAAAATACGGGCAGCCAAAAATAGTTCGTTTTTATAAATAATTCTTTTAAATTTTGGAAATGTATTGGTTTCTAGGGATTCAAAAGACAATGGAACACGCTATTCGGAATTTCGGATAAATCAGAAGATTATATTATATTTTCGTCCGTGGTTATAGCATATTTTCATAAAATAAGAAACATTGGTCATTTTTTACATTGAGTACTCAACAGATCAAAATTCTAAGGGGATTTTACCAGAAATAAAATTATTCACACAAAATTCTGTACAAAGAGTTTTAATTTTTGCAGCCACTTTCACAAAAATATGAACTCTTTCTACTCACAGCATACAGTACACCAGTGTAATTAAAATTTCACAAGAAACTATTACATTTTAATAAAAATTTTCGAGCGGGGCTTCAAAAAATATTTAGTTTTATATTAACTTCGAAGATTTTAATTTAATAAAATTCTATAATACTTAGCAGTATTGGCTATTTTCTGATGTTGCTGTAGATTATTGAAACAGTCAAAAACACAATAAATCTGAGCTCTGAATCCGTGCGAGAGCTTTTAAAAACAACGCGTATTACACTTAAAAATACATGATACTAAAACTACAGTAAGGATATAATACATGATACTAAAAATACAGTAAGGATATAATACATGATACTAAAAAAAGTGTCGTGAACAAAAAAGTGTCTAATGCAGCCATACTCAACCTTTTACTTTCGCGGGCAGCAAATATATATTTGCGACGTTAGGCGGGCCGCAACGCACTTAAAAAAAGGGTGAAAACAACAATAACTGATAAAGATAACATAAATAGTATGCCAAAGTTAATATTATTAGTAGGGTTAAATGTTTGTCACGGAAGAAATGTCACCAAAAATTTTAACACCAGTATTTCCAAACAATAAAATAATAAATTTCATTCGTGCTAGATTTTTATTGCAAATGTTGTAAAAATATGGTGCGAAGTGTTTGTTTGGAAATAATGGTGTAAATAAATGTTGGTTCTAATTTTTTTAGCGACCAGCATTTAAGCTTAAAAAGCAGTATTAGCTTTATAATAAGAATATGTATAAAATACAATAATATAATATTGCAGAATTTTCATGTTCTGAAAAAAAAAAAAAAATCAGGAGATTTTTTCTAATAAATTAGTTTTTTGCTTAATGCAAAAATTTATTATTTTTTTTAATTGTAGAAATATATAGAACAAATTTAATTAATATTGAATAATGTTTGATTAGTATTGAAGATTAAAAAAAAAATAAATCATGTAGCACAAATAGGTACTTTCGACTGGGAAAACGGCATTTAAGATGTTTTAACATAATTGTCAATGAATCATAACTACAGATTTTGTCTTCCTATGAAAATAAATGAAAAACACTGAAGGTGTTAAATATTTTTTATGCACATTTCAATTGACTTTATAAATATGGATTACTGATTATGTGTCTCGGGCCGCGCATAAAAGGTCACCGGGCAACATGTGGCCCGCGGGCCGCAGATTGAGTATAGCTGGTGTAAAGCAATCTCAAGAGACCTCATTTAGGAACTTTTTGGTAGAATCATAATTTTGATGTAAATTGGAAGCATCAAAAATACTGGCATGAAAAGATAATCTGAGCGCCCTTTCGAATAACAAAAATAGTCTTATAAAATAATAGAACGTTTGATCGAATCAAATGAATTTGAAACGGAAAAGTAAAAAAAAAAAAAAAGTACGATACGTAGAAATTATTTGATTTTTGAAAAGGGAAATGGAAGGAAAAGTATTTTAAGATAAAACATAGTTAATTAAATGGATAAATTTTTATAAAGATTGTAATTTTAAAATAATGTTAATTATTAAAAATATGTTAAATAGATATGTAAAATATTTTAAAACTTTTAACCTGTCCAAAGATTATTCTAAATTCTATTCCATTTAATCTTTTTATTTAGTCTTAATATACTATAATCCCTTTTCCGTCTTTCCTTTAAAAAAATCTAATTGTTTTCCACGCGTCTTTATTGCTTTTGACGTTCCCCCAGCAATATATTTTCCTTCTTCAAAATTCCCTTTCTAAATTGTCACCTTTAATTTTTCTCTTTAATTTTATCGTCTGTTTTTATCTCGAGAATTTGCTAGACGGTTAACTCACGGTTTGCTAGAATATTCTGTAATTTTTTTTTTTCCCGGGCTCTGCTGTTTTTTTAGGTGCGTTCGTAATTATATAAATACGTAGCACCTATAGTCGTCGTTTGGTCCGTCCGTCTGTCCGTCCGTCTGTCCGTCCGTCTGTCTGTCTGTCTGTCCGTCTGTCTGTCCGTCCGTCTGTCTGTCTGTCCGCATATAACAACGCAAAAACTACCCAACCAAATGGTTTGCAATTTAAAATATATTATCTTTGCAGAATTTTGTCGAGACATTTCAAATTTTATTAAAATCTAATCAAAACTTTAGGAGATATTAATAAAAATATTTATTATTAAGAAATTTGAATTTTTTTTTTTTTTTTAAATCGGTGTTTTTTTGTTATAGGAGCTTCCGAAGTTTAATCGTCAAGCGACCGAGATACTTATTTTATGACAGAAATTAATCTGCAGACGATATAATTCATTTCACAGAATTAAAAATCATCAAGATCTGAATATTTATATAACTAGCTGATACATATATATCTGAATATTTATATAACTAGTTAAGATATTTGTATGAACAGTGTCATAAAACATATACTTAACTAGCTGTTTAACCCGTTCTACGCACGGGATATCATGAATTTAATTCTAAAACGTGCGTACGAACGCACCTCGTTTGTAACGTTTGACGTACAATTTCCAACTTGTTACTTTTGTTTTCTTGTTTTGTATCCTTGCGCTCGAGATTTTAAATACGTTAACACCAGCTTGGATATAGTTCTTTCTGTTGATTTCTGGAATGTGAACATAGACATCAGTAAGGGTGTGAAAATGCTAAAATATTTTGAAGTTAACTTTTCTCTCTTCATTAGTTGATAATATAATGCGGCAGACATATATCAGCTGATTCGATTTAATGTAGTATCAGAGAGCCTGAGAGTCCTTTATCCTAATGAAGTAAACTGCTAAATAAATAAACTTTTTTCGTAACTCATTGTGATTATGGTGTGCCTATGGGAAATCTCAGTGTTTAAGATCTCTACTGCTTTTTAAACTCGCCGCGATGACTGCTAGAGCGTGCTCACCATGAATAATAAATTATATTGATATGACAGTGTTTATCAACTTAGAATTTATAACACACACACACACTGTAGAATTTTCTAAGAAGTGTATATAATCCAGTAGCTTCAAATTGCTCTTTTCTTTTAATTTGGTCAAATATGGACATCTTTAGTAATCTCTCCCCATTGGACAAAAAAAATTACAATCACTAGTACTTCTTCTCGCAAAAGGAATGTTTTACAACTTAAAGTGTAAAAATAATTGAATAAATATAATAGTGCGAATTTTAAATCATAACTTAAATACTAATTGCTTAGAGATTAACCTGATTTCATCTATGCCACGCTGCTTTATAAGCTAGTGTTTCAGATAATGACGATATTGAACAAAATACAATAGACAGGAAATATTCTTAAATACACCACAAAAATTAAGTTGGTGTTAACTGATTGTTATTTCCCCCTTTTTAATCTGTACTCTTACTGACCGTTCTCTTTGACTGGTTATTTGTTTTACTTTCTTCTGTCTTTACAAGGAGAAAGGATTCGTGAAAATTTTCAACGGATTTCTATGTTTTGGAAAGTCCTGAACACGATGTTTTTAGAAAATGCCTGTCCTTGAGTCTGTTTGTCTGTCTGTATGTGATACAAATTTTGAAGGTTCTCTATCTCAATAACTAATGCACTGCATAAATTGGTAGTGCGTACGTTTCGGTGTAAGTTGCCCAACAGGAGGCACTGATATGCTGCATTTTTCACAATTTCGAGAGCTATATTTCAAGAATTAATGCGTGGAATTTCACGAAAATTTATAGTATTCTGTTAGAATTTGTACATAAATATATCCTTATTAGGTTTGGGTGTATACCGCCCAACAGGGGTTGCTGCTATGTTCTGTTTTTCACGATTTCCGCGATAGCTATATCTCAAGAACGAATAGATTGTCATTTGAGTTTGATTGCAGACGATTTGATTTTTACAGAAGAATGTTTTGTGATAGCCACAACATTCTTTTCTATAAGTCTTTCTTGCGTAGCTATAGCGCGTCCTTCTTAAAAAAAACTTAAATCTCTCGAAACATGTTCTGTTTCGCGTGTTTTTAAGAAGTTTACCCACAATAACATACTATTTTATTTACTTCTAAAAATAAGCATTCTTCAAAAATCAAATTAAGCAAATCCTTTATTATATCTTTCAGAACTGACATTCAAATTCACCAATTAGCATTTTCCGAAAATAAAGTATCGCTTAAAAAACTCCAATTAAAACTTTCCGATAATTAAGCTGACAAACTTTTCTCATATAAAAGTATCTAATTTGATTGCCGTTGTTTGGTTCGAAATATTCGATTTCTATTTTTTATTAAATTACAAATCTCTGTTATAAAAATAATGAATTATTTATGTTTTGTTTCATTCTGAATTACACTTATCAAAAGCGTAACAAAATTAGATTTATTGTGACAAGACATTTCTATTTAGAGGTTTTGGAAAAATTTGATGACATTCAAAATTGCATTTTTGAAAGAAATTTTCTATGAAATCAAATTAATGTGTTTTATTCTTTAAAAAATACAATTACTCGTCTGGAAAATAATTTCTTAAAAGACGGAAACTTACTTTCAATGTATTTGTATCCAATAACAATACCGACGCGTTTAAAGAATAATGTAACATTAAAATGAAATTTAACAGAGAATTCTGGAATACTTTAAAAATGTAATAAGGTTTTAATATATTTATGCCCTTTTGTTATTTTGTAATTCAATACGAATAAAAAATATCGTACTTTTCTTTAATAATAACAAATAAGTAATTTCGCAAACACTGATATGTTTCTAATATTAACTTATCTGATAAAAGAAAAAATAATCTTAGACGATTTTATTCAAAAATAAATGTTCTATAAGATTTGTTAATAAAAAATTAAAAGTTTATTTCCAAATCGTTAATAGGATTTTTTGAAAAACATGAAAGAAACTTCATGTTCTTTTAAAAAATCACCAAAAATTGATTATTATATTTTTGAATCAATTAAGTTTTTTTTTTAAATTTAAGGGTACTTCTTTGTTATATCGCCCCCACAATTACGATTACGCCAAGTTGCTGTCAATTTCGCCAAGGTGGTAGACAAGCTCGTGAAACGCAAACGTAGCGCGCACGTACAATAGAGACATAAAAATAAATACAAATGCATTAAATAGCATAATATTTTATGTTAATAAGAATATATTACAATGTTTCGTAACAAATTCATACTAATGTTTCATAACAATATCTTACAATGCTTCACAAAAACAGCAAAATTTTAATTTTTTAACACATCTCTCATGGAAGTATTCCAATAAACTGTCGCATTTTTCATCCATATATATTTTTTCTTACATTATTTCATGGATGTTAATTCCTCTGCCCAAATGTACATAAACACTAAAGCAGTTACGAAGAGTATTCTCAAATCACAAAACCAATTTCCAACATGTAGGGATTTTTTTAACAACTTTTTCCTTTGCATCTCCATATAGTTTTATCATTTGTAAAATAAAGTTTCATATCATGGCCATTTTCGTGTAGTTGTTTTTTTGGATAAAATCCATCGCTTTTGAAAAAACAAGATTGCATACATCTCAGTACTAGGTAAATCAACGATTGTTTCCATATTTATATATATAAATAAGGCTATTAAAAAAAACAATACATACTGCAATTAAAAAAATAATTTTTCTCAAACATGAACGAAAAAGCAATATGACAACAGCATAAATACGTGCAGTTTCTTTAGGACTGCAAACCATTTGAGGAGATTTTACTACTTAACTTGGTGATATATATCTGTCACTTGGCGATTAATCCTTGGGAGTCGCTCTAACAAAGAAGTACCAATTTAATTAAGTAGAGCTATTTATTTATTTACGTGTTTAAATACTCATAAAATTTAATAATCAGACAATCACCATGCTTCAAGAAATTTATTAAATTTTTTTTATAGAATTCAAAAAGTGTCCTGCTTGAAAAAAAAGAAAAGAAATCCACGAAGCATCATCGATTGTGGTACACTTTTCATCATTACAAATATACAAAAAAATGGAGAGATTTAAATTGATGATCCTGAATGTCACCCCCACCAGGAAGAAAAAAATAGAAAAAAATACAAGGCATGCATAAATTTGCTTAAGTATTACACAGTATATGGATTTTTTGCTCTATTAGTTACCTTATGTTTTTTTTTCCATTTTCTAAACAGTACGTAGAAGAATGTCTATAATTCCAGTAATTTTATGTTAGCCGGTAGCAGGTGATAAATCACCAAATATTGTTCCCATCACCACCATTCGTATTTCATTCACTCCATTTAAAATTTTAAACCTTTCACTCATATCATTTAAAATCGATAACTTTCATTTAAATTGAATGCATTACATACATTTAAATTACACGTCTTTCACTTAATTCATTTAAAATAGAAAAATAAATAAATAAATAAATAAATAAGAAATAACACCATACACGAAATCGTTTTATTTCAAACTCAAAGCATTGATTATAATTCATACACGCAAAAAATAAAATCTGCTATTGGCAAGGTAAAAATGCTGTGGGTGAGATTTACGCCCCGCTAACATAAAAGTACAAAAATTCCTGCCTTATACATGGAAAAACTAATAGTAACTCATAAATCTTAGAAGTATAATATTTCAAAATTAATAAAAAATATCGGAAATTAGGAGATTGGTCAAAGTTATTGCCAATTTATCGCACGCACCCTTGTACTAGAGGTGGGTGTGGAGAGAAACCCTATTATGTCTATCCCACTATAACATTTCATTCTGATGAGATACGGAATTTTTAACGCCCTCGAGAAGATCTGGATCATTTAGTTTGATGAAGAAGTATTCATTACTTTTAAACACGATAATTTTTTTTTTCATTTTTTAATAATTTTCATTTTATTTATATGATTTGAATCAATACATTTACT
Organism: Maratus michaelseni; assembly: GCA_963931845.1. NCBI lineage: Eukaryota > Metazoa > Arthropoda > Arachnida > Araneae > Salticidae > Maratus > Maratus michaelseni. Next base: position 94,127,650 of record OZ007591.1, read on the forward strand.
ACTTACATTATTATGATTTTAAAATATCGCTAATTTTAGAGTAGTATAATGCAAATAAAGCCTATTTTAAATAATAACTGCAATAACTGTTATTTATATGAAATTTTGCCCCTGTAAATGAACTCTACGTGTTAATAAAACAATTTTCAGTTACGATTGCAATCTTTCTTTTTACTTCTATTACTTGATAGATCAAGATTCTTCTTCATCAATTATAATATGTTGCAGCACAGACGGATACGCAAAATGAAATTATAATAATTTTTAGTTGTATTTAAAACTGTTAAAAGCGTGAAATTCTGATGAAAATAAAAATAAATCCGCTCACCAAACTAGTTTTTAGTTAAATTAAATAGTTTAAACAAAAAACAAATATTTTTAAATAAATGATAATATTAGGCAATATATGCACTATTGAAATCAGTGCTACAACAATGGAATAACAATTTCACAAGCTAAAATAACTGCATAAAGCAACATGCTATTGGTTGTCTTAGAATTAATTCAACTGTAAATACGGGCACGGTAGACGTATATTATGTTGAAAATATCAAAAGAACATATTACACAACATGATCCCAAATGAAAATAGCATTTCGACACTAAGCCTATTAGGCACTGGAGTCAAGTAAATTAGGGAAAATCCTTTTTCTAGAAACTGCATAAAAATGAGAGTGGATAATGCAGGAAATAATTGAAGATAGTTAAAGCTGACAAGATGGAAGAAATAATTCAAGTTTATATTAAGAGGAAGTTCTGTTTGAAAACTTTGTCATTTTTTGAAGTTTTAACATTTTGATTACGGGATTGTCTCAGCGACTATTTTTATATTGTATTCGTACCACATCTGGAAAATAATCTCTGTCTTTCTTTTTGTAAACTCTAGTATGATTGAATAGAAAAATAGTCGCCAGTCCAGGCCTGTAATCAACAGGTTAAAGTGTTTATAATATGCCCGAAAAGCGGGTTTTTGTTCTACTTAATATTTAAATAGTGACAGCAAGTTTAATGGACCGGTACCACTGCTGATAAAACATAGATAAAAAACTTTAAACACATATTTCTTAAACTTTTTTTTTTTTTACAAATCGGTGTAGCTACTCACGCTTAAACAGTTCAAGCTATCAATAACCGTTCATGTATCTTCGATCAAGTAATACCGTTCATGTATCAATCATTCATTATATTGATATCGTATTTATATCGTATTCATATCGTGTTCATATATCCTAACATTAATTAATAGATTTAACGTTATTAATTTTTTGCGTTCTACACTTTTCGTGAAACTAACAAATTAAGCGTGGTACTCCTGTCGCAAAATGTAAGAATTCTACGCCAAAATGTAGCCTTTGGGCGCTCAGAGGGTAAATAAAATATACATCTACACACGGTAATTTATTTGAAGAGCATTATTTGCATTCCGAAACGTGCTACACATTGTAAAATAAAGACAAATACAGGGTTCATACAGAGTTGGGAAGAAAACATTCAAGGAGTACCGAAAAAATCCAAGGAGTCCAAAAAATGTTAAGGATTTGCAATTTTTTGTTGTTGTTGTTTTTATGTGCTGCATCGTTATGTGGTATGCACACTCCAATTCTTAATGGCCAATTTGGAGACAAAAACAAATTTTACTCTATTAGAATCTTATTGTTAGTGCTGGAATTGCACAGTATTCACAAAATATTGCTTACTGATTTCGTAAGTTTAAATACAAAATAGACAATCAACTTTTTTATGCAGCGACCAATGATCATATAAACAGAGATTAGTCAAACCTCAAACACTTATTATGTATATCACATACATGATACATCTTTAAAAAAATTTTAAAAGGTAAAAAAAAAAAAAAAAAAAATGCTAAACGCAACATACAAGAAAAAATATAACAAGTTTTGAATTTATACTTTTAGAACATCTGTAATCGATTTCGTTGAAGGTGAAACTTTGACGAAATTCACGTGTTTTTTGCGACCTTCTTGGGGTAATTTGCGATCTTCTGGGAGAAATTAGTGTTTTTTCACAATCTTTTGACGAAAACTGCGTGTTTTTAGCGATCTTTTGACGAAATTCGTGTGCTTTCTGCGATCTTTTGAGAAAATTTGCATGTTTTTTGCGATCTTTTGAGAAAATTTGCATGTTTTTTGCAATCTTTTGAGAAAATTCGCATGTTTTTTGCGATCTTTTGAGGAAATTCGTGTCTTTTTTCGCGATCTTCTGGGGGAAATTCATGTTTTTTTGCAATCTTTTAATGGAATTCGTGTTTTATTTCGATCGTTTGACGAAACTGACGTTTTTTCCAGATCTCTTGATGGAAACTGAATGTTTTTCGCGATCATTTGCCGAAGTTGGCGTGTTTTTCGTGATTATTTGAGGAAATTTGTGTGTTTTTTCGATCTTTCGAGGAAATTCGTGTGTTTTGTGTGACCTTTTGAGGAAATTTGCGTGTTTTTCGCTATATTCTGGGAGAAATTCGCTTCTTTTTTTCCCCATGATCTTCTGGGGGTAAATTCGCGATCTTCTGGAAGACATTCGTGTTTTTTCGCGATCTTTTGATGGAAATCGCGTTTTATTTCGATCGTTCGACGAAACTGACGTTTTTTTTTCACGATCTTTTGATGGAAACCACGTGTTTCGCGATCTTTTGAGGAAATTCGCGTTTTTTTTTTCACGATCTTCTGGGGGAAATTCGTGTTTTTGCATGATCTTTTGAGGGAATTCACATTTTATTTCTATCAATTGACGAAATTGACTTTTTTTTTGCGATCTTTTGATGGAAACCGCGTGTTTTTCCTGATCCTTTGACAAAATTCGCGTGTTTTTCACGATCCTTTAACGAAATTTACGTGTTTTTCGCGCTTTTTTGAGAAAATTCGCATGTTTTTGGCGATCTTTTGAGGAAATCCGCATTTTTCTCGATCTTTTGAGGAAATCCACATTTTTCTCAATCTGGTGGAGAAATTCGAGTTTTTTCACAATCCTTTGACAAAATTTACTCATTTTTTCCACGATCGATTGACGAAATTTGACAGTATTTTTTGGGATATATTTGCAAAAAACGCGATTTTTCCGAGATTTTTGGCTAAATGCCAAACATTGATAAAATTTAAAGTAAAGTACAGTGTTGAAAAACGGACTTTACGGACCTAATAATTGAAAAACGGACCTAGTGGGAGCCCTGCTATAAGATTATCCTAACCAATCAATGCTGTGCTTCAGATAAATGACATGTATAAAGGATTTACTGTGCGTTTTACAATCCCGTTTTCTTTCCCTCGGCAGCAATATCACTTGCGTCCGAAGCTGCAATACAATTTAAGGAGTTTCTAAGGAGTGGTTTGCTTATCTAAGTAGTTCTAAGTACTACTTGGGAATGTTTTCATTTCTAAGGAGTTTCCAAGGAGTCTAAGGAGTCTGTGAGAACCCTGCAAATATTTCTACATCTACGAACGTATAATAGAACCACTGACGAAAATATAGAGTAGCCTATTCCGAGTTATCCATAATTCCAAAGAGAGTTTTTTGTCATTAGAAACCTCAGAGACTAATATATTTTTGAGATTTAACGAATAATTTATAAAAACAAAACTTCGTTTGCTGCCACTGATTTTCGGAAATGTTTCCGAGTAGTTTTTTACAATCCGGAATATTGGTTTTTAGGATGTTATTAATTCTAAATAAAACATTTGCAGTTGTGTAATTGAATTTATACATCCAAGGGTAACAAATTAATATTAATTTTAATGTTAAAAATTGAGTTTGAAAAAAAATCAATAAGGCCACATTGAATATTTATTGCCAACATTTTTTAAAGAGATGTTTAAAATTAAACGAATTTTTATTTAGTTTTTAATGCAAATATTTCTGAAGACGGCAACCTTTCTGCTTTTAAACAAATTAATTTAAATTTCAGTTAAACAATTTAAGAACAATTAAAGTTTGAACAATTTAAAAATTGTGCAAATACAATGTATGACATTTAGATTTAAAATATTGCGTGGAACTTTTTTCACTAAGGAAACATTCCCCAATATCTTTTAAAACGATATTCTCAGATGATTTTTCAAGGAATTGCTGCAATTAACAAGTATTTTTTAGTAAAAATTCTGAGATTATTTTACTTTTTGTGGCATTTGCATGAGTGAATATTAAATAACAGAATTTTCCTCTTTATTTAAAACGCATATCGTACAGTTTTAATTTTTTCTAACATATGCATTTATTTAACAAACAAAAATTAGGTATTCATTTGGAAACTTGATTGTAAACATAATTTAATTTGTCAGGAGATTTTTATTTTACCGATCTCAATTTATTAATGAGCGTTATTAAAAAAAAGGAGTAATTACTCTTTATTAAAATTTTAAATATTTTTACTTAAATCTATTCCATAAAATTATTCATCACAAAATATCAAAACAATTTAAAATATATTTATGCAATACTAATTTTTTTCTCTAATTCTGAATTCTTTATCTGATTATTCGCTCATTAACAATGTGACTGAAAATCTTAAAACGTTTAATTTAAGAAAAAATAATAATTTTTCCACAATAAATTTTATTTATAAATTTAAATAATGAAAAATTTTTTAATATAATTTATTGAACTAATAAAAATTATAAATTACAGTAGCTATGAAAACTGCTACTGTCTTTAATACATATTTTCTAAACACGAGTCATTCGCTTAAAAAATTAGACTATATTAAGCTATTTAAAATTTTAAACTCCACATTTTAATGCGAGAGATGATATTTTACAGATAATTATTAAAGTTATGACTTTTTTTCAAAATATTAAATTTTAATGGTATTTAGAAATAATTTTGTTCTGGATATGCAAATGTTTAAAATTTTAATTTTCACAGGAATAGCAGTTTTAATAAAAAAATTATTTTTCATCATTTTGCAGCTAAAGAGAATGAAGTGTGTGTGTGGGGATGAGGGGCAGCTCTGAATGTAATATCGAAATTGTACAAACATATTTATCAAAAATCTATAAATGATATTATATTTTAAAATACATACTGCAGGAGAATTAACGTATCAGCAATTTTATATTTGAAAGATTAAATGCGTTTGAAGAGTTCCATAAAATTTTAATATTACATGCATAATTATTAATCAAATAAATAAATAAATAAAAGTAGAAAAATATTTTTAAAATCTAATGCTATAGTCCAGTAGAAATAGCGTAAAAAAGGGCCTTGCCTTACAAAAATTCGGGTAGTTCTGATTTTTGGATATGTCATAAAGGTTGACCCTCTAATAAAAAAAAAAAAAGTTTTCGACCTTCTAGACCTTGTGCGTTTTTCACAATATTGAAAAAAAAAACAATATTTTTCGACACTTTTTTTCGATTTTTCTTAAATAACTCAATATCAGTGAATTTTACAGAAAAAGCACTTTCACCATTTTGTAGAGCATAAAATTCTCTACAACATGCAGTATTCATGTTTGCAAATTGTCCAAATAGGGGGGTGAGATACGGAGCCGGGAAAATAGGGTAAAATTTGCAAAAAAATACAAAAATCCACTATGAATATCTATTTATTCTGTCGAAAATTATATACAAAATCAAAATTGAAATACAACTTTTATTGCTAACAGCAATTTCATTAAAGAAAAAATCAATTAAAGAAAAACTTAAAAAAAAAAAAAATGCCGTCGCCAAAATATCAGACTAAATAATCATATGTATTATTTATGTTGTCAACATCCTTTTTCTATGCATTTACATAACGCATAACAATGAATGAGGTATCATTTGAAAGGTTTTTGAACCTGCTTCTGACATAGTACACCCACATTTCGTTAAAAAAAACGTTTGATTAAAAATTGCAGTTAATTAAAAATAAATCAGCATTGTTTTCAAAAATGAAATTAAATTTTTTTCGAAATCAATGTTGCCAGAAAAATAAAATACCTCATTTTATCGTGCTCAATAACGATTATAAAAAAATGAATAGTAAAAAAGATAAAGTGAGACATCTCCGCACGAGTTTATTTTATATTTATGTTTAAAAAGCAAAATTCAAATTCACATATTTTGAACTTCAATAGATCAAAGCAGTAGTATTTCACGTGTACCTAAAATGTACACCACCAATTTGTAAATTACTATGAAAATAAATTCATGTTTTATAAGATTATTTTTAAGTAGTGTACAATTATCATGTAGTGCAATATTAACAATATTTTTGAACACTGTAAACTTGTAATTTGCATATTAATAACCTACTATTTTCAGTAGTCTACAAAATACACCAGTACGAGTGATCAAGGGTTAAAGTAGTCTCTTATGCAAATTATATTAATGTATAGTTAGTGAAGCCCAACATCCATATTTTTTATTTTATTTAAATATATATTTTATTTTATAAAGTATCTATTTTATTTCATTTTATTTCATTTTATTAATTATTTTATTTAAATTATTTATTTATTTATTTATTTTTATTTTATTTTATTATTGATTTATTTAATTTGTATTTCTTTTATCTTACTATTTAAGTTTATTTTATTTAAACTATTTATTTTTATTTTATTTTATTATTGACTTATTTAATTTGTGTTTATTTTATTTAATCGTAATGGCATTGATAGAAAAATATTGTTTAGCCCAACCTCTAAGCTTACACTTTGAGTATATATACAATGCAAATTTAGATTAATTTATAGTTACTGAAGCACAGTATCCATATTTTTTTTTTATTTAAATATATATTTTATTTTATAAAGTATTTATTTTACTTCATTTTATTTCATTTCATTAATTAATTATTTTATTTAAATTATTTGTTTATTTTTATTTTTTATTTTATTTTATTATTGATTTATTTAATTTATATTTATTTAATCTTAATATTTAAATTTATTTTATTTAAATTATTTATTTTATTTAATTGTAGTGACATTGATGGAAAAATATTGTTTAGCCCAAACTCTAAGCTTACACTTTGAGTATATATACAATGCAAATTTAGATTAATGTATGGTTACTGAAGCACAACATCCATATTTTTTATTTCATTTAAATATATATTTTATTTTACAAATTATTAGCTGACCCGTCCAGCATTGCCCGGGCCCGTGATAAAACGTTAAATAAAACCCAAATTTGTATTATTTTATATATTTTACCTGATTTTGTATGAATTGATATCTTTAATGACAAAATCGTAAAATCGTAAAAAAAACATTTACTTCTTTTTTCAAGTATGATCATTATATAGTTAAATAAAAATAGCTTTTCTTGTAAAAGCCCTTTGAAATTTTCATGACCATAAATATAACGGTTTTGCATCAGAAATATTGTTATCTGGTTGTAAAATAAATATGTTTTATTTTCGCTTCAGGTCCGTTAACATAAAAAAAAAAAAAAAGTATTCTTTGTCCGATCGCTCTGAAATTTTAATCGTTCATAAATATAACTGTTTCCTAGTCCTCTATAAAATTATGTGAAAATATATGCATTTTATATAGTGAAAACGTTACCAGAAGAAGGGCATGACCGCGGAAAACATGAAAACATCCAGTTATTAAGGGTTTTCGCCGAAAATATCTCAGATTTTAATTTTTTTTAAATACTTGTTCTCGTCCGAACGCTTCGAAATTGTTGTAGGTGATGTAAATCTGGCCTACCGAGATGTTCTAAAAAGATTGTGTCGAACAACGAACGTATAGTAACTTTTAGCGCAAGAAAAATATTTTCTGGTGAGGCACGAAATGACCTGCGTTTGCTGGTATTTTTCAAAGGGTTAAAATCCGTATTTAAAAAAAATATATATTCCGCCTATTAGAAAAAGGTTTCAGCCTTAAGAGCATATGTTTAGTTTGTCTGTATCTCTAAAACTGTGCTACTGTGGAACGTTGGCGTAAGGGAGAAAACTTAAGCCCGGGAAAATGACCCTTTTTCAAAAATGTATTTCAAAGGGTTAACATATATGTATATATATTTTCGAATTGATTACGGCATTGGAGACGTAAGAGTCAGGTCTTTCGGAATATGCTTTTCGTTTTTTAATAAACCAAACGGTTTAGTCGATATAATTTAAAACAGAATTGCGAATCAAAAGCATTCTTCATGCAAATGGTTCTTCATTCTCGTACGATGTGCAAAATCGGGTTCTGGGCATGCGCGAGTTATGAAGGCCGGCTCACAAAAAAGAGATGAGGTATTGATCACTTTTTAATTAATATTTTTGTCAATTTTCAAAATATTAAAATTCTGAGACTCAGGTGCAGATCTTGGACTATCCACACCTAAATTTTCAGACTTCTAGGTGGGCTAGATTTTGCTAGCCATCGCAGACAAACAAACACACACACACACAGAGAGCGAAACTTTATTTTATTAGTATAGATTTATTTTGCTTCATTTTATTTCATTTTATTAATTAATTATTTTATTTAAATTATTATTTTTTTATTATTTATTTATTAAATTTATATTTATTTTATCTTAAACAAAAGATTACAAGATCTTGAACAAAAATTTTGTTTAAATATAGGTCAATGAAAATTTTCTTTGAATCAACAAAAAAAAATTTTTTTTGCAATTCAAAAAAAAAAAAAAAAAATTATATCGTCAGCAAAAAATGTTTTGTTAATTCAAGTAAAATGGTACAATTTTACTTGAATTTTGCTAAAACAACCAAAATGTACTCAACAAAACATGTTTTGTAGTTTTAATCAATTCCTTTTTCTGGGTGTAAAAACAGAAGTGACTGTCTCTAAGAATACAACATTTTAATATATAAATAACTGCGTATAAACGAACTATGTAAGAGTTTTTAACAACTTGGAGATAACTTTTTAATAAAGAAATAAAATTCACTAGCATTCTATAACAAAATATAGAAAAAAAATTCCTTTACTTTAGGAAGCAAATACGGGATATAATTTGTAAAACTTATAGAGAAATATTTAATGTAACTATTTTTTTTTAAGAATGAAAGACATTTTACTGTAAAAAATAAAAAATAAATAATTAAAATAAATAAATAAAAAAGAAATCGGTAAAATATTGGAAAATGAACTGACAGCAAAATTGCCATCTACTTTCCATTTTGGTATTTCCCCGTTTTCACGATGGAAATTTCCTGCTATTCAAGACGGGAAATATCTGTTTTTAGGAATAAATACGAGCAATAGCGCAACATTAAAAAATGATCTACAGTAATAATTATAGAATAAACTGATGCCCAATTATACGGAACAGGTATTTGAATTGCATATTTTCACACCCCATCTTGTCTTTACAAGATTCGGACCTCTGTACTCGCCGTTTAGAGGATGTATGCTCTGTCCCCCACGCCACCTGCTACATCCAACGACTTATCTATAGGCCAAAACATCAATTACAAAAATGTAACTGGGTGTTTTCCGTTTTTCACACGTTCCAACTTGTTGAAAAGTGTTTATGACTTCGGTTTGTCTTCCGTCTGGCCTTCCGGCCGTGCTCTAACTCTCGTAAATATACTCGGATTGCCCTGGACGTTTTGCATGTGATTGGCACTTACTATAGCATGATCCCTATTGAAAATTAAAGTGTATAGCATTTATATGTACAGGAAAAGTCAAACGAATTCATTTACATTACGGTCAATAGGAAAAGATCATTTCAAGCGCATTTTGATGATGTTACGCCATTCAAAACATGATGAATTCATATACAATTATGTTGCGTACTAAAACATGCTTTTTCTAAAATATGGTGCACAAAGCATTTATTATTCATTTACAGGGTCACACAAAATAATTATGTCACACGATGTTCGACGGGGAAAAATCGTTTGCAATGTAATGTAATGATGTTTGACTATTTAAATCATAATGAAATTTATATGTATTACTGAGATGCATTTCAAATTTTTCTCCTAATAGTATGGTGTGCATTTCGTTTATCGTTCATTTACACGGACACACAAAATAATTTGGTTACAGTCTTTTTCGATAATTACAGTCTATGTGTGATTAGTGCGTTTTCAAACTTTGTTTTGGATTTTTAAGTTTGACTGAATGTTTGCATAGTACGTGGTGTGTATAAATTCTGTTGATTCTATACAGGACTACACAAAGGAATTCGTAAGTGTTACTAACTATGAGAGTAAATTGCTTAAGGGTATTTTTAATTGTGTTACGCATTTTCCTACTGAACGATATTTAGTAGACTAATATAAGTTTGTGGAATATAAATAAAATTCATATACATGGCTACGCATAGAACAAGATACATTGTGATTAATGGCTGGCAATTGCTGGAAGTAAGCTGCCTTAAGCATTTTAAACTGCCTTAAGTATTTTTTACCTGAATTAAATTTTAGCTTAATATGTCGTGTGGACAAAAGTATTTAGATAATATATAGGGTTGTACAACAGATTTCGAATGCATTTCCATCGATTGGTGAAAATTGCTAGATGTGAAATTTCTAAATGAACTAAATTTTATCATTCTATTTAGTATATAATTAAATCTATAGATCATATACAAGGCTGCAAAGATAATTGGACTATTTTTTTTATCTATGGAAGATAAATGCTAAAACTGTATTTTTAAATGTGTTATATGTTTCTTAAACTGTTTACTACATATCTTCTTTCACCTCATTTAACAGCGAATAATTGTTACAGTTTTCTAGATGTTTTCGAAAGTGTTTCATAATCTATGCTTGACGCATGATTTTCTGTTCTTGTTTCTGAATTGAAAACGAAACTTTCTGTTTGTCTGTCTTCCAAGGAACATTTTTGTTTTTTAACATTCAACTCAACAAGTAAGGATAAAAAGGAAATTTTCCGTTCATTCAGGAAAAAGTACATTTCCACTCAATATAATAATGATAATAATAATAATAATAATAATCGCTAAAAGACAGATATTTCACATAAAATCATAAAACACTGTAAACAAATCCGTATGTATACGTATTTGTTTACAGTGTTTAACACTTTTTATTCAGATGCATTTCTTGGATGCGAAAGCACAAAATAATCGTACATATTTCATTGCTTTGACGAGCGCATATTTTTAGTTGTACTAATATGATATAAGCATCTTATTTGCCCCTCATTTAATTCCATCTGCCCTATTACTATTTTCTTCAAGAAAGCCTGTTATGAATATAAAAAGTTCCGTGAATTTGTTTTCTTATTAAACATTACAAATATAAAGAAATCAGTGCTATTGCTAATCTACCACTGAATTTATAATTCAGCATTTTAACATCACCTGCAGATTAAATCGAAGGGAAAAACAGAGATTTTATTTTGAAAGAATTTTTTTCTCTGAATTAAACAGAAATATTGAAAAAAAGCTAATTGTCAGAACACTTAGATTGCTTAACTTAGATTTACATGAAATCCCGTTTATAAATTAAAATTTACACATGCAAAAATTACGCGAATCCCTTTTTGTTTTGTTTTCTTTTTACAGAAAGTGTTTTTTAAAAGTACGGGGTGCGCGAAGAATACGCCGGGGTGTAAATTATGCGATTAAATACGGCAACTAATTATTCCTCAATCATAACACCTTTACTTTTCTAAATGTAAATATAAAGTGACATTAACATAATAATATTATTTTAGGAATTTTTTCTTGCATTTAAAACTTTTGTAATAACTAAAAATGTAATAAAAATTTTACTATTGATAGCATCTGCAAGAAATATACAAAGATAAAGAAACTTTTAAAACGTTTCAGAAAATTTATTCAGAGATAAACAAGAGTTATTCAATCTTAGAATGTATTTTATTTCCTTGATTTAAAAAATCTGCAGTCACATTAACCTAAAATCATGAATAGAAGAATAACTATATTTACGCATTGAGCGCATTAAAACGTGATTTTTTTTTTTTTTTTACTTTCGTAGAATTACTTTCGAATAAAAAAAAGAAGACAGTCATTTTGACTGCCACAACTTAAAATAGAATTTTTTAAATTTTTAAATTGTGCAGAAAATGCATAATATCATTATAATACTATTGACTATTCCAAATATATAAATAGTTTTTTTTCTTTTTTAACGTAAATTTTAAGTGATAATAATGGAATAATATTTCTTTATAAAATTGATTATCATTCTAACATAAAAATCGTTTGTACGAACTAAAAGAGAAAAAGTATATAATATTGATCGCATCTGAAATAAAAACAAAGGAATTTTATTTCATAACTTATATATTGGTAAAAAGGGGAAAGATTTATTATTCAATTTTTTTTTAACTTAAACTAAAAGCATTAAGTGTTATTAAAAGAAAAATATTGTTTTACTCGAACTCTAAATTTGTACCTTCAGTGTACATACATTTTAAAACTTTTCTTATTCTCATAGCATAACTATTAAATAAAAAAGAAGAAAATAACATAACTAATTCATCCACACATTTATAGTATTTATGTAAAATTATTGCAGAACAATAATCTTTTTCAATTTATCTTTCCCATATCTGGGAAAAGTTATAGTACAAACTAAACGCTTATTACAAATAATACAATTAGCAACATTTTCATTAAAAGTAAGTACACGAGGAACACTTTATAATTTTGCTGAAAATTGTTAGTGAAACGCAACAGTCAAACTTCCATAATTCTTTAAAGTAGAAATATTTTGCAGTATTACTTTAAAATATCATTAAAAAACTAAAGTTAGATTGTCAAAATTCTTTATGTTAAATACGTAAAATAAGAAAATGTATGTGACTCTATTGCGAATTATCTTATTTGCACAAACTCTAAATTTTTGTATTGAGTATAAATACAAATTAAAAAATGCACAAAATTTCTTATATTCTAAGCATGACAGTCAAACAAAAATAGAAGACAGACATTCACTCACTTGATTTACGGATCTTCTCTTTTCACGATGGGAAATAGCCTGTTGAAGTGCTCCAAAGTGATAAAGTTGAATCAATAGGTAAAGAGAGCCGTGTAAACCTCTTCTCCGCGGAGCAATCGTTCATACCAATCTGTTGCACCGGGGAAGAGTAAGCAGTTTGGAAAGCAGACGACTTTTCTGAAATGCGCATGTTCCAAAAAGAAGTGGCGTTGAGTTGTGATATTATTTGTCGGCTGCGGGACGATTTTCTTATTGTTTTGATTTTTTTAATTTTCGAGCTGATGCGCAGTTAAGTAGTATAAATGACAAAGAAAAGAAAGAAAATTATTAGCATAGATAATTGACTTCTCTATATCAAATTTTAACCTCCTGGCTATTTTTGTAAATGAGATCGCGAAAGTTTTATGTACTAAGACAAATTGGAAAAAAAGAAAAGACTGGAGGGAAGAAAAGTTATCGAGTTTTGATCATGATAGTTATTAAAATAAGAGTGAAGATAATATATAAATTATATTGAAAATTGAAAGTTGAAGTTTGCCCAAAGCTATTGTAATTAAATCGTGTTAAGAAAGTGCAAGATTTATAACGATTTTTCAAAAGACAAATTGGCAGATGGTTACATTAAGCTGATATAATGTAAATTTCTTTTGATTACATAACTTGTCACAAAGTAGATCCAATTAGCTTGTTTTGAAGAATTTCATATATATTATTTAACTTACATTTGTTTCAGGAAAAAATATGGAAAAAGTTAAGGATTATTTTAACTAAGACAGAAGCATTATGTTTCAAGATACTTATTTAATCTTGAATGCATTTTTAGACATTTTCTAAAATTGAATTTACATGATATAAATATATATGGATTAATCTTGACGAAATAAGTTAAGAATTAAGCCAAAATAATAAGTGCAGGATTCATATGTGTGTGTGTGTGCGTTTGTATTACTTTAATATATATATAAAGTATATATTATTGAGGGAAAAAAAACTCTAACTTACTGTTGAGAAAGACATTTATAAAAGAGAAATTGTATAAAACTAAAGGTAATTAAAGGTATGCAGGGAAAGATATTATAGCAATATGATGTTGAAAATTTGTTTAAGCATTTCTTAAGCATCGCCTCTTAATTTCAGAAATAATAAATTCACGATTAGAATAAAGAATTTTATATATAAAAAAATAAGGTACTTCTCTATTATCCCGTCGAACACTTTTCATAACAAAAAACTATCGGCAAACTGTAATGCCAAATAAACGGGAGAACGTTGCCATTGGAATATCAAAATAAATAAAATATAAGAATTTAAGGACACAATTGTTATTTCAATTAATGAAATAACTAATAAATCAGTAAAACATAATGAAAAATACATGCAAATGTCGAATTAAAAACCACTTGATGACATAACAAACACGTATAATACTTCTGACATCAAGTAAATGGAACTGCATTGTTGACGTTTAATCTAATAGTTTGGCGATAGTTTTTTGTTATGAAAAGTGGTCGACGGGATAATAGAAAAGTACCAAAAATAATAATAAACAGAAATTCCCAACCTAACAATACATCATTAGTATATCTAGAAATATTAAAGCAGCATCAAAATGTATGCGTTCAGAATGGTCCTAGTGATTGGACGTCTAGATTTGCGATACAAGAATATAAAAGTCCTAGCCAGAAAATTATTTGTTATTTAACTAAATAGATATAGAATTCATTTGATACCCGAACTTTCCAGAAACTGTTAACTTATCCCGTAAGGCATGGTGACGTCACGGTGACGTCACTGTGAAGTCACACTGTGACTTTGTGACCGTCGTCGTGACGTCAAGTGACGTCGATGTGAAGTCACTGTGACCTAAATGTGAAGTCGTTATGGCCGTTTTCAAGGCTTTCTGTGACCTCACAATGTGACTACTTTGTGAAGTCACCGTGCGACTTCATTGTGAAAAAAGTGACGAATGTGCATCGGGTAGGATGACCAGATTTTACCCGAATCCTATCCGGATTGTTCGGATCGACATTTTTTTATGCTACATGTTTGTGACGTTTGTGACGACACTGCACCGGGTCGGGTGATCAAATTTTACCCGAATCCAATCCAGAAAGTTCGGATCGATCTTTTTGGATTTGTTTGGCTACAGAATAGATTTGGATTAGTGGTCGGGTGACCTAATTTTCGTGAACCCGAACTGACCCGAGTCGGGTATAATGTTTTTACTGTAAGTCTTGTTCGGAATAGAATCTTGCATACGACAGAGTAACCAGATTTTATCAGAAATTGTGTTACGACACAATTTCTGATGTCGGCTTAGATCTAGAGTCACGCACGAATCCGGTTATATACTTCTTGAACATGGTTGAAAGTCTTCTTGAGCATGAATGATGATTGACTGAAATTATATTTTGATTCAACCCATATTCTTACCCTAACCCAACAACAACGACAAAATCTGTAGGCCCACAACCCGACCGAACCTGATAAATGATTTCGTATAGATTCGTATAACAAGATTTTACCAAATCCGGATAAAATCGACGATAAGGATTGGATCGGCAATATTTTTTTTTATGCAACTCGTATTCAAATTAAAACTTTGCATCTGATTGGGAAACCGGCTAATGTAGCCGTTAAGCAAGACAATTATAAATGTAAAAAACGCATACTAATATAAAAATAATAGATGAATCCATTAAAAATTATAATAAAAGTATATATTTGAATAATATGAAATTCTATTGTGCAAATAACAACTTTTTAAATTAACTTCTATTTGTTTTATGTAACCACGAAAAATATTGACAATAATTAAAACTATGCTATTGTGCTGTTAAGTATTGAAGTCTTTAAATGTGTATACTTTGCCATATTTCCCTTCTCTCAGTATCACGAAACTTTCTGACACATTTATGAACAAATTTTTAAACGCATAATAATCACTTTAATAATCAGGCACTTGCATGCCTTTTAACCCTTTGTGGCTCAACAACATCTATTTGAAAAATATATACTCACATGATAGAATACATCATTTTAAGCAAGTAAAAAATAATTTAAAAAAATTAAATCATAAAAATAAAAATTATTGGCTAAAAGAGTCTTTTTCATATTTGTAATAAACGGAAAATTACATAGCTACTTCTCATAAATATTGTCATTTTTTAATACAAAATTCTAAAGTGTACGAACTTACCTTTGTAAAAAATCTATTATTGAACGTCTCTGGACTTTTAAATGCAACAAAATTTAGTTTACAATAACGAGGTGAAACTGTTCAAATAATAAATAAGACTTTTATATGAAAAATTAATTTAGCATTGTCGTATGTTGAGAATTCTGTGAACAATTTATATTAACTTCTGAGTTGAAAGATAACAGTAATAAATAAAATCGCCTTTTTAAGCTCACTGTAAAAAACTTTGACTTTTGGGTATGTTTACAGATATACAACACGGCGATACAAAGGGTTAATTCATTTTGCAACAGGGTTTGAATGCAGTAAAATATATTACTTAAAAACAATATTTTGGTTATTTAAAAATATAATTTTATTAATTGATTGTCAAATTTATAATTTTATTTATGAAATTATATATATATATAAGTAATAGATCTTACTAGGGATTATTTTTTAAAACACAGATCATTAATTGTTTATAATGACACAGCACCGCACCTACTCTGTTTGGCGTCTAATGTGAGTCATTTTTTAACGTTTTACTGCAGATTTTAGATGCATCGATAGTGATACATATATGTATCATATGACGCCGATGAAGGATCTATCTGGTTTGATATTTGGTGACGGGACAATAACCACAATAACCTTCTGTAATTCTGATATCACCATCAACAGAACAAGTAGATTTGACAGAATCTGAATAGACAGAATATGACAGAATATGATAATTAAAAATAACATGCCCCTGTTAATAATAAATGTTTAATAATAGTGCATAGATATTTTGAAATTTATAACTATAAAATGATTCAGGAAATGAAACAGTAACATTAATCATCTGATTAAAATCGTTGACATACATACTGCTATTTATTTAAAAAAAAAATAAACATTCTAAATTTAATAAACTTTATTTTTATAAAAATTAAATTAATGAAATATATAGCTTTTGTAAAAAAACTCATATGGAATTAACTGAAAACGTCATAATTTAATAAAAATATAACAAGTAAAATAATATTTCTTCATACCAATTTTCCTTTGTCATCATTTTCAATATTCTGTTTTGATGTAATCCAAATAACGAAAGCTTCTTTCGGCGAAAATAATTCGTCCAAATCTGGTACAGTATCATTGACCGGACTCAAATTTCACCGCGCCAATAAAAACTGTACCTTTCTCGAACGTAATTTTCTATCAAATATGTATATGCGAAGTTCTGTGCAGGTTTTTGTTAAATTTTAATTCCACATCCATTATACACGTCTATTGTCCAAGTACTTCATTCTCCTCCCACTTCCATCCCTACACTGTTATTTTTTACTTATTAAGAATTTCGTACTCTGACGTCGATCGGCAGACGATATTTTCAAAACATATGCCTGATTAGAAGGGCAGATGATTTTTGTTTCTTATTATAAAGTTTAGGTTAGAGTAGAAAGTTAAATACGGAATATTTTTTTGAGACTCTCTCCAATTAAAATTTATTATTTGAAGAAGTATTTTTTATGCATTTGATCTTATTTTTTTCGATTAGTTTCACAATAATTTCAATTTAAGTTCCTTTTTTGTAAACTGAAACAATGCTATTATAATATTTATGGCATATCAAATAAAATATTGTTTAAATTTTGGAGTATATAATAAATATTTTAATGGTCAATAATGCAAGATCGTTTAACAAAAACAGTAACATTTGTATCACGCGTAATAAATGCAAAATATGATCATAAAAATAGAAAAGGTTATCGCGGGAGAGGGGAGGAGGCATTTTTTCTTTTTCAACCTTTCTTTTTTTATTTATTAATATCCTGTAGAATAAAACAGCTTGTAAAATAGCAATATTTTTTAAAAATAAATTTCTGATAAATGAAAAGGGAAAAGATAAATAATTATTTATGTCATGCGTTTTGCATATGTTTCGTATATTTCAT
Organism: Maratus michaelseni; assembly: GCA_963931845.1. Taxonomy (NCBI): domain Eukaryota; kingdom Metazoa; phylum Arthropoda; class Arachnida; order Araneae; family Salticidae; genus Maratus; species Maratus michaelseni. The sequence goes on from OZ007591.1 coordinate 94,145,611, forward strand.
TTTATCTTCGGAAAATGTTAAATTGATTTAAGAAGTATGAAACAAGTACCAAAATATATATTGGCAGAGGTACTTAATCTACTTAAACACTAACAGAAAAACAATTATTATTGGAAATATACAAGTGTTTTTATTATAATAAATGTTTGTTTATCACAACCTACCTGCCTTCACAAAAACAAATCTTTAATTACCCCATCTGTATATTATTTTCTGCCGTAATTTACAATTGACACAAATAGGGGATCCAACCCGTGTTCCTCGGGTTATAGAATATAGCATATACCCAGCAAACACGAGATTTTTGGCCACCTGTTGTAAACGTTGTGGCCAAAAAAGTTTGCGGCAATTTGTATCCAGCCATTAATGTATTTTAACTGAAGCGCCCGCACACCGGATGTCTATCGCCAAATCGTTAACGGGCAAATGGCGGGGAAACTTAATGCAATTTCAGTGCCCAATAGCGAATGAAAGTACGTTTGCGGCCAAGATATACAAATCTATCATTGTTTAAAAGTCAGTGGCCCAGTATAATCTTCTCGACATTTTTATTATAAGAAATAAAAAGTATCTTTACTTCACATTTTATAAGATGATTTTCGTTATTTTAAACCTGGATTTATGTGAAACGATAAAATATGCTGCATTTAAATATTTTATGCAATAAAAAATACACAAAAAGTACCCTTCTTTAATTTAAAGAGTTTCTATGGAAAAAAAAAAATCATAAAAACTGTTAATGTTTTTGCTTTTAAAGTATGCATTAATATCTTTAAATGAATATTTTTTGTGAGCACCTAGAATGAAAATGAATATTGCAATCTTTAGACATACATATTATATAAACATATTAAAAAAATTAATGATAAATGGGAATTTAAATTTCAATTTCAATGAAAAAATATTTGTCAAAAGAAATAAATGCCACTTTACCAAAAAGCAGTTACTGTTAAACGAAAAAAAAAAAAAAAAAAAAAAAAAAAAAAAAAAAATTCTTTTTTTTCTTGGAGGGGGGGGGGGGCGGTGATTTTATATTATCTGTATATTATCTATAAATCAGTTCCAAAAAATAAGTTATTTTCATTTTTTGAAACACTCCAAAATTTAGATTTAAAAGAAAAAAAAAATCTTAACTAGCTTAAATAAGCAATAATACCAAATACCGATCCCCCCCTCCCACTCCTTTCACACGGCAAGCCGGGAGTAATGCAGGGAAAGATGAAACAAGATTTCCCTTTTCCAACACATTTTTTTTCCCACTGGGGATTTTTGTAAATATATTTTTAAATGTTTTCCGCTTTGTAATAATCAGCATTGAAAAATTTCCACTTTTAAAATTATTTAATGTTGTATGAGAAATTTTGAAGATAAAAAAAAAACCTTGAAAAAATAAATCTATTGAAATATAGCTTTTTTTCTGCGGTCTCGTAGGGATTTTTATGTCTTTTTGGCAGCGTCATCGCACATCGCAGCGTTGTTTACATTTCCCTTTCCTTCATCGTGGCGTCGTCTATGTCTATGTCTCGTCATTCACTGGTTTTTGGATATTTAGATTTACTAATTAGGTAAGATTATTTTTCTATATTATTCCAAGAGTTAGTTAAAAATTAGTTTTCATCATTCTCAGGGACAGATTTAAGTTCAAGACAAAGAAAGCTGAGAAAAAGCATCAGCAATTGTGTAAAATTAACTGCATTGCTTTGCTTATTATGCGACTTAATTCTACAGAAGTGAATAAAAAAAAAAGTTCTTTACTGATCTTACATCTGCCCTGAATATGCTATTAATAAGTTGATTGTAATTATATATATATATCAGAGTAAAATGTGTCCGTAATGAACAATCTCGGAAGTTTTTGGTTTATAAAAAAATTAACCAATAAAAATTCAGCTTTTATTTTTTTCATAATTCTCCGTTGCCTGTTTTATAATTTGCTTTATTGCTGACAATCTTAAACCAGTCAGGAAGCGGAAAGTAATATTTTACAGCTCCAGTGTCTTTCAGTGAAATTATACTTCATATGTTAAGATCTGGTTTTAATTAACTAATATATATATATTCTGTATTTTCTGATGATACTGGCATATTTTTATTTTGATAGTAATAGAAAACTTCGAATTTTATGTACTAATTAATGACCATTTGCAAAATTTCACTTTATTTTTAAGATTTTAATAAAGTAGGTAATTTCTTTTTAATTCATTAATGTGATTTTTAATTAGTCATGGCAATAGTGCCCAAAATGTTTTGGTTTAGCCGAAAAGCTAAGTAATCTGGGTACTTTTCGGTTAGCCGGGCGCCAGTGAAATTTATATATCTATGTATACATATATATACATATATCTATACATACACACATTTATATATGCATGTATGTATATATACATATATATATACACATACATATATGTGTGTATGTATACATATATATGTATATATAGATATATACATTTCACTGGCGCCCGGCTAATCGAAAAGTACCGTAATCTGAAAATTCCACTTATCAGAGTCGTGTAATAGGAACACAACTTGGTAATTTTCTGTTATACCAACACATGCCAAAATATACGCTAATCTGCCATTTATTTCTACCCTAACCGTGTAAAGAATTTTTTATTGCAAACTGTACCAAACATTCTGATTGGACTATTTATTGAACGTGAATCTTTTATTATTATTATTTAATCGTAACCTCATAAAACATCTTAACTTGCTACTTTTCAAATAGAAAATATTTATTAAATTATAACTTGCATTTATTATTGACACTGAAATGAATTTTACCATTAAGCTGTTACTTGATGATGTAGAAGCGGCAATAAAATTGTTTTAGGACTTTAGATACATAAAAAAAAAAGTTTTTATCAAAAAAACTCATAAACATCTTCATTCAAAAAATGAAATGTTTACAGCAATCCTAAGAGACATTTACAATTTCAAGCCTGTAGTTTAAATAGAGTTTTATTTTATTACCTTATGTAATATTTATTTGTTCTTTTATTTTAAGTGCATATTTTGTATTGCAATTTTCAAATGTTTTATTTCTAAGTGCTTAAATTCGTGCCAACAATGTTATTTTTGTTTTCAAATGATTCGTTTCATGTGAATTTCCTTTTGTGCCGATTATTATGCTTAGCGACAATGGTGTTGGTATAGCAGAAAAGGACCCAAACTTTTTATAAACAGTTGCTTTTAATATATTTTCATGTTGTAAATATTTTTTTAATAACAAACCAGATTAATTTTTAATGGTTTTTTTTTTCCTAATGAAAGCACATAATTTGTTTGGGTACATTTCGGTTAGCCGGGCGCCAGTGATATATATACATGTATTATATATACACATATCTATGTATATACACATATGTCTGCATATACATATATATACATACATATATTTATATACATATATGTATGTATATACATATATAGGTATATACATTATGTATTTATATATGTTGATATATATCACTGGCGCCCGGCTAACCGAAATGTACCTTTTTTTGTTTCAAAGTATTGCATCGTCCCTTACCCCTCATGCAAAAACAAATTTGTCTTTAAGGACGTCTTCCTTTTTAAAACTTGTTTTAAGCCTTTTTTTAACCTCATCTCCCCCGATTCTGAAATTTTCTTTCTGTGTTTGTGACAACATACTCTCAAAGCATGCAATTTCTTTCTTGGAATCCAAAATAGTTGCACACTGTTATACTATACTGTTACATTTTTTTTTTTTTTTTTTTTTTTTTTTTTTTTACACCCATCCAAAATATTAAGAGGAGAGAGCCTGTCTGATATTACACTTTTAATTTTATGTTAAATAAAACATTGGGTACTTTTCGGTTAGCCAGGTGCCAATGATGTGTACAAGTACATACATGTATATATATTACTTTTGTCCAGCTAACCGAAAAGTACCAAACATTGTATCAATTATCTTCCTTAATTACTTTCCTGGAACTATAATTTATCTCCATCTTTTATATTATGTTCTGCAGTGTTTTTCTTTTTCAGTACCATAATTTCAGTAAAAAGCGCTATAGTGCATATGCGTGTAAAAATTTAAAACAATCTAAGTGCACAGCACTTCTGCTGGTGTGGCTGATTCAGTAATTTTTTTTTTCTTTTCCTCCCCATAGCAATATTTAGATAAGATGCCATTTTATTTAATGCAAATTATGTGTGTGTGCATGTTGAAATAAGTTTTGATTTAAAAGAAGAAGAAAATGATTCACTGACATCAGTTATATACATTAATCAGTTGTACTTTTTCTTTTTAATTTTCTAGTTGAATATGATAAATGCTTAATATTGCAACCTATTACAATTTATTTTCATATTTTTCAGGAAACTGTGGTGGCGCAGTTCAGAGATGGCAGCAGAGATGACTGTGCAGCATAAACTCGTTTGGCATTCAAGCAAAGGTAAGTTGTCAATTTACTCAGTTTGTAACGCAGGGCTTTTATCTTAGGGCCCATTTTGAAAAAAGTAAAAGTTATTTGTGTGAAATTTATTCTTTTTTTTTTTTTGTGAAAGATAACATTTTGTAATGAATATGAAATTTAGTTACTCAAATTTGAACCAAACGTTTATTGATAACTTCTTTAAGTCCTTCTGTTAAAGTTTTCCTTTCAATTTGTTTGCAAATTACACATTTTGAAACATAAAATAAAAATTAACAATGAAGAGTATGTTTTTATGGATTGTTTATAAAATAGTCAATTCAGAAAATTCCAGATTTTAAAAGTATTGCTACCCCACATGCAAAAACAAATTTGTCTTTAAAGACTTCTTCTTTTTTAAAACTCAATTTTTTTTAAGTTGCCTGTGTTATTTAAAAAAAAAAATGGGAAGAGATCCTGTTTATTAAAAGGTATATTGTGAAGGGACCTGCTTTACTAGGAAGAATTTTGGGATGGTCCCCTAAATAGGCTCCAAATTTTGTCTGTATTGATCAATTTATATTAGTAAATTTAATTTCACACATTCATAAAATAGAAGTACACTCTTGTATTTTAGCTGCATACAGTTGGTAAACGTTAAAGCTCTTTACAAAGCTTTCCAACCTTTGCACTTTAAGTGTAAAATTTACACTTTTTAACCTTTTTTTACAGCTAGAATGTACTTATTTTTTACTCTTAAAAGTTATAGAAAAAAAAAAGCTATTAAAATATTTTTCGGCAGAATCCTCGAATAAGCGAGGGTCCCCGATTTGGCGATTTTTTTGACGCACGCCAAGGAACGACGCGCGCCAACTGAGAAATCGGCAACCTCCGAATTCTACCCAATCAGAACACGAAGCTTTTCGGCAGACGACTTATTACTTACACACATCGTCAAGCAAATTCTTTCACAAAGTACACCGTGAACGTAGCATTGATTTTATTTCGTTTTAAGAATATTTACAAAGTTTTAGTAAATTTTACCGCCACATTTTTCGATTTTTACATACTTTTACCAATATTTTCCTTCAGATATTTCAATTTTTACAAACTTTTACCGATATTTTCCTTCAGATATTTCAATTTTTATAAACTTTTATCGATTTTTTCGTTCCGATTTTTTCCATTTTTACAAATTTTTAGCTATTTTTCCTGCCGGATGTTTCCGTTTAAAAAACTATTTAGCTATTTTTCACTCCGTATTGTTTCATTTTTAGCAATTTTTCTATCCAAATTTTGAACTATTTATTCCTCCGGATATTTTTATTCTTACAAATTTTTTCCTCCGGATTTTTCCATAAAAAAAAGTTCTACCCTATTTTTTCCTCCGGATTTTTCAATTTTAACCTACTTTTTTCATTTGGATTTTTCGTTTTTACAAGTTTTTAGCTATTTTTCATCTATTTTTCATTTTAAAAAATTTTTAGCTATTTTTTCCTCTACATTTTTACAAATTTTAGCTACGTTTTTATTTTATTTCTTTTGTTTTCATTTTTATAAATATTTAGCTATGTTTTTACTTTTTTTTTTCATTTTTATAAATATTTAGCTATGTTTTTACTTTTTTTTTCATTTTTATAAATTTTTAGCTATGTTTTTCCTTCGTTTTTTTTGCATTTTTTGAAATTTTTAGCTATTTTTTCCTCCGGATTTTTCCGTTTTTAAAAATTTTTAGCTATTTTTTCCTCCGGATTTTTCCGTTTTTAAAAATTTTTAGCTATTTTTTCCTCCGGATTTTTCCGTTTTTAAAAATTTTTAGCTACTTTTTCCTCTGGATTTTTCCGCTTTAAAAAATTTTTTAGCTACTTTTTCTACCGAATTTTTCAATTTTTAAAAATTTTTAGCTACTTTTTCCTCCGAATTTTTCAATTTAAACAATTTTTAGCTACTTTTTCCTCCGGATTTTTCAATTAAAAAAAAATTTTAGCTACTTTTTCCTCCGGATTTTTCAATTAAAAAAAAATTTTAGCAATTTTTTCTCCAAATTTCTCAATTTTTTTAAAAAAAAATATCTATTTTTTTTCATTTGGATTTTTTATTTTTAGCAATTTTTAGCTATTTTTTCTTCCGGATTTTACCATTTTTACAAATTTTTAGCCATTTTTTTCCTCCAGATTTTTCCATATTTTTAATTTTCTTTCTTCTGTATTTTTCATTTGTATAAATTTTTAACTATTCTTTCCTCATCATATTTCCATTTTTACAAATTGTTAGCTACTTTTCCTCCAGATTTTACAATTTTCACACATTTTTAGCTATTTTTCCCACTATATTTTCCCACATTTTTAGCTATTTTTGCCACCATATTTTCCGAATTTCCAATTTTTTTGCTATGTTTTCCTCCAATTTTTCCATTTTAAACTATTTTTCCCACCGGATTTTTCCTTTTTTTTTATGAATTTTTAACTATTTTCCCTCCAGATTTCTCCATTTAAAAAAATTTTTAGTTATCTATTCCCTCTAGCTTTTTCAATTTACAAATTTTTAGCTATTTTTTCCTCCGGATACTTCATTTTTACAAATTTTCGGCTATTTTTTTCCTCCGGATATTTCCATTTTTACATATTTATAGCTTTTTTCTTCCATCTGTATCCATTTTTACAAATTATCTTTTTTTTTCTATGAATTTTTTTGAAATATTTATCAAGTTTAATAATTTATTACCTTTAACAATGAAAAAATTTCTAGTAAAATAAGGCTTAAACTTGAAAATTGTCACAAAACGGAATAAAATCAACGTTTACTTCATGAAAGAAATTCTCATAAAAACTCTATAAATAGTCAATTCTCTGCATCACACCACACACGTTATAATTGAGGAAAATTTCGATATTCTTCATTTTTCTAATACATGCAAGACGCGGTTGACTATGCTTCGCGTACATTAACTGAAAAAAAACATCACTGGACGCATGAAACTCGCTGTACAGCATTCTCTAGAATGCACGAAATTCATTTAAGCCGAGGTCAGTAACTTGTGTATGTACGCTTCGCGTACATTAACCGAAAAAAAACATCACTGAACGCATGAAACTCGCCGTACAGCAATCTCTAGAATGCACGAAATTCATTCAAGCCACGGTCAGTAACTTGTGTATGTACGCTTCACATACATTAACCGAAAAAAAACATCACTGGACGCATGAAACTCGCCGTACAGCAATCTGTAGAATGCACGAAATTCATTCAAGCCACGGTCAGTAACTTGTGTATGTACGCTTGGCATACATTAACCGAAAAAAAACATCACTGGACGCATGAAACTCACTGTACAGCATTCTCTAGAATGCACGAAATTCATTCAAGCCGCGGTCAGTAACTTGTGTATGTACGCTTGCCGTACATTAACCGAAAAAAAAACATCACTGGACGCATGAAACTCGCTGTACAGCAATCTGTAGAATGCACGAAATTCATTCCTGCCGCGGTCAGTAACTTGTATATGTACGCTTCGCGTACATTAACTGAAAAAAAACATCACTGGACGCATGAAACTCGCTGTACAGCAATCTGTAGAATGTACGAAATTCATTCAAGCCGCGGTCAGTAACTTGTATATGTACGTTTCGCGTACATTAACCGAAAAAAAACATCACTGGACGCATGAAACTCGCTGTACAGCAATCTGTAGAATGCACGAAATTCATTCCAGCTGCGGTCAGTAACTTGTGTATGTACGCTTCGCGTACATTAACCGAAATTTTTTTTTTTTTCCCCAACAATCCATTGACTAATTTTAAGATTTTTTACCACGATTGGCTGATAAATTTGGCGATATCTTTTAAATGGCCAAAAAATCATTTTGTAAACTTTTTCATATTAAAATTTAGTTAAATTGTAATATTTTAACAAAACTGTATTCAAAAAGTTATCATAAAAAAATCTTCGTCTATTACATATTGCATAGGAATTGTTCATTTTTATTAAAATTATTTTATTCAAAATTGTTATTTTACAGTTTGTTAAAACAGTTTAGCAGAGTTTCATGAAATGTAAACATCTTGTACAATGGGTCCTTCAAATTACTCAAAATTTTGATGCTTCAGCTCATGTGCTTAGAAAATGTTTGCTTTAAATGTTTTAATATTTGTTTCAAGAGTGATGATTCAGTTTTGTGATTATTGTGACACCTCTGGAAATATAGTGCATCTAATCTGGACTTACATTTAATAAAAATTAAATTAATTTAAATTTTTGAAATGTAAAATTTAATAGAAAAAGATTGAGTATTTTTTAAAGTTTTGCAGAAATGTGTCAAATAATTTTTGTTAACAGGGTTTTTGACTTTCTTGAACTTTGACAATACTTAAGATTACACAGATTTATGCTAAATAATTTTTTTTAATTTATGCTATGTATGTAGAAGAGGAAGGGAGGTGGTGATAAAATTATTTAATCTTCTGACCTCTAAATTAAGGATTTTTTTTTAATATGTTGTCATATAAATTAATTTGGATTTTGATTATATGTAATGTATAATTTTTAACAAATTAAAAATAAAGCAGATTCTTTGGAGAAAGGGACCTTCTTTAATACTTTCTTTGACCCTTTTTTCTTAAGAAACTTTAAAAAATGATATTTAAATTCAAGGTATTTTTAAAACATTCTTATGTTTTGCCCAAAATATTTTGCAAATGTAAGATTCTGGAGAGGAGCTGAAGGTTCAAATCCATGTTTTTAAATTTTCCTTTAAATCAAATATCAAGTAATAAAAATGGTGATTTTTTTTTCATTGCTAACTAAGCGTAAAACTGACAGTGTGAAATATGTTCGAGCCTGGAAGCTTGGTTATGCTTAGTTAGCAATGTAAAAATTCACATGTTTGTTATTCAATAATTTCGAGTTAATTTCACTGCTGAAAATAAATTAAAATTACTCAAATATCAAGTTTTTAGAATAAAATAACTGTGGCAATATTTGTATTGGAGTAATTAGTGTTTCCCCTAGACGTTTTCGAGAGGGCGCAGCACCTTGCCCATTTTTTTATAGTTGTAAATGCGCCCTGCCCGTTTTTATATAGCTGGAAATGTGCCCTGATTATTGTGGATTCGCAAGAATTTGCTTTCGCGAATTTCACCAAAATTTAGCGGGAAAATATCACAAAAATCATCTATCGGTCATGAGAAAATATCGCAAGATTCGTCTATTGGTCACAGTAAAATATCACAAAATTTGTCACTTGGTCGCAAGAAAAATTACAAAATTCAAAAATCTCAAAATTCGGCAGTTTGTTGTAGGAAAAAAATTGGGAAATTTGCTTATTTGTCGCAAAACCTCCCTCCCTGCACAATTCGGCAATTGGTAGCAGGAAAATATTCTGAAATTCATCAGTCAGCTGCGGGAAAAATCACGAAACTATTCAGTCAGTCATGGGAAAAAATAGCGAAATTCTTCCAAGATCGCATGAGAAAAATTGCTAAATTTGTCAATCGATTGCGGCTAAAAATAGAGAAATTTATATATCTGTCATGGGCAGGGCATTCGGGGCACGGGCCCAGGGTCCCCGATTTTCAGGAGTCCCCAAATGCTACTAAAAATTTTTGAATTATTGGCCAAAACAGTTTTAACTGTTAAAAAAACAAAATTAAAATGGAAAAATCTGTTTGTCAGAGATTGTCTATGATGTGTCAAAGCAGGGTTGGCAAGTTTCTTCCAAAGTGGAAAAAACCGGCCTGAAGAAATAGGTTTCTTCCAAGTGGAAAAAATGGAAGAAACTGTTTTTCTTTAAGAATTTACCATATAAGTTACAACTTTGTAAAATACAATAAAAATAAATGTATTTTCTAATAGATAACCTTACATAAATTTAATTAGACTTATAAAAATTTAATTATGTATGATAAATTGATAATTACACCAGTTTTTTAGCCAAGATCACACACCTGTCTAAAGCTTTCCAATCATTGTGTACCTGAATAAAATAAATGGGACTTTTCTAACACCATGCCAAAATGTATGCTAATGTGCTATTTATTTAAACCCTGAACGTGTAAATATTTTTATTGCAAACCGTGCCAAACATTGTGATTTGCTATTTATTGAACATGACACTTTTTAATTATTATTATTACTTAATTTACTCTGTAACCTCGCAAAACATCTTAATTTGCTATTTTTCAAATAGAAAATATTTAATATTAAGTAGTAACTTATATTTATTGTTGACACTAATGTGGATTTTACCATTAGGCATTTACCAGATGATGAGGACGCTGCAATAAAATTGTTTCAGGACTTTGGATACAAAAAAAAAGTATGAACGTCTTCATTCAAAAAGTGAAATGCTTACTGCAATGCTAAGAGACATTTACAATGCTATGCCTGTAGTTTAAATTGAGTTAATTTTATTAATTTATCATATAATATTTATTTGTTCTTTTATTTTAAGTCTATATTCGTGTCGATTTAATAAAATAGTTCGTGAAAGTCTGTAATTTTTAAATGCTCAATTTTGTGCCAACATTTTTTTTTTTTTTTTTTTCCAATTGAATCCTTTCACATGAATTTCATTTTGTGCCAATTATTGCACTTGGTGACGACAATGGTGTTGGTATAATGGAAATGTACCAAATAAATTTATCCAAAATACACAAAATCAATTAAAGGTAATTCAATTCAAAAGAGGCACATTTTTTTTAATATATATAATTTAAACTTCTGTAACCAGTAGTAAATAGTATGTGGATCATTTACCTATTGTAGAATGAAACTCTTTTAAATAAAAGACAGTGCTTTGAATTTACGCCCATTTTATTAAGGAAACTAATATACAGTAATTACTGTATTGAAGGATTTCATTAAAATCTCCATTTTCCTTACTACAGTGCAACATTGTATAACAAAACAGAAGTAATTTAGCTTTAAGATGCTGCAATCAATTTCTCAACTTAGAATGGATGAATGCAAAAGATGAAAAAAATTCTTATCCCTGTAGAGTTTATTTTCAGAACATTTATCTTTTAAATCAGCATGCTAGTATACATAATTACAAATTTGTTTGTTTTAAGTTTTGCACAATAGTTTTTAAAATATTGCATTTTTATATGATAAATAAGGAATTGGTAGTTTTTTTTTTTTTTTTACAGAAATTATATAAACAATAAAAAAATATCCCCTACCTCTAAAGTTGTAAAAAACATAACCTGTAAATACCTGCTGAACCTGAAGTTTGTTATTAAAAAATAACTTATTTTTCCATAAATAATATTTTTAATATTAATTTCCAATTTAAATTTCATATAATTAGGTTTTGAATTTAATTCTTTTATATAGTTAATATATTTTAATTTTGAGCATCTGTTTTGTTTTCTGTTGGTTTCTTCCAGTTTTTTCCATTTCTTCCAGTTTCTTCCGGAAGAAACCCAACCCTGTGTCAAAGTAACTTCATTTTTTCTTTATTGTCTTTTAACCCTTTGAGGCGTGGTGGGATATATTATATCCCACCTAATTTAAATTTTACTTTTTTAACTTTGACGGGGAAAAGTTGAAAAATTGCTTTTCCTTATTTTGAACTAAATTACGGTGAGAATTGAAATGCTATCGTTTTATGAGTGATAATATCAGATTTATAGCTTGGAGGTACACAATGTATTTTCCTACTTTACAAAGCCATTTTGAAGGAAATGTTATGTGAAAAAATAAGGTACACAATGTATTTTCCTACTTTACAAAGCCATTTTGAAGGAAATGTTATGTGAAAAAATAAAGTGAAGAAAATAAAGAACTGCTGGTTTCTAGCAATACAAATTCTAGAAACATTTACAAAGTGAGCAATTCGACTTTTATGAAATGAACAGAAAGAGCACCCATACATCATATGTAAAGAATATGAATTTATATATTTGAAGTTATTCAAAAGAATTTATAGAAAGCCTGTTTTTATTTTGTTTTAGTGATTAACACAGAGATAAAGTATTTAATATATACAGCCCCCCCCTCCCCCCCTGCTCTTAACACATAAAAATAGAAACAATATTATTGTTAACATGGTTGCAAAAAGAAATGAGAGAATATGATATAACATAAAATTGCCACCATGAAATGTAGTTTCGCACCTAGAAAAAAAAAAGGAATTAGGTGTCATTTGACAACGCTGCCCTTTCATGAGTTTTTGTTAAAAGCAAATATAGGTATACTGCAATAAAAAAGTTTCATTTTGTACAAATAACTTGAACTACAAAGCTTTTTGTAAATAGTTTTTTTAAATTATAATTTCTGTTCCGATTATATTTATAAATGGCTAATTAATAAGTGGTGTTTTTAAAGTAAGGCATTTTAATTTTGTTTTGTAAAATTTATTTTTTGTTTTTCAGAAGAAGAAGAATAAAAATCTGGAAAGAAAAAAGTTCTCTGTGAAGATGACTGTAGATTTTCAGCTCTTGTTTATAAACTTAAATTAAGAAACATCAGAAATTTAATTGTAACAGGAGGATTAAATTTTCTTGTAAAATATTTCTGATAAATTTTGAGTATCTTGTAAATACATAAATAAATGTTTTTTGGTTGGTTTGTTTTACATTTGTTGTGAAAAATAAAATTTATATGAAAAAAAAAAAGCATTCAGTTCTAGTGTTTTTAAATATATATATTTATTTATGCAAGTGATGTTGTTAAAAAAGATGTACTATATATTTTCCCCTTCTTTCTCATTCTGAGAACATTCCCCCTTCTTTTTACAGGTTAAGATATAATTGAATAAAAGTGTTTTATGTAGGCTATATTTTAAAAACTGATAAACTGTTTTTGTTGGTTGATTATAAATTAGCATTGCTTGGAGATCAGGTATTAAAAATAATTTGCTGTATAAAAACTTTTGAAAATTTTAATAAAAATTTCATCATAATCTCATTAGAAGTTGAGATTAAAATTTTAATGTACATAATATTGTATGAATCAGTTTGAAATTTTGTTAGTCAAAAAGTCACATACCTCCTGCTGGAAGGAAAAATATTTTAAAGATTTCTTTATTGGTAATATATTAAAAATATATATATATATATATTCAGTACTCATTACTTGCTAATTTTTAAAAAGTAAAAACAATGATATATTATTATTTATGAGTAATGTTTAGTCCATTTAAAAAAAAAAAAAAAAAAAAAGATTTAGTGTATGAATGGTGAACTTGCCGTGTTCTAGAAGATCAACTGCCACTACTATTTTGAAAAAATATTAAACTTATTTAATAAGAGAAATTTTAAGATTACATAAGAAGGAAAATAGTGACAATTGGCTTTCTGTCAATTAGTAATATTTTGTAAATATATATACATTGAAATTTTGTTCTATGATGTGTATAAAGGGGGGAAGAGTCCTTAACAGACTAAAACATTACTTTATAGGAATACTGCTACTTTTTTCTGATATTATATGCCAAAGAGATGAAGATAGTGAAATGACATTTTTTGAACGGACCTAATTTACATATATATATAGTTACATCATTAAAAAAAATTCTTAAATTTCAATGATCAGTAATGTCAACATTTTACCAATTTTATAAAATAGAGTTCCTGCGTTTTTGTTTTATTTTCAAGCTGGATAATTGGAAGAAACATCCAGGTAAGAAATTGTATTATAAAAGCACCAGTGGATCCATGCGAAGATTTCACACTGCAGTCTAATACTTTTTAGCAATATCTAATACTCTTTAGATGCAGGTTTAAACTTGTAAAGGAAAATTAAGGACTGAAACTATCTTCAAACAACATTAGTCGAGCCAGAATATCATCTCGTTTATTCCATCACAGTTACAGTAAAAACTGATCGAGCATAGCAAAGACAAAAAAATATATATATATCTATAGTTAATTAACTGCTTTAGAGATGACATCATCTGTTTCGGAAAAAAACATGGGACAAAGAAAAATAAATTGAGCATTTCAATTTTGCTTTTTAGTCATAAATATAAAATAAACCCGTGCAGCAACTATGTCCCACTTTATCTTTTTTGTAGTATTTATTTTTTATAATCATTTTAAGCATTATATAATGTGGTATTTTATTTTTGTGGCTACACTAATTTGAGGAAAGCCTTTCATTTCTTTTATGAAGACAATGCAGATTTAATTTTTAATTTACAGCAATTTTTAATCAAAAAATATGTTTTATCGAGATGTGAGTGCACTATGTCAGAAGCTGGTTCAAAATCCTTTCTTATGGCATCTCGTTCATTGTTGTGCATTTCATATTTTCTGAGAAAAGGGGATGTTGATAACAGAAATAATATATACTAGTGGGCCTGTGTGAAGATTTCACACTGCAGCCTAATATTTTTTAGCAATATCTAATATTTTTTAGATGCATGTTTAAACTTCTAAAAAAAAATAAAGCCAGAATATAATCCAATTTATTCTTTCATACTTTACAGTAAAAACTGACTGAAAATATCAAGAGCTATATATATATATATATAAATTGTATTTTAACTACATTAGAGAGTGACATAATGTTTTGAAAAAAAAAAAAAAAATTGAGCGTTTGAATTTAAATTTTGCTTTTTTATCATAAATATAAAATAAACCCATGCAGCAACCATGTCCACTTTATCTTTATTGAACATTTTTTTTTATAATCATTGTTGTGGAATTTAATTTTTGTGGCAACAGTAATTTGAGGAAAAACTTTCATTTTATTTCTGAAAACAATGCCTATTTAATTTATTACTTGCAATTTTAACCAAAATACATGTTTTAAAGAAATGTGAGTGTACTATGTCAGAAGTCGCTTGAAAATCCTTTCATATGGTATCTCATTTAACATTATACATTTTTTATTTGCTTCGAAAAAGGGATGTTGAATATAATCATTAGATAACAATTTTCAATGGAAATTCTGGCTGGACAATCCACCTGGTGAATTAGCTTGAAGAAACATAAATTGAAACTACTTAAAAATTTACTCCTTTGAATAGAATGTTTAAACCTATAATTTAATTAAAAATTGAAGAAAATTAGTTTTTTTTTTCGTATTCTCACCATCATTGGTAATTTAACGCTCAATATATATTTTACACCTTGTGTTACACCTTATTTTACAACTTTTTTTTTTATTAATTACAATTATGGCTTTTGCAACTTTTTCAGAATAACATTAAAAAATAAATCATAACCATATGGCCTTTTATTCCGATCTAATGAGATGAGTGGATACGGCCAATTTTTGCCTCCATTGGGACACTTTTTTAAAAAAAAATTATTATTATTGCTTCCAGATTGAAAGTATTCTATACAAGATCTGAAGCACTTTCGATTTTATTGTATTTTGACCTTTTTAATATGGGGTGCTTATAACACCATTGCAGTTTTTAACTGAAAAATATTATAATAAAGTGAAACATGTTTTCATAAAAGTCAGGTTGGTGTTATGAGCTCTTGTTAAGAAAAATATTCCAATAGATTATTATTTTTTTTTTTTTTTTCAAATTTTGAATAAAATATTTAGAGTTTTCAGACAAAAATTATGGACCAGTAAATTTAGATTCTAAAGTTTAAAATAACTTAAAAAAAGAAAAAAAATTGTCCCTGCCAAAGGAGTAAAAATGGAGATTTGCTCAACTTTACTTTTTTGAGGACCATAAAAAGTATAATTCTGGCCAGCTTCCATTCATGATATCTAATAGTGGCATGAATATGGCTAGCTTTGGGCTATCATTCATTATTGATGGCGACAAAGTGGCTAGCTTTCGGCATGCATTCATTAATGATTACCATTGATGGCAACAAAGTGGCTAGCTTTCGGCTTGCATACATTAATGATGCCCATTCATGGCAACAAAGTGGCTAGCTTTCGGCATGCATTCATTAATGATTACCATTGATGGCAACAAAGTGGCTAGCTTTCGGCTTGCATTCATTAATGATGGCAACGAAGTGGCTAGCTTTCGGCTTGCATACATTAATGATGCCCATTCATGGCAACAAAGTGGCTAGCTTTCGGCATGCATTCATTAATGAATAGCATTGATGGTATGTGGATGGCTGGCTTAAGGCTAGTTTACATTTATGATGACCAATAAATTAACATTTATGGCCAGCTTTGGGGTAGCTTTTATTCTTAACAAACGCAGGTGGCATGGCTGTGGCGATCTTCTGGCTAGATTTTATTCACTATGATCGTTAATGGCCAAACTGTGGCTAGTTTTCATTAATAATTGCCACTTAAAGTATAACTGTGGCCAGTTTTAGGCTATCCGTCAATTATGATTAACCACTTGTGGCACAATTATGGGCATCTTAATGTAGTTATGGCCAATTCTGTTGCGGCCACATTGTGGCCGGCGTGACAGTTTTTTTAAGTTGCCGTTACGGCAAACGATTGCGGCCCCTCATCTACTAGTTTGGGCCAAGGCTAACGTAGCCATCAGTGGCCCGCAAGTTCTGTGTTAGTTGGGTATATAGATATATATATTCTTAAATTGAAAATTCTAATTTTGCATTTAATACTTTTTTTTTATTTTACATTTAATACATTATTTTAGATTGTCCACTAACAACACCAAAAATAATTTTCATATGAAAAATATCAATTATGTATTTAAATAAAGTTTTAAAATTCATTAGTGATACTTTCGTATTAGTCGCATGTCAGGTTTTAATTAGTCGAAGATATCGCCACCTGTATATATATATATATATATATATATATAATTTTTTTTGTTTGTTTGTTTATTCTAATAATTTTAGTGGTTTAAGCGAATAGTTTGATTTTATGTCTATTAAATTTGTGTTTTAAAAGAATATGAATTCCTATTTTTTATGAAGTTTTTAATTTCGATGTTGAATATTAGTCGGAAATAAACGCTGAATTATGGGAAATTTATTATTGTAACATTTTGTATTTAAATGGAAACGTTTTAATCTGTTTTGATTGGAATGCCCTCAATAGAGAGATTTAAAAATAAAAACATGCTTGAAAATTATTTTTTAAACCATAAAGAATAGTAAATTGAAGTACAGTTTCAAGCATATTGCATTTGAAAGAACATTTTTTTTTCCGACGATTAAATATCGAAATTGTGCAATGTTTCGTAGTTAAAAAAAAATCACAGTAACGTTATTTAATGTTCACTTGTTGCCACCGTCAACATACCGTCATTGTTACTCTAATATATGATTTCGCTCTATAATATACCAGATTGCTGTTCTAATTTTTAAAAAGTTCTTAGTTTTTCACATAATATGAAAAGCAAATGAAAATGTACCTTAATTTAAAAAAATTGTTCATGGAGTACATGCAGAATTATGTTTGTATTATAATTTATAATTTCATATTGATTGAAATTTATCTATTTACGAAGAATTTTCCTGTAGGTCGATAAATAAATAAATAAATAAATAATTTTTTAGGGGTCATAAAATCACTCAGAATCAGACCTTTTATGTGCATTGAGGCATTCCTGATTAATATATTTCTCCTCTTTTTCATATATATATTTCAAATTCCCATTTTGGTCAAACTGTGACTTCAAAACATAGAGGTCTTTTGACCACACAGGTGACGTAACGTTTGTGACTTGCAGTAACGTCACAGTGACGTCACAAAAATAAAAGAAAATGTCAGAAACATGTTTTTTACATTGAATATTTATTTTGTAGTGTTTTTGTAATTTTTTTAAAGTTTCTAAGCAATTCACATTTTAGTCACAGTGTGACTTCACTGAATGGTGGTATTTCAGTCACATATGTGACGTGACGTACGTGACTCACAGTGACGTCACTGTGACGTCCCTGTGAACATACATGCTATACGGGATGTTACCTACCTTAATGTAAATGCTCTAGAAGTTAAAATCACCAAATTTGAGTATGATACTCATTACAGATTTCAGAGTCTCCAAAAAAGAATCCTACTACATCAAATGGGAAGCATAAAAAAATTAATTCCCATCTTCGCACACGAATTTCATTAACAGACCTCCTGACTCCTCGAATAGAACATTTAAAAAGTATTATTAATAGATCAGTATGTCAAAAGACGACTTGAACTTAATTTAGAGATGAACTACTTTTTCATTTTTTTATTTTGTTAATTTTCTTTGCTTGGTTGTCGAATATTTCATTTGTTTTATATCTAAGTTATATCTAAGTAAAACCGAGTAAAACTAAGTAAAACTGAGTTATATCTATGTAGCACGGAATTTAATAAAACTTTATATTCAGTTAGTCCCTGATATAAATTGGTGCTAATTAGTTTTTGGTGAAAATCGCCCAACAGCTGGCGCTGCTATGCTGCATTTTTCACCAAAAACTAATCAGCACCAATTTATATCCGGGACTAACTTAATATAAACTTTTATTAAATTCCATGCATTAGTTCTTGAGATAGAGCGCCCACAAAAGTTTTGTCATATACAGACAGACAGATAAGCTTTTTAGGATAAAATTGAATATTTTTCTATCTCTTTTATTTGTTATCTACAAACACTGTATCCGCAAAATTTAAGCTCCGTAATTTTAACTCCATTGTAAATGACAGCACGTCAGCAGCATATTAGGGTTAAGTTTTTTTTTTTTTTTTCTGTAACATAAAAAAACTAGTCGGATGTGTGATTCCCAAAACTTTCTTCTATCTCACACAGGTTGTTTCCCATACACTAAAAAGAATCAGCACCAATTTATATCAAGGTCTAACCGAATCTAAAGTTTTATTAAATTCCGTGCATTAGTTCTTGAGATATGACTATTGCTAAAATCGTGTAAATCCTGCAAAATGCAGCATAGCAGCGCAACATGTTAGGAGATTTAGACCAAAAAGCTAATCAACAACAACTTAATGTCTACGTCTAACTGAATCTGAAGTTTGGTGAAAATCCGTGCATTAGTTCTTGAGATATAGTTATCGTGTTAATAATGAAAAAAGTAGCTTAGCAGTGCCACTTGTTGGGCTATTTACACCAAAACGTAAGCAGCATCTATTTATGTCAAGGTCTAACAGAATATGAAGTTTTATGAAATTTCGTGCATTCGTTCTTGAGATATAGCTATAGTAAAAATCATGAAAAAAGTGCTATAACAGCGCCACCTGTTGGGATATCTACACCAAAGCACAATCAGCGTCTATTTATGTAAAGGTCTAATTGAATCTGAAGTTTGATGAGTACATTAGTTCTTGAGATAGAGCTATTGCGGAAATCGTAAAAAATGCAGCATAGCAGCTCCACCTGTTGGGCGATTTTCACCAAAAACTAATCAGCACTAATTTATATCAGGGACTAACTGAATATAAAGTTTTATTAAATTTCGATCATTAGTTCTTGAGATAGAACGCCCACAAAATTTTTGTCACATTAAAGAAATTAAAAATTATTTAAAAGTATCAAAATTAATTTTATCGAAGTCGAGACCTAATGAGACGGTTTCTCCGTACTCGAATTACTACATACGGCATACATCATAAAAACTGTCGGAACCGTTTTCGAGATATAGTTGTTTTTTCAATGCTTAGTTTATTTTAACCTAATAAAACGAATTTTCTTGGATTTGTGATTTATGTAGATATATTTTTCCGTGCTCGAATTAATATAGGAGGCAAGTTTCCTAAAAATCGCTGTCACCGTCTTCAAGATTCTCCGTAATCGTTTTGTTATCAATGGCAAAAAGTATTGGCGAGAACTCCGATTAAGGAAGATTAACGGAAAAATAGTTTAAACCTACGAAGACGAATTTTTCCTAGTTAGATAGGTTTTTTCGTACTCCAATTAGAAAATAAGTTTCATGATAAACTTTGGCACTGTTTTCAATTTTTAGCAATATTTTCAGTTCTGTGTGTGTTTTTACTTGGTAAAACGAATTTTCTTGAAATTACCACCTAGACAGATCGTTTTCTTGTGCTCAAATTAGTAAAGAAGGCATGTTTTGTGAAAATAGTTATGATAATGAAAATATAATTTTTGAAATATTTAAATATATATTTCGTATTTGAAACTAAATGAGTTAATTGTCAACTTGGATAAAAGTGTTTGAATGTTGCACAGAAAGAATGTTCAATATGCATTGAAAATGTTAAACGGTCCTTCAAGTTTTATTATATCACAATGTACCATAAATTAGTAGAATTAATAGTATAGTATAATGTATCAAACAATGGCATCAAGCGATACCTAACTTGAGATCTGATATTGCAATGTCGTAATAACACTACCAGACAGCATAACAATACATTTGAATTTAATAAAGGTAGCAACATATTTCCACCATTACCTGCTATTATATGATATTAAGTGCTATAATATTGAAGTATCTGAAGTTTCACTTCAGATCTATCTTTGAAATTAGACTTCAAAGATAGATTTTAGTGCACTCTTTGATATCACATGTATCTAACATTATTCAAAAGGTTAATTTATATATTTTAAGAATTTTTAAAAGAGTGTTTAAGCACAATAAAAATTTGCATGATATAAATTAAGGTATTATAAAACTGATTTATGCTGCAGAGTAGTAGTAAATTTGTAGTACATTTTTATACTACATTGTCAAAATTTCAAAGCATATCGAATACAAATTACAAACAATACAAAGTTTACTTGCTGTTGAAAATTACGTAGACTTTATATAAATAAAAATTTAAAACATTCTTAAAATGCTGAATTTACAGAAATGGCGGTAAAAATAAATCGCTTATAAACGATTACCTTTTAAACATTGAATACAATTTCCAACTGTTAAATTCATTTACTTTTAAAATTTCCCTTCTTTTGAAAACTCAATAAATATTTTCGGCTTTTACGTTAAGAGTAGAGTGATTTCTTTATTTTTCTGTTTTATAATAAATGTTAAAAACACATTTAATACAAATTAAACAAATTGGTTCTCTATTTTGCTAAGTTGCAGATTTCAATGCTGGGAAGTACGTTAAACTATCTTTGGTGAAAAGGTAAAAGTTTATTTTATTCCGATATTGGTTTGTCGTTGAATCATTTTTGATGTGTACTTTTTTAACTTGACGATTTAACATAAGAATATGATAATAATTTAAATTTAAAGGAGGACATATACTATATGGGCCATGACGTAAGCTGCCTAAAATAGTGCAAAACCTTTGTTTTAGTTATTTGTCAATAGTTTTATAATAAATCATTCTTGTATGTCATGTGACTTGCTTTCAAGAACAACCAAAATGAAAAGATTGCAGTTCTGTGATAATTTACAAAAATAATTTTTAGTGTAATTTATATGAAATACTACTTCGCCTTTGGAAATATTATTTTTCCAATTTGTTAAAACTTCAGATTGATGTCTTTGATTACCTTCAAGTTTCAATAATTTCGGGATAGATTCTACAAAATCTCAAGTGGTACCGCATTTCTTTTCTTTTTCTGTTGCTGAAATAACCTTTTCAATACATTTTATTCAAGAATATTTTTTTGCCATGCTATATTGATGGTAATTTTTATGGAACAATATTGGAAAATTAAAAAGAAAATCAAATTTGTTCTTTCCATAGTCTGTTGGTCATTACCATGTTTTTAAAAAATACATTGTATTGACATTTTTAATGTTAAGTTCATTTTAGGCTCAATTATAGTCAGTGAAGACTTATAGTTACTTTGAAAACAGTACAGAGCTCTTTATAATTCAATCAATTAAGTTTTTAAATTTTTATTATTACATTATAGTAATATGATACATGTTGGTGACAGATAAAAAGCAAATTGTTCCGAATTTTTGAATAAAGGTATCAAAATGAAACAGACTTACCCATAGAAACAAAGAAAGACACTAATTTCTTCTAAGGACATGTATTGCCTTATAATGTAGCAGCTTAACCCATTCGCGACAAGCGTCTTTTACAGAATTTTTAATCTGTTACCACCGGTTTTTCAAATGAGAAAATTTCACCTTTTTGAATTGCAAAAATGCTATGATTAGATAAGGAAAACGTTACAAAAAAAAAATAACTGGTGGGAATAATCGAGGATTCTGAGCATCTTATGCTTCACGTATTCGTGTCGCTCGTCCCCAAGGGGTTAAAGCGTATTTTAGCGCCCTCTAGTTACGATCTAAAAAATCAAACACATTTAGCCATGGTAATGACAATTAACTACAGAGACAAAGTTTAATTCATGATAAATATATTTTTTTTTGTATTGAAGTTGAATTGCCAATTATGTTATAAGCTGTTAATAAATCCTTGATTACATGTTCTGTGGGCGGAGTTAAGCTCACGGCGCGCGTTACGTAATATGACGTATCCCCGTACCGATTAGAAAACTTGTTTTTTGTCAGTTGGAATAATTTTGTATCTTGACTATGAGCTTCATGGCAGCTCTCCGGAAATTTATTATTCATTCAGTCTAATATTATTTTTAATTTACTTTTGTGTTAAGTGTGTTGTCAATAAAAATAAGAAAAGGCAACAAGACTATTATTATGCAATTATCATCCTCACACTTCTCCAGAACATTATTATTTTGTTTTGTGCTTTCGAGATAACGTTTTTCTGACATCTGCTGCTGATTATCATTATTTTTCATGGTGCGGAAACCCGCGAAATCAAGAAATTGTTCTGAATTGTTCATCGACGTGAATATATAGGGAAAAAATATTTATTGGAAGTTTTTTTTCTCTTCTTGTGGACTATGCTCGGATAAAAGGTACTGTAAAAACTTTTTTATTATTATTATTGTTATTCTAAAATGGAAAAAGTCGATAAGTTAAAATCAAAACGTAAGCTTGCTCGAATTTCATGCACGAAATTAATTACTTCTATCGATAGATTTATGGAAAGTATTGATACTCAAAGTGACAATGATAAATTTAAACTGTCTGAATATTTAATAAATTTACAAGAAAAAGAAAATGAACTTAAAAATTTAAATGAAAAAATTGAAGATTTAATTGATGATGAAACGGAATTTGAAAACGAAATTCAAAAGTCACTTGAGTATGAGGAAGCTATATCTGATTCGAAAACCAATATAAGAAGTAAATTAAAGCAATTCAAGGTCGAGCAAGCTGAATCTGTGAAAAGTATTAATAGTATTTCTAATTTAAATAATACATCACAGAATCCTATCAATTTACCCAAACTAAATATAACCACCTTTAGTAGTGATCCAAGTAAATTCTTGGAATTTTATAACAGCTTTGAAAGCGCTATAGATTCAAATGAATCATTAACTACAGTTGATAAATTTTTATATTTGAAATCTTTCTTAACCGGTGAAGCTTACAAATCAGTAGCTGGTTTTGCCTTAAAAGAAGAGAATAAGTATTGTTTAACCTTATTAAAAGAAAGATACGGAAAACAAGACCAGTTAATTAGTTGTTTTGTTAATAAATTATTAGAAATCGAACCTGTTAAATCTTCATCAAATATTAAGGGTCTCAGACATATTTATGATGAAAGTGAAGTTAGTATTAGGAATTTGCAATCTATGGGTATTGCTTCAGATAAATTTGGATATATATTAATCCCTATTTTGTTAAAACAATTGCCACATAATTTAGTGGTAGAATTTCACAGAAAAAGGGATCCTAAGAAAATGGGTGATGTAGGGGAATTAATGAAATTCATCAAGTTTGAAATTGAATCTAGGGAGGCTGCAGATCTAGTGTCAGAAATTTCGTTGAATGGTCAGGAAACGTTTCGTTCGAAAGCTGAATATTCTAAAGGGACATTTAAAGTAAAAAATAATTTCCCGACATCTGTTGCATTAAATACTGTTACTAAAGGTGTTTGCATTTTTTGCAATTCTAATACACATACTGGATTAGGATGCAAAATCCTAACCAATGAACAAAAAAGATTTAAGTTAAAGAAAGACGGACGCTGTTATAAATGCTTTTTCAAACACTTACAGTCAGCTTGTAAAGTAAAAATTCAGCCCTGTCAATCATGTCAGAGCACACAACATAATCACTTATTTTGCCCACAAACAAAATGTAAAAAATTAGTTGAAAATCAAGATCCAAAATTAAAACAAGTTAGCCAAATTCCTGAAAATGAAACAGTAATGCAATCTATTCATAAGTCAAAAAATTTGAGGAATAATTATATCACTCTACTGCAAACAGCTTGTGTTCAGGTGGAAAGTGGATCTAAAAAATTATTTGCCAGAATACTATATGATTCAGCTTCCACAAAAACCTTCATTCGGAGTGATTTGGCAAAGGCATTAAATGCCAAAATCTTAAGAAAAGAAAAACTTTTCATTTATACATTTTCTAACAGAAATCCTACAGAAAAATATTTGAATGTGTATTAATAACCTTGAGAAGCAGATATCATCCGTATAATTCTGTTAATGTTGAGGCATTAATTACGGATGAAATCTGTGGTACCCAATTATGTCAAAATATTAATTCTCAGGTTCAAAACCTTATTTCAAAGGAATATCAATTAGCTGATTTATTCGAGGTAAATTTACCAGTTCAAATGTTGTTAGGAGTTAATTATATTTATGAAACATTATGTGGATCGCTTACCAAAATAAACAAGCAATTATACTTTCAAACGTCTATTTTCGGAACAACATTAGTTGGACAAATGCCAGATAATTATTCGATGAATTCTATTTCTTGTTTAAATGTAATTTGCTATTCAAAATAAAGAGATTTAACATGTTTAAATGTTTCGGGTGAAAATTTAAATACACAATTAAAAGCATTTTGGGAACTTGAAGCAATTGGTATTATTGAAAGTAATGAAAAGAAAATTTCTAATTATGAAGTAATAAATGAGTTTCAAGAAAACTTAAAAGTCGTAAATGGTCACTATGAAACACGTCTTTTATGGAAAAATTCTCGTGATTGGCTCAAAAATAATTTTGAAGTAGCAAAAAACCGGTTTTCTAGTTTGGAAAATAAATTCCTGAAAGATGAGTCTTTATTCAAAGAATACAATTCTATTTTGCTTGACCAAGTTAATGAAGGTATAGTAGAATTTTGCCCTAAAAGGTTTTCCGAGAATAACTGTTACTACATGCCCCATAGACCTGTTATCCGAGAGGATAAAATTACAACAAAAACTCGGATTGTTTTCGATGCTTCCTCTAAACAAGCGGATTCCTTATCTTTAAACGAATGCCTGAATCCGGGTCCTAACTTGAACCCAAATGTTCTGGATATTATTTTAAAATTCCGATTACACAAAATTGCCCTTTCAGCTGACATTGAAAAAGCCTTTCTCCAGATATCTATAGCGGAAGAAGATCGCGATTATTTAAGATTTTTATACTATGAAGATTTTGACAAAAATAAAGAAATTGTCCCCTATAGAATGACTAGGGCTACTTTTGGTGTCACCTGCAGTCCATTTATACTTGCCTGTACTATCAAAAACCATATCAATAAATATAAAGACTCTCACAAGAAATCATTTGAAATCCTTAATTCGTCCCTTTACGTAGATGATTTGTTTACCGGAGAAAATGATGTTGTAGAGGCTTTTAATTTATCTAAAGAAGCTGTGGATATTTTGAAAGAAGGTAGAATGATTTTAAGAAAATTTGAAACGAATTCCGAGGAGCTTAGAAAAAGATGGATTGATAAGAGCATACCTATTTCTAATTCCGATCCACCAAATAACTCTCTAAAAGTATTAGGCTTAACTTGGAACAATAATGAAGATAATTTGGGACTATAATTACGTCCATTGTTATCAAAATTAAATAATGATTCTTGTACAAAACGGAATGTCTTGAAAATTGCAGCTATGTTGTTTGACCCGGCTGGGTTAATCACTCCTTTTATTATTCGAATTAAATATTTATTGCAACAATTATGGGTAACGGGCATATCATGGGATGAAAAATTTTCATTGGAAAGCTTGGATTTCAGAAATACAGGATCTCTCACAACTGAAAATTCCCAGATATTACTTTAGCACCCTGATCATGGAAAAGGAGGGTCTCCAGTTACATATTTTTACAGATGCTAATCCTAAAATATAAAAGTTTTCTTCGCCTAGTTTTTCTGAGATCAAATAAGTCAAAGAGAACTTTTAAATATTATTGGTGTTGAAGTTCGAGGGACCGTACAAATTTTGAAAAAAAAGGTCTGTCATTTTTGTCAGCGGGCAGGACTAGTATTAAGGGGGCGGTGCATCAACGCTAAGGGGCGTCAGTTTCGGCCTCGACAGAGCGTCAATTGCTGTCAGCGCCATCTATTGTTTAGAATTCGAACTAAAATCAAGAATCACAGTAAGAAAACTTCTGACATCATACATAACCCTCCTGCAAGAATTTTTTAAATCTCTCTCACCGTTTGCAAGTTATTGAATTTTAAAATCCTCCAGTCATTTTTGGAAGACCCTGTATATATATATATATATATATCGTTCAAATTTCGTGGGGAGGTATGGAATACATCAGGTAACCAACTTCACGTAGGAAAGTATGTCTGCAAACATCGTGTACATGAACAAAATGGACAAGTAAAGGGAACGCAAGGAAACAGTACAGTTAAGCGGTAACGAATGTGACTTTTATTCCAAAAAATGAAGTACAGCCTCACAGTAGGTGCTCAAAATTGCGACCATTTATACGAACACGGGATTCACAGCGCCGTTGCATTGACCGCTGAACATTTTCAAAAACGCCTGGCACATCACAGATGAGGCGGCCACTGTTCGTGCAACATGGTCCATTTCACTGCCGACAGCGGTCTCGTACACATGGTCTTTCATGGCCCCCCACAACAAGAAATCCGTGGACGATAAATCCGATGACCTGGGTGGCCATGCGATCGGTCCACCTCTGCCGATCCATCGCCCTCTACATACGCATGCGTACATTAGCGGACATACTTTCCTACGTAAAATCGGTTTCCTGACGTATTCCCAACCTGTCCACGAAATTTGAACAATAAGTTTTTAATCACCTTGCATATATATATATATATATATATATATATATATATATATACAGTGGGACACCAGATATACGTTACCTGAGTTGTACGGTTCCCTCAGTTATACGTTTCAAATCAACGGTCCCGACCACTTCCCATTAAAAATTAGCTAAGTTATACGTTTTGAGTTATATGTTTCCCTCAGTTATACGTTACGTTTTTGCGTCCTCGAACTAAATTTTGCCTCATTTATACATTTTGTAACCGTAAACACTAACAACGCGTCGGATGAGTCTGAATTGAAATATCCCACTCAAACTTCGGAGCTGCTCTGAGGGCTTTTGACGTAGTAAAGCCGTTCAATAGTAGTAAAAGCAGTAACAATAAAACTGTTGCATAATTAACAGAAATGCAAAGTTTGCTGCTCATTGTTGGCTCTATACGCAAAAGAAACAATCGAAGATTAGGGATTATTTCAACAGGATTCAGTATACTACTGAAATGTCTTTTGATAAAAGGTTTGCATGCCAAGGCGATTCCAATGAATTCTTTATGTAAGTACTGTATGTGCATTAAAATTATTTTTAATAAATCTTTTATGATAAAATAACTTCATGTGTACTTTTCTTATGTACCTTTTTCTACTCTGTTCCATTTCCGAAAATTTATGTCATAGGTGAAGTAATACTTATGAAACTTCCGTTTTCGTTATAAAAGGTAACTGAAACGCCTCAGCGGAACAAAGTTTTTACGATATATTTAAAAAATGTTCCGTTAGACCGTTAATTGAGTTGTACGTTTTACCGACTTATACGTTTTATTGTCCGGTCCCGGGCAAAACGTATAATTGGAGTTCCACTGTATATATATATATATTGTTTTATTATATTCCATTTAAAAGCTTTTCTTGTTTTTCAATCTTGTTCCACAATCGTTCGGGCAGAGACAGACACAATTTTTAGCATAAAGCTCTTGTGTTTATACAAATCGATTGTTCATAGCTTATATTTGTAAATTCTCTGCCCTTGATGGAGTGATTTACAATATAAGCTTTCATCTGTGTGTTTAAAAAACTGTTTAAACTCTTATTTTTTCATTTGAATTTATAATATTTCATATTTTAGGACTACATAAATTAATTTGTAATATGACTCTGCTATTTGGTATAGTGATTTCACAGCATTTGGTCAATATCTTATGTTTTAATGTGATTAATTTTACCTTAAGCTTATATATATATATAAATATTATAGCTAGATAGATGTAGATAAGTAAATAGATAGATACAGATAGGTAGATAAATAACTAAATGGATAGATAACACATCGGCTGATAAGTTCCCGGTCTGGCACACAGATGGCGTTGCAATCGCCGAACCGATGCTTACTAACCTTTAAAAGGTAGCAGAAAAAATGTCATGACGATTCTGCGTGTGGATAAAACGTTAGAGTGGTTTTAGTGGAACAACTTTGTTGATAAACTAAAAAAAGAATAAACAAGAATTTCAAGAATTGTTATTTGATGGGAAAAAACACCGTTCAAACAAAAAGTTGGCTTGATAAGCGTTATCTGGAAACTGCACCAGGTTAATCAACCATTATTGACTGGTTTGCTGAATTTAAACGTGGTCGTACGGACACCAGTAATGCACCATACAAAAGAGGTGGTTACTCCGGAAAACATAAAAAAAGTCCACAAAATCGTTTTGGGGAACCATAAAGTAAAGTTGCAGGCGATAGCTCAGACTCTGAAGATATCCAAGGAACGTATAGGTTTTATTTTGAATGAACATTTGTCTATGAAAAACCTGTTGTCAAAGTGGGTGCCGCGCGTGTTGACTTTTGACCCAAAACAACAACAAATCGATGATTCTGAGCACTGTTTGGAGCTTTTTCGTTATAAAATTACGTTATTTATTTTAAAATTATTGTTATTATTTATTTATCAAATTATTATTATTAAATTATTATTATTAAATTATTATTATTATTATTAAATTAATATTATTTATTATTAAAGTTATGTTATTTTTTAAAGTTATAAAGTTATAAAATTATAAAATTATGTTAAAAAGTTGTGTTTTCTTTATTAGACCGGGAACTTATCAGCCCATGTGTTAGATATGCCTGCAATAGGTGGATTTTTAAAGGAATCCACTTAAAAGTATGGATCATTACATGTTAAATCCTTACTGAATTAAAAAAAATGTGTAATTTCGTTTGATATAGTTCAAAAAAAATCTCAAATGAACAGTAATATTTTACTATTATACTAATAGCTTTTCAAATGTGGCATAAGAATCTTTCTTCGTTGGAGTGATAACTTTTCATTGGGAGTGTAAAACAGAAACTCCTAAACTATTTATAAAACATTTATCTGAAACCTGATATTTTTTAAGACATTTTGTGTGTGTACTCCCCACCCCCTCCACAAAAAGACAAAAACATATCGAAAAAATATAATTAAATTCTTCTGCATTTCTTTTCAAAAGAAATGAAAATAAAGTTTCATTTTTTCCTAATAAAGGACGTGTTGCATTAAACTCTAACAACATATCTAATTTCATTATACATTTCATTACATCGTTATTGAAGCCTCTATAAAAAGCTAATAAGAAGAAAAGGAAAAGCATAAAGAAAAAAGAAATCTTAGACTCTTTTCAACTATTGTGAAAAAATCAAATAGAAAATCCAAATAAAATGTATTATGGAGTATTATATTGTAATAAAAGAGTGAAAGAAATTTGGAATGGGTACTTAACTAATGAAATAAAATGAAAAGTTTTGAGAATGGTTTTCTTTCCTCTAACAATTATAGTCTGTAAAAATGACATTATTTGTATTTGTTTAAGTTTAAGTGTTTTTTAATCAACTTTAATAAAATACATTCAAATTATTGGAAAATAGCTTATTTTGTTTAATCTACGCCGAATTTCAAAATGCATTATTTTATTGCAAAAATTTTAATCAACTGTATAATATTCTGTTGGGAAAATTACTTTTGAAGATTCAGATTTAGTGATTTTCTTTTTATTTTATTTGTAAGAATAAGTATTAAATATTTGAAATTTTATCAAAACACTTAAATATTAAGAGTAAACCAAAAGTTAATATTTCTGAAGTGTCTTCGAAATCGATATAAACGGAGCTCAGAAGTGATCAGATAATTAAAATTGCAACATAATGCCGCATAACGGAGAAAACGAATTAAATATAAACCAGTTTACCAATACAGGATATCCCAAAATGTTAAGATGCATTTTAACTTCTTACCTATACGTATATGAATTACAAAAGTGTTCAAATAAGGGAGGAAATAACACCATGTTAATATAATAGTTCTGCCATTAATTTTCCAAATGTTACACAATTTAAATTTTGTACAAGTTTCCGAGAAAAATTAGTCAATTAGACTTTTATTAGATTTTTTGTGTGCAAGAACATCATTGCTAAAATTGACATACGTACTTGCAGCTTTAAAACTAGCTGAATTATAATGACAGAAAAAGTTAACATAAGGTAGGTGACACAAAGGTGGCCATAGTTAAGCTTTCAGGAGTTTTTATTATTTTCATGTTGGGTGTGTGCGGCTGAATTTTTGTTTATAAAATTTTACACTTATCTCTAACACATATCAAGTATACTTTTCTTTGTAAAATAAAATTTAATTACTTTTATAATACAATTTCAAAATTATAGCTTGTGGGTCACCTTTAGCGCATAGTGTTCCAACGGTGGCAGATGTATTGAAATGACGTTTAAACAGTGAAAAAATACTATTTTTCCTACTACTATGCTCTGATGATCCTTTCTTTCTTTTGACATCTTTCGAGTTTTTCTTCTTAATCTTTTTATCTTATGACACGAAAAGACCTTGAAGAACTTTTTGTGCACATTAGTTCATGGATTTTTTTCTGGGAGTTACTGACTTCTTTTCAGTGATCTCTGGTGTTAACAATAAATGGTAATAAGTTTTTCCAGAAATGTTTTTGTAAAAATTTTGAAAATTACCCTTAGTACACTGATTTTCTCATTTGATTTCTAAGGTGGCTACCTTGGAAACATGCGCATGGTCGCCATTTTCACAACGTAAAACTATTAATCTGATACATTTCTTAGAAGTGGAGTAAATGGGATTAAAGAGAAAGAAATAAGCTTCCAGAATACGTATCATAGCTCAAGATTCTAAGAATTTAAACACGTGTAAATTAAAATATCTGGAAATTAAAATGAATACTTCTGAAAAGTGAAATCACTGCGTAAAATGTCTTAGGATCAAGGTCTTTAAATTCGGCCACGTGCACTGCAGACACATGATTGACAATGTAGTAGCACCATTTTGTGATTAAAAATTAAATTAGTTGTACTTTTGAAGGGTGGGCTACCTTAGGAACACAGTCCACCTTTGGTTCACCCCCTTTATATTATTATTTTATTTTTTGCACCATCCGATTATACCATGCTAGTTCATCACTGCAAATAAGGATTATACATAAATTCACGATGCCGTTCTTTAATCAAAAATATGTGAACAAGTGTGGAATATATAGTTTTCAATCCTAGAAATATAATTTAAAAAAAGCAATTAACAAATTATTATTAAAAAAATTTACCATATAAATCAACTCTTCTAACAATATTCCTGTAAATAATTTATAATTCCTCGCCACTAATATTGTTGTAAGCATTGATTACCTTTTGTTTAAATGCAATTGTATATGCATTATCGTGTTTTATTTTCTTTGAATATTTCACAATTTTACCTTTCCCATTTTATGTATGGTCCTCATTCACAATCCTCTAATTTCAACTTAGCATGACTCATTCGGTTTCAAATACATCGCTATGCTGTTTTTGTAATGATCTTGCTGAAGCAAAAGGAAAAAAATTCTCACTGATCAATTTTGTCTATAGGGGTGCTATAAAAATTTAACGTTTTAAAAATTAATGGACTAGTAATTAAATATTAATTAAAACTTAAAGACAATTTCATTATCATAAAAACATATTTTCTACTTTATATTAAGCACTTTTGTAATATACATTGCTTACTTATCTCTAAAAGGTAAAAAAATTAAAGCGAGTTTCAATCTTTGTCGGGACACCCTGTATTCGAAAAAGAAATAGATTAAATGTCCACAGTGTTGTATAACAACATCATATTTTTAAATGATTAGGCAATGCAATCAACTATTCAGACCGCAAATTTCCCTCACCAATGTTAATGCTTAGAATTCTTTCGTACTTTTCAAATTATTCCTCAGAAAATTAAAATTTTAATTACATTTTTTTCTGCATGCATGCCTTTTAAAGAATGTTTCTCTGAATTTTGCTTGGTAAAATACTTCTAAAATGCATTCTTAATTTGATATTTCAAGTGTGAAAATCTGAGTGAAACTGACGAGCTGTGAATAAGATTTTGGAGCTTAAAATACATGTAAATAGTATTCATTTCAAAATTCATTTGTACGAATACTGTCAATTATTGCAAATTTCATATGAACCGCTATTTGTTGCACCTCTTAAAATTGAAAAATTAAACTTTTTTTTAAAGTATTATATGTGTTTAACCCCTTGAAGGGCACCGGTATATTGTATATACCACTTGATTTTAATCCCAAAATGCCACAATGACACTAGAATTTTATTATCAAATTTTGAATTTATAAGGTACATGAGGAAGAGCTTTTACTTATTCAAAAATAAATTCGTTCTTGAATCTTGGTGTCAATCAATCATTTCAATATTTTAGTTACAAGAGTAGTTTGCCCCAGAAGGGGTTAAAAAGTATTTCATTAAAATCACATCTTTAAGATTTGAAAATGAAATCAGTTGGGAAAAGTTTCAGGACTTAAAAATTTCCAGGCAAAAATCATTATAAAACATCCTCAGGATTACCTAAATGTGTACATTACGAACCAGCCAAGGAGTAAATTCACCTGAGAGTCTGTCTTTTTTTAGAAAAATAATTTTTTTAATAAAATTGCTTAAAATTTACCTTTTTAGGAAGATTGTGATAAAACAACAACTGTTTGAGAGATGAATTGCATTCAAATAACTCCTGTAATCCAGAATTATTTAGTAGAAATTTGGCTAATCTCAACAACCTAGTAAAAAAGCCTACAATTAATTCGTTCACTTGGCGAAATTATAAATGCTACGTATACGTCTTGAGATTGCAAAAACAAAATCGCTTATCACAATTATCATACCCGTAATACTCTATTCAATAACTTCAACACGCTTTTCAACGCATCTTAGCTTGAGAAGATATGCAGTTTTTAAAATAGGTGGATTTAACTTTGTGCCTTTATGTTAAAAATAAATGAACAACGTAAAATAACACAAATAAAAATATATAAAATGACAAACAGCTGTTTCGGAGCCCCTAAAGCTCTATCATCAGTGCCAAATTTAAAAGATTAAATTCCGATTCAAAAGTTTAGGCCATGTAAATGTGCTTGCGTCTCCCGCACGTGCTCAAAATTGAATGGCGGTGAGTTTTTCAAAAACAACAGCGGAGTCAGGAAACACGTGTGACACAGGAGACCAATAGAAGCACCCAGCCAGACTGGACGAGTTTAAGTGCGGAGGAGAAAAGGGGGGGGGGCACGAAGAGAAAGAATTAAATGAAAGGTAGTCAGACATTTGAAATATTTGGTGTACTGGACATTAACTAAGTTGCCTCAATTTTTCCATGTATGATAAGATTACCAAAAATCAAGGTCGTAAATAGATGAGCATTTCTGTATTATAGAGCCCTCTGAAAAATTAAAACTTTGATCGTCAGACCAACAATGGTTAACAATCACAGATCGTTTAGTGTTACAATTATTAACGTAGTTTTACAAAACGGACCTTAAGGGGTCGCTTAGTTTGACCCATGTACATTCTATCACATTCGCAAGATATCTTATAAATTCCCCAATGTGAAAATCTGTCAATTGGATGTTTGAGATCTGTAAATTTGGTTTTGTTAAATGTTGCATAAATTACTTTAAACATTCGATTTTAAATTTATGCACCATATGATGACGACACCAAATTTTTTTAATCTCTAGCTACCTTTCATTTAATTCATTCTCTTCGTTTCCCCTCTTTTTCTCCTCCAGACTTAAACTCGTCCAGTCTGGCCGAGCACTTCTGTTGGTCTTCTGCGTCACATGTGTTTCTTGACGCTGCTGTTGTTTTTAAAATCTCACCGCCATTCAATCTTGGGCGCGTGCGGGAAACGCAAGCAGATTTACAAGGCTTAAACTTTTGAATCGGTTTTTAATCTTTTAAATTCGGTACTGATGATGGATCTTTAGGGGCTCCGAAACAGCTGTTTTCCATTATATATTTTTTTATTTGTGCTATTTTACGTTGTTCATTTATTTTGAATAAAATATGAAGTATTTCTCAGATAAGTGGTATTTATTTGTCATTGATAATTTAATTATTTTAACATTTAATAAGAAGGTATTACATGGCTAGCTGGCAAGATCACAGAGGCAATAATGTTTTTAAAATTGCTTGCATTTTTAATTCACTTGCAAGCCAAAGCTTAGAAAAAAAAAATTGTTTAGATTTTGAAGTCTATCAATGTAAGCGTAGATATTTCTTAGAAAAATGGAAAACATCTGTTGTAAGTTTAAATTTTCATTTACAGCTTAAGTTTTATTTTTACCTGATGATTTTGAAAAAATATTGCTTTAAAAGTTTTTTTTTTTTTTTTTTTTTTTTTAATCAAGCTATTAGATTTATTATTTTTGTTTTGAAGCTGAATATTGAAGTTATTTTTTTTGTTTTATTAGAAAAATGTATTTTGTTGACAGCATCTTGTAATTTATGTGTAAATAGAGTTTATTTACATTTAACATACGTTTTTTTAAAAAAATGTTTAATGAATTTCGAAGTTGTATATTCCAACCACAATATTTTTAACGCATTAAGCTGTTTACGTATTAAGCACGTATTAAGTAGTTCAAATATTTGCTAGGTAAATATATTTAAATAGGGCAAATATTTCAACTACTAAAATAATCAGCTTTAAAATTTAATAAATACTGTTTTTAAAATGTAAGTTAAATGTAAGCAAACTCATTTTAGTTAAAAAATAAATAAAAAGTTACTCTTACTTGTTATTGCATTCTTTCTTCTCTCTTTTTTAAAACTGAAATTATTTCTGGGTTAAAAGTGTACTGTTATGCAACAACCCCTAAAAACATAACATTAATTTGTACTTTTAAACTCTCAAACTAAATTAAACTGGTTTTTAAACTTTGCATTATTTCTTCATTTTTTTTTTTTTGGGGGGGGGGTTCAAAATGAAAATATTGCAGGTTTAAAAGTGTTCTTTGACGCGAAAATTTATTAAATTGAAATATTTTTGTCTCCAAAAGTGTTCTGTGACGCTAAAATTCATGCAACAACGATAATTGTGTCTCTTATATCCGATTACCTATTGTTTTGTGACTTTTTAATTAAAATCATATTACTTTGAAATAGTTTCGGCATACTTCTTTACATTTAATGTGCATTTTGAACTTTAAAAAATAGTTTAATATGCTGATATAATTAGTAAATGTTACAAGATTTCTTTCAGTTTAGCTATCGGGCCTTGTACGATGAAATTCGATGGGATCATAACACGGTCAAAGGGTTTCATAATCAATGTTGAATTCAGGGGGTGGCCCAGGGGGACATTCCCCCCCCCCCCGGAGCATTGAAATATCCCCCGGAAGATTTGCGATTTTATACTTTCAAAGGTCAAAAAGTGCAATTCCCTCCCCCCCCCCCACGGAACTGTATAATGTCCCCCCCCGGAGCCTCAGAAATCCCTCCCGGGGAAAAGTGTCTGAATTCAACACTGTTCAAAACTGAAAATTGTACCAATCTGCCCCTTCCTCACCTCCTCTTCAGAAAAGAAAATCACATTCTGTGATATAGCTGGCCCTACAACATGGAATTTTGTAGCATGATAAGTTTCTAATATATGCATTCGTAAAAAAAATATTTTAATTGAAAATTTGACCCCTGTGCCTACATGTTTGGGGTGGAAGAAAAGGAAATGACATCTATTGTTCTACCAAGACATTTAAGATGAAAGTTTGTGGAAGATAATTTTTTTAACATATGCACGTATAAAAAAAAATAAAAATGTTACCATTATGTCTTTTAGGGGGAAACAAAAGTATAGCTAGTGTTCTATCAAGCATTTTAAGAGGGAATTTTTTTTAAATATGCACGGGTAAAGGAATTTGTTATTGAAAATTGTATCCCTCCAGCAGGAATGCAAAACCATATATCGAGATCTATCAGGTGCTAAGTAACGAAAATTTGTGGGATGGTAAATTTTTTAGCAAAGGCACAGATTAAACTATTCTTATTTACAAATTTGGCCCCTCTGCACCCGCCCCCTTTCCTGTAGTTGAAAAACAATATCTTGGGTTCTATCTCGGTCTTTAAGAAGAAATTTTATAGGATGATAGTAAATTCTTTAACAAATGCGCGTGCTTTCACCCGTTCAGATTCTTAACTAAAAATTCCACACTTGTTCCCGCTGGAGGACAAGAAACCATACCTAGTGTATGGTTTGACCCCCCCCCCCCCCCCCCGATGGCTTTGACCTGGGAAGGGTCAAACCCATACATCGATTTCTATCACGTTCTTTAAAATGAAACTTTATAGGATGATAAACTTTTTATGATAATCATCGAATGAGAAATGTGCATAGTTAAAGGATTCTTAATTAAAATTTTATCCTTTTGCCACCTGAAAGGAAAACCATATCTAAAGTTCTATCAAGCCCTTTAATATTAAATTTTGTGGGAGGAGATACAGTGAGTTCCCAACACTATCGTTTCGAAAATACAACAGGAAAACCGGGCTATGGAGCCTTCGAAGCGATCGTCTAGATCAGTGGTTCCCAACTTGGGGCGTATGCTCCACAGGAGGGTGATTTGACTTCTCAGGGAGAAATTACAGTTTTGCTGTTAACACATACCCTGTCTTTTTTTTTCTTTTTAATTTGGAGAAATTGTTATACCTTGAAAATAAACGTAAAATGTACAAATTTCAAAAATAAAATGGAAATATAATTTTTTAATTTCATTTTTAAAAACTTTTCTTTCAAAATTTCGTAAACTTGAACTGGGAAGAAGTTCATTAATCAGAGTCCCTGGAGCCATGGTATCCGTATCTCTAGTAAGAGCATTGTAGTTTATGAACTTATCCGACGTCCAGAACAACAATTACACTGGAAAAAAATTAAATGGGTCCAAGACGAGCAGAACAGAAAAATAAACAACAAGAAGAGCGCTTTCGGCCAGAAATAAAGTACAAATTATATTAAATGAATGCTTGCTATATAAATAAAAAATGAAAAATAAGCCTTTTAAAATATTTACAGTTAAAAATAAAACAGAAAGAAAATGCTATATACAAATATATATATATATATATACAAGGTGATTATAAAAAAAACCTACCCCGATATATGATCCCTAGCTATCATACCGTTCACAGAAACTAAAGGAAATTTTGGTTTAACTCTCTGACTGCTCAATTTTTTTTTCAAAATCCTTTCGACCATTATGTAATCGACCTTTATCTCCTATACTATTACATATTTCAAATCATCTTGTGTATGAAAAATGTAGTAAATTTATCATTTTCATTTTCAACCTTTGACTGTGGAATTTTTAATACAAAATTGCTTCAAAAATTGTAAATTACATAAATTTTTCTACAAATGTCTTGCCCGTGGAAATCGCGGGATAAGCAGTCAGAGGGTTAAATTATTTTGAGGTATGCGCTCAAGAATCATATGAAAAACAACAGTTAAATTCTAACAGTTACGGTTACAGTAACAAAATTTCGAAAATCTCAAATGGCAACACCTACTTTTTTATTGGAGTGTGATCTTCATAGTGAAAAACCAGACAGACTAAGAAGAAAAGTGAAAACAACAAACACGGACAGACAAGCAACAGGAAACAAAACATTTTATTGTGTTTCACAAATTTTCCACTTCACACACGATGACACATTGTATGCGGCAGATTGTGGATATCACTGAACAATAAAATATTTTACTTTCAGTTGCTTCTCTGTCCTTTATTTGTTGTTTCATTTTCTTCTTAGTCTGTATAGCGCCGGCGATTTTCGTGCTATAGGTACCGTTCCAACGCTTTTTATGTTTTTTCACTATGAAGGTCATATTCCAATAAGAAAAAGCAGGTGTTGCCATTTGAAATTTTCGACATTTTGTCACTGTAACAGTAACTGTTAGAATTTAAATCTTGTTTTTCACATGATTCTTGAGCGCATACCTCAAAATACTTTAAACCAAAATTTCATTCAGCTTCTGTGAATGGTATAATAGTTAGAGACTCATATATCTGGATAGTTCTTTTATAATCACCCTGTATATACAAACATCCACGAAGGTACTTAGCTCTAGCAATAGCTAGCAGAAGAAACAAGAGCATTAAGTTAGAGCTTAATAACTTCCGGGATGGGCAGAACAGCAGGTGTCCGCCCATCTAGTCGTTCATCATAATCAGATTAAACAGTTAAGGATTAGGAATAGAATGAATTTTGTCATAAAAGTTTATTGCATTATTCTTAATAATTTTTCGAATAGGATTTATTTTAATGCCATTATGAATGGTTTTAATTCTACAATACCAGGGGACTTTGGCTTGTCATTGTTAATCCTCTTATAGGCTTTCACCATGTGAATAACATTTTACTTTTTAAATATCAAGAATTAGGTATTTAAGCGTGCGCGGGGGAGGGGGAACATGATTTAAAAGCTGCTGTAGTAGGGCGTGGCTAAATAAAGTTGTGAACCTCTGGTCTAGACTGTAGACCAACGGAACCCGACTAATTTAATAAGTTTATAGAGAGGCTAGTTCAAGAATCTATCGGCTAGTATGATTATTTTTTTTTTATCGTATACATGGGTAAAGGGATTCGCACACTGTACAAAATTTGCAGCAAAGTATCCGGTCATTCGACTATTTTTACAGAAAATGGTTACATAACCGTAATTTAACAGTATTCTGACCATAATATGGGCGATATTATGGTCAGAACAGCGTTAAATTACGACTATGTAACTGTTTTCTATAAAAACGGTCGAATTACCGGATACTTTGCGTCAATTTTTTTACAGTGTAGTTGAAAATTGTATCTCTCTTCTCTGTCTCTCTCCCCAGGGATGAAAAACGATATATCGAGATCTATCAGGGCCTAAAGACGAAATGTTGCAAGATGGTAAATTTTAGACATAGGTACGACTTAAAGAAATGATTATTAATTAAAAAATTGTCTCTTCTGCACAACCCGCGGGGTGTCAAATCATATCTCGGGTTATATGATGGACTATACGATGAAATTTTATAGGATAATTATTATTATTTTTTTTAATATAGCGGAATGCAAAAAGATAGGAACGAAGCAAAAATAAAGAAATCCGTTCACGTTTGCTATGCAAATGCACAAATGTTTGTGTTAAAATTAAATACACGATATTTTAATTCATATAAAAGCAATTGTATAGAAAAATTGCATTAATATTTTAAAGTCTATTTTGAAATATGTATTTTGCTAAATTTACACTGAAAAAAATGATTAGTTCGCAGTAAATATTTCGATGTTTTTGCATATCATTTAACAAAGCATTAAGAGAGATTCTAAGCACAGTCGTTTAATTCTCGAAATTTTTTGACAATGGGGAGAGAGGAAAAATGTTTTCTGGCTTTGAAAGAGGCCAAATTGTACCTTATAACAACGTCGGATTGTTGACTTAAAGAATTGATGATAAAATTAAACATTCAAAGACTGTCATTTTTATTTTTTTACAGAGCATAACTATTTATTGTATGGCAAAATCTGCAGGAAGCCCGGGAATTCATTCGAAACGATCCGATGATGCGATTGGTCGTACAGTTGCAAGCAAAAGACTGAGAGTAAAGGAAATTGGAAGATATATGAAGACGCCAGAAGAGGGATAACAGAGGTGACTGCCCCGGGAATCCGACTTTCACTTTAAAGTTGTAGTGCAATCCCGGGGGGAAACGCCAATCTACTCGTAGCTAGGACACAGCCAAAAGACCGGACCCAGAGAACAGTGAGGGGTGGGAAGACCACCACTCCAGACGACCCTACAGAACTCCGAGAGTCCGAGAGGTACGCATCAAGTCTTCAAATCGTTGACGAAGAGTTTTCGAATTCTTTGGACTTATATATATTTCAGCCTCTGAAATTTAATATGGTTTAAGGTGAGTTGCATTTGACCAAACAGAGTATTTCTGTATTAATTGTAAAATTTACAAGAGTTTAGCTCTTTTTTAACAGATAGCCTTAAATTTCTAGGTATTTCATAACTCAGCACAGATTTTAAAGTAATTTTGAGATTACACATAACCATTTTGCCTTATGTTTCCATAAAGTAGAAAACAAAAACTTATATTCAATACCAATATATAAAATTATTGATATTACAAATACCAAAACTATAATACAATACCAATTATACATATATACCAATACAAATATTACTGAAAACACAATACCAATACAAATACTACTGAAAACATTATACCAATACAAAACAACAACAACAAAAAAAAAACAATAAACATATATGCAGTGACAAGTGGTTTTTTGCAGTAGACACATAGAGTGAAGTGCGAACGAGAAAATATAATTATATAAATGCACATACACTTTAATTCCAATGTCAATACCAGTACAACTGTATAGTACATACAAATTTTCAGCTGAATACTGACCTTTGAAAGCAATTTTAATTTACGTAAAACACAATACCAATTTAAAGCATAATTCAACAGTCTTATATACTGTGACATTATACGTGGTTTGTCATTGCTATAAACATCAGTATGAACTATAAGAAGAGCAATAAAAAATTTAGGAATTCTTAAATATGTAAAACAACGTTAGTCTCTAAGTTTAAGAACTGCCCATAGAAAAGCCAGCATTCAGTTTGCAAAGAAACCTCTAAAACAACAAACGAATTGGTCTAAACTTATTTTCAATGATGAAAAAAAAAGTTTAATTTCGATGGTTCGGACGGTATTAATTCATATTGACACGACCTTCGAAAGGAAAAAGACCAAATTTTCAAGAGATAACCAGGCAAAGGCTCCCTAATGGGATGGACCGCTCTTTCCTTAGGAGCTAAACTTATAATTTCTTTTCTAGAATAACGACAAAATAGATATACCTATATTCACATGATAGAACGTTATTTGGTAAACCAAGGTGAAAAAATTACTGGCCTTAAATATATTTTTCAACAAGACAATGCCTCAATTCACTCTGCAAAAGATACAAAGAAGTAGTTTAAAGATAATAAGATTCCCGCACTTGATTGGCCGGTCAATAATCTGAGCCTAAATCTTTTGGAGCCCGTTTGGAGATTAAATTGCGCAATATCTACCGAAAAACTAATCAAATAGTCCAGTATGACTCGAAAACTGAATTAAAATCTGCGTTTTGAGAGTCATGGTGTGTATTGTCACCTCAACAAGTTCGAAACCTTGTAAACTTTGTGACACAACACTGCATTGTAATTATTAAATACAAAAGTCGAACAATTCACATATAATATTTCTATGATTTAGAAATATCTATTCCGTTCTTATCATTTTTCTTCTATTGCATATCCAGTGAAAATTCAATATTTAATATTGTAATAATAACAATTATATTACAATGTTTTCTTTATATTTATATTGCCTATTTAATTTGATAAGATCAATTGATATCGTTTATGTGTTGTTTTTTTAATAAACAAATATTTGTTATTTAATAAATTAAATTTCCTATCATTTTGCACCTCGGCGTATATGCAAGGGTAAAATGTTTTTTTAATTTGACCTATGTATACACCCTGATATGGCTGAAGGGACAAATCCATATCTAGGGTTCTATGACACTCTTTAAGATGAAATTTTATCGACTGAGAAGGTAGTGATGGTCTCTCCACTATATTCGTTTCGAAACTTCAACCGGAAAGCTGGGCGAAACCGACGAAACGACTTTCTAAACAAAGCGAAGCCCGGCTAGATACTGAATATTCACACAATCTATTTTTCGTAAATACGTCAAATAATTAAGCTGAAGTAATAATTAGTCATTAATGCATTTTGATTTTGATTATGAAGTTTCTTATAAAATATTGATCTTTGTTTGCATCATATGCACATACATCACAAGAAAAGATTTTATGTTAAAAATCTAATAATGGATTTTTAGTAAGCAATCATAAACTTTTTAAAGTAGAAACATATCCATTTCTGAAATTGAAATTGCTTTCAATTATTGCATATTAAAGTCAATATAAAGTGCAGATTTGCAGATGGTTTTCCTTTTCAGTTTTCTAAAAATGAATCGTTTGTAAATTCTGATTAAATATTTAATGCTGATTCATATGTAAAGAAAGACGAAAAGAGGGGACATACGTACCAAGCAATAACTTGTATTTTAGATTCATTGTTTAAATTGATTGAAGACGTATCCAAAAAAAAAAAAAAAGCTACAAAGCATTTAAATTATGTAAAATTTTACATTTTTCATAACGTTGATTAATTTGTACTGGGGAATCTACTGAAACTATTTACTCTTTTGAATGTTTGCATTTCATTACGATTTCGTCGTTTCAATTTAATGAAAAAAAAAACTTGTATTTGACTATTTTTTAAATATATATGCTAAAATAACCTAGAAATATTTTCAAATACTTAAAATTTCTATATAAAGAATATGTTTTCTTCATATATTTAAATTAAACTGAAACCGAAATATGTGTTGATATTGCAAGGTGGCTATAATTAAACTGACAGTACTCAGCGTGTTTTGTAGCGTAATGTATTTGCGAGAACGGCGCGAAATTTTGAAGGAAACAAAACGGGGGACGAAGGAATCCGTGAAAGGAATAGTTTCAAAATTCACCGCTAGGGGAATACGTGGCGCAGGTTTTTTTTACGGAAACATCCCCCCCCCCCTCCATCTTGTTTAACCGATAGTGCACCGACGGTAATTTATTAAAAGGGACTTGTTATAAAATTCATTTCACACATTTATTGGCAATAATGCAAGTTAGCATGGATTCGACTCTTTTACTTTATCATGCTCTAAACGCATTATGCCTTATACAAAGCAAAAATATTTTAAATGAGTATTTTCTTTTTCAAATTGTAACTTACTCAGCTTTTTCTTATGTTGAAAGGTATTCACTTGTAAGCTTCAGTTCTGAAAAATTTCTATGCTTATATGTAAAACCATTACTTTTATACATTTCCTAATTCTATATCATGCTAAAAACAATATCCTGAATTAATGATTTGGGTACAGTTGTAAATAGTCTACAAAATCCCTGTAAATACAGATTTAGTTAATTACATTTTAACAAATGAAAAATTCCTAAAATTTATTTAATGATTGAAGAAATCTATACTCGAGATGAAATGAATATATTATGAAAAATATTGAACATAAATACTTAAGATTAACTTTTTATTACATGCCTAAGTCTTTTATAAACAAAATTAAATGTGCTCAATATGCCCATCTTTGGATGCAAAGCATAGTCAAATTCATCCCAAACTTTTGCGAGCATTTCTGCATCCACTGCTTCCACGACTGCATATCTTCAGTTTGACTAATGTAGCTGGAAAGGTTAGGCACATAAACATAGTCTTTTATAAACCCGCACAAGAAGAAATCGCACATTGAGAGGTCGGGCGATCTTGGAAGCCAGACAAACACTGAAGTGGCAGGAGAAGGAAGAGCGTTTTATTTAATGAAATAAACCAAATTTCTACCGGTTTCAATAGGTATTACACAGTTTTTAACAGCAGGAAAATAATCTTTTTCACCGATTTCCAACAAACGATGATTTAAAATTAGTTTCTATTATGTATATATGT
The DNA here is from genome assembly GCA_963931845.1 of Maratus michaelseni. Classification (NCBI taxonomy): domain Eukaryota; kingdom Metazoa; phylum Arthropoda; class Arachnida; order Araneae; family Salticidae; genus Maratus; species Maratus michaelseni. The sequence goes on from OZ007591.1 coordinate 94,189,788, forward strand.
ACGGTTTGCTCTGTTAGCCTGCACTGTTCATTGCTGTGCTATGAGATAATTATGTATATCCAAGGATAAATTTTGAACAGATACTTCAAGATACTCTAAATCTTTTTTTTGTTGTTGTTGGAAAAAGGGCTCGATTTGGTGGTGGTAGTCTCGTTTCAATTTCTCTATGTCCCAAAAATGGTGTGTGTCTTTCTGTTTGATTTCTTGTTTTGTCAATAATTTTTTCTCAATCCTCACGAAATTTGAATATGGTGTTAAGATGTACAATAATTTACTACTTTATATTTTTAAAATTGTTGCCGTATCATATCTAGCTATTTTACATAGACACTTCAAATATTACATTATATCACTATCTCTTGGACATCAAAATATGCGATCTTTGTAACAATGGGATTTAAAGTAAATATTTGATAACAGTAGCAATTTGAAAATAAGAATAAAGATTTGTTACAAAACACTCCATTGTGCCAGACTACTTTCACTAAAATTCGTCAACTGGCATGCAATGGGTAAGTATCGGTGCAATAAATATGAAACATTTTTTTGATGTCGGTTTTACTTTTTTCTTAAAAATTATTTGTTTAGGTTTCAGGAGTAATCTGGAATAAATCTATATTTAATACTTGGAAATTTTCCCATAGAAAAATTGTTATTGCATTCATAATATTTCAAATTTTAATTGCTTAAAAGGCGTATTGCGAACATAGTGAAAAAGTACTCAAGCCGGGACTCGAACCCGAGTCATCAGTTCGAGGAGTTCGAGTCCCGGCTTGGGTACTTTTTCACTATGTTGGCTATACGCCTTTTAAGCAATTAAAATTTGAAATATTATGAATGCAAGGCGTGAGAAATTTTCTATGAAAAAATTTTCAAGTATTATATATAGATTTATTCAATTATCGATGCTGGATTTTCTTTGGTTTCGTGTTTGCCCCAGGATTGGTGGCTCACGGAAAATATTCCATTTTGTGCTGCGTTTGTAGCCTCGCCAACATGTTGTAGTGAGAAAGTGCCAGCTGATTACCGTTCCAAGTAATTCATTTGGTAGAACGTCAGTGCGCTATACTGATGACCCGAGTTCGAGTCCTGGCTTGGGTACTTTCTCACTATGTTGGCTATACGCCTTTTAAGCAATTAAAATTTGAAATAGTAATCTGTAATGTAATAGTGGATTTGTTTCTAAACTTCTAAAAGTCTGTTTCCGTTTTAGTATGTTGGAGACTCTTTTATGACAAAATAACTTGAAAACACGTATTATAAAAAAGGAAAACCAGAAGAAAAGATGGTTTAATATCCAATTAACTAAAATTATTATTTTCATTAAATTTTTAATATTTTGCATTTATATTCTACCAATCCTCCAGTCTCTTTGGACTTCCCCGAATACTGCTACCAAATCTCCACCTTCCTATTTTCGGATTGGTCGTTCGCACAGCCAATCTGCATAGATAGACCTTTTCTTGTTACTCTACTCATTTCGTCTTCAGTCTTCCGAATTGTTCATGTGTGTGTATTAGGCAAAGCTGTAGACTTTTTCCTTACTTATTAGCTCACAGGCTATCAAAGCCTGAGAGCTTATGTGCCCGCCGGTTCTGTATGTATGTACGTACGTACGTATGTATGTATGTACGTAACGCGATAACTCTTGATAAAACTAACCGTTTTACTTTAAATTTTGTTTATAGGTTCCTTGTGATAAGGAGCTTCCCTGATTAGTTTTGGAGGTTCATTGGTTAAGCATAAAGGGGGGAAATGGGGGGCTAACCCCCCATAATTTAGATAAATAGGTTTTTCATGCAGAATTATCCCATTTTCTTCAAATTTTGTATATAGGTTCATTTTGATAATGCGCTTCTGTCAATAGTTTTGGGGGTTCATTGGTTAAGTATAAAGGGGGAAAGCTGGGGGATAACCCCCTCCCTAATTTAGATAAATGAGTTTTTATGCAGAATTATTCGATTTTCTTCAAATTTTGTATATAGGTTCATTGTGATAATGCGCTTCTCTGAAGAGTTTTGGGGGTTCATTGGTTAAGTATAAAGGAGGAAAGGGGGGGCTAATCCCCCCTTAATTTAGATAAATGGGTTTTTCATGCAGAATTATCCGATTTTCTTCAAATTTTGTATACAGGTTAATGGTGATAAAGCGTTTTCCTGATTGGTTTTGGGGATTTATTGTTTAAGTATAAAGGGGGTAACGGAGAGCTGCCCCCCTTAATTTAGATAACTGCGATTTTCATGCAGAATTATGCGATTTTCTTAAAATTTTGTATATAGGTTCATTGTGATAAGTCGCTTTCCTGATTAGTTTAGAGGGTTCTTTGGTTAAGTATAAAGAGGGTAAAGGGGGGGGGGGGGCTTATCATCCCCCTTAATTTAGACGAATGTGTTTTTCATGGAGAATTATCCGATTTTCTTCAAATTTTGTATATAGGCTCATTGTGGTAAGGAGCTTCCCTGGTTAGTCTTGGGGTTCATTGGTTAAGTATAAAGGGGGATACGGGGGGGAGGTAATCCCCCTTAATTTAGATAAATGGGTTTTTCATGCAGAATTATCCGATTTGCTTCGAATTTAATATATATGTTCATTGTAATAAAGGGCTTCCCTGATTAGGTTTGGGGGTTCAATTGTTAACTATAAGGGGGTGGGGGAACGGGGGTTGATCCCCCCTCAATATATTGTCGATTTCTTTATTTTTCGAGGGGCTTATTTCAAATTCTTTTAAATAAGTGTATAATATACAATTAGTATGAATAGCCTGTGAGCTCAATGCCATCAGTTTAACTGGGCAGTTTTCTTTTTTATTAGTTTCTATATTTAACTTATTTGTTGTAGTGCATATTTTATTGCGGATAGCCTTCTTCCATGGCTCCGTAAGATGTGTTACATAATTTACTCTTCTCCAGACCGTGCAGTTGCCTGGCAACCAGGAAGCCCTGAACTCAGCCACTGTTCACTGTTCACTGTGCTTAGTATAAGTGTATGGCAGAGATTATTTTTCAAAGCGCGGTACGAATGAAATAAAAATTAGACGTTTAGGACATGTATTTCCTTAACCGTAGTCAAAGGATTAATGAAGATTTCGTCTAATGCATTATCCTCGTTAGCCGAGATGTACTCCTAGTTTTGATAAAATGAAAGTGATGTTTTCCTACCCTTCAAACTGGAATATCTATTTTACAATTTAAGCAATTAGTTTACTTAAAGTATACACTATTCAATTAACACAATTCGGTTTGAATAATAAACAGAAGTTTTTAAGCTATTGGGTAAAAAAAAAAAAACAAGTTGGAAATTGTACGTCAAACGTGACAAATGTGGTGCGTTCGTACTATAACTAGTTTCAGTGAAATAAATTATATCGTCGGTTAGGATGATATCATTAATTTCCGTAATAAAATAAGTACATTTTAAGTTGGCAACGTTTTATCTTTTGTTAACATTTACTGAAAATTCCGATGGGGAAACTTAAGCCTAGCTTTGAAAATTTCAGAACCTGAAATCCATATTTAGATTCTTTTTCCATTTAATATCTATTTCTCCGGAAACATCTATCCAAAAAACTGTTAGTAGATTATATGATTACTGTAATTAAACAATTTTAGTATACAAATTCGGTTTTTAAGTTCAGAAATAACGTGACTCCATCTTAAATATGAAGTAATCATTATGGCAATCTAGAATCATTATCTATCATGGGATATCATTAAATTAATTGTGCATGATAGGATTCAATAGGAAGAAGAAACCTTTTATCAATATCTTTTTAAGTTTTGATTCGATTTTCATGAAATTTGAAATGACTCGATAAAATTCTGCAACGATTATATAGATTAAATTTCAAACCATTCGGTTGAGTTGCTTTTGCGCTGTTATATGCGGATAGACGGACGGACCAGACGACGATTATAGGTGCGACGTATTTATATAATTACGAACGTACCACAAAATATAAAAAATGAAGAACAATTTACTTTAAATGGTTATTGATTCAATTAAATATTTTCAATAGTATTACATATTTTGTAGAGATATTAAATTAAAACTAATTAATTTATGTATACGTAAGCAAAATATAAAAATAACACCTTTAATCTTCAATAAATAAAAAATAATGTTGTTACAAACCCTATGAGAGATTTGAGTGGAACAATAATAAATGACAATAATAAATATCATTGGATCATTTTTGGTAGGAAATGAACATAAAAATTCTTAGATGTTATTTTTCCAGAGTATAGAGAACATATTTAAGGGAAATTGCTGCTAAAATTAATTAGTTTCGTCTCAATAGTATTAAGAAAATTAATCACATAATATATGAACTGTACATTTCAATTTTATTTTCTAAATCAGGTTAATGAAGAAGGGGACAGATTGTGTTAAGAAGCAGAGTTTTCTGAAAATATTGATCATTATTTTATAGAAAAAAAATTCATTTGATTATTTATTCGTTCTATTGTTTAATAGACATGTATTGTAATTCCTGTACATATTCCTGATAGATTTCAAGAAACTGAAATAAATATTTATTATGAATAGAAGGTGCAATTTATGCTAACAACTTAACTTTCTGAAAAAAAAATATATATTAAGTACATTTATTTTCGTTTAATATATTATTTTATTATCCGGATGCAGTGTAATACTTTAACTGAACGATATTGTGCTAATTATAAATGAAATTAATTTTAATCATTGGTTGGTAAATGGATGATTAAGACAGTATGAGACATTTGGGATAGACGCATAAAATGTTTTCTTTAATAACATCAGGAGATATCAAAGTTAAAATGATCGTACTGGATCATAAAAAGTACTTTGTTCTATGTAAGATAACTAAAAATCCCTGTTCAGCGAGAAATAAATTTATCGGGTATATGTAAACCGCCTTGGTTCATAGACATAAATAACCTGCTACACAGAATCTATCCTGATGGGTATCTATTGCACCCGGCATGAATGGTATCTCAGAATGGGATATAAAAAGGAGGTTTTTTTTGTTGTTGCTAGAAGTTGAAGGTTAATGATAGTTAACATTATAGTGATTACGGCATTAACAGATTTTGAATGTTTTTGAAATTCGAGTATGGTGACATTACTGCAACCAGTGATGTTTTTTAATTTGTTGTTGTTGTTTGATTTTATGCGCGCTAAGTGTAGATAAATTCGTTATACTGATCGAGCATTTCATATATTTTTAAGATTCCTATATAACGAGTTTGTTGCATTTATTATGTTTTATCTTCTGTTTTCATGGCCACGAAGCGCTCATACATGCGTTACAGTGATTTTCTATAGTTACAGTTATTACTGAATTTCGTATAGTTTTCTCATACCTACACAATACAGTTACTGCATCTAATGACATTTTTGACATTTTTTTATGGGAATGAATCACACATACATATTTAATAGTCATCGCGGCACTACCGGATTTTATTAATTTTTTGCGATTCTCGTTCAACGAGGTTTGTTGTTGTTTTTACGAGATTTTGCCATTACCGAATGTCACATGTTTTTTAGATTCTTGCATAACGGGGTTGTTCGTACATTTTCACTTTTGAGTCTCTGGTTTAAATTCATACCAGCTTTTCCCAGAGCACCTGACATATTTCAAAGTCAGAGCAGATGGGCTATTTTTGAACAAAGAGTGAACTAATGCCACGGCAAGTGACCCTTGCTCAAAGCACCATTCTTATATATTTTTTTTCTAAAAAGCACGTGCACTTTCGCACACGGATTTTTTACTTTCCTGAAATATTACCATATTAACATTTTGGTCCGAAACAGTTATTGCGATCGTATCTATCATATTAAAATTTGACTATATGTTTGTATTTCGCAGCTACTCCTCCTAAAATACTGCAAAATTTGCGATGAAACTAATTCCAGTTATTTATATGGATCCAGGGATGTTATATAAATTCTTAGAACTACGAAATTTGAATTAGTTTCTAAGATATTAATTTTTGTTGTAACTTTTAATGATATCTATATTATAAAGGCCAAACGTGTCCGTGCATAACGCATACGTCATTTTGCGAATGGCAACAGCTGACGATGAAATTTCGGTTTTGTGATTTTTGCTATTACAATTTTTTTAATTTCTAAACATAGCACATTTTCATTTTTACACCGTTATAGAGGAAAAAAAAATTACTTTCAAATGCAATTTGTTTGAAAACTATATCTTAATTGCCTGATATATTATGGCTTATAAAATAATTTTTAAGCATGAATTTTGAAACGCCCAATAAACAAATGGAAGAATGCTGCCATTATAAATTTTTAAATAGTTACAGGTAGTAAAATTAATGAATTTTGAAATAAAAATGTCACAAGAATAGGGTGCCTTTATATGAGAGTAGCGTTATACCGGATACAAAATTTGATTAGTTCAGACGATTTTGGAGAAAAGGAAGCTTTGTAATAATTTAAAAATTTAAAAGAAAATTATTTGTTTACACCATAAACAAACATCAGATATTTTAACAGATAATATAAACAGAAAATATTGTTTTAGATGTTGCATTTTTATGAATAAAATATAAAAAAATTATTTCACAAATTTAATAAAAATGCATATAAAAAGTTAATATGAGCAGTAAGAAACAACGTTTTAATTCATATTTCATCAGTATTACAAATAATGTTAACGGTCATTGCGAAGTTGGAAAAAACGAATATACATGAAATTCGTTAATATCGCAATCACTATATCGCATGCATAGGATGATGAATAATAAATTAACAAAGAAGCATCACTGGATGCAGCGAATTCCCTGTATTAATAATACCAAAAAATAAAAAATAAACAAAACCCTTGAAATTCGTTAATGTCGCGATCAGTAAATCGCATGTATAAACGATTAGTACAAAAAAAAAAAAAAAACCTGGATAGATACCGCATGTATGAGCGCTTGACGCAAAGAAACCAGTAAAAAAAATCACTAAATGCAGCAACTTTGACAAATAAAAATATGAAAAATCTATTAGATTTAGGGAAAAAAATGGTTTTCGCCTGCGTTCTGTAACCCGGGAAGCCCGGGCTAAAAATTTGCAAAAATTGCAGAATATTCTTTTCCTGAGGATATATATGCTTGCAACAAAATTTCCTGCGGTACCTTAATATAGCAACTGTAAAAGAAAAAAAAAATTGGAAATTTTGTTTTTGGGGGGATTTATTGTCGGTTGGTGACACAAAGAAATAAAAAAATATACGCTTTTATGATAAATACCCTTTAAGAAAAAACTTTATCTACTCTTCATACTGAACTAGTTTAAGTAAGTTTAAACTAAATAAATACAATTTTATAACTAAAGCTTTGTCATATAAATTTATATGTACATGTAATGAAATTTAAGGATCGTAGTATACGGTGTAGAACAAAATTTAAATTGATTAAAATTGTTTCGAACTCCAAACTAAGGTCCGATTCTGGGCACTTTCAATTTGACTTCAATATTTCGGTTGAAAACAAAATAAAGCAGTTCTGTTGCCATGGAAACAACGACTTATTCAATGTCGAAATGTAAAAATACACCGTTCAGATAGGCAATTACTTTTAAAATATACACTTAAAATTTATCTATTCGTGTAAAACTAAATAACCGCAGCAACACTCAACTTATATTATGTTATGTAAGATTATAAAAATAATAATAAACTACTTCATCGTTTAAGTTTAAATTCATAAGCATTCATTTAACAAGTTATTTTCAAATGAATTAAAATCACTTTCCTTTGGCGAGAAAAAAGTGTTGCTTGCGAAATCGCGTCTTTTTGCGCCAAATATTCGAAAGAATATTATTTTTTGACAGATTTTTTACTGGAATTCCCGCAGCTAAATTTGACTGATCCTTTATTATGTACATGAGTATTTTCATTAGCATTTTTTTTTTCAAAATAATTTGAGTATGCGCTGGAGACCTTCCTTATGAGATACCCCATTCTTGTGGATAAAACAAGGAAAGTGGAAATGGCAGAGATTATTAGATTTTTATTAATATCATTCAATAAAATTGACAAGATTTTTTTTTATATAAATTTAAATAAATGCGGGAAAATACCTTGATTAAGTTACATTTTTAAAGAAAATTTTAAAAAATAAAAGCATGTCTTACATATTCAATTATTACATTTCATATATTACTAGCTGTTACCCGTGACTTCGTTCACGTAACATTAAAAAAAGAAAAAATGCATTAATTTAGCAAAACATTTCACTTGATAATTAACAACATATATAATTAACCAAAGCTTTATCACATTTTATAGGAGACCATACGGTATTTGTTTGTTGTAGGGGTCTTGACATAACCCAGTCTTAAAAATGCGAAATTTCATGCCAAATAATATATACAATCGCGAAAATGAAACTGCAACTAATGAAAAAAGGAGGACCCAGTAAAATCGTGAAAATCGAGGAATTCCTTTTCGTAAAACGAAAAACAACACTGGCAGAATTCTTCTATACAACAGTGCATTTTAGGTGGTATTTGGTGTACAATTTGTATTCACGTTTATAGTGTTCACGTTTATAATGTTATGAATTGGCACGATCGGCTTGTTCAAGTTTACACAATTCGGCTGGAAGAAAAGATTCATCACTTTTTGATTTCTTCTTTGCTTTTGCATTACGCGAATTTGTTGGTAAAATCGCTTTTCTTTTCGATAACATTGTTGTTTTTTAAGTTTAAAAAATATTGTAACTTTACTTAAACATTGCTTTAAAATCCATGCAATTTTTCTTATCCTACAAGACTTTACAAAAATCTATGATGAAACAACTTTAAAAAAAGCTATATTTAAAAAAGACAACAAAGTTTTTTTTATTTTAAAACTAAAAGAAATGTAAAATTAAATTCCGGTTCGAAACGACGATTTACAAATGTGTTTCGATTGTGGGAAAATGATAGAGGAAATATGCTGTTACTTCGACACAATCATATTAAATCTTTAGCTTTTATGAGAAAAGCAACTTTCTTTTAAAAAATATAGTTTTTTTTATTAAGATTTTCTGATTATCGATACGGATAATTCTGCGATGCATATCATTGACATTTGCCATCCAATATATATATATTACTTTTTAAAATTTAAATTAAAAATATGGTATCTTTATGTTAGCCGTGTGCAGACGATAAATCGCCAATCTATCCCATCATTCGTATTGAATTCATTAAAAATATAAATATTTCACTCATAACACAGAACTTTTATTTACAACACATACATTTAAAATACATATATTACGTACATTTAAAATAATTCCTTTCATGTCAAAAAGAAAAAGAAAAAAAAAGAGAAATTAATCACAAATAATTTGATAACCCAAGATCATTTTATTTCAACATCAAAACAAATTTGTTTTTTTTCTATATATGACATCACATTCGCTTGCTTTCCATACTTACTCGTATTTGTGCACTTTGTATTATTATCAAATATTTGAAAACGCACGTTTTGTTTCTAATATGACAACATTTCATATTCTGTTTAATTCTTAAATAATTCATTTCCTTTTCATTTTTCACGTGGAAATTTTTCACTTGAAAATAAATTATTGATTAAAAATTATTACTCAGGGGTTTTATTTTATATTGGCAACGATAAAATATTAGCAACAGTAAAATAAATTTAACCATTTTAAAAAAAGCTACAAAACCGGGCCCTTTGGGCCAAATCAACCAAATCAACCAACCATTTTAAAATATACGAAAAAATGTCCATTTATTCTCTATGAAAATAATGAAATTTTGAATTATTAAGAAAAATATTGAAATAAAATAAACAAAAACCATTCTATGTTCATTTGAGGGTAATAATCAACTTATATGCAAAGATACAGGATAATTAAATGCTTCATTTTGACGCTGGCTTCAGCCTAACATTTACACACAATCAGATTTATAATATTATTAGGATATACATATTCAGTCTTCATGAAACAGTTTATTCTAAATAAAGTTGCAAAGGCTAGAAAAAAAACCGGTTTAAACCTGGGAATAAACCGGGTTTTTTGGGAATAAACTTGGTGTTTTGGGAATAAACTTGGTCTTTTGGCAATAAACCTGGGAATAAACCGGGTCTATTGGAAATAAACCAGTTTTTTGCAACTCTAATTCTAAAATAGAAAAAATCGTCTGTCGAGAAATTATCATTTAGACTAGAAATTATTACATCGTAGCTTTTATAATAAATTAATATATTAATAACTTCAAAGACCGGGCAATTATAGAATTTTCTCATTTGTTTTTGAAAATGGCTAGGAGTGAGCTGAAACATGTCAAAAACCTAATAAAAGTTATTTTACTGTATATTATGTTGTTAATTTATACCTTTTAGCATTTAAAATAAATATATCGTAGCTGTTGTTAACATTTAACTCAACCAAGGAGGTTAAAAAAAAAAGCTAGTTTCATTTAACTTGATAATCATTAACCTATATTTAGAAAGAAGAAACCTTGATTTTCAACTGATTATTTCTTAAAGATGGCAATTAAACTTTTCACTAAGCTATTAAAACCGAAATTATTGAGCTACAAAAGTACCATTTTTTTAAGTATTTATTTTAATTTGTAAGTTTGAAATATTTTTGATTGAGTTCGTCTACATGAAGTCATTTTTATATAATTTCGCCAAAATAGCTTCGTTTTTATTTCATTAGCTCCGAATTAGAAGTCAAATCTCATCTACAGGTTTATATAGAAAAACGCCATTATTTTAACAAATTAAGCTTTGACAATGTGTTTATATCGAGTGAACTTTTAACTTACATTGTAAATATGATTTATTACCTACAATTATTTAATAAAATTAATATTATATGTATATTGTTCTAAATACTCTTTAAGGAAAAACTTTCCCCACTCTTCATGCTGAACAAGTTTAAGTAAGTTTAAATTAAATAAATACAATTTTATAACTAAAGTTTTGTATGTATAAATAATGGAATTTAATGATAGTATTATATGGTTAAGAACAGAACTTAAGTTTATTAAAATTGTTTCAAACTCCATATTACGATCTGATTCTGAGCACTTTCAATTCGACTTCGAGATTATTTGTGCCGGAGACAAAATAAAACAGTGCTGTTGCCATGGAAACAACGACTTATTTAATGTAGAAATGTATAAAGACAGCGTTCTTAATCAGTCAGTTACTTTTAAAATACACGTAAAACTTATTTAGAAGGTGAAACCGCATAAAATTAAATAACTGCAGCAATATGAAGCTTGTATATACGAGTTGTGTAAGCTTATAAAATAATAATAAACTATTTCATTGTCTAAGTTGAAATTCATAAACACTCATTTAACAAGTAATTTCAAATGCATTAAAATCGCACTTGGCGAGGAAAAAATGTTGCTCGCGAAATCGCGTCTTTTTTCACCAGATACTCGAAAGTATTTTTTTTTTTACACATTTTCTACTGGAATTCCGCAGCTAAATTTGACTGATCCTTCATTATGTACACGAGTAGATTGATTAACGTTTTTTTTTTCAAAATATTTTGAGAATACGCTTTAATAAGACCTTCCTTGTGAGATATTCCATTCTTGTGAATAAAAGGGGGGAAAGTGGAAATGGCAGAGATTATTATATTTGTATTACTATCACTCAATAAAATTGAGAAGATTTTTTTTATATAAATTTAAATAAATAGGGGGAAAATACCTTGATCAAGTTACATTTTTAAAGAAAATTTAAAAAAATAAAAGCATATCTTACATATTCAATTATTACATTTCATATTATATACATATTCAATCTTCGTGAAACAGTTTATTCTAAAATTTAAAAAAATCGTCTGTCGACAAATTATCATCTACAAATTATTACATCGTAGCTTTTATAATAAATTAATAAATATAATAATAACTTTAAATAATAACTTCAAAGACCGTGCAATCATAGAATATTCTCATTTGTTTTTGAAAATGGCTCGAAGTGAGCCGAAACATGCAAACAACCTAATAAAAGTTATTTTACTGTATATTATGTTGTTAATTTACATCTGTTAGCATTTAAAAGAAATATATCGTAGATTTTGTTAACATTTAATTCAACCATAGAGGTTAAAAATAAATAAAAAATAAGCTCATTGCATTTAACTTGAGAATTATTAACCTATATTTAGAAAGAAGAAACCTTGATTTTCAACTGATTATTTTTTAAAGATGGCGATTAAAACTTTTCACTAAGCTATTAAAACCGAAATTATTGAGCTACAAAAATACCATTTTTGTAAGTATTTATTTTAATTCATAAATTTGAAATATTTTTGAATGAGTTTGTCTACATGAAGTCATTTTTATATAATTTCGTCAAAATGACTTAGTTTTCATTTCATTGGCTCTGAATTAGAAGTCAAATCTCATCTACACGTTTATATAGATTAACACCATTATTTTTACAAATTAAGCATTAACAATGTGTTTATATAGAATAAACTTTTAACTTACATTGTAAATATAATTTATTACCTATAATTAAGTATTTAATAAAATTAATATTATATGTATATTTTTCTAAATTCTCTTTAAGGAAAAATTTTCTCTACTCTTCATACTGAACTAGTTTAAAAGCAAGTGTAAAAAACAATAAATGAATACAATTTTATAACTAAAGTTTTGTCATATACATTTATATTTGTAAATAATAGAATTTAATGATAGTATTATATGGTTTATAATTAAAACTTAAATTTATTAAAATTGTTACAAACTCCACATTACGGTCCGATTCTGAGCACTTTCAATTTGACTTCGATATTGTTTGCGTCGGAGACAAAATAAAATAGTGCTGTTGCCATGGAAACAACGACTTATACGCAGCTTGTATATACCAGTTATGTAAGCTTATAAAAACAAGTTGGAAATTGTACGTCAAACGACAAATGAGGTGCGTTCGTACTATAACTAGTTACATAAATATTCAGATCTTTTCTGATTTTTAATTCTGTGAAATGAATTATATCGTCTGCAGATTAATTTCTGTAATAAAATAAGTTTCTCGGTCGCTTGACGATTCAATCTCTAAAGCTCCTATAACAAAAAAGCTCCGATTTAAAAAAAAAAACAAATTTCTTAATAAATATTTTTATTAATATCTCCTAAAGTTTTGATTCGATTTTCATAAAATTTGAAATGTCTCGACAAAATTCTGAAAGATAATATATTTTAAATTGCAAACCATTCGGATGGGTAGTTTTTGCGTTGTTATATGCAGACGGACGGACAGACAGACGGACAGACAGACGGACGGACGGACAGACAGACGGACGGACCAAACGACGACAATAGGTGCTACGTATTTATATAATTACGAACGCACCTAATAATAATAAATTATTTCATCGTCTAAGTTTAAATTCATAAAAACTCATTTAACAAGTAATTTCAAATGCATTAAAATCGCACTCGAAGAGAAAAAGTGTTGCATCGCGTCCTTTTTGTACCAAAAACTCGAAAGTATTTTTTTTATTTTTACAGATTTTCTACTGGAATTCCGCAGCTAAATTTGACTGATCCTTCATTATGTACATAAGTAGTAGTTTGATTAGCGTTTTTTTTTTCTTTCTTTCTTTCTTTCTTTTTTTTTTTTTTTTTTTTATAAACATTTTGAGAATCCATTTTAAGGTGACCTTCCTTGTGAGATATTCCATTCTAGTGGATAAAATGGTGGAAACTGGAAATGGCAGAGATTATTAGATTTTCATTAATGTCACACATTAAAATTGGCAATTTTTTCTCTATAAATTTTAATAGATGAGGGAAAATACCTTGATTAAATTACATTTTTAAAGAAAATTCTAAAAAATAAAACCGTATACTTACATATTTAATCTTCATAAAACAGTTTATTCTAAAATAGAAAAATTCGTCTTTTGACAAATTGTCATCTAGAAATTATTGCAGCGTAGATTTTGTTAATAGGAATTTAACTAAGGAGGTTAAACTAAAACAAATATAAGCTCCTTCCATTTAACTTGAGAATTATTAACCTATATTTAGAACAGATACATTTAAAGCAGAAACATTGATTTTCAAATAATTATTTCTTAAAGATGGCGATTAAAACTTTTCGCTGGGCTACTAAAAGCGAAATGATTGAGCTAGAAAAATAACATTTCTGTAAGTATTTATTTTAATTCATAAATTTGAAATATTTTTGAATGAGTTAGTTCGTTTACATGACGTCAATTTTATATAATTTCGCCAAAATGACTTCATTTTCATTTGATTAGCTCTGAATTAGAAATCAAATCTCATCTACAGGTTTATATAGAATAACGCCATTCTTTTTACAAATTTTAGAAATAAACCTTTTTAGAATAAACTTTTAACATACTTTGTAAATAAGAAGAATAAAATTGTGTATTTAATAAAATTTGTATATACTAGGGGGCTCTGCCCCCTGCTTGCTACGCTCACCAACCCCCGTTCTGATTTCACAGCCTCTTAAAACCTGGTAATGTATCCTGTTTTAAAAAAGATGATGATGATGATATCACGAACGGCGACTATCTTCTGTAATCAGGTTATAATACTTTTTCATTTAACTGGTTATAATGCTTTTTCATTTAATTCATCTTTTTTATTTTTAATATTCATGTGTAAACACTATTGTTATGACGTAATTTTCTTTATTTCCTGCTTTCAACACGTGATCATTTAATTATTATTTTAATCTTTCATTATTGTTTTTAATAGTCTCGCGCAAATACATTTTTTGAGATAAAACATAATCCTTTGCGCTTATTTAGAAATTGGCAACAATATAAAAAAATGACTTTTTCAATAAAAGATTATTTACTCGTTTTTTAAGAATTTTTTGAGTTTTTATTGTCCGACCGTGATAATTTTTTTAAGTTCTGAAAGCTTGTTATATTTCGCGTCTGGTGGTATGATTTTCGAATCCGTAGGATGGCTAGAAAAAAGTAATAGCTCCTCAAAAAAGTCCCAAGTAAAAAAAGCGATGAGAATAACCCGGAATATCTACGCAGAATTTGATTGGTCCATTTCTAAATCATTTTTGGCACAGTTTCAGATTACTTTTTTTTTAATATAGAAGGATATATATATATATATATATGATACATTCCTGTCGAAAATTGGCACATTATAGACGATTGCTATTGCTGTCAACTTGAACGTTCTTTCCACCAGACAATCGGAACATCTCAGTCCGAAACCACTAAAATTACCTGATAATCATATCGAGGTAGCCGCAGTCGAGATCGTTGAAATGTAGTCATGACACCCGGACAGGGCATCACTTCGAGTCACTCACCATGAAGACAAATCTCGAAGTATATCACATCGGAAATCGTAGTGATTTTGCAGTCGTAAAAATTGAGCAGAGGCGGTGAAATCCAGAAGAAATTTCCCAAAAACATTAAAAAGAAGACTTAATAACTTAATAGATGAGCAGTGGCTTTATTGTGATCACAGAGATGAAAGCAACTCCACCAACTTTCGCTTCATTAAAACTGAACACATTTGAAGATCTTGAAGAATTAGTAGAGCTTGAAGAACATACTACCGATGCATTAGTGTAGACTCCCCAGTGACGGCAATTAGATGACAACCACTAATTCGTGTAAATTCCTGTCTCCGAAGCCAGTGTAACCGTATAAATACTTCAAAATTTGGCCCAAAGGTACAAAACGCGCGAACAAGCTGGTCCACTCGCATCCATGTTCGGAGGGCGCTAGGGGGATAAAGAAGGCGGAGCTTTCTCTCTAATGGATGAAAAAATGAGGCCACGAAGACGTGTCTGTGACGTATGATTAAAACTCTTTAACAGAAGCGGCAAATTAAAAAGGTAAAAAGGCCTTTGTGCGCGAAAACCGCTTGGAATCATGGGATGCCGAATGAATTAAATAGAAATAAAAATGGTATTATAAAAGTTCCAAAGAATAAAAATTAAATGTCTCAAAAGAAGAAATTAGGCAGGTGCGTTTAGAGGCAGTGTTGCAATTTAAGAGAATAAGGTTTTAATAAATACGTGTAGCTTTTAACAGATTAAGATTTTTAGAATGATAAATAAAAGAATATTTTGATTAAGTTATGGACTAAAATACAAAATAGATTTAAGAGATATTTTAAAAAGAGAGGGAAAAAAGAATTGAAGAATTTGGAATAATTTAACTAAAGAAATAGGGCGAAATTTTTTTATTATTACATATCCCCCCACCCAAAAAGACGAATGAACCGGTAGGTCATATGACCTGCAAGTTCATTGAAGGGAAATGTTACACGGACTTGGATTACAATTTATCAACTGGAGGAAGTCAAAATAAGTACATTTCCAAAATTTATTCATTAATGCCCAATAACATTAAATTTAATAACTATAACGCGAATTGGTGGAGTTGTTAATAAAAATACAATTACAAGATATTAATCTTGTTAACAATGACATAAAAAGCTTTAGAAAATATTAAACAAAATAAGAAAAGAATTGTAACAATTTAAAATAATAGATAACATACTTCCAGAATATCATCTTACAAAATTTGTTGCAAATTGCTTGTAGAATTGTTGCTTAATTTGTCGTTCAGTTCTCGTCTGAGTGATAGTCCATCCAAAAAAGTTATTTGCATACCTCACAAACTGAACAGTTTACAAATTGAAAGAGAAAAATCCTTCAAATTTTAGATCTTACTGATCTTCCTTATGAAAGTCTATTTCAGAATTAAAGTTCATCTGAATGCTTTATATTTACTAGCAACAACTCGAAAATAGTACTAAGATTAATATTAACAACAATAAAACACAAATAATACAATAATAATAATAATAAGAAGAAGAATAACATCAACAATAAAAATTTAAAATAATAATACTTAACAATAACAATAATCATAAGTTAATTTTCAAATATTAAACTTATGTTTGTCTGAAAAACTCAGTCCTGAGTGGAATGCTAAGAAAAACTTAAGAGAAATGAGTATTTTGTTATGGTATAGTTTGTCTGACAAATGGTAATTACTCTAAAAAGGCAAATAGGTAATGTAAGCAGTATAAGAGTTTTTTACTCAACATCAAAATTACTATTACCTTTATAACTTCCATTACCTTTACTACTTTATTACTTGTTTACTTCTAGAAGTAAAAATTTATATATCTCAACATATTCAAATTCAAGTAGTATTCAAATTCAAGTAATATTTAACCTCAATATCAAATTATAAATAGTATAACTAATAATAATAATATTCAACAATAAGTTCAGCAATAACAAGCATTATAATTCAAAAATATCACACTCTTTCTTTAATTACTTTCTTAAGTATATAATTAATATCTCATCCATATAGTAGTGAATGAGGTATGAAATATACTCAATAAAATACATAATACAAAAAAAGGAATAAATAAGAAAAATTCGTGAAAACAATCATTATTGTGTAGATGATGGTTATGTAACTATCTTGCTTTCAGTCAAACAAGAAAACATAAGTTGTGAAATGAAAAAATGGGACCTTGTAGCATATTAAGAAAGGTTGGACAATTCTCAATTAGTATTAAGATATCATATTTGATTAGTTTAAGATATAATTTAATCCAGTTTATTTTATTAGTTTAGTTAATACTGTTTAATTTATTATTCTAATCTAATCCAATTCAGTTTCAGAAACTCCTAACTTAAATCAACTAAATTACGCCAGCATAAAAAGTTGACTCAAGTGGAAACTTCAACAGTGACACTCTCGTGTGCACAATCAAGAACACCACGGTTATACAGAAGAGAATTGATTAGTTAATTATTAATTTATTTTATTTCGTTTATTTTTGGATTATATTAAAATCAAGACGAAACTATAAATTTAACATTAGTTTGTTGTTGGTTCTCATGGGATAATTTTAATTGATCAGGAGGATAATAAGGGCGTAATTTTGATACATGTACTATTTCAGTAGGTTTATTTTGAATTTGTCTATCAATTTCAAAATTGACATCAGATAACTTATTAAGGATTTGATAAGGACCACTAAAGACTTGTGAAAGTTTTCTGGTATTAGGATATTGGAACTCTTCATAAATTACAAGATCTCCAATCTCAAATTTTGGTTCTAGATAATTTCGATCATAATATTTTTTACTTCTCCAATAGAATTCATCAGTGCGTTTTTTAGCAAGTTTAAGGGCTTCTTGAACATGTGCATCTAATGCATCGGTAGTATGTTCTTCAAGCTCTACTAATTCTTCAAGATCTTCAAATGTGTTCAGTTTTAATGAAGCGAAAGTTGGTGGAGTTGCTTTCATCTCTGTGATCACAATAAAGCCACTGCTCATCTATTAAGTTATTAAGTCTTCTTTTTTAATGTTTTTGGGAAATTTCTTCTGGATTTCACCGCCTCTGCTCAATTTTTACGACTGCAAAATCACTACGATTTCCGATGTGATATACTTCGAGATTTGTCTTCATGGTGAGTGACTCGAAGTGATGCCCTGTCCGGGTGTCATGACTACATTTCAACGATCTCGACTGTGGCTACCTCGATATGATTATCAGGTAATTTTAGTGGTTTCGGACTGAGATGTTCCGATTGTCTGGTGGAAAGAACGTTCAAGTTGACAGCAATAGCAATCGTCTATAATGTGCCAATTTTCGACAGGAATGTATAAAAAAAGCCGGTCAGGATAACTGATGACCTGTGTAATAAAAACATTTTGGAGACTTCCCAGTGATATTGGAGAACAACTACCGATTAGTTGTCAAATTATCACTCATAAGTGTTTATAAATTTATCCCAGAAGTGACGTCTGTAAGTTAAATTATTCTTTTATTTTTATGGATTTCTTATTTTATTGATTTGTTATTATTGGCTTATAAAGAACAAAAATTGTTCTTAGAATACTTTAGAAGAATTTTGTTCCTTTTATCCTGAACATTTAGAACTTACGAAATTTAATATTTATTCTTATGTATTGTTAAAAAATTAATTTTATTTGGTTAAGCTCACAAATATTACTGAAAGTTTTGAACTGCTCTGATATTTATTCCTATATTACTTCATTTTACAAGAGTAACTTCATTTTATGTTCTTATTTTATCATTTAATTATAGTCCCTTTTCATTCGGTGATATTTATTCATAGGAAATAATTTCTATTTATTGAAAAAATATATGAGTAATCTCTTTTCAAGTAACATGTATTGGAACATATTCTATGCCATTCTAAAAATGCATAAAAATTTATTAGATTATCTGAAATTACAGCTTCACTGATTGCATAATAATCGCAAAAATAGCTTTTGAAGTTTATTAATGTGAAAAAAAAAAAAAAATGTGTTATCTCAAAAGAAAGTTGAGTAACATTGAAAGGGTAAAATTATTGTGCAGTTAATTTATTTGTTTATTTTATTACTTTTGTTTTTTGATGCTATATTCTGAGAGTACAATTCAAGAGCCAAAAAAATTGTTCTTACGAAATAATGATACTTATTTTAAAAAAAGTGTTTTATTTATTTCATTCTAAATTGTGATATTCATATATAGTGGATCTATTTATAGAAAGATTATAGTAGTAGTTTACATTTACTATTTAAGTGAAATGAATTTTAATATGAATTGGACTTTTTACTGTTGAATATTATTTAGTTTGTTATTTAAATTATTAAGAATTAGATATTTACAGTTGTTGTTAAGTTAAAGAATTCTTTATACATTGTTATTTTTTTTACATGTTATTAAAGTCAGGGTTCGTTAAAGTTATTGTTGAAAGTAAGGGTACTCAAACCAAAATGGCTGAAAAAGAGCTTAATGTTATTATTTTTGACCCAGAAAGTGGGATGAATGTTGTGTCTTGGCTTAGACACTTTGAAGGATCAGCCCCTCCAGATAAAAAAGAGTGGAAAATCAACAATATTTCCAAATATTTGAAGGGCGAAGCATTAAAGGTGTATGTTAATGAATGTCTAGATTGTAAAGAGTATGAAAAAATTGCTGAGATCTTAACTGAAAAATTTCTGAAAGTAACAGTCCCCCGTTTTTCTGATTTCGCCTCGCTGAAATTGCATGACCTAAACAACTTAGAAAATTATTTCCGTCAGAAAATAGAGATAGGTCGACAACTTAAACTATGTGAAACTATTATTTTACAAGGATTGACAGATGGCTTAAAACCTGAATACCAGAACTATTTAATAGTAAATCCTCCTGAATCTACTACCGATTGGTATAGATTAGTTAAACAACTTGTTGTCATTCCATCTCATTCTAGCAGTAACAATAATAGTAATGTTAGAAATATGTCTCAAAATTCCAGACCTTTTTCTCAACCAATTAATTCACCTAGACATTGGATTCGCCCTCAACCTAATTACAGGAATCCAAATTTCCAAGCAGCAACTAATTTTAACCCTTCAACGTCCAGGTTCGTTAGTCCCAGATTGCCTGTCAATCATTATCAAAGAAGGCTTCCTAGTCGACCATGTCGAATGTGTTTAAATAGAGGTATCCAAAATGCTTATCACTGGGAGAGGGATTGTGTATTCAATGTTAGGCCTCTGCAATCTTCTGCACCCCCTCTTAGTCAACCACAACCATCTACTGATAATATATGACAGTTAATTGTATCAGGATATGTAAATAACAGGGAACTACCTTGTGTGATTGACTCTGGCTCAACCATAAGTATTTTGCCTTTTAAATTTGTTAAATTCTTAAATGCTAAAGTTATAAATATTCCACCTGTTATTATTGGCCAAGCCAAAGGAACTGTTGTAATAGATAAAGCTTGTAATTTATTGTTTAAATTAGGTAATGTGCAACAAAATATTAGATTTTTGATATGTAATACAAATTTAGATTATGCTATATTAGGTTTACAAAAATGCTGTAAGTTTAATTTAATTATTGATTGTGCAAAATGTAGAGTATTACAAGGAGACCTTGTTTTAAATCAATCTAAGAGCATATCCAGTGATAATTTAAGATTACTTCATTTTAATGTTAACTATAATTATCAGAGAGTGCAACCCGATTATGGAAAGATCATATCTCCTCAATCCTTTGTTCCATCTAATGTTGATAATTCTAAATAAATTGGGGAAATAAATTCTATAGAAAATGAAACTTTAAGGGAAAGTATAAGGGATTATTTAGACATTTTTTCTAAAAATAAATTTGATGTCGGGAGAATTAATATCGAACCGCAACGTATTTTCCTTAATTCTGACCTACCAATATCTCTGAGGCCGTACAGAACTTCCCCTTTAGAAGAAAAAGAGATTTCAGATCAAATTCATTCATTATTAGATGCTGGTTTAATTAAAGAGAGCAATAGTCCCTATTCTGCCCCTGTTACATTAGTAATGAAAAGAGAAGAAGGTAAAAAAACTAGATTATGTGTTGACTATAGAAAATTAAATGCGATAATGAAAAATGACGCAGAACCCCTACCTCGTATCGATGGAATTTTAGATAAACTGAGTAGTGCGCAGTATTTTTCAACTTTAGATTTAGCCTCTGGCTACTGGCACATACCCATACATCCATCCGATACTGAAAAATTGGCTTTTGCTACCAACTTTGGGCTCTTTGAATGGTTAGTTCTGCCCTTCGGGATTAAATTAGGCCCCCCGATATTTAATAGAATCCTTAGAAGAATACTTACTAAATACAAAATAGACTTTGCTTGCCATTATTTTGATGATATCATTATTTTTTCTTCCTCATTAGAAGAACATATGCAACATTTAAACCAAATATTTGAATTATGTAGACGCGAAAACATTAAACTTAAACTCTCTAAATGCAATTTTGTCCAAAATAAAATTAACTTCTTAGGATATACCATCCAGAATGGCACATTAACTCCTGCTAATGCTAATATTGAAGTAATAAAAAAACTAAAACCCCCTTCAAATGTAAAGGAACTTCAGAGATTCTTAGGATCTATCAATGTTTATCACAAGTTTATAGATAAATATGCCGAAATTCGAGTCCCTCTTAACAGATTACTCAGAAAAAATACATTATGGGAATGGAATACAGATTGTCAAAATTCTTTTCAAAAATTAAAAGATGCCTTAATAGCCAAACCTATCTTAAAAATTTATGACCCTAAGTTACCCCTCCATATGTTTGTTGATGCCTCACAGGTGGCAGTAGGTGCAGTCTTAAAACAACCTGATAGTAATAATTTTTTACATCCAATTGCTTATTACTCTAGAGGATTGAGAAGTTATGAGAAGAATTATTTTATTACCGAGTTAGAGTGTCTTGCCATCATTGACACCTTAGACAAATTCTATCATTATTTTCATGGTGTAAAATTTACCATTCATACTGATCATGCATCTCTTGTATGGTTAAAAAATACTAAACATTTGAGAGGCAGGTTATTTAGATGGTCTTTGAAGTTGAGCATGTTTGAATATAATATAGTTTACGAAAAGGGATCCACAAATGTCGAAGCCGACATGTTGTCGAGAAACCCAATTTCACATTTTATTCAACCACTTACTTTTCTTCTGGACGTTAAAGAAATTATAGAGAGGCAGGAAAAAGGTAATGTGTGTGGTAAAAATTATCTAAAGGAAAATGGACTTATGATAGTAAAAAAGAAAGGTTTTAGAAAAATAGTAGTCCCCATGTCTTTAAGGAGAAAAATACTAAATGTTGCTCATGAAAAATTTGGTCATCCTGGTATCCAAAAAATGTTAAATTTAATCTCCCCTAATTATTATTGGCCTGACATGACGCAAGATATAACCAATTTTGTAAAACATTGTGATATTTGTCAAAAGAATAAAAAACCCAGACAGAAAAAATTTGGCTTATTACAAGCTATGCCCACCACAGATCAACCTTTTGAATGTCTTTCTATTGATACTGTGGGAGGATTCAATTATTATAACTCCACCAAAAAATATCTACACATCATCATCGACCATGCTACTAGATATGTTTGGGCTTTCCCCTCAAAAAGTGTTACCACAGAAACTTATACTAATTGTCTAAACCAAGTTTCTAATATTCAAACACCACAACAATTATTCTGTTTTAATAAAATTCTTAATGTCCAGACCCATCAAAAAGTGTTAAGTGATAGAAATGCAGCCTTTACTTCATCTAGATTTAAAAAATTTCTGCGAAACCACAATATTAAGCAACGTTTAACCACATCACATCATCCTCAAACGAATGGCAAATGTGAGAGAGCGAACCAGACAATAGTTACTAGATTGAAGTGTAAAGTCAATTCTACTAACTCCAAAATTCCTTGGACAAAAATTTTGACAGAAGTAGTTAATGAGTATAACAATACCCCTCATTCTATCACTAAATTCCCTCCTGCTTACTTACTTTTTGGCCAATTACCCTATGATTCTCCTCTTCAACAAAATTATTACCCTCCTGTTCAAGAAGAAATTTCCCAAAAACATTAAAAAGAAGACTTAATAACTTAATAGATGAGCAGTGGCTTTATTGTGATCACAGAGATGAAAGCAACTCCACCAACTTTCGCTTCATTAAAACTGAACACATTTGAAGATCTTGAAGAATTAGTAGAGCTTGAAGAACATACTACCGATGCATTAGTGTAGACTCCCCAGTGACGGCAATTAGATGACAACCACTAATTCGTGTAAATTCCTGTCTCCGAAGCCAGAGTAACCGTATAAATACTTCAAAATTTGGCCCAAAGGTACAAAACGCGCGAACAAGCTGGTCCACTCGCATCCATGTTCGGAGGGCGCTAGGGGGATAAAGAAGGCGGAGCTTTCTCTCTAATGGATGAAAAAATGAGGCCACGAAGACGTGTCTCTGACGTATGATTAAAACTCTTTAACAGAAGCGGCAAATTAAAAAGGTAAAAAGGCCTTTGGGCGCGAAAACCGCTTGGAATCATGGGATGCCGAATGAATTAAATAGAAATAAAAATGGTATTATAAAAGTTCCAAAGAATAAAAATTAAATGTCTCAAAAGAAGAAATTAGGCAGGTGCGTTTAGAGGCAGTGTTGCAATTTAAGAGAATAAGGTTTTAATAAATACGTGTAGCTTTTAACAGATTAAGATTTTTAGAATGATAAATAAAAGAATATTTTGATTAAGTTATGGACTAAAATACAAAATAGATTTAAGAGATATTTTAAAAAGAGATGGAAAAAAGAATTGAAGAATTTGGAATAATTTAACTAAAGAAATAGGGCGAAAATTTTTTATTATTACATATATATATATATATATATATATATATATATATTCTAAATGCAATCAAATTATACTTTTAAAAAGTATCACCTTGAACGATTACTACAATATTAAGCCGAAAGAGTCAGAAGATCTCATGCAATTATAATGCAACACATCGGGTTGCTTTACCAACCAGTTATGTAGATAAATAATGTATTTTATACTTATATTATCTGAAGCCCGTTTATCAATGCGTTATTGCTTCATTTGGCATAGAAATTTTTTTAGAATCAATCAAGTTCTCCAAAGGATAAATTTAAAAAATAAGAAAAAATAAATAATAAAAGAAAACTACCCAGTTAAACTGACGGCATTGAGCTCACAGGCTATTCACACTAACTGTAAATTATATTCTTATTTCAAAGAATTTGAAATAAGCCCTCGAAAAATGAAGAAATCGACAATATATTAAGAGGGGGGAACCATCCCCCGTTTCTCCTTCTTATAATTAACCAATGAACCCATAAAACTAATCAGAGAACCGCCTTACCACAATGAACCTATATACAAAATTTGAAAAATCGGATAATTCTGCATGAAAAATCCATTTATCTAAATTAAGGGGGGTTAGTCCCCCCCGTTCCCCCCTTTATACTTTACCAGTGAACCCCCAAAACTAATCAGGGAAGTGCCTTACCACAATGAGCCTATATACAAAATTTGGAGTAAATTGGATAATTCTGCATGAAAAACCCATTTAACAAAACTAAGGGGGGGGGGGGGGGTAACCCCCGTTTCCCTCCTTTACACTTCACCAATGAACCCCCAAAACTAATCAGGGAAGCCCCTTACCACAGTGAGCCCATATAGAAAGTTTGAAGAAAATCGGATAACTCTGCATGAAAAAAATCATTTATCTAAAATAAGGGGGGAGGATTAACTCTCCCGTTACCCCCTTTATACTTAACCTATGAACCCCCAAAACTAATCAGGAAAGAACCTTATCACAATGAACCTATATACAAAATTTGAAGAAAATCGGATAACTCTGCATGAAAAAAATAATTTATCTAAAATAAGGGGGGAGGATTCCCCCCCCGTTAGCCCCTTTTTACTTAACCTATGAACCCCCAAAACTAATCAGGAAAGAACCTTATCACAATGAACCTATATACAAAATTTGAAGAAAATTGGACAATTCTGCATGAAAAAACCATTTATCTTAATTAAGGGGGGTTAGCCCCCCGTTCCCCCCTTTATTGTTAAACAATCAATCCCCAAAACTAATCAGGGAAGCGCCTTATCACAAGGAACCTATAAACAAAATTGGGAGCAAAACGGTTATTTCTGTCAAGAGTTATCGCGTTACGTACGTACATACGTACATACATACATACATACATACATACATACATACATACAGAACGGGCGGGCACATAAGCTCTCAGGCTTTGATAGCCTGTGAGCTAAAAATCTTTTGTTCCGATTTAATATACAATAATAGATTTTGTTAATTTGTAATTCAAGAGAAATTCGCATAGAATATTAATAAATTTATATAATAAACCTATTTTTTTTCGATTACTGCATGTATCACTAACGCAATTTTGACATAAAAAAATCGCCACTTCTACGCAGTATAAAAAATCTTTATAGAAGATTTTCATTAAAATTTTATTTCTGTCTCTCTCTCATAATCTTTTGTAAAATAAAGCAAACTATATTCCAATTGTGTATTAAAATTCTGTTAAAAAAAAAAGAGAGAGAGGGAAAAAAACGACATAAATTATAAATCCGGACTTAATTCCAAAGTACACATTTTTTGTGAAAAGCAAGGTATGGTATTAAATGGACATATTAGTTTTTTATGTGCTTTGAAAATCTATTTTACTGCTTACGATTAGCTGAATTCTGTCATTAGTTCTTTAATATGCATATATTTAAATAATTAGACAAAAAAAAAAGAGGGTTTTTGTTCCACATAAAATGCAATATGTACCTACGCTGCAAAAAAATAAGTGTTGATTTTACAGTATAATACTGGCACCCCAGCTGCCAGTATTTACCGTAAAATTAACAGTAATAAACAGTAAAATAAGCAGTAATACGCTGTCGCGCATGCGTGGTAGCGTATTACTGCTTATGTTACTGCTTATTACTGTTAATTTTACAGTACAATACTGGCAGCTGGAGTGCCAGTATTATACTGTAAAATCGAACACCTTTTTTGCAGTGTATGTTTTAATTTAATGAATTATTAAACAGTTTTATTTAAAAAAAATCTCATTTTCAACTTTTCTAACATAGTTGAAAAGTGTTTATGAATTCGGTTTGTCTGTCAGTCTGTCTGCCTGCCCTGCTCCAATTCGCTTAAATATACGCGGATTGCCTTGAAATTGATATATGTTATTGGTATTCACTGGCTGTCTGGCTGTCACCCGCCTTGAGGATCCGCTTTTGGCATATGATCGGGACAAGCCCCAAGCTCAAGGCAGGAAGGTTCCTACCGTCCAAACGACACCACCGTCTCCGGATTAACTAAAATTTCTTACACCATCAATCATAAGTGGCAGCCCTATTTATCAGGGCGTGCCATGGGAAAACATTTACAAATTGAAAAGTAAATTATAGTAAATTATACAAACTCTAATTCACAAATGGCAGCCCTATTTATTCAGGGCGTGCCTGATTTTATACAATGTTTGAATATTATAGATTATATACACAATATTTAAAGCTACAGTTTTTTACAGGTAAGTAGATTAAAAAAATAAAAAAAAAAAAATGTATACACAATAATTATATAAGTTACATGTTTTACAAATTTCAATATTTACACATTATACATAATAGCTCTTGGCAAGATGATAACAGTAATTTTCTAAGTTTAACAATATTTTCCATTCTTTAAAAGACAACCCTAAGAAATGTCTGCCCTCATGATTAACCATGCAAGAAGTAGATGAATGAATATATGAATTGTAAAGTAACAATTATGTATTTACAGGTAGTACACTTGATATATTTACATTTTACTAGATAATCAATTATATTGATTATTTTAACTATTTAATTGTTAGCAAGATTTTCCGAACATTTATACACTTAATTATAATGAGTAATGCAATGAATACTACACTCGAATAATATACAAATATACACGATGAATAAAACAATGGAAAATTTATATTTGAATAATAATCACTTATATACAATGAATAAAACTAGAGTAATATACTTGATGAATAAACACTTATAAACAGGAAATATAGTTGAAGATACATAACACCGCAAATTAAGAGGACAACCGTCTCCATGAAGCGAAATAACCTTCACAGGACGAGCAATAGCAGGATTAAAAAATATTTTAGATTTAAAATAAAATTTGTATTTTATAAAAGAATATTTCTCATTTAAGATATTATAATTTTGATATAATTTGCCTAGTGATTCATTATTATTAATAATATCCATCATGTCCTCGAGGAGTGTTGGAAATTTCCTATGAAATTTATATTTCATAAATCTACACTTCCCGAAGACATAATGGATAGGATCACCCCTCTGGCCACAAACACATAGATCATTATCCATTTTACCGATTTTATTTAAGAATGTAGGAAAACTGCTGCAGCCCGTGAAAAAATATATTGAGACTTTATCTTTAGTTATTAATTTAGTGTTGACTTCTGGCACAAGCTGATACGTAAATCTGCCGCTCCCTGAGTTATCCCAGTTGTACTGCCACCTTTCCAGTAATTGATCTTTGATACATTTATTTAAATATGAGCGCGGAAATTTTATTCCGCGCTGTACTGGAAGGTTGGAGTACTGAGCAGCATCATTAGCCAGCTTGTCCGCCAGTTCGTTGCCTATTGTACCCGCGTGTCCTTTAACCCATGTTAGATAAAATATTTTGTTTTTATTTTGGTGTATTAGTTGCTGTATATCATAAATTGCTTTAAGTGTTGGAAATTGATTTGTTAATGAAAGGATTGTTGATTGACTATCTGATAAAATTTGAAATTTATTAAAGTTAGAATTTATTGCCCATTCTATTGCTGTTATGGCCGCGTGCAGCTCTGCTTGGTAGACTGTGTTTTCTGGTTGAATTTTAGTAGTTTTTTCGTCTATTTTTATGTTGTTCTGAAAAATCACCAATGAGAAAGCTGTATTAGAATCCACCTTAGAACCGTCTGTGTATATGTGTGTAATATCTATGTTATCTAAGATTTTGTCTATTGTTATTAGATTATTTAAAAAGTTTTCTGGGTTAATTGTGTATTTGTAAAGCTTTTCTTCTATGTCATTTTTAGTTATTACCTTATTATCTTTTAATAATATCTCTGTGTTGTTTAATATTTTATATTTTTAATTTTTATGTTCTAACGTTAGTAATAGTGGTGGAATACCTAGTAGTGTCTGTAATGTGTGAGTTGAAGTATTTTTATATGTTTTTGTTATTGATATTAAACATAATCTTTGTATGCTCTGGAGGTTACGTTTGTCAATAACTCTTAAATCGTCGAACCATACCTCCGAGCCGTAAACTATTATTTTCTCTAAGACTGTGATGTACCAGGTTCTAAGGCGTGATCTATCCACTCCCCATGTGGCTGAAAAAACGCGTTTTATTGAAGATGTTAATAATACTATTTTGTTTTTAATTTTTTGAATATGTTTATCCCATTTAAGATTTGATTGGAATGTTATACCTAAGATATTTAAGTCGGTGACACCTTTTATATTGGATTGTTTTAATTTAAAGATTGGTGGACGACTCACCAAGGCATTTTTACCCAACAGAATGTACGATGTTTTATCTGATGATATTTTTAGCGAGAGGTCTTCACATAATTGGGCAAAAAGGGCAATTCTTTCATTCGCCTGCGATTCTAAATCTCTTCTATTGTTTGCGCGTATAATAAGATTGAAATCATCGCAAAAGGCATAAAGATTAGTGAATTTAGTGTAGAATATTTTTAGTATTTGATTGGCCACAAGGAGCCACAGGAGAGGGCCGAGACACGAACCCTGTGGTCAACCTTGGGAAGTAGGATGTTTAATGTTATTATTTAGGTAATCGGTAATGATGAGTCTGTCTGAAAGAAAGCTTAGGAGAAAGTTTATAAGATATTTTGGGACTGGCAGGGTTTTGAGAATTCTGCCCAATGTTGTCCAGTCAATATTATCAAACGCCCCCACAATGTCAAATGAGACGAGCGCGCAGTATTTATTTGATTTTAGATAATTATTAATTTTATATTTTAATCTGTTAAGTAATTGTACTGTACTTTTTCCTTCACGGAAGCCAAATTGAGATTTATGTAAGTAGTTATTGCTTTCTAGATAGTAATTTAGTCTATGTTTAAGCATGCGTTCTAGGATTTTGCCCAGCATCGGGAGAAGGCAAATGGGTCTATATGAGGTTGGGAGTTTAGGATTTTTATTGTTTTTTGTGAAAAATATAACGTTAGCTATTTTCCAATTTTTTGGGAAATAATTTAAATTTAAACATTTATTGAAAAGATCACGAATTAAGTATTTGTATGATTTGAAAAGATTTTTTATGAGGTATGCGTCTCTTTTATCGCGACCAGGGGCTTTAAGATTGTTTTGTTCAGATAATGCTGTTTTTATTTCTTTATTTGAGAAGAGTGGGGGGAGGGGACTATCTCCCCTGCTGGGGCTAAAAGTAACGGAACAGTTGGATTTATTGGAAAATGATGTGTTAAAAGATTTTGAAATGTTTCTTGTTTTGTAATGTAAGGTGAAGAACCTTCCAAGGATGTGTGAATAAAGTGTTGGTTTGATAAGTTTTTGTTTGTTGCAATTTTGAACGCCTGCCCAAAGGTGTCTTTTGTATTATTACAGAATTTTTTCCAGGAATTTAATTTTTCGCTTTTTATGTGTTTTTTATATAGCGCTCGCTCACGTTGTAGGAGCGTTCTCCATTTTGATTCACCCGATGACCTCCATCTTTTCCTTAGAGCTGATATTTTGTTTCGGTGGGATCTTAGCGCGTCAGTCCACCAGTCAAAAGTTGGGTATAGTTTAAGTTTTTTAGTTTTTAATGTTTTTTGACATGTTTGGTTAATTTTGATATTGAAGTCTTCTAGCCAATTATCCAATTTGTCATAGGTGTCAACCGATGTAAGTTTAGTGTGTAAGTCCGTGGCCAAAAGTCTGAAGAATTTGTTAAATTTTTTGAAGGTTGTATACTTTGTTTTAAACCTTTTGAGATCTATTGTTGAGGGTGTTAATGAAAGAGAGAAACAAATATACCTATGATCAGATAGCGATACGGATTCTGTGTCCACGTACCAGGAGTCGACGAAGTTGGTTAGATCCTGAGTGCACACGGTGACATCTGGGTTTCACCGACATGGACGACCCGGCTCTCCTATGAACGAAGGTGGTGATTCCGTATCGTGTTAAGTTCTTTGAAAGTAGTAGGTATGTTAGGATGGATCCCCGTTCATCCTCCTTTTGGTAGCCGAGCAATGACAAGTGCACGTTGAGATCTGCTCCCACAATCAGGTGCTGAAGGGGCATGAAGAAATCCAGCCATTTTAAGTCCTCTCGGAAGTCTCCTGATGGTTTTGAATAACAGGATCCTATTGTTATTGGTCCTGTAGATGATGTTAGATTCACGAAAACTGAATTATGGTCGCTGTAACATTGAACTACCTCCACATCAGGGCGTGTTACTATGATTGCAGCTGTATTGTTCCCCGATGTGAAGGTTTGCCAAGACTTGGAGGGGACTGCCCATATTTTTTCTTCCTGTGAATAATAGTCCTGAATCAGCAACACTAGGATCTTATTCTTGTTGGCATGGCCCATGAGATTCCCAGTTGCTGCTTCAGATTTTTGTAAGTTTATTTGAAGAAAGGTCAGTTTGTCGATTTTATTATCTATTTTGTTAACTATTGTATTGGATGAAGCTGAGGTTTTATGCTATATGGGGGTTGGATGAATATTGTCTATGTTGAATTTAAAAACTGTTGTTGTGCGTAGATGTTTCTCTGTTGGATGTAATAATGGAAGGCTGGACATTCGGAAGAGTCAGCCGAGTGAGGAAAGTCGCCCTGCGTTCCTGAGCAGTTTACGCATTGATGTTTTTGGGGGGATTTAACCAATGGGCAAACAGAAGAAGCATG
Source organism: Maratus michaelseni (assembly GCA_963931845.1). Lineage (NCBI taxonomy): Eukaryota > Metazoa > Arthropoda > Arachnida > Araneae > Salticidae > Maratus > Maratus michaelseni. The sequence goes on from OZ007591.1 coordinate 94,221,119, forward strand.
TTTTTTCGTGCAGTATTTACAGGACGTTTGAGATCTGCAGTTTGTATCAGCATGTCCAAAGCGCTGGCAGTTGCTACATCTGATTATAGGCAGGTAGGTGCTCACCCTACATGTAGAGAATCGAAATTGAATTTTTCGTTCCCGTAGCATATGGGCTGCTATATATTCCTCGACCTCCAGGATTAGTTGGTATTTTCCGTTTCTCTTTATCTTTTTGAAGACTGCTACTGGAGTTTCTGGATTGTAGAAGTTTTCCAACTGTTGCAATATTGTTTTCTCTTCCAGTATTTCTGGAATCCCCAGTATGATAATTTTCTTTAAATTTGTGGATTTATACGTTATTTCTATTATGTCTTTAAGTGATGTTATGTTTTCGATACTTTCCATTAGTTCAGTCGTTTGGTCGTCTGATGTAGTTTTGATTATTAGAGTGTTTCTATCTTTAGCTATTGCACAATATATGTTGGTTGTATTTGACGATGTTTTTATTTCTCTTGTTAGTATAAGTCTGATTTCATTTAGTGCGATATTAGTTGTGGACTTCCTCTTAATTAGAATTGCTGAACTTGAAAACTGCCGGTGATTCTTCATTTCCCTGTTGTGGATTTTATTTTGTAGATGGATTCTGGAGTACAAGCTCTTTGATGTTTTTCTCTGATCTGTTGTGGCCGCCTCTTCCTCCTGTTGCATTTCCTTTGTATTTGTCAATATCTTTTCCTTTGGCCTTGTTATTGTTTTCTCTATCTTCATCAATTTCTCGAATTGGAATTGAAAATGTATAGTGTAGCGTTTATTGTTCTTTTAGAAGGGACACTCAAAAGAGTGCCGTTACATTACGCTGTATGGTAAAAAATCGTTCGCGGTGCATTTTAATTATGTTACACTATTTTAAACATATTCAAATTGACACATATTACTGAGGTGCAGGCGCTTACTGTAGAATATGGTGTGCATAGAATATATCGTTCATTTACAGGGACACTCAAAAGATTTCCGTTACATTACGGTCTACGGGGAAAAATCCATTGCAGCGTATTTTAATAATGTTAATCATATTCAAATTTATACATATCACTGAAGTGCAATTCAAGACACTCACTGTTGAATATGGTCTGCATAGAATGTATCGTTCATTTACAGGACATGCAAAATAATCTGGTTACAGTATTGTCTATGAACAATAATTGCTGGTAGCTCGTTTTCAGTTGTAGTACGCGTTTTTGACTGTAACTAATGTTTTGCATATTAATTGGTGCATATAAATTATATAGATCATATACAGGGATGCTGAAAAGATCTGACGGTTAATTTCCGTTTATTGACGGTAATTGTTGAAGTGTGGGTTTTTCTATCTTTGCTATGTATTTCCTAACCAAAGCAAATTTTAGCATACTGTCTAGTGTACATACAAATTTATAGATCATATACAGTGCTGCACAAAAAAGAAATCGGATATTTTGTTTGACTGTTGGCAAAGTAATTGCTTAAATTGGATTTTCAAATGTGTTATGCGTTTTCTAAATTGTTTACTCAGTAAACTGTGAAGATTATGGAATTGGACTTGCATAACGCGTTATTACGAGAATCAATTGAAATAAATATATCCAAAGAAACGTGCAATGACATGGTACACTCAATGCTCGATTGCCGCTGGAGAAGAATGTTGGAGGAGGGGGAGAGAGGTAGAGAGAAAATATTGAAATCCGATAGGGGGAGCTCTACAGCCACCAGTCATCTATATAAAGGAGAGGAAGTTGGATAGAGAACACAACTGATGATGCCCTGGCGAGGGGTGAAAGCGCTTTTGTTAGGTGGTGGAAGTTTTTATTAGAGACTGTTTTTAATTTTTTTAATGAAGGACATTTTTAATGAAAATTTTTGACCATGCTTTTTTATAAGTAATGTCTGAGAGAAATTGGTAAAATTTATGAATAAATAGATTTATTAGTATTCTGAATGTGTTGGATAGTGTTTCATAGTCTATGCTTGACGCATGACTTTTCGTTTTTGTTATTAAAACATTTCAATTTCTTATGATAGTAGCAAGAAAGAAGATGCATTAATATTAGTGATATTACCCTTAGATAGATTAACCAAGATAATAAAGATTACCGTAACTCATCAGCCGCAGGGTTGCGTTAACACAACCATCAAAAGAAATGAGCATGCTTAAGTTAACTACCAAGCTATTTTAGAATTACAAAAAACTATCTTATTTAATGGAACCTTTGAGATTACCTTTCGGAATTTGTGGTGACTAAGAGCTTTCAGCACAGAAATTGAAGACTCTTATCTGATAGTTTTGGCGGCTAATGGATTAAGGTATTAAACAAAATGAATAATTTTAAAATATATCTTATATTAATTACTGGTAAATTCTATTAACACGTTCGCTGCCAAGCTAAAAATACCGGAATTTTCATTTTATTTAGAAAGTTCAAATAGTCCCAGAAAATACTAAAAAAAATATTTACTTTGTTTTATTACAGACATTTCGTGAGTACATAAAATAAAAATTCTTTTTTTTTTTAAATTTCCGGTGCTAATAACTAATTTTAGATTGAATAAACGTAGATAGCACTATGAGTATACTCGTAGTTGGCAGCAAACGTGTTAAATTAGATAAAACTATTAAATATTTAGATTTTGTTAAAAATAACCAGTTTCTCCATCAAATAATTTTTCGGAACATAAACAAATAATATCCCTTTGTTTAAATAAATAAATAAATAAATAAATAAAGCAGATTTAGCAACTACAATTCAGACAAATATTTGCGTAGGATATGCCGTAATAAATACGACATAATAAACTTCTACGGATTATTACAAGTTTCTGTGGGACAATTTAGACAGAAAATGGATCAACATTTCGACACAGTATGAAAACTGTCTTTTAAGAAATTCATATAAAACGTTTATTTCAACCTGCTTTTCATAATCTTTTTTTTTTTAATTCCAGGTGGGCGTTAGAATTCTTTTAAGAAATAAAATAAAATTTAAGAGAATTTTACATTCAGAGTTATTCCCAAGGGATATACTTTCTGTGAAAAATGTGCTATTAAGTGGACGTTTCCTTTTTTTATGAGCTTTGAAAATGCATTTTACTGGTCCGGATTAGTTGAATTATTTGGGTAGTTCTTTTAAATGCATGTATTTAAATAATTTAACGAAATAAAAAATAAGGATTTATACAGTGTGATTCATAAATATCGAAACAATAGGCTATCTCTTTAAATATTGCTCCTAGACACATACTTCCAATTGCAAAGTTTCATAAAAAAGGTGCAAAATTTGATGAGATAAGTTGCAACTCCACGGGGGGTCTATTTGAGAAAATACAAAAATTAAATTTTTATACGGGCGCCGTAGGATAAAATTTCCAATTAGGAAAATTTTCCTTATCCATTCCTGAATTAAACAAAAAAAAATCCATCTTGATATCTATAAAACTCAGGAAGATATGTCCGTTTTAATAATTCTTGAGGTTTCAAGGGATCAGACACAAATTGAAATGCGTCTAATTCAAGCAACGACAAATAAATGACAAGCAACCAACGACAAGCAAACAAAACAATGTTACTGTAAGGTGTCCCGGAAACATTTTATTTATTTATTTATAGAGTTAGAATTTTGAATTTTTTGTGATAATTAGCCTTATAATTTGTAAACAGAATCACATCATAAGACGTTTAACAAAATAAACTAGTCGTTGGGGGCCACCGTAATACTTACCCATCATGGATATGCATAATGTAAAATATTAAAATGTGTAAACTACTTATAAAACGCATTGCAATTCAAATAAAATCGTGGCTTGATGACGTCACAAACTTTAAAGGATCGATTACTGAATTGCTTGAAAGAGGTTTTTCCTTATAACTCCAAAAATAATAATCCTATTAACTAGCGGTTTATTGCATCTGATTAAGCGTCAAATCTCCAATTAAAATATATCTTTGAAGTGAAATTTGGATGAAATACAGGGTCATGAAAAATCGAAGAGTGTGGAAAATAGGATTCCAAATATCTCGGCAACTCATTATCCGATCGACTTCATGCTTTATGTAAAATTTATGTTTTTTTATTGTCTTTTATATTCATTTTTTAAAATAAACAATTTCGAAAATTTTTATATACCTTTTATCAGAACGAATATTTCGAGAGTCCGAAAAAAATAGTTCCGGTTAATCGAGGTTATTGAAATGAAATAGGCTTCTTCCCATTATTACATACTAAGTACATACCAAATTGCAAGTCTCTATCTCAATTTTGTCGGGAGATAGAGCGTTTACAGACACACAGACACACACACAGACACACACACAGACACACACACACACAGACAGACGGACGGCAAATTTTTTTTTCTAAAAATATGTTTTTCGGAATCTCCAGTGTCTGAAACGTGTAAATCCGTCAAAAAAAATTTTTCGATTTTCAAAACGATTACAAGACTTACCCTATACTACGTATGATGGGTAAGTAAAAATAATAATAAAAAAAATGCAGAGTAATTTAAAATTGTTATAACATGAAATATGATATGTCGAATTGATTTTTTTTCCTTTAATTAAACAGAAATATGTCAGTTTTAACTTTCATTCAGCATTTTGAAAAATATTAATTTAAAAAAAAATATATTTAAAATAGCAATTTAAAAAAAAAAGAAAGATGCAATTTATTTTAAACAAATCATATTTTCAAAAGTGAATAATTTTTTTCAAATTTGCCAAATTAAAATTTAAGTAAAATATTTAAAAAAGATATATTACAAGTTTGAACCATTTATACAGGTTATTGACTTAAATAAATTTAAAGATGAGAAATGCTGGAAAAAACTTATGATGCCGAAAAATGCATTTAAAGTTTTAAACAAAGATTGGGTCCTAATAGAACGTTTAAATGCTTTTTAAAAGCTTCCAGGTGAATAAGTAACTCCTTCCTGTAGCTTCAAGTTCTGATTACGATAGTTTGGCTTTCGGGTACAGATATTAAATTTGTTTAACGCATACCCTAGTCTCTCATACAAATCTGGTATACAGCCAAATTTACAAAATTTAAGTTTATTAGAGGTATAAATTTCTTTTATGCACTTTATGTTTCAGGTCGGGTTTATTGATATGATGCGAAAGAAAACCATTTTCATGGGCGATGCACTTAATTTTATTTAATTCATTATCTAGACAGGTGTCTGTACATATTTTAGATTTCTGCTCAAGCCGAAATTTGTACACAAAATTCCCATTTATCTTAAGATACAATTAAGATTATTTTAAAGTATACTACACACATATTTACAAGAAACTTTTAGAGTATGTTTCAGATTACTATGTTTTCGTATGACAAAAACATAGCTGCCAAACGTCTCACTAATCCTCCGTAATATGTAGATTAATTTGAACCACTTAACCACTTTAAAACTAGAAAATTTGTTTAATGAATATTTGACTTATTTAATTTAAATGTTTTAAATCGAATCATTACTTCATTCAATTGAATTTCTTAAAATAGTTTCTGGTTCGAACGTATTGAACCTGAGTCAAATAAACACACTTTATAACGGAAGATAAGTGGGAGCTTGGCATCTATTAAAAAAATACTCAATAGCAACGTTAATGATTATTTATACTATTAGACTGTTACATACGAATAAAGATTTATTTTAAAAAACAATGTCGTTTGGAATAAATGAAAAATAGGTTTAAAAACATCATAACTTTTGAAGCTGTATAACAAAAAGTAGATTTTTGAAAATATTTCTGTGTAATTTATAAAATATATTTCCAATGATTTCGTTAAGAGAAGTTTCATTATCGCTATTACTATTTTTATAAAACTTATTGCCTGCCCGACACGTCCTAAGACACGGGCCGGCACGGTCCGGACAGCGGGCCATGCCGATTACGACCCTGGGGCCAATCTCGGCCTCATGTAGACCTCTAGCATATTTCTCAAGCAAGTTTAACGTAAAAATCTATACGCTATTATTTTATATTTAAAAGCTAAGGCATTGTCTTAGATCGACTTTTAATAATGTGTAAATTTATGGTCGATCCCTAACTTGCATTGCAAATGAACTAATATCGCGTCTCTCAGAGGTATGCTTAAGTGGTGTAAGTCACGAATTTTGGATTTTAATATCTCTGTGAATTTTGCAGATATCAAGATGGATTTTTTTTGTTTAATTCAGGACTGGATAAGGAATAATATCCTAATTGAAAATTTTATCCTACGGGGGCCGTATAAAAATTTAATTTTAGTATTTTCTTAAATAGACCCCCTATGGAGTTGCAACTTATCTCATCAAAATTTGCACCTTTTTTTATGAAATTTTGCAATTGGAAGTATGTGCCTAGGGGCAATATTTAAGGAGATAGCCTATTGTTTCGATATTTATGAATCACACTGTATATCTACCTGATATACCGGGTGATCCAAAAGTCCCTCAAACTTTTCAAAAGTTAATAATTAGTAAACACTATTTACAACAGAAAGCTGCGCGCGGTTTTCACAGAAATGCTTAGAAGCATGTGAAGTTTTCGTTGATAACGTAAAAAAAAAAAAAAAAAAAAAAAAAAAGTGTAATCATAGTTACATTGTTGACCAACACCTGGCGCTTAAGTTGAAAATATAGTTTTGTTACGGTATAGTGCAGTTCATTAAAAAGAACTGATAAGTGTTTAAATGTTACAACTTTTCAATGTGGCGCCCCTCTATTGTAAGTATACAGCTGCCACGAGATGAAAGACAGGCTGCGAGCATTGATGAGCATTTCAAAGGCATCCTGAAACATGATGGGGTATTGCACTTTCCAACTGAGCCAAGGAGATAGGCCGATCTCTCTACACATGTGACTTCAAATAACCCCATAATCAAAAGTCACAAGGTATAAGTTCTGTAGACCTTGGAGGCCATTCGTGCAGAAAAAGGAGATTCAGGACATGGTCTCTCGAAATGTATACCCCCAATCTGGAAGAACATTACAGATCAAATTACATCTAAGTTCCTATAAAATGCAATTTCCTTAAACTTCGAAAAAACGTTCGAACAGAAACGACTCTTAAGCAATATCTTGGAAAAAATGTTGCACAATGAATTCATCTGTTTATATAACGCATGGTATATATGTTCAGAATAATGGCATTGTACAGTAGCGCCACCTGTTTGTTTAAATACTGCAAATATTTATTACGGTAAATACTTTTTTTTGCCCCAAAACAAAAATTCCACATGTTTTTGTGCATTTCTGTGAAAACCGCATCTTTCTGTTGTACATAGTTTTAATTATTATGTTTTAACCGTCTTGGGGCTTCAGGATCTCTGACTTTGTGCAGCGATTTTGTGAATCGAATTTGTAAAACGATTTTATGAAACGAATTTGTAAAGGGATTTTATGAAACGAATTTATGATATTTTTTTCTTTTAACACTTAAATGCGGGGTTAGTATAACGCTGGCGGTAATGTAATTTTAGTATGTTGTTACGATCACATACAGCATGTTTTTTCTTGAAGTGTGTGTACATAGATTTTATGCATACCGTACAAGGCCGTGCAAAAGAACTCGACAACAGTACCGTCTGCAGGCAGTGATTACTTGAAAATCATTTTAATGTCATTATGTTATTTAAAAGGCTACAAAATGTGAATATTTTACTATGGCTTGCACAAGCATATTCTCCATTGAAAATGTGGTGTGTTAGATTTATAGTTCTTTTATAGATCAAAGCAAAAATTCAGATGGATTACACTTTATCGTCAACTAGCAGAACCACCCGGTTTTGCCCGGGTTAACATAAATTAAAATATAATAATACGACAACAACAATGACGGAGCTTTGTGCATTTTCGACCATAAATCAATAAAAAAGACAATTAGAAAAAAATAGCGTTACTTTGACTCAGCCATAGTAAAATTTCTTAGCTTTATAAATAAGAATGCGCGTTTTCTTTGCGCATACAATAGAAAAACATACGATTTTTCTGACAATGATAAAAAATCAAACAAATGTCGTAACATTTTGCGAAATTCGCTTTCATATGGCAGCTATCTATATTATAAAACAAAAACATATCCGTGAGTAATGTCGACATCATATTAACTGTAGCAACGACCTAACCATTAAATTTTGCTTGTACTGCATTTTTGTAACTACTAAATATCGCATAATTTTATTTTTTAAACTATCAATTAGAATAAAAATTGCACTTTCAAATGTAATTTGAAAAGTTTATCTTAATTTACTGACTCTTTATGAATTTTAAAGTAATTTTAAAGCATGTACATTTTTTAATCTGTGTTGAATCCAATTACGAAAGATTGACTTATTTGATCTTTATAAAGTAAAAACATCTACTTCTAAACATAGCACATTCAATGTTTATGCGGTCGAATAAAAAAAATGTACTTTCAATTTTATTTGTTTGAAAAGCGTATCTCAATGTACTGATGTTTTATGAATTTTAAAGTAATTTTCAACAATGGATATTTTTAAATCTGCGTGCGACTGAATTACAAATAGATTAACTGGTTTGCTCTTAAAACAATGTAAATAATTCAGCATTTGTTGGTTTACGTGCAATATTCCATAACTAAATTGCCAAATTAAATTAAAATTTAAAAAAATAAAGAAAGAAAATATGGAAGCCTCGCATAATTTTACAAGGAGTGTTCAAAATATATTAATTTCATTGTTTTAAATGTTTTAATATCACTTATTAACTACACCAAAATCAATATCACACAAAAAAACAATTCTTTTATATTATTCTTAAAAAAAAAAAAAAAAAAAAACTATAAAAAGGGAAAGTTGCCAGATTTCATTAAATAGCGTGCTGATAATTTTAACAGCAAAAATATAAAATAATAATGGAAACATGAAGTTAGTAAAAACGGCATTAAGGAGTATCTTAATATTTACTTTTAAGTTGGGTCTAAATTGCATAAACCAGCGACTACAGTAACATTTAAAAAATTTATTCCGTGTGGCTTAAACATAATTGTGGGTAAGCCTTTACTTTATTGATAATAATAAACGTTAATTTCGGAAAATCAATACTTTTCACTGACATCATTTTAAAATTGAAACTTAAATTTTCATTAATAAAAATTAAATCTATAATGATTAGATGAAAGTCATGTCAATTTTATATGTGCTTTTAGTCATGAATTTTTTGCTGAAAAACGAAAGAAATGACCCGCTCTCTTTAATATAAATCAAAGAAAAATATTACCACTGATTCTAAATCAATAAAATACTTAGCAATATAATGTACAGCTATAAGATACAGCTGTAGTATACAACCGAAGTAGAAATAAAACATAGCAGACGATTATTTAGGCTCAGTTTGAAATCAAAATGAAAACCTTTAATACAATATGACGTCATACCTAGCTTTTTTAAAAAAACCTTTTTACTAAATTGTTTTCTTGAAATTGAAACATCTGTATTAAAGTAGATGTGTTAACTACAAATAAATTTTAATTAAGGTACTGCATCATTTTAATGCATTTAAAGTTATCGTTTTCTATTTATATAGAAACAAAATGCGCATTTTTCTTCTTAGAATCACTTCAATTTCGGAAATTAGAAAATATAGCGAGTGATTCTGAATTTTTATTGGCTTACAAAAAGAAAATAAATGTGTTATCATTTGTTTTTAAATTTTTGTGCCATTTTTTAGAGTGTGGCAACAGGAAATAATTATTGCATTATAAATTGAGAAAAAAAAATAAGATTTCTGTAATGATAAACTATGGGAGATGTTTGAAAAAAAATGATAAAGAATGGTCTGAGAATTTTTTTAAGCTGACAGTAATTTTACTCTTGTTCTAAAACGTATGTACATCAAGTTTCGTTCAAATCGGATAAAAACTGTAGATTTGTATAAGGAACATACATACATACATACCAAGAACGGCTTTTATATATATAGAAGATAAAAAGAAAATAAATGTGTTATCATTTGTTTTTAAATTTTTGTGCCATTTTTTAGAGTGTGGCAACAGGAAAGAATTATTGCATTATAAATTGAGAAAAAAAATAAGATTTCTGTAATGATAAACTATGGGAGATGTTTGAAAAAAAATGATAAAGAATGGTCTGAGAATTTTTTTTAAGTTGACAGTAATTTTACTCGTGTTCTAAAACGTATGTACATCAAGTTTCGTTCAAATCGGATAAAAACTGTAGATTTGTATAAGGAACATACATACATGCATACATACATGCCAAGAACGGCTTTTATATATATAGATTGTATAAGGAACATACATACATACATACATACCCAGAACGGCTTTTATATATATAGATTTACAGGGTCAAACCAAAGCATTCTGTTACACATCGTTCTATGGGGAAAATCATTTGCAGTGTAATTTAGTGATATTTCACTATTTCAAACATAATGAAAATTATATGCATTACTGAGGTGCTCTATAAATTGCTCTCTTGTGTGCATTGCGTTTATTTGCAGGGACACACAAAATATATTGGTTACAGTACATGTGCAATATTTACAGCCTGTGTGTGATAAGTGCGTTTTCAACTTCGGTTTGTGTTTTTAAGTTTAATTAAATTTTTTCATAGTACTTGTCTGTTTATAAACTCGATTGATCATATACATGGCTACACAAGGGAATTCGCAAGTATTACAGACTATGGAAATGAATTGCTTAAGGGTAGTTTTTAATTGTGTTACGCATTTTTCTGCTGAACTATATTTAGTAGACTAATAGAAGTTTGTGGAATATAAATAAATTCCTATACAGGGCTACGCAAAGAAAAAGATACATTGTCGTTTACAGTTGGTAATTACTGCGAGTGAGTTTTAAGTTGCCTTTTAGCTTAATATGTGGTGTGTACAAAACTCTTCAGATAATATACAGGGCTGTAGAAAAGATTTCGAGTGCATTTCCATCGATTTGCGAAAATTGCTAAATGCGAATATTCTAACTGAACTAAATTTTATCATGCTATATATCCACATCTATTGATCATATGCAGGGCTGCACGAAATAAGTCGTCTACTTATTTGACACTGGAAGGTAGTTTCGAAAACTATATTTTTGAATGTGTTATATGTTTTCTAAACTGTTTACATACATATCTTCTGTCACTTTATTTAACGGTGAAGTTTCGTTACAGTTTTCTAGTTGTGTTGGAAAGTGTTTCATAATCTATGCTTGACGCATGATTTTTCGTTCTTGTTTTAAATCTTCACAATAATCTTCTCCACAGTCAAATTTTTGTTTTTATAAAAATTTTCACATGATAGTTTTTTTGTGTGCTGGTAGCGCCACTGGTGAAAAATTGTGTAACTAAAATTTTAAAATGGATTTTTATATGTTATCTTATGTAGCAACCATACGGACAGTTAAAATTAGTAGACAGACCCAACACATATTTCTTTTATCCTGGTAACGCCCCCTAGCTTGAAAAATAATTAACCAAATTTAAATAAAAATGTTTTTTATGTATCACTGTATCATAGCATTAAGCTAAAAAAAAGGTAGTATTGATTTTAAACAAACGAAAACTTTAAAATGGATTTTTCAAAGTTTTCTGATATTGCAACCATACTCCAAGTTAAAATTAGGGAATACAGTTTCAACAAAATTTTCTATTGCGTTTATAGCGACGTCTGGCGTAAAAAAGTCTATCTAGATTTAAATAAAATTAATTTTTTATGTTTTACTATTTGAAGACACTTACGGTGATTACTTCGAATTTAAACTGATTTTATAATGCAAACAAAATTTTAAATTATGAATATGGAAATAACTTTAAATTAGACATTCATTACTGACACTAAACTAACAACTAAGTTGTTACATAAAACAGTCAAACGCAAGGTTTATGATATTAATTTGTCTGTTGGCCTGTTAATCCATAAACAATTTACATTTCTTAAAATGCTCTTAAATTAAATACTTTTAAATTTGTTTTGGGGGGTAGATTACATTGCGTTTCCACCAGTAAATGAATTATACAAGCATAAAGCGCGAGTGTGTTGAAATTCTGGGTGTTTGCACACTCATAACACAGGAGGCACAGCTCCTAGAACCCTATAAAAATGCAATATGCGTCCAGAAATAATTTTTCAAATATTTAAACAATTCTTATTTTACAAACGACTTTTTTCTTTAAATCTTTCACTTTTCAGGACAGTTCCAAGAAATAATATGTTAGATTAATTAAAATAGGGCATACATTTAAAATATATTTTATATTATTTAATTGCGTAATTATTCCTTGAAATCATATCTTTCAAATATGAAAATTTAATAAACATGCTTTTTAGAATTAAAGATTTCCACATTCGGTTCATCCGCATAACTTATCTTCTGCAAAAATTTCTTTTTCTTATTATTATTTTTAATTATTTGCAGATAAGTTATATCTTAGTGTAAAAATATAAGTGATACGAGTAAATTTAAAAATAGAAAAAATAAATTTTTTATTCAATTTTCGAAAAGTTCCTAGTCAAAATTCAAAAATGCAAAAATCGGGAGAGTTGGATAAAAAAATAATTCTTTTAACTGTTCTTTATACAAATCTTCTGATTGTATAACTTTAAACTTTATTCTGCCAAGATTACGTAACTTTGGACTTTATTCTTTCTTTAGACATTTCTTCCGTTTGTAAAACTTCAGACTTTTTCATATTTAACTTTCTTATACAACTTTTCTGTTCATTGTCTTTTTTAAAATTTGTGTACAACTTTCTGAATTTAATTGTTCGAATTCACCCTTGTATTTCTGCTTTTTTCTATGCAATATCTCACATAAAAAGATAAAAAATAAGAGTAAACATCTAAAATGGACTATTAAAACTTTTAGCCTCTAGAGAATGTGATATATCTAATATATTTTCAAACATAATATATCCACCAGTGGAGACAATAGAAGAAAACGAGTTAACTTATATTTTTCGACATATCGAAAAAATTAATCTTTTCGCAAACAATTCATATTACAGACCAACCTGAGAACAGATATAAATATAATAAATTCATAGATTTCTTAAGCTTTATTGGTTTCCTTTTTCAAAACTGCCCTATATATACACTGTTCAAAAAGACAAATGTTTCTCAAAATCTACGAAAATAAAATATAATAAAAAATATACAATAACCTCTTCTGAATTACCCATAATTTTGAAAAGCGTACTTTATCGTTAGAAACATCAGAAACCAATATACAGTGCGTCCCAAAAGTTTATAGACAACGGGGTTTTCTTATTTTACAATTGAAAAAGAAGAGTCAATTTCAAAACAATTTATAATTATGAATAATATGAAGACAACAATAATACTATACAAAAAGCATTGCAGAAAACATTTCATTTTCTGAATGAAGGTGTCGCCACATGAACTCTATGAGATACGACTCTAAATGATGACGAACATTTCCCCGATGTCTTTTGTTGCGCCATTTTGCGATGCCCCATAATCTCTCAACATTTTGAGTATGACATCCAGTATTAGGATCGACAAAATTGTATTTGTGATTTACTGTGAAATGATCATAACCAGCATCTCGCAGTTCATCTATTTTATATCCTCTCCAGCAATCTGTATAAATAATATTTCTATCAGCTACATTGTTTTCTATTGCCGCCACTAAAGTTTCAGCTGTACGATCGGAAATAGGACTAAGAAAACATCATGGTTTTTTTAACACAACCTTTTATTATGCAGAATTCCAAATTCCTGAAACAGTTTTATTGTAACTTTCTCATCATCTGGTGACTGCCAAATGGTAATATCCATCTCATCGTCAGCAGTAAAAGTAAATTATAACTTTATAAAAAAAAAGCATTTTTAATTCGAATAATAGCAAATTAAATAGCTTTCCGAAGTTAAGGTTAAATAATAATCATTCCCGTGGTCCCGTTTCATAAATAGCAAATCACAATGTTTCGCATGATTTACAATAAAAATCCTTTTCACGATCAGGGTTGAAATAATTGGCGCATTAGCATACATTTTGGCATGTTGTCCGTATAACAGAAAAGTACCGAATAAACTAATATAAATTGTCTACATATATTTAGTAAATACTAAGGGGAAGACTTAGTTTTACTCAGCAAAAATATATAAAACTTGTCAGGATAAAATTTAAACAGAATTTCGGCTTTTGTTTCACACAATTATTTTAATTTTTGAAAAAAAAAGAAAGAAAAGGTAATCTCAGATAAAGTAGGAAAAATATAAAACTAAAAAATGAAATTAATAAAATTTAACTTATTATGATTACACACGGCGCATATCAAACTTAAAGTCTGTTTTAGTAGTAGGATAGAAAAAAATGCGACATTACTTGTGATAATGTAATAAATCTGAGCTGTCCTATAAATATGACGATGGGAAAATATGGGTTCATATAACATCACTGAAAATACCTAACCTGTGATACACTCTCCAATATTTCTAAACCATTCCAATCGTTTTGTAGGTCAAAATTTCCGATTAATGTAAGCAGAAGGAAGTGCCCTCGACAACCTTCAATGGTAATTTGCAGAAACGTTACTTTAAAAAATTACAGTTAGAATTGCGTCAAAAGCACCTGACAGCAGAAATTTCACCTTCTTTTATGGCGATTTATTTTTGTCTCGAAAACTGGCACATATATGCGTATACTATGTAAGATATCCAAAAACGAAAATAAAAAGAACACCGCAAAAGTTTTAACCGCCAATTTGCCACAGAGAAAAACGAAAATATCCATTCGATAAGGAATCATGTCTTCTTTCAATTTATGTTTAAAAAATAAGCTTAGGAGCCAAATTTATATTGAAATTTAACAAATTTTGAAATTTTCATTGCAACACTTAATTTTGATATACTGTTTGGATTTTTTCCTACATTTTACCTTCGGATACCAAACAGGAAGTTATTCCGTGGAGTAGCTTAGGAATTTTGCAGAACTAAATTCGGAACTCTTAATGTTAAATTATTTTTTAATAGTTGCAAAGCAAACTTTTGGGTTATCCGGAAAGTTCTGCGGTTTTTCAAACTGAAGCCCTGTTTCATCTAGTTATTTTGTTACTGCTGATAAGAAGTGACGTTGAATGAACCATATATGTACATTCGATCTTTTCTGCTTGCGCTGCATAATTTTCGCTTGGGTTTTGGTATAATTTTTATTATAGTGCAGTGCTAAGAATGGAGAACCAAAAGGTTTATTTTCGTCATTTCATGCTCTTTTATTTCAAGAAAGGTAAAAATACTAGTCAGACTGGTCATAAAATTTGGGCTGTATATGAATGAACAAAGTGTTGTTTCAGATGATTCAGTTCGAAGGCTGTTTTGGAAATTTAAGCGCTGACATTTCAGCCTCGAAAATGATACCCGCTCTGGACGACCATCATCTGTAAAGGAAGACTTGTTAAAAGAAGCTATTCCTGAAAATCCACGTTACACAGTTTAGGAGCTATGACACAGACTAAATATTCCAAAAAATACAGTGAGCGATAGCTTCTTTTAAAAGAGGTCCTCCCTTACAGATAATGGTCGTACAGATCGGGCGTCATCTGCGAGGCTGAAACCGCGCTTAAACTTCTCGAAATGTCTCATCTGAAACAGCATTTTGTCCATATACAGCACAGATTTTACAAGCAGTTGGACAAGCATTTTCACCTTTCTTGAAATAAAAGAGCATAATATGACGAAAATAAACTTTTTGGCTCTCCATTCTTAGCACTGCACTGCAACAAAAATTATGCCACAACACAAGCGAGAATTATGCGGCGCAAGCAAAAACGACCAAATGCACATATCTGGGTTATTCAAGGTCACTACTTATCAGAAGTAGCGAAATATAACTAGACGAAACCGCGCTTCGCTTTCAAAAACCGCTAACTATTCTGGATGACCCAATACAATAGAGGGATGTATTTCAGCACAATTCAAATACTAACCGGCAGAATGAGCTGTAATTTTGAATTTATATATTTGAAGCTTATAGAAATCGATTTCTGTCTAAAGGTTATTGATACTTTTTTAAATTGAATAATGAATTCAATAGATATATATATTTAAAATATATATTATTGCTCTTTCTTAAAGTACACTTGTAACAGAAAGTGTCATCCGATTTCTAGAGCTATAATTTTAGATAAAGAAATAATAAAACTTGCAATAAAGCTGAAACGCTATGGCTGACTGTTTAGTTTTATTTCAATTATTCATTTCAATTCATTCATTAATTAAATTGATACAAATGCTCAACGGATCTTTTTTTTTTCCGCGAAAAAAACATTAACACAACAGTCAAATTCGTCATCTATTTAAAAAAAAGTATATAATCTACCCTATTAAAATCCGTGCGTGTATCTATCTATGTAACCTCAAAAACTCGGAAACCACAGGGCGCAGGGCTACGAAATTTGCCAAACGGGTTGCTGGTAGGGGGCCCATGAACGGTTAGGGCAAAAAATTCGAAAATTTTACACACACACATATATATATATATATATATATATATATATATATATATATTTTTTTATTTTATGATTTTGACGAATTTTTGCCTTTTTTATGTTTAACCCGTAATTGCTAGAGTTCTAACCAGTTATAAATGTTCACTGCAATATGAGATATACAGTAATCCCTTAACATTCGCGAGTTTTGATTTTTCGCGAACATGAAAATGCGGAAAACTTAAAATTCGCAAAAATCTGACTTGATTATTCGCGATTTGTTTTTCAATTATATCTCTGCTTTTTTAGAATTTACAGTGGTTAAAGATTCTTTCTCCTGGGTTTTCTCAGTATGTATTTACAAATCAATTTTCAGTTATCTACTGAAAAAGGAGCGAGTGTTGTAGGAAAGCAAAATAATAACAACAGCAGAATACTCATTGCAATGGGTATATTAGAAGTGGTAAGGTAACGGCATCTTCAATCTATTAATTTAAAATGTGCTTGTGCAGGTTCTCGTAGAGATGGAGATGAAGCTGCACTTGGAAAATAACAATATCTCTGAAGCTTTACCTATATTTAAATATCGTATTTTAATATTCTATAGCATACTGGCACACTAATACATTATCATTCTCTTTGCGAATAGAGAGAGTCGAAATTACTTTATAAAAATAAAAATCTATGCTTTTTAGCTGTAATTATTTCTCCAGTCAGTTAATTTTAATTATCCTCATTAAATAAATTTCATATTTATGAACATGTCTGTACATTCACCTTCTACATACATGTTATGCATAAAGTATTGTTAATAAATATTTTCTTTTGTTCTTTGAAATGCTGTGCCTCTCTAATTAAAATTTTATGGAACGTAACTCCTTTTTTTAGTGCAGAGAGATAGACTCAACATTCACGGATTTGACATTCGCGAGGTTTTCCTGGAACGTAACACTCGCGAATGTTAAGGGTATACTGTACATATAACGTACGCCACGCTATAATACTAAAATAAGAATCTATAGCGGGTATTACGATAATTATTTTACCTCGCATGCAAATAATTAGAGATTATTTAATTGCGCTTAATTATTACCCTTTTTTAAAAAATAAAGAAAAACATTTTATTACAAACACCAACAAAACTTTTTATTCTATTTATTCCAAAGATATCGTTTTATCGTCTGCTGCCATAGCAATATGATAAATTAAATTTCATTAAAAAATATCGAATAGTTATTGAACAACTCAACACTTTCACAGGGGAATTCTTATTTCTTATTTAGTTATTTTAAAGTTGTTTGGTTGGTTGTAATGATTTTTATTTTTAATTTTGGTTTTAGAATTAAATTCATGAACTCTTGTGCGTAGAACGGGGTTAAACAGCTAGTATTAATGTAAAAAATGTTATTTCTTACAAAGACTAAGGTTAGTTGAACTTTAATCATGGGGAATTAGGACATCCAAATCTACAAAAGAAACGGAATTTCAAAATTTTGTTCACTGTTAAATAAAAGTTGTGTGTAAGTATAAAAACTATAAACCATTTTTGATATATTTTGTGTGAATATTAACAATTTCAACTTCCGAATATTGCCCATCATAATTCGATTCAATGTGTTCATTAGTTTTCATGAAGGAAACATGCATCCGGAAGGAAACATGCCTAATGGAAATGGGTCATTCTCTGAAAAGGGCTATTTTGTTTTAGAATGAACCGAAATGAAATTTTCCTAAAATGGATTTACCCCACTAGCTCTATTTTAAAATGTTATGAATTTTTAAGATGTATTTTGTTGCATTATATTAGTGTTATTTCATTGCATATTAGTGTTATTTTATTGTATATTAGTGTTATTTTATTTTATTATAAAAGTGGATTCTAGTCTTCGCTTCATTTATTAAAATTATGAGGCAATGATTGTAAGGTAATGATGAAACACTTGTAAAAGTCACTTTGTACAAAAATTATTAGGCTTAGATATATTTACAATTGGCTAAATTTCTTTCGAAATACATTTCCAATAATATATTAAAAGAAAAAGAAATATTATTTGCTTTTATTGAATTTATAATAGATGAAGGAATGATAGATAAAATAAAAATACTTACTTTGATCTACTACTTGAAATCCATTTCTAGTTATTGAAGAATGTTGTTGAGCAAAAAAAAAAAAAAAAAAACGAGGGCTTTATTACTTTACTCCTATAAAAACTATCTAGATCTTTATAATGCATGTGCTGCCATTTACTGAATAAATAGGGACACATTTATAATAGTGTGAGGGAATTATAGCAATTATTATGGGACAACAATAAAGATGTTCTAATTTCTTTCACTGCATAAAATATTAATTAAGTAGCTAAATATTTATTTAAGTACTTTTAATGGATTTTATAAAACAAATTATAAACATACACGCTATAATGGTAGAGAAACCATTTTCATTTCTGCATGTGTGAATCAGAACATAGTTAGGAAATGATATTTGCATTAAAAAAATAATATTATATTTCAATTTTAATCAGAAAAATAATCTGAGTTATAATTGATGTATAACTGATTAATATTAATAATTTAAATCACCTTTTATTTCTGTAATTTAAAAAATACGTCCCCAAGAACCCTAGAACACGAAATTGTCATTTTTCTGAATTATTTAAATATAGGTAAGTCAATTTTCACCATTTTAATAAAGTTCATCTGATAAGAATAAGATTGATACGGAAAACCTTGTAACAGAAAAAGAAGAGTGAAAAATAAATGGTGCCGTTCGAAAATAGAAAAAGAAAGTCAATTGTTTGAGACCGGGCAAATTTTTTGGCCGATGAGGAAATTTCAAATTGGCAGAGCCCATTGCTATATTTATAGCAATGCATATTTATGTCTAATGCATATTTATAGAAACACATTGTTGAGAAACCTTCAAAATTCTCGCTTCCATTACGTGATTTTATCATTCTAAAATTCCAGTAAAAAATGAAAAATTCCTAATAAAATGTAATTACAAAATGTCTTATTTATAATATATCTTGTAGTATATGTTTGCTCGTACATTAAGTATTTACAATAGATGCAAGTAAAACTTTATTTTCAGACTTATAATTGACATTTTACCGCAAGCCTGTTTCTTTCCAAAAATATGGCTGCTTGAATAATTTCGTTACAACCTGAATTTTACTTTCTGAAACATTACCAAAGGTAAATTTTATATGGTACTAACATAAGTAGTGTGAAAGAAAACAGAATCTTATTGTAATTACTACCTGGTTCAGTTAGCGAAGTAAATAGTAACAGTTATTTAACAGAGCTAATTTATTAGAATTGTTCAGTTTGTTTTCTTTTTTACCATAACTATTTACAAATCAACAATAAATAAGATAACTTTATTCTCCATAACAAACAGTTAATATATTGTGCATAATAGAATTCATGAGAGATTTCCCTGAGACAATAATAAATAAGACATACTTAATTTCCTGCCGAGAACCACGCAATACAAACCTGCAGAATTCCCATTGAAAATTTATGCTAATGTTCAGAATTCCCACTTAAGTCCCGCAAGTCAAAGTCTTAAAGAAAGTTTTATATGAAAGTTAATCAATTTTCTTAAATAGATTTCAGGAAAATAAGTAACATTTTTTTTTTTATTATCATTAGATTTAATTCTGTGAACTTACAAATGAGAAATCAGATTTAACACTGTCATCTGCAAATCTTTCGGTAAATTATTGGAGATAAATGGTGACTGATTAACTTTTTTTTTAAACTTTTTAAATGCTTATTTGTATCAATTTATTTGCTTTTAGATAGTGAAATTTCGTAAATACCCCTAAACGGAAAAGCGCATACATAAAATATTCTTGTAATACATTCTGTAATATAAACCAATAGCGTAACAGTTTTCCTGTAAAGTACATGTTTCTTATATTTAATTATTTTTATTTTAGGGGTATCCTTCAAAGAAAAAATAGCATAGAGACCATTTCGTCAGTAAGGGTGTAAAAGTGTGAAAAGGTGTAAGGGTACCCTTACACACATTTCCAGTGTGTAAGGGTTAAAAAAATTGTTATATTTATTTTATTTTTTCAAATACAGAATGTAGGTTACACAATTTCATTTCTTAGCTTTTAATATATATTTCTTCTAAATCAAAATATTCTCTTGCCACATTCATACACCTTCTTAATTCTCTCCAATTACTATTTAATATTTTCAATTTATTTACAGTTCGACATCAGGCTTCACTTAAAAAAAAAAAAAATAAATAATAACATGAGCTAAATCTGAATTTAAAAAAAAACAGTAAAAATTATTTTTTTTGGGGGGGGAGGGGGGGGGTTACTGAATTACAAAGAAAATG
Organism: Maratus michaelseni; assembly: GCA_963931845.1. NCBI lineage: Eukaryota > Metazoa > Arthropoda > Arachnida > Araneae > Salticidae > Maratus > Maratus michaelseni. Next base: position 94,241,906 of record OZ007591.1, read on the forward strand.
GCACATGTTCGTGTAGATTTTCACTGGATTTCACTGGAAAAAGCGTTTATTGCATTTGAATTTCTCTGCCTAAACATAATTCGTTTTCAAAATGCATGCTTAGATCACAGTAATAAATGATCGTAATTTCCGTTTACTTTATAAAGTAGATTTACTGCAATATTTATTTTTAACATTTATTTTTATCACCAAGTTATTGCAGAGATATGGAAATGTATAATTTGATTGGAAATTATATCTACCATGATTGTTTATGAATAAGATTAGTTTAAGAAGTCATCTCCGGGAAAAGTCCCATATACTGTGCATGAATGAAAATTTGGCCTTTTTTTTTTTTTTTTTTTTTTTTTTTTTTTTGATATGGCTTTAAACGATCTTCAGCATTGGAGTTGCTTTTTTTTTTCAAAGTTAGTTTTCTGTAGATGTGATATTATGTATATTTTTGTGCCTTTTTTACAGATATATTTTTTGAAATTATAATGACATTTGTGAACAAGGTTTTTGCTTTTTTATCTGTTCCTTCGGAAGTATTAAAAAACAAAAAATATTTATATGAAACGTACAATTTTTTTTTTTGCATTTTTATAAGGACCACATCTCCATTATATGATTGTAAGTGCTATTTATATGAGATATATCTTTCTTGAGATTCCTACAAGTTGTTTTCGGTAAGTTTTTTCGATTATTTATTAATTTTTTCCAATTTGTTACCCTGACAATAACAATTATTTATCGCAAAAAAGCCTCTTAGTTTGTTAAATAAGTTTGTTTATGTATTTTCATTACTTGTTAAAATATCGAAAATGGCGATAAAATTTTGTTTCAGCATCCTATTTATTCTTTTAGGATGGCGCAAAAACATGGTTTAATAAACGTATGTTTATAAAAAAAAAAAAAAAAAAATCCGCAAATCGGCACAGAATACGAAACTCTTCCCCCATCTTCGTACTAAAATAGTAACATTCTTTACAATTTTCAAAAACATTATCAAAATTTGACACAATACTTTGAATCTAGAGTAAATTTTAACTTCAAATCTAGAGTAAATTTTAACTTCAAATCTAGAGTTAATTTAAGACACCAGATTTGAAGCTATTCGCTGAAGAAGTTTGGGGAATTATTTAGAGGCAAAATTTTCCATTCTTGATGTTAAATTAAAGATTATTAATATTTTTATTCCACTATCCTGTAATTAATTATTTTTCGCTGTGGTAAATTTGCTTGTAGTAATATTAATTAATAGTAATTAATTAAAACAAAAGTTTTATATCACGTATAAATAGTTTTTATTTATACGTGATAATTATACTGATTAATTTATAAATTAATCAGTTTAAATTTTGCTACTCATTGCAATCCTTAAAAATAAATGCAAATGTACTTTATAAATAGTTTTATCACGATGTGTTAATAATATTTTATCATAAACGAATTTTTAATTTTTCACAAAGAAATCCTCAGGGAAACTTAAGCATCAAAGTTTTCTTTAAGGAAAATTAACATTAAAACAAATCCTATAATAGCCCCCTATGAAGTAAAGCAATAAATATCTTTCACTTTCTTAAATCCCGCTAAGTGGTTTTTAAACATGGATTTAATCCCATGAAACTGACCGTTCTTGATAGTTTCAAATGAATCAATTTAATTTTCGCTATTAGTTAATTTTTTTAAATGAAAATTAAAGTCGTTTTTAATATATTTTTTTCAAAACAACTCAATACATATTTCAACAAAATCACATCTTTAGGTTTTGATAAATAAATCCCCTAGAATATGATTTTGGATGTAAATATTGCAATGCATATAAGTTTTATAATTCTCCCACATGAATTTTTAAATAGTGAGTCAAATGATTTAAGTTAAAATAACATTAATTAATTTAATTTGATTTTGAATATATTGCTCTTGTTGAATAGTGATATTTCTCGCATACGCACTCCACAGTATAGATTTTCTATTAAAAATAATGGTAGACACAAGTTTAATAATTGAATAATTTATAAAATTTTAATTTTAAGGTGCCAGTTCAGTGATAGATTACTAGTATTGTATTATAAGTTTGTGGATTTACTTATTATCTCAGTGCTAAAATATCAGTTTAAATTGGTAGAAAAAAGGTGTTATTTCAAAGCAGCTATAGGATCACAAGTCATTTCATCCCTTGAATTCAGTGTATATACTATCCAAAAAAAAGAAAATGTTCCTTAATCTAGTAAAACGAGCAGGAAAGACCGAGCTATGCTCGGTCAAAATTAGCTTTCAGTTAAAATAGCATGACCCATGACCAAAATGACCCACAAATCAAATTTTCTCGAACATGTGACGAAGTCCTATTGTCTTCTCGTGTCCAAAACCCGTAGGATATAAAATTTAGTCAAAATAATCTGAGCCGTTTTTTAGATAAAATTAGCCTCACAATGATCCAAAAATGACCCACTAGTCGAATTTTCTCAAGCGTTGTCACCTAGCCCAAGAATTTTCTCGTGCCCAAAAACCGTTGGATACAAAATTTAGTTCAAATAGTCTGAGCCGTTTTTAAAATAAAAATAACTTGACCCATAATGACCCATAATGACCCATGACCAAAATGGCCCACTAATAAAAATTTCTTGAACCTGTGATCTAGCCCAATAGTCTTCTCGATCCCTAAAACTGTAAAATACTAAATTTCGTTCAAATCCTCTAAGCCCTTTTAAGATAAAAATAGCTTGACCTATAAAGACCCATGACCAAAATGACCCACTAATCAAATTTTCTCGAACATGTGACCTAGCCCAACAGTCTTCTCGTACCCGAAAACCAAAGAAGGCAAAATTTTTTCTAAATAGTCTGAGCCGTTTTTTAGATAAAATTAGCTTGACCCACAGTAACCCAAAAATGACCCACTAATCGAATTTTCTCAGACATGTGACCTACATTTGAACTCAAAGCTAATTTCGACCGAGCATACCTCGGTCCTCCCTGCTCGTATATATATATATAACTACACTCACACAAGATTTGCTCATATTAGAATATATGATATAATGCAAGCACGAAGGGAAATACATAAGAACCTCTTCCTGGTTACTAAACGTTCCAAAAGAGTTCTTTATCTTTAGTAACTTTAGAAACTAATATATATTCCAATATTTAAAGATGAATTTATACAAACAAAGTTTCTTTGGTTGCGACCGATTTTCGGAAACATTTCCAATTAGTTTTTATAGTCTGTTAATAAGTTCTCAACCTGGAAAACAGGTATTTCTGGTGCTATGAATTCTTAAGTAAACATTTTCATGTTCAACAAATATGATTTACGGACAAACATGTTAAATTAACAGCATTAACATTAAAATCAATATTATTTTGTTGCTCTTACATGCAGGGCTTAATTTCTAACAAAAAAAAGTACCGGAGACCTAATATTCTGCAGTACTAATAACCGTAGCGTCCCCCCCCCCTCCACCGTCACTCCAATCTGCATATTTATATTTCATACATTATGTGTATTTGCAAAATTTAAAGCAATTTTTTTCTTTAGCAAAATAAAAATTTTAAATATATCTATCAGCATTTACTTAGCTGTCAATTATTCCACTTTTTAGTTATCACTCCGGCCGAATAGAAATCTTTGCCTAATTTTAATCTTAATTAATCGCAGCTAAGCATTTTTATGAAAAAATAAATGAAATTTTCAAAAATTAATATTTATATGCTGAAGAATCGAACAAAGTTTTTCAATTTCCTATAAAAAGTGCATATCTTAAAGTATAATCGATTCCTTCCGTATAACAGTCTTTCGTGATGAGTCATTGAAAATAAGATAAAATTAAACATTTGACACCGTGATCGGAAAGATTCTATGCTTTTATAGAAAAATGAGAACTGCTCAATTGCTTACTGTAAGAATAACGTTACGTGACAATTATATCTATACTTACAAATGAAAGTGACTTCGTAAATGTGCAGAGCAGAGCCTTAGGATGGATAGTGTTCTGATGAAAAATAAATAGAAAACTTACTAACGTTATTTTGTACTGCAATAGAAGATTAAAAACGTAAAAAAAAAAAAATAAATAAATAAAACCTCAAGCTGATGCTCGTTGACTAACAACAGAAAATATTCTTTTCGGTTAGATATATGAATTTTAAAAAAATGATCCAATTAAAAAATATACTAGTGTCTTAAAAGAAAATCGAACTGAAAGCAAATTCATTTTTTGCTCTCTTGAATGGCGCCATATATATGTCGCCGCCATCAATGCCAGTCATAAATCTGCAAATATCACTAGAAAAAAAAAAAAAAAAAAAAACACGATTTCTGTTTTCCCTTCAACCTGATCAAAATAGCATTAAAAAAGAAAAAGAGTTCCTTATTTTATATGTACTAGGGGGCTATGCCCCCTGCTCGCTGCGCTCACCAACACCCGTTCTGATTTCGCAGCCTCTTAAAACCTGGTAATGTATCCTGTTTAAAAAAAATGATGATATCACGAACGGCGACTATTTTCTGTAATCAGGTTATAATGCTTTTTCATTTAAATGGGGTATTTTTCGGTTACCATGGCCTTACCCACCGCTGTCGCGACAGCTTATGGTTGTTTTGGGGATTTGATAAGTATTGATAAGTAATTATGCATTGATAAATAATTATGTCACATATAGTGTTTTGATAGAAAAGAATGCAAAAGCTTTGATATGGGAGGAAAGGGAAAAGGGTAATTTAGGCTTCGGTTTTTTGGAAGCACTTGCACTTGGCTCCGGAGCCCACTATTTATGGGCTTCCGTGAATTCCGACCAATATTTAAATATTTACTAAAAGCAGAGAAGTACCACAGCCGGGCTCCAGTGGGCACCGGCGCAATTTAAGCCCTGCTTGCATGTATAAATTCAATTACGTAGCTAAAATTGTTTAGCTAAGAATTAATCGTATCCTAAAAACCTTTATTCCGGGTTAAGAAAACTGATTAACGCACTATAAAACTACTCAGCAACAGTTCTTTAAATAGATGATTTTGTTTTTATAAATGATTTCTTTAACTCTGGAAAAGATATTAGTTTCTGACGTTTCTAATTACGAAGAACGCTTTTGAGAATCATGGGGAACTCGGAAGAGGTTAGTGTGTATTCTCGTTTGTAGTTGCATTTTTTTTCTTTTTTTCTTTCTTTTTTTCTTTCTTTCTTTAATTTTTTTTTTGTGTGTGTACATTGTGGGATTATTAACACCGTTTATAGTTTTGCACTTCAAAGATTCACTTCTGAATTGAAATCACTAATCAGCATCGCACTTGGTTTGATTGACGCTCACTAACAAAAGGGAAGAAATTATTTACAAAATGGACATTTGGGCCAAAATCTCATAAGTTTGATTGCTTAGTCCTCTGTATATCTCTCGGTATTTCTTTGCAATATAAATTCTTATTTAATGTTAAAATGTTTCTCTGTGACTTTTCTACAATATTATGTTAATTCTAGTGTGAAAATATGTTTTTTTATAATCTTTAAAATGAAAATTAAATATCTCAAAAGTCAGCACTGTCCTCAACCTATAACTTGATCATTAAAACCATCAACAAACAATAATTATTAAATAATTTTGATAAATCAATCCATTTATTATAAATATGAATCTCATGGAGTATAATAATATAATTGTTATATGAGTGAAATGTCTAATATTTCTTTTTGTTGGGTTTAAATTTTGACCCTCACTTTTTTTGCCACTACGGTCCCGGTGCATGAATTTCCTCTTATTTCCACCAGATGGCAATATGCAGTCATTTTCAGTATTGTTTCCAGTAGGGGAGCAGATGTTCTTAAAACATCGGCATTGCTTGCTGTTTGTTCATAAAGACGATTTTCTGGGTTGAAAAGAATGGAGAAAAGTTAAGCATACCGTTATTAACCATCACTACTGCCACATTGTTAATTGAAACATTGATGTTTATAGATTAACCAATATGTAACCATTTAATCGTAGGTTTGATATATTTTTAAAAATAGTGCATACAACATTCCAAAAATGTTCTTTTTTAAGTAAAGTGGCAAAATTTCAAAAAAATGTCACTACTGTCCCTGTCACTTCTGTACCTTACAAATTCTGTTTTGTCTGATAAATCCATATTATATTTTTTTCTAATAAAGTTTGTGTCCATCTACTAATTATTATTCTGCAATACAACAGTGGTTATTAAAAATTCAAATTGAGCATAATATGAGACTTTTAAAAAAACGGATATTAACAGAAAATCAGCAGCCAAAAACCACACTTCTGAGATTTTGGCCTATTTGTAGAATAAAGAATTGCTGCCTCATTGGATAATTGTCAAGAAATCTAAACTTCCAAAGTTTTTTTATCCATTTGTATTCTTCTATTATTTTTATTCTTGTATAACTGCGCATAATATGCCATTTATTTGTCCAACTAAACTGTGACAATCCTGTATGATTTTTAACTTTTAGTGTGTCATTATGTATTTTGTAAGTATATGCATTTTCATTTCTGATAAGTTGTTTTCGAATTTTATATCTCAAAGACAATTATTAAATATACATATTTTATATTTCGATTTTCTATAAAATATTCATTTGAAAATTCTAACTAAATGTTTAATGTCGATTCATATTTCGTATTTTAATAATATAGGAAAGGGGGGATACGTAGAAGACAGCAATAACATGTGTTTCAGATTTATTGTTCAATGGTGATGTATACGGAAAGCTAATACTACAAAGCATTTAAATTAGCTAGTTTTACAGTTTCCATTCTATAATATAAAGCAAAAATATGTCCGTGAGTAACGATAACGTTGTATTGGCAAAGGGGCAACAACAAGAGAAGAAATTTTGCGTTTACTGCAATTTTTTTTAACTTCTAAATATCGCACAATTATAATTTTTACACTGTCGAATAGGAAAAAGAAACGTTGTTTCAAATGCAATTTGCTTGAAAACTGTATCTCAATTTATAGATATTTTATGGTTTTGAAAATAATTTTCAAGTATGATTTTTTCTTAAATCTATCTCTATCGCATGCAGTCCGATCACGAAAGATTAATGTCTTTGCAAGTAAAACAATATAAGTATTTCAGCATTTGTTTTCGGCTAATAATCCATAACAAAATTAAAACTTCATCAATAAACAAATAAAATAATAGAATAATATAAATAAAACAGAAATTCAAAATACATGTTATCGAGCTACTCGGCGCTTAAATTACTGAAATAAAACAGGCTGCTGTGTAGAGAAATCTTTGGCGGTTTCTTCAGCTATTAATAAATCAAATATAATTCCTAAAGTATCAATTTTAATAAATTTCAAAACTTTCTTTGAATACATAATAGATATTTTTCATATAAAGAAAATACTTTTTAATGTTCTTATTGGACAATCTAAAAAATATATTGACTCTTTCGCTACTAAACTGCCCAAGACGACCGGCCAAGAAAACTACTGCCAGACTGCACGAGGGCCTAAGTAACAGGTGTCGAATTTCTCCCCCCTCTGAAAAATCCAACTTTTGTCGCAGAGTAGGGGAATATTGCAATCAACGGGAGGGGAGCGTTTTGTACAAGTGATCTTAAGGAGGTTCCACTTTCGAAGATAGCTGCTTTTTTATTGTGTTGCTGACAAAAGGAAGGCAGGAGAAAGGGGGGGGGAAATCTTGTAGCATGTTTCAGCGTTCAACTGTTAGCCGTATTTTGAATGCTATTGCGTTTTTAGACTGCTTAATAAAGAATTGCTGCCTCATTGGATAATTGTCAAGAAATCTAAACTTCCAGAGTTTTTTTATCCATTTGTATTCTTCTATTATTTTTATTCTTGTATAACTGCGCATAATATGTCATTTATTTGTCCAACTAAACTGTGACAATCCTGTATGATTTTTAACTTTTAGTGTGTCATTATGTATTTTGTAAGTATATGCATTTTCATTTCTGATAAGTTGTTTTCGAATTTTATATCTCAAAGACAATTATTAAATATACATATTTTATATTTCGATTTTCTATAAAATATTCATTTGAAAATTCTAACTAAATGTTTAATGTCTATTCATATTTCGTATTTTAATAATATAGGAAAGGGGGGATACGTAGAAGACAGCAATAACATGTGTTTCAGATTTATTGTTCAATGGTAATGTATACGGAAAGCTAATACTACAAAGCATTTAAATTAGCTATTTTTACAATTTCCATTCTATAATATAAAGCAAAAATATGTCGTACGATAACGTAAGTAACGATAACGTTGTATTGGCAAAGGGGCAACAACAAGAGAAGAAATTTTGCGTTTACTGCAATTTTTTTTAACTTATTAAAACTTATTTCTTAACTAACTAAAATTTATTTCTTAACTTAAAAGGGTTAAATGTAAAAATATCTATTAGATTTTTCTATTAAAAAATTGTTTTCACCTATATTCCGTAACCAGACCGGGCTGGCTTGCCTGGCATATATTGCTTCATTGTAGATCTTCCTTTGAATTTTACCATTAAATCTCTTTGCTGGCTTAATTGATGAGATTTCTTGATTTTTGAAAAAAGGGTAAGAAGACTGGTACAAATCTCATACAGGTAATTGATGGATTTTCGTCACAATTAGGATTCCCAAAATAACCTGCAGTTCTTCTTGCGTGAGGAGTGCCCTCACGCAATAAGCATTTTTTTTTTTTTTTGCTCTGCATATAAATTTGTTTCATCTATAAATCTTTTAATTATTGTAGAATCGAAATACCGATTTAAATATTCATTTGGCTGTGATAGTCTTGTAAACCTTTGGTGGGTGGGATTACCCTTTCTGTCATATTCTGGTACATCTTTGGGCTGCGGGTTTGTTCAACATATGTACTATTATATACCGTCAGGATTTTCATTTTGAACAGAATCTTCTAGAACTTCTTCATCTTCTGAATTAGATTAAAAATTTGGGGTAAAAAATCGGGATCGTCCACTGTATCTCCTCGTTGTCGGCAATAATGTTCATATAATCTGAAAAAAAATATTTTATACGTTTTAGTATTATATTAAAAAAAACATTGTTTGACCTGATTTATCATCATTACTTATACAATAAATTACCTGTATTTTGGAAATTATCCCCTGAATCAGATTCACCGTTTCGGGGTAAGAAATCGGGATTATCCACTGTACCCTCGTTCTCGGCAATAATGTTCATATAATCTGAAAATATATATATATTATACGTTTTAGTATTATATTAAAAAAAAAACATTGTTTGACCTGATTTATCATCATTACATATACAATAAATTACCTGTATTTTGGAAACTATCCCCTGAATCACATTCACCGTTTCGGGGTAAGAAATCGGGATTATCCACTGCATCATGATTGTCTACAATAGTGTTCATTGAATCTAAACAAATATTTTATACATTTATTTGTATATTTCAATTTATAATTTTTTTCCTGATTTAATATTAGTATTATTTATACGATAAATTACCTGAAATTTTGGAAGTCCTCTTCTGTATCATCTTCATTTTCGGAATCTTCAGGATCCGAAGGCAGAGCGAAATAAAGCTCTACAGTTTCTTCTGTGGTTAATTTTTTCTTTATTTTCAATGCGTTTACCTAAAATATTATTCATTACATTGAGTTAGTTTCTATTATTTTGAAATCACTTGAAAAGTATGACAAAAATATTACATTTAAAACATTTTAACTAAAGTAACATTTTATTTCAAATTATAATTTCTAAACAAATAAATATTTATGTAATCCTAAATAAACTCTAAAATATTTTCAATAATATTAATAATAATTATTAATTGAAATGATACTGTAAAAGCATAAGAATAAGTAGGGGAAAGTCGGGTAGCCTCGGACGGCGGGTAACCCCGGACATTTCAATTTCTGAGAAATTCAAAGTGTTGCGTAAATAAAGAGTTATTGTAAATGAACGCCCTCTAGAGTTGAAACAAATACAGTTCAATTGCGACGTTGGCGCCGAGTAAGTTAGTCGGGAGTGATTGTTTTGTTTTCGTCTATAAATTTTCGTTGCTCCTGTTAAACTTTATTGCAGGTTATTAAGAAAGATTAATTATATTAATTAGATCTTATTTTAGATGATCTTTATTAGACATGAAGATTGTGTTTATATAGATGCATCGGATTTTTATTATAAATGTGATGTTTGTAAGGCCAAAAAACCGGTTGGGACACCATTGATTAATATGTCCGGGGCTACCCGCCGTTTCTTGTGACGCCAAAAAAAAAGGCCAAACCATTTTCAGTATATTTCGTTAAATAATTCGATATTATTAGCAATGTTTAATTAAAATCATTAAAGAAGTTCGTAATTTTATTTTAAGTATAAAATAAAGACATAATTTTTATTCATTTGGTTTTTATTTGCGATTTATCCAAGTGTCGGGGGCTACCCGATCTTCCCCTATATAAAAATAAATCAAGTACTATGGCAAACGAAATGCTGATTCTAAAATGAACGGTTTTAGTAAAACTGGGTTTCAATCAGGCGGTGGTAAATTAAATACCACCAAATAATATTTTCTTAAGCCCATAATAAAATTTAGCTATCATATCTTACAGATACATAATATAAGAATACATAGCTTCTAACGTAATTTTGTGTATTATTACACAACAAGATAGAAAAAAACACGTCCTTACCCTCTCCATTTCGCTTGAATACTGAAAGCAAGCGGAAATTTAACGTTTTACGGGGCCCCTACTGTCATATGGCAATTAATTTCCCACCTGGTGATGAAAAACAAATTGCGGGATGGTAAAATATTTACCACCGTCTGTAAAAGGTATAAAGCATAAATATTCACAATTTAATCATGTCTAAAGCTCAGAGGTAAATCTGGGAACGGGGATGAGAGATTGTCAACGCATCTTTTTGTTGTTGAAACTCAACAGAAAAAGGGGAGTTCCAACAAAAGAAAGAGGCTTTGACGATAATTTGTCATCCTGATTCGATGCTTGACCTCTGAACTTGAGACATACTAAGAGTCATAAAAGATCAGAGTCTGATTTACCATATCAGAGATGGCGACAGACAAGAACTCTGTTGTTTGGTCATAGGCTGTCAACATTTCGTTGGACTTTCTTTTACAAAGACTGTGTTTAAATGTAACCTTTCTTTTTTATTGTTGTTGGATGGTTTCTGAGCAAAGCGCACAAAATTAACTTCAAAGTTCTGATAAAGGTAACTCCCATGACGGCCGTTACATGGTCCAATATCTCAAAATTATGTCGTTATCTTGTTGAATCGACAACAAAACTAAGACATCAACCAAGCCGATAAAAATCACGCACTATTTCGTAATGATGTGATCCATTGCTTAAATTAATTGTTGCTTGTTTTTTGTCTGGTGTGGTGACAATATAAATAAACTCTAGGAACTGATTTACGTCATCCGATATTTGATGTCACGTTGCCTCATAAATTTAACATGTGATGATAAAGTCGTCAAAAGACCATTATAACAAAGCTGAAACAGCCTATCAGGCCAGAAGTTTTTTATGCTACAGAATTTATAAAACGTTAGTGGTGAATTTTCAAAGTAGTTTTTGGTTCCTTTTGAACATTATAAGGAATATTTCTCGTCAAACTATTTCTCTCTACGTATATTATGATTTTTGTGATGGATTCTCCAAAAGGATTCAAAACAAATTCCAACTTCAGAAATATCTGAACTGAAGCCACACCTTATATGTATTCTTTATATTTTCAAACAGGAGAACAAAAAGAAAAATTCATAAAATGCTCAAAGCCTCTTTAAATATCAAGAAGAAAAATCATATGTCACTATATATTCTGATATGTCACAAGCTTATGTCACAAGCTTACACAACATTATATATAAATACTAGCTGTTTAACCCGTTCTACGCATGGGAGTTCATGAGTTTAATTCTAAAATGTGAATAAAATGAATTTAATTCCCCTGTTAAAGTGTTGAGTTGTTCAATAACTATACGATTTATAAATTAAAAAAAATTACTACTGTACATTTTTTTTAATGAAACTTGATTTATGTTGCTGTGGCAGCATACGATAAAACGACATCTTTAGAATAAGGGAATAAATAGAATAAAAATTTTGTTGATGTTTGTGATAAAAAATTTTTTTTTATTTTTTTTAATGAAATAATGCAGCGCAATTAAATAATCTCTAATTATTTGCATGCGAGGTAAAATAATTATCGTAATACCCGCTACAGCTTCTTGGTATTGCAGCGTGGCGTCCGTAATATGTATATCTCACATTGCAATAAACATTTAGAACTGGTCAGAACTCCCGCGATTACGGTTTAACATAAAAAAATGCAAAAATTCGTCAAAAACATAAAATAAAAAAAAATCTATTTAAAATTTTCGAATTTTTTGGCCCAAATGTTCATGGGCTCCCTACCAGCAACCCGTATGCCAAATTTCGTAGTCCTGCGCTCTGTAATTTCCGAGTTTTTGAGGTTACATAAATAGATACGCGCACGGATTTTAATAGGGTTTATTATTTTAGCTGACTCGGCCAAGCCCGTGTAATAAACTTAAATCTCTTAAAAGACGAAACTCTGGCCCGGGTCTCCGATGGCTTTGGCACCGTATACCGGGCATGCTCGTACGCTCCGGAAAATCTTTTATTTTCACCCTCCACCGCCAGGGGAGCATTCTGTTCTAAACAAATATCTTTCCGAACGGACATCTGACACAGGTTCCCGTTGCTTACGGCACCGTAATAGTAGACGTGCTACAAAAGCGGTTTGGAGAAGATGGGAACATTATTAGCCGAGTTATTGAAATAAGGCACAGTTAGAGAAAATAACCTTGAGGGGGGTGTCGGTGGTAGGGGATGTTCAAGTGTCCTTCCGAAAATGACTAATTAGGAGGATCACTATGCATCTTTAAAAATTTGTTCGTTTGGTTAAGCTATCAGCTTAATTACACATTTGGCTTAAACTATTATTCGCAAATAGTGGTAACTACTACTCATAAATTTACTTTAATGTTATAGAGGGTGACTATTAAGTAAATTATAATGTTTGTAATCAGTTGCGTTGAAATCGGAAAGATAGTTGCTGAGTTATGGGAACGGGGCATAGTTAGAAAAAAAACCTTGAAGGAGGTGCCGGGGAGGAGCGAATGTTTAAGTTCACTTCAGTAAATTACTAATTAGGAGGACCACTATGCATCTTTAAAAATCCGTTCGTTTGGTTAAGCTATGAACTTAATTAGAAATTTGTCTTAGACTGTTATTCCGAAATAGTGGTACCCACTACTCACGAATTTATTTTAATGATATAGACGTTGATTATTAAGTTAAATATGATGTTTGGAATCAGTTGCACTGAAATCGAAAAATTAGTTGCTGAGATATGAAAACAGGGTACAATTAGACAAAAAGCCTTGAGGGAGCGGATGTTCAAGTGCCTTTCAGCAAATGATAAATTAAAAGAGCCACTATATGCATCTTTAAACATTGATTCATTTGGTTATGCTAGGAACTTAATTTGAAATTTGGCTTAGACTATTATTCGGAAATACTGGTAACTGTTTTCTAGAAGTACATCCTGAAGCTATGAATGCTGATTTTTATGATAATTTAGCAAAATGGAACTTTGTTTGGAGAAGTTCGAAACATAATTACCTGAGTTCTTGAAATAAATCACAGTTAGAGAAAAAAACTTGAGGGAGTGGCCGCGAGGAGTCGCGCGGTCAAGTGCTCAACAACAAATCACTAACTTTGACTGTTGGTATGCATCAACTGAATACGGGCTCTGTACTTTTATTAGGAACATAAATGTAATTTTTACGAAAATTGTTATTCTAAAATAGCGGTATCATCTATATAAAACAGCGATTAGACGTTACGGGTGAATCAAAAACATTTTAAATTTGTTAAATGTAATTAGTTCAGTTGAAATCAGAGCAGTAGATTTGGATTTATTAATAAGGAGGGTCAATTAATGAAAAAGCCGCCGCCAGGTGGCGCGCGGTCAAGTAAAATATATGTGATATTTAATAAAAAGTCATTGAACCCTACCCCTCCCCATCCCCGCAAATTTAACAAATAATCTGTTAAATAAAGTTTTCTGTATTAATAATCTCTATCATACTAACATATGTCATGTAAAAAAAAACCCTTAAACCCAGCTAATTATCCTACATTAAGTCTATAAAATCTTTTAAAATTAAGTTTTTAGCATTTGGCAACGGTCAATAATTAAGTTGATTGTCTACATCTCATATTATCTCTGATCCATCGATTTTAAACACTCGACTGGGAATTGCAATCATCCCTACCCTTGATTTATTTAATTACTCCTGTGGAGATTTTATACAACCAACCAACCGAAAATTAAAAAGCGTATTTTGATGAGATCTCTTTGTAGATTGATTTTAATTAATATTTAATCTACCAAAAATCTATTTAAAAATTTCGAATTTTTTGCCCCAATCGTTCATGACCGCCCTACCAGCTACCCGTGTGTAAAATTTCGTAGCCCTGCGCCCTGCGGTTTTCGAGTTTTTGAGGTTACATAGATAGATACACGAACGGTTTTTAATAGTATAGACTAGCTGGCTTCGCCCGCCAGCGGGCCCCTAATTTACATCGGTGCCTCGAATTGTAGAAAATCTCGAATCTTGTAAAACCTCAAACCGGACGAATCGCCGACCCGGGTCCCCGCTGCCTTCGGCACCGTATACCGGTCGTGCTACGCACGCACCGGGTAATCCCTTAATTAGCACATTGAATTGTACAAACCTCTAACCGAACGAACCTCCGACCTTGGTCCCCGCTGCCTTCGGCACCGGATAATCCCTTAAATTGCACATAGAATAGTATAAACCTCTAACTGAACGAACCTCCGGCTCGGGTCCCCGCTGCCTGCGGCACCGTATAGCAGTCGTTCCGACCCTGGTCCCCGCTGCCTTCGGCACCGTATACCGGTCGTGCTACGCATGCACCGGATAATCCCTTAAATTGCACATGGAATAGTATAAACCTCTAACTGAACGAACCTGCGGCTCGCGGGTCCCCGCTGCCTAGGACTATCTCTCACGAAGCTCTGTATCTTCTTACAGGAACTCCACCAATCCTAATAAAAATACAGAATGAATTTCAGTACTACCAACTGAAAATAGGAAATAGAAATTTGTTAATCAATAACACACAGCTAAACATTAACAATATAATGCAGAAAGAAAAATCGTATCGATTCCTCAATTACTACAGAGTCCAAAATATCAGAATTATAGAAGATAGAAAATCCATCCATCCAAAAGAATACGATGTGGAAGCCTACACAGATGGTTCTGTCATGCCAGGGGGTGTAGCCAGTGCTTTCACCATATATAAAGATGGAAATAATATACATGATGAAGCAATACGACATCATCCACTGAATAACATATATCAAGCAGAATTAATGGCAATTTATAAAGCAATAAAATGGTTCTCTACCTCCGACTACAATAAACTACTAATTATTACAGATAGTTACTCTTCTATGGAAGTATTAAAAGTTGCTTTTCCTAGAAACTACATTATCAAAAACATTTACAATCAATTACTTCAAATTCCTGATAAATCCATTATAATAACATGGACTAAATCTCATGTGGGTGATACTGGCAACGAAAGAGCTGATCTCCTAGCAAAGCAAGCCATCTTACAAGACCAATATCAATCAAGAAAAGATCTGTTGTTCCCCATTTCAATAGCAAAATTGTATTTTAAAAAGAAAACCATCTCTGACTGGCAAGCCATTTGGGACTCATGTAATAAGGGCAGAGATACCTATAAAATTATAAATAAAGTCGATCCAAATTATCTCTGCAAACAGCCAACACTGCCGTATTATCTGAGTAACCATGGCAGTTTCCCACAATACTTACATAAAATAAGAAAAAGAGCCTCACCTAGATGTCCATGCGATAAAGCAGAAGGAGATGCAGTTCACTACATATTCGGATGCTGCCCTCTTATGATCCATCACTTCCCTTTTGATAAGAACGAAACTCTCAGATATAACCTTCGTAATATCATTTTCAATCCTTCAAACTCTCAAAAGTTAAAAGAGAATTATAATATTCTCAATAAATATTTCTATTTTATTACGAAAGAATTTAAAAAAAAATTGACTGAACTGACCATTGACTTTCTGCACTAAAATACCATAAATTTAGGACATCATGAACTTATAGTACTTCGAAAATATTTTATATTTAACTTTGATTTGCAAAAAATTGTTATTTTTTACCTTTTATATTTTATTATTGTTATGTAATTATATTCATTGTTTCAAATCTAATAAACAGGCGCCTCCTGCGGTGGGGGTTGGAACGGATGGGTGCTATCGGTGTCGGGTAGCGTTTATTTTTCCCCTCGTGGACTTATTGTTCCTATACCTCACGGGTGGCTGTCCACGAGTGGGTGATTTCGGTCCCCGCTGCCTGCGGCACCGTATAGCAGTCGTGCTGCGCACGCGCTGCAGTATACGTTAGTTCCACCTTCCACCACCAGGTGGCGCAATCTGTTTATATGATCATAACTGAAATCGTTAAGACTTTCGATGTCGAGTCGAATGAGCCATACCCCGTCGTTTTCATGCCCGTAGAACCGAAGATAGGAAAGCGCCCCTAGTGGTGAAAATCGAAATAAAATCGGTAAGCTCTATCGATGTCGAGTCGAATTGATTTAGACTGCCTGAGTTCTAGTTCAAAGACAGGGACCTGTAGAAAAACTTAAAACTGAAAAAAAAATTGATAACGGGCGAAGCCCGCTTTTCCCTGTCATAATATCTGGATAGGGGGTCCTTATTACTTTAATTATGATGTTTGGAATCAGTTTGGTGGACATCCGTAACATAGTTTCTTAGTTATAGAAACGGACCACAGTTAAAAGAAAAAAGCGGGGGGGGGGGGGGTTGGCGATGACACTGCTTTTCCTCAAACAACTTATGTAGACTACCTGAGTTCTAGTTCAAAGAAAGTGAGCTGTAGAAAAACTTAAAACTAAAAAAAAAAAAAAATCGATAACGGGCGAAGCCCGCTTTTCCCTATCGTAATATCTGGTTGCCACTCTAAGACAAAAGCTTAAAATACTAAACTTAAAATAATAATGCAGTTTTTAGACGCGGCCTACTTCTTAAAATCCTAATATCTAGCCGGCACTGTCATAAAAAGCGGGGGGAGGGGGGGGGGGGTTGGCGATGACACTGCTTTTCCTCAAACAACTTATGTAGACTACCTGAGTTCTAGTTCAAAGACAGTGAGCTGTAGAAAAACTTAAAACTAAAAAAAAAAAAAAATCGATAACGGGCGAAGCCCGCTTTTCCCTATCGTAATATCTGGTTGCCACTCTAAAACAAAAACTGAAAATACTCGTAATGCAGTTTTTAGACGCGGCCTACTTCTTAAAATCGTAATATCTAGCCGGCACTGTAATGGAAATCTTTCTTTTGCTTTAATTATACAAATAACGATGATTAATTATACAATAAAATAATATATCGGCTCGTAATGAAGATATGACAATAATTTTTAGATATTCTGAAAGCAGAATCCATTTAGCGTCGCCCTGTCAAAGTTTGGAATTTCTGCCCCTCTTAGAATCAGAGATGCCCCCCCCTCTGTAAAACCCCAGTTGAACGTCATGTGACCTGACCTCCGTCAAAGAAAATGCCGATCCAGACAATCGTCTGGCCTTGCGTCTCCGATCTGGGAATCGCAGCTCGGAAAGAAAAGAAAAATAATTTTTTATCGATCGATTTTTAAAGGATTTTTTCGGTTCTAATCGTCGCACGGAAACGATTTTTCGAATTTATGAGACCTGACGACGTCCCGGTTGCGTACGTGCGACGTACGAATTTCTGCCCCCCCGACTTCCGGAGATAGGGGTCGGACCTGCGCTGCGGTTTGGGGCTTAAATCGCTCCCTGGGAACCCCCTGCCTTTTCCTTCCCGGACCGGACGTGTACCGGCAACCCGCTGTTTTGACTTCTCTTCCAACTTCGGTTTCGGTCGGTAATTAAAACACTTTCGCTCATTAATAACTCCCCGGGTCCGGGTCGGAATCCCGACCCGATCGAAACTTGAGCGTCGCGCCTTTTTTGCGAATTTTTCGGTCCGCGTCCGCCGTCCGTGCGTCGCCTGGTCCCGGAGCCTTTGCGGGTACAAAGGTGGAGTGCACAGACAGACAGACACACACACACACACACACACACAGACGTTTACCGTGCTTAATATTAGGGATATAAATAAATATGTATATATTTCTTTGATTTCAAATGCATATTGTGTATATATATTTTGTTGTTGTTGTTGATGATGTTATAAAAACTTGTAAGCTATTTTTTTTATTTCAAAGATATTTTACAGACACACATATATATATATGTGTTCTATTTGTACACCTCTATATATATATATATATATATATATATATATATATATATATATATATATACGTACTTCTGTACTTATATAAGTATATATATATATATATATGTATGTATACACGTATATACTTACATAAGTATATACATACATATGACATATGTATTTATACACATATATAGATTTATAGATGTATATATATACAGGATATTCCAAAAACATTGACCTCGACTTTTATTCCTTAAATATTGATCATAGACATAAATTAAAAATGACAATGTTGCGTAAAAAAAAAAGGTACCGAAATTTATGAAACCCATTAAAATTTTCAGGGGAATAAATTTGAAGAAATGCAAAATTAAAATTTTTATACGGTCCCCATACAGTAAAATGCGCCCGATACACTAATAAGGTCATGTACAAAATTTCAGAATTTTATCATAAAAAGTCGCAGAAAATAAGTAACTGCTGATTTCCACTCTTCGATGCCTGGATATGAGTTCGCAAGGCCGGAAAATCATGTCGGATGATCGCTCTAAAGGGATCGTACACATACTACGAAAGAAAACAATGACTGCATAAATAAATAATAATTGTGCTATTTATTGGTACAAAAGTATCTAAACTGTGTAGAAATATTAACTTTACAGAAAGATTTTACCCCTGGGTTAAAGCGGGGGCACCTTTGTAGGTGTCCTCAGTATGCCCAGGGCAAATTAATTCCGTGGGACAGAACCCTGCCTAGTTGTGGGTCTCTGGTTGCTCTTGTGGGCTCTCACCCATAGCGAGGATGGCACGGCTCGTATCTCCGGGACCGAACCTGATAGGACACCTTGGCGCGCCAAGGGGGCGCTGGCGCGCCGTTCTGGGCGGGACGATCTGTCGTTTCGACTAGATCATCAGAGGAAACCCCCTTGCGATGACCTGCATAGGTTGAAAGCAATACTACTTAGTTTTACAGAAAGATTATTGTTTGTTCAAAATGTTTACATTATGTTTCCATTTCTGTCAAACATTTCTAAACTGTTTTAATGTCCATTGACTGTGCTTTTTCGAAGTTTTATTTTGTAATTCATCATGTAAAATTTTAAGTCATTTTTCAGGAAGCATAGTTTTGTAAATTGTAAATAAATCTAAAGATAAGAGGCATATTTTATTTGCTTATAATGCATTTCTGCGTTGCATCACCTGCCATCTAACTGTTAACATTTACATTTTAATTTATGATTAACCACTCACCAACTTTGTTTAAACATATCTCTGCGACTGTTTATGATAAAATGCTCAAATTTTGTACATGGTCTGATTAGAGTAGGGAGGCACATTTTACTCATTGGGAAATATTTTGAACGGGGGCCATATAAAAAATTTAAAATTTCCATTTCTTCAAATGTAATCCCCTGAAAATTTTAATGAGTTTCATAAAATTCTGTACCCTTTTTTACGTAACTTTGTAATTTAGAATATATGTCTATGACCAATATTTAAGGAATAAAGGTCGAGGTCAATGTTTTTTAGACACCCTGTCTATATACATATGATAAATAAATAAATAAATAATAATAAAAAATACGTATCTATATATACATTCATATATATATAAATATATATATATATATATATGTGTGTGTGTGTGTGTGTGTGTGTGTGTATGTAAGACTATTAGACATGCTTAAAAAAAGCGCGACACCCATCCAATTCCGGACATGGCCTGCCATTTCTATCTGAAACCTGATCGGCACGGTAGTAATCCCAACCATGGATACGACAGTGGCCGGAACAGGTTCGGTTCCCAGAAGGACATCCGTGACGTCCTCAACCCCGGGTTTTCCTAGAAGTTCTTAGGAACGACCAGGGCCCAGGGTCTACTCAGGGGCTCCCTCCTGAGATTTACTGTATCCCCGGTCGAGATCATGGAAAACCTATAAAGGTGATCACTTGTCTCTCTTCCAGGGAACGGACAACACACCTTAAAAACTAAGTTAGTAAACACAAATATGTATGTATGTATACATATACATTATAGATATAAATTAATATCTACTTAACAATTACATTTTGACGCTTTATTACATAAAATGAAATTAACCGTAAACTCTAAATATTGTTAAGACATTTATTTTTGTCTAATTCCTTAAAAAATACAAATACGTGTTTTAAATTTCATAAGAGAAGATATATATATATATATATATAAATGTCGTATTTTTTAGACGATTCCTTTATGATACAATCAGAAAAGTGTAGGAGGGCATCATCTTACATGAAATATTTTCATATTTTACCCCTACCGCAATGTATTTATAAACCGGCATTGTAGAACTATTTTTAGCGTAATTCCAAACAGTAAACCACAACATTTTAAAATTGTTCTGTTTCAATTATAAGTTAGATGTTTTGACAAAAAACTCGTTTCTTAAAAGTTGAAAGACAATTTTATTTCCCGAAGACATGAGTATTGTTTTTTATCACATTTTAAATAGTATTTAATAGTAAAATATTTTAAAGGAATTAGCAACATTTTCTTTTTTAGAACAACTAACATACAATTAAAAATTAAAAATATATACATATCATTGTGTTTTATTCATAGTAGTAAAATGGATTTAAAAAAAATTTACATACACAGTTTTTAATGAAAAAATAATTAATATTTTGAAATGATGACGCAAAACTTTATGTTGTAAACATTTTAAACGCATATTTCGTATTCAGACGTACAGGATTAAACTGATACCTTTGATATAAGTGTTGGAATATAGCATAGAAAGAAAAAGAGGTATTTAATACAAACTTTAAGTGATACTCCCAATAATACTATATGACCATGAGTCATAAATTAGTAGAATAAACTAATACTATTCTACAGTGTACCAAACAATGGCATCAAGTGATACGTAACATGAAATGAGGTTGAGCGATGTAGTGATAACACTGCAGAACAACATGGCAATGTTGTTTAATAAACGATAACAACTTACTTGTGCCGTTACATTATGAAATGGTTTAACACTGAAGTACTTGAAGTATGCAAAAGATTGAGATGATGTTAAACCACTGAATACCTAATTTAAAGGTTTAACTTAGATTAAAATGTTGTTTCTCCTAAAAAGCATAAGATAAAATTTAGTTCAAAATTCATATTTTTTTGTTTCCTTTTATTTATTAAACAAGAACGAAAAATCATTCGTCATGCATAGATTATGTAACACTTTCCAACGCTTCCAAAATAATTTTACAAATCATACCGTTTAATAAGCTGAAAGATAACATCTAACTAAACAATTTGGAAAAGGCATAACATATTTAAAAACGTAATCTCAGGAATTTCCTACATATATTTCCAACATATACAATATTCGGAAAAATATCTGAATACTTTTATTCAGCCCTGTAAAGGATCTATACATTTGTATATATACTACATAGGATGCTAAATTTTAGTTTAGTTAGGAAACGCGCAGCAGTTTAAAATTCTCCTTCTGAAGTTTCTGTCAATAAACGGAAATGTGTTCGTGAACGTTTTTGCTTCCCTGTATATGATCTACAGAATTTATACACACCACGTAATAAACAAAAAGTGAGTTAATTTTAAAATCGCGTTCAGTAACTTAAAACGAACTTCCAGGAATTATTGTTAACAGATAGTAGAGAATTCTTTTGTGTGTCCCTGTAAATGAACGATGACTACTATACACACAATATTCTGTAGTGATCCTCTTGTAATGCACCTTAATGATATATATAAATTTCAATGCGTTTAAAATGGTGAAACATTATTTAAATAAACCGCAGACGATTTTTCTCCATAGACGTAATGTAACGGAATTCTTTTGACTGTCCCTGTAAATTAACTATAAGTGCTATGCACACCCTATTCCATATTAAGCTTCTTGTAATACACCTTAGTGATATATATCAATTACAATGTGTTTGCAAATTATGTAACATCATTAAAATAAACCGCAAATGATTTTTCCCCATTGACCGTAATGTAACGGAATTCTTTTGAGTGTCCCTGTAAAAAAACTATAAGTGCTACACACTTCAGTTGAAATAGGGAACGTGCTATAGCTAACGACAATAACTTATAAAAATTTCAAGGCAATCCGAGCATATTTACGGGAGTTAGAGCACGGCCAGACGGCAGACGGCCAGACGACAGACGGCCAGACGGCCAGACGACAGACGGCCAGACGGCCAGACAAACCGAAGTCATAAACACTTTTCAACTAGGTTGGAAAGTGTTAAAAAAGTCATCAAATTAAAAAATCATATTACATGCATGAATTTGGGAACACTCTGTATCACAGTATTTATTTTACATTTTACCCTTTTAAATTCCGATTTTTTTAGAAACCGTTATTAGTGATCACTAACATCTTATAAATAATCACCATGCCAAATTCTAAGTTTCTATATTTAACAATATCACAGAATTTGCAATTTTAGAATGTTTTTTTCTTTTTCACTCAAAAATTTTTAGTTTTTTTAAGCTGTTCTGAGCGAGCATTTACGTTTTAAAAGTAACAACCATGTCCAATTTTAAATTTCTGTCCCTAACAATTTCATAAAACCTTAATTTAGAAAGTTAGTTTTCGGCTCATTTCCCCTATGAAGAATTGAATTCTTTTTACTCTACTTTTATCTCTATTATTTCTTTTTACTCGTTAAAAGAAAGATCGCAGAGTTCTCAGGAACTCCTATTCCTTCCGTAAGAGAGCTAACCAGCATATTATATTTTTATCACTCTCTCATAAACTCTCTTGCCGGTACTATAAAAACCTTAGATCTGCTCTATAAAGATCGCAAGGCTTAAAGCACTTTGGGATTTTAACGTTACATTGACAGTAATATTATGCAATGACTTTAACATTACTCGAAATACAGATGTTCTACTTATCTTCTACTACAAAAAGCACTTAAAGCACTGGGCATACCGCTAGACATAGAAGTTACTTCTATGCTGCTAGGCAGTTCTCGAATATACCGTCGACAAGAGGTGACGTCGGGGATTTTCCACAAGTTCGTTCAAGAGTTCTCTCTTGGCTTCGCTAGCATGCAAAGAACAGTCCGGTAATATAGTCCTCTTTGTTTCCCGTCTGAGTAAAGACTGTGGTCCGGGATAGGTCAAGTGGAATACGAAAGAGCTGTAACTCTGAGTTCGTAATAAAAACATTTAAATCGCAATCGGCATCCAGACAATCTATTCACCAATACGCTACATCACCTTTTAAATTCCGAATATTTTTTTTAACCGTTGTCTGCGAGCATTTACATCTTAAAAGTAACATCAATGGCAAATTTCAAGTTTCTACCCCCTTCAGTATTACAAAAATCGCAATTTTAGACCTTTTATTTTTGTTTCTGCAGTCTCTTGGATATTGTAGCATCGATATAAATTATAGCTTATGTTGGAGCAGAGATTCTTACAGCGATATCGATTAAAATCGATTTGGTAGTTCCAGAGATTACCCCCTCCCCCTCTAGAAACAATCAAACGTTTCTTCTTTATAATATTAGTATAGATTATTTAAGAGATTAATTTATATATTTTGAGACCATCTAATAAATCGTTATTTGGAATGATAAAATTACCTTACCGAAAGTGATACATGGTACACAAATTTGGTGAAAAATAATATAGCAACTGGCTGACGATTTGGAGTAAAAGAAAAACTTATTCGATAATTGCTCAATGAAAATACGCGAATTGAGCGGGACCATTGCGAAAACAACTTTCTTTTCTTACGGGCCTGGTTCAAGACTCGGTTGTCGTCGCACAAGAGATCTGAGTAGCAATACGCATATGTGTGCATAAAAAACAGTGCTATAAAATTCTGTTTTGTAATATTTTTGGGGGGTAATTTCTGGCTTCTTTCCGATCTGTTTGAATTATAGATACAATAAATAAACAACAAAGGTTCAGCAAGGCCTAATTCTATAATTATTATTAAAAGGATCGATATTACATAAACAGACTCATAAATAAAAATTCTAACACTTTCTGAACAATTAAAACAAAAATTCTATGTACATTTTAAAATGTATGAATAATTTAAAATACACATTCTGTTACTAGGTATTACAACTAAGAGAAAACTATCTTTCAAGCACTCTCATCTGGAAAAACATAGTTTTATAATTACTAATTATAATGTGCATTTTATATTTCTGTGTATGTTTAAAAAAAAGAGCATAACAGAAAATGTCACCAGTTCCAATTTCCACACATTTTTCACTTCGAATACAAATTTAATATTTACTTAAAAGGTAAAATTCATTTAAACAGAAAAATCACATCTATGTAGTGAATACATAGATTAACAAGTTGTTATTTCAATAAATTAATATGAAACATTTTTTAAAAAGCAGTAATTCCATTCAAGAACATCTAGTAGATAATGTACTTTCAAATAATTTACAATAATTATGACAATATTAATTACAACAATTAAACTTTAAATTTTATATACTAATGGAAATTTACAAAATTTAATTTATTTTTCAGGTTATAGAACCACGGTCCATTACTGAAATGCTCAATTAAACAATTTTCAGCAATGGGCACTCCATGTGGACATTTCTATAAAAGCAATTTCAGTAATGTTCATAGTGCATAAAATCTTCTCATTTAACTGAAAATCTAAAGAATCAAATTTATTTTTTAAATTGAACTTACCAGAATGTAATAACTACATTATATATATATGTATATATATATATATATATTGATTTCACTCAGAACAAAACGTTCAATACGGCGTATCAGATACAAAATCGCTCATAGACAACACAGTCTCAAAGCAAAAGCCTCTCGTGTGAATTCAATCACAGCTGATAGCCAACTCAACTGAACTGAACTGGTGGAGGTCCTTATATAGGTTTCAGAGATCTTTCCAGATTTTTCGAGAGCTTTCGGATGTCCAGAATTTACCAGAAATTACTTCAACTTTCGATAGAGAACCCAAGCGAGAAAGAATCCCAATGTACAGGTGTAAGGGGCGGGGGGTTGCACAAAAAATCGCCAAATCCGTCGCCAACTTGGCGACATTTGGCGATATATTGCCAAATTTGGCGACAAAAATAAGTCGCCAAAACCATCGCCAACTTGGCGATAAACCCATTTCTTGGCGATATTCCCATAGAACTCCATTATAAAAACAATGCTGTAAGGTTGTTTTCCTTGCAAAGCACCTGAGGCCTTTAGCATTGAGTTACATGTTGCTCAATAGGAAATACATTAATAATACTGCAATTTTCACAATAATAAAATAAAATAAATTTAAACAAATGGAATATTTACAGATATATACAAAATTCATAACATTGCCCCCCCTCTCAAGGACTGCACGTCTCGGGCAGTACAACCTTTGATCGGAAGCAAACCTGTTACCAACAAAGGCTATACCATTCAAAACACTTAAAGTATACATGAAAAATTACAATTAAACACATTCATAATGCTGAAGTATACAAAATAAACACTTATCTAAAAATAAAATTAAAGCATAGACATCATTCCATGCAAGTATTTAAATAATAATAACAATAATAATGATAATGCTAAGCAAAATAAATAATTACATTAATTTATATACAAGACCATGGTCATACTAATTTGCATTATTTACATTACACTATTTACAATCAATGAACTAAGTACTATGGCCATAGTATGGAGCCAGCCTGTCGTAATAAACGACTCTAGGCTTCGAACTTGGTGACTTTCGGATCCGAATTACGACATCGTTCAGTCTGTTTAGGACTGTGTAAGGACCGTCCCAGTGCGATTGCAGTTTGGGAGAAAGTCCTTTACGTCGAGTCGGGTTATAAAACCAAACCTTGTCACCTTCTTTGAATTGACGTCCCGTGGCTTTCGTGTCGTACCTGGTCTTCATCTTCTCCGTCTGTATATTGATCCGCTCTCGAGCCAAGTTGTGGACGTCTGCAAATCCTGCCTGGAGATTCTGCACTCTGGCGATGAAGGCGCATCTGGAGGGCGACCAAAAAGCAGATCACAAGGTAGACTAAGATCACGACCGAAAAGCATCTGAGACGGAGACTAGCCGGTTGTTTCATGGACGGCGCTAGGATAGGCGAGAAGAAACAAGGGAAGTTTTTGGTGCCAGTCTTGTTGGTTTCTTGAGACTAGCAGTGAGAGGTTGTTGAGGATGGTACGATTAAACCTCTCAACCATGCCATCCGACTGTGGATGTAAAGACGTCGTCCTAGTTTTGTCCATTCCGAGAAGATGACAGAGACCCTCAATCACAGCAGAGATGAAATTTCTCCCCTGGTCAGAATGCATTTGAAGGGGGACTCCATACCTTGATATCCACTGCTGTACCAAGGCATCCGCAACCGTAGAACCTTCTTGATCAGGGATGGCATAAACTTAAGACCATTTCGTGAAATAGTCCATGACAACAAGGAGGTATTTGTTGCCATCAGCACTTCTTGGCAAAGGACCTAGGATGTCAAGGGCGATGCGTTCGAAAGGTGCTCCTACGTTGCAGAGATGTAGTCTTCCTTGGCTATGTTTCTTTGGTCCTTTCCGAGCTGCACATGCATCGCAAGATTTGCACCATTGTTCGACGTCAGCTCTCGCTTTTCCCCAGAAGAAACGCTCTCGGACTCTGTGTAATGTTTTCATGACTCCAAAATGGCCACCAGTGGGACTGCCATGTAATTCCTTGAGGACCTCGGAGATTCGGGATCGAGGAAGTACCAACTGCCACCGAGATGTCTTCCGATCTTCCGATTCGAATTTTCGGAACAGAACACCATTCCTGACATGGAGGGAGTTCCAAAGAGCCCAATATTGCTTCGTCGTAGGACTGTAAGTCGAGATGTCTTTCCAACTGGGCTTTGTGCTAGAAGATTCTAATAACTCCAAGATTGGTTTGATGTCAGAATCTGCCATTTGATCTTCTCGAACCTTCTCATCACTCCGGGGATCTGGTGGCGTTGATTGTGAAGTCTTCGTCTGGCGTATGACATATTCGGGTTTATATTTGCTCTCAGCTCTGGAACAATAGCGACAACTTTCAGGACACGGTCTTCTTGATAGGGCATCGGCGTTTCCATGCGATGAGCCTTTGCGATGCCTGATGTCAAAGTCGTATTCCTGGAGTCGTTGTATCCATCTGGCTACTTGTCCCGCTGGGTTCTTAAAATTCATCAGCCATGTTAGGGATGCGTGATCAGTACGAAGGAGAAATTTCCTTCCATAGAGATAGTGATGGAAATGTTCTATGGCTTTTAGAATAGCTAATAACTCCTTACGAGTGACGCAATAATTCCGCTCTGGTTTCGATAAACATTTGCTCCAGTATGCTACGACTCGTTCTTGGCCATCTATTTCTTGGGAGAGTACAGCGCTGACACTTTCATGACTGGCATCCGTGTCCACAATGAATTGTTTGTCGGTGTGTGGATAGGTAAGGACTGGAGAGGATGTGAGAACTTCTTTCAGCCGCTGGAAGGAATTCTCGCATTCTTGTGTCCATAGAAACTTCTGCTTACTTTCAGTGAGCCTATGCAATGGTCTTGCGATGTTGGAGAACCCCTGGACAAACTTTCTGTAATAAGTGCATAGTCCCAGAAAGCTTCGCAACTGATGGACATTTTCCGGACGCTTCCAGTTCTTTACTGCGGACACTTTTTCAGGATCTGTTCGAACACCTTCAGCTGAGATGATGTGTCCTAAATAATTTACTTCACGGTGGAAGAACTGGAATTTCAGAGGGTTCAGCTTTAAATTCGCCGCTCTTAGCTTCGTTAACACTTTTCGAATATTTTCTAGATGTTCTTCAAACGTGCGGCCACCAATGATGACGTCATCTAGGTAGATGAGAAAGCTTCAAAAGTCAGGCCTTTTAACACTGTCTCCATGAGGCGTTCGAACGTTGCTGGGGCATTGCAGAGCCCGAACGGCATAACTTTAAATGGCCAAAGTCCTTGTCCAGTAGTAAATGCGGTCTTCTCTTTGTCATCAAGATGGATCTCTACTTGCCAATACCCACTCTTCAAATCCAGTGTGGAAAACCATTTATGTCCTGAAAGAGTATCTAGCGTGTCGTCTATTCTTGGTAAAGGATAGCCGTCTTTCTTCGTGATATCGTTAAGTTTACGATAATCCACACAAAATCTTGTGGAGCCATCTTTCTTTCGGACCAACACGATGGGAGAGGCCCACGGACTTGATGACGGCTCGATGATATCACTATCCTGCATCTGTTGTAATAGCTTAGAAACCTCATCTTGTTTTGCGAACGGCAAGCGTCTTGGATGCTGTTTAATTGGTGGATGGTCGGCAGTATAAATTCTATGACGTGTCAGAAAAGTGCGACCTATATCACTCTCGTTTTGTGAAAATACATCCTTAAATTCCTTGAACAGTCTTTCTGCGGCATGTCTCTGTTCAGGAGATAAATTCTCATTTCTTCGAATTTCAGGTGTTAAACTTGTAGGCGGCTCCGACAACGTCAAGCTCGGATCTTTGCAAACACAGGTGACTAGAGCACAGATTGCAAGCACTTCACCCTTCTGGATAATCCTAGATTTTTCACTTACGTTCGCAATTCTCACAGGTATGACATCTCTCGACAGATCTACCAGCGCTGATGCAATTAGCACTCCTTTTGGGCTCTTCTCAGGATATCCAACCAAGCCACACTGAAAACGTCTTTCGTTCTCAGTTAATCCAGGTATCATCATTTCGGTCCGAGAAGGGGTGATAACATCTGCCTTGGCTGTGATCTGTTGAATAGATTCAGACTCATTTCCTAGTTTGAAAATAGTGACATCTTCTTGAGCCGAGCGTAACTCATTATTCTTAAAGTCCAGTGTAAATCCATGCTCTTTTAAAAAGTCCAGTCCGAGTATGAAAGGGTCTGAAATATCGGCCACATAGACTGTATGATGGTAAGCGGCGTTCCCAAACTTTATTTTCAATTTCATTCTTCCATGTATGTCGATCTTAACCCCGGTCACGGTTTGGAGGATAACACGGGGCGGGGTCCAGAGGACTTTTTCTTTTAGCCGGTGAGCTAGATCTTTCCGAATGATGGTCACATTGGCTCCTGTATCGATGATCATATTACAGGGTAAATCATTCACACGCCCGACTATAAAAACTTCGTTCTCGCCGTAACTTCTTGCAGAAATTTGACACACTTGATAATGGGGCTTCTCAAAATCTGGCAACCTCCGCCCCGCGAGATGGCCATTAATTAGTTTTCCTGCTCCGCCGTTCGTGGGGAGCTATTACCTTCTGTGCTGGGTCGTTTTAGGCAGTTTCTTTGAATATGGCCTTCTCCACAGCACTTGATCTTTCTGCCAGGTTTGTTGTCCATCAAGGAATTCATCTGCCTCATCATGTCCTTCATCTGCTGCTGTAAACGCTATCCGACGTCTCAGGCATGTTGGCTACTCGCACAAAGTGCCGATCTTTCCTTGTAGCTTGCTGGGCTGCCTCGAATTTCAGGGCATAAACTAAAGCCCCTTTTAAGTCACTGAGATCTGCAATCCGGAGTTGTTTCTGGATCTCAGAGTCACGCACACCATCGATAAAATGTTGCAGAGCTATACTTTCTCTAATTTCAGTCGGACAGTCAGGATAAGCAAGATGGGAAAGTCTCTCGACATCCGTAGCAAGTTCTTGCACTGATTCAGTGGATTTCTGCTGTCGAGATTTGAGCTAGAGTCTGCTATATTCTTTCATGCATTTCTCGCCAAAGCGCAATTCTAAGGCACTGACGAGCGTTTCAAAATCCAGCGGTTCATTTGCAGGCAACGTCTGTAGAACGTCGGCAGCATCAGCTCGTAGAGAAGCAGCTAACTGGCAAGCCTTGGTCTGGGAATCCCATCCATTGGTGTCCGCTACGATCCCAAATTGTGTCTTGAAAACTGGCCATGAGGATTTTCCGTCATAGGTCGAGAGTTTAATAGAGGCCCGGGGAAGCATAGCTTGATACTTGACATATTCGGGATAGTTTTCGGCAGTTATCTTTTGTTTCTTCACATTTTCCAACTCTTTTGCTACACTCTCTATCCTTTCTTCTACGGTATTGGCTGTCTTTTGAACTTTTACCTCTATTTCCTGAAATCTTCCTTCAAATTTGTTTTCCACGCTGTCAATTCTGTCATTTAAAAATGTTATTTTATTATCTATTAATTCTTTCAACTCACCAAGGTTGGTTGATATATCCTTCTTCATTTCATCCGACATCTCCTTCATTTCAGCCTAGTTTGCGGTCATTTTCTCATCTATCGTTGACATTTCCTTCTTCATTTCTTCCGACATTTCCTTCATTTCAGCCTGGTTTGCAGTCATTTTCTCACCTATCGCTGACATTTCCTTCTTCATTTATTCCGACATTTCCTTCATTTCAGCCTGGTTTGCAGTCATTTTCTCATCCAACTCTCCTAATTTCTCCAATAATTTAGTCAGTTGCGCCTCCATTGCTCTGGTAATCGGCATTCAACCCCACTCCTGACACCAAATGTTGTGAGCTCGGGGTACGAAAGGATTGATGCCAATATATAAAAACAATGAGCAAGCTTTATTGACTCAAAATAAGAAAACAAATATCTTCTCAAAATACAAATATTCAGTAATCTTCAAATCTAATAACAGCACAGCAAAATTTCACTCAGAACAAAACGTTCAATACGGCGTATCACATACAAAATCGCTCATAGACAACACAGTCTCAAAGCAAAAGCCTCTCGTGTGAATTCAATCACAGCTGATAGCCAACTCAAATGAACTGAACTGGTGGAGGTCCTTATATAGGTTTCAGAGATCTTTCCAGATTTTTCGAGAGCTTTCGGATGTTCAGAATTTAACAGAAATAACTTCAACTTTCGATAGAGAACCCAAGCGAGAAAGAATCCCAATGTACAGGTATAAGGGGGGGGCACAAAAAGTCGCCAAATCCGTCGCCAACTTGCCGCCATTTGGCGATATATCGCCAAAATTGGCGACAAAAATAAGTAGCCAAAACCATCGCCAACTTGGCGATAAACCCATTCCTTGGCGATATTCCCATAGAACTCCATTATAAAAACAATGCTGTAAGGTTGTTTTCCTTGCAAAGCACCTGAGGCCTTTAGCATTGAGTTACATGATGCTCAATAGGAAATACATTAATAATACTGCAATTTTCACAATAATAAAATAAAATATATTTAAACAAATGGAATATTTACAGATATATACAAAATTCATAACAATATATATATATATAGCTGTTTTTATCAATTTCACGTAATTTATAAAATTTTTAAAAGTGAAATCAAATTATTATTTTTTTGCCTTGCATATTTTATAATGTGGCAATCAACACCCAATCAAGAAGCAATGAATAATATTTAAGGCATAGGAAAATGAGGGTCTCATGTTGCTTAAGCCTTCACCATTTAAATAAAGAATTTGTTTTAAGTTACACAAGATGGTAAAAATCTATTATTTTGTGTCTTGAATGTTTGATTATTCATCTCTGACAAACTCTATAGGGGAGCGGATAACTTTTACAAAAATCAGAAAATTAAGTTTGTTTGACACAAAAACAAAAATTTCAATTTATAGAATACAAGATAAATGACTTTGTAATGTCCACATCAACTAAAAAAATCACAATGTGCAAAAACAGTTTTAAAAAGAAATTGTAAGTTTCAAAATATGTCCCATACCTCCCTACTAAGAGGAAGGTATGTTACAGGTGTAAAAAAGTATTATGAGACACAGATAATCTAGTGTAGATTAGAAGTATAATCTAATAAAGATTGTACATAGATAAATCCATTTGAAAATCCATAGAAAAACACTCATGGGAAGATTCAGGATGGTCAGGATGATTTAAAAAAACAGATACTATAGTTTGCTCTGTTTTCATGTGAAATTGCATATGCAATATATCATATGGAATTGCATGTGAAGCAGCAATTTACATTCATCTTATTAAATAGGAGGAATGAGACAGCTCCCTTTTCTGGCTTGTCCTATTCCTCCCATCTACTTTCTTTTATGTTAAACTACTTGTATAAAAAACTATACTGCTTTTAGGCTTAGTTTAAATCATGAATAATATACAGTATAATGTTACATAAATAGAGCAACTATTACGCAATAATTAAACTATTACATATAAACAAAAATATAATAAACTAGCAAAACCCGCGGCTTTGCTCGCGTAATTCTTGAAAAATGCCAAGTGGTATTCGTTGGCCTATTTTCATTAAAGGAAATTTTACTGCTACATATAATCAAGAAACTACTAATTAAGCCACACTAATGTCGAAAAAAAAAAATCGAAATTTTAGAACGATTTTCGCTCTCCCCCCCCCCCTCCCCCAGTGTGGTAGTGTCACCGATATAAAATATAGCCTATGTTACAGCTGGGACTGTCACCATCAATTTGTTACCATCAGTTTTGAAAACGGTTCTGTAGTTCCAGAGATTCCATAGAAATTGTAATTTCGAATGTTTATAGAACGCTTTTCGCTCATCTCACCCTTTTAAATTTCGGATTTTTTTAGAATTTGTTCTTAGAGAGCATTTACATTTTATAAATAACTACCATGCCAAATTTCTAGTTTCTAGTTCCTTCAGTATAAAAAAAAATCGAAATTTTAGAAGGTTTTTCACTCTTGCACCTCCCTGTGGTAGTGGCACCAACATAAAATATAGCATATGTTACAGCAGGGACTGTCACCATCAATTTGTTACCATCAGTTTTGAAAACGGTTCTGTAGTTCCAGAGATTCCATAGAAATTGTAATTTCGAATGTTTATAGAACGCTTTTCGCTCATCTCACCCTTTTAAATTTC
The DNA here is from genome assembly GCA_963931845.1 of Maratus michaelseni. Lineage (NCBI taxonomy): Eukaryota > Metazoa > Arthropoda > Arachnida > Araneae > Salticidae > Maratus > Maratus michaelseni. Next base: position 94,275,121 of record OZ007591.1, read on the forward strand.
GATTTTTTTAGAATTTGTTTTTAGAGAGCATTTGCATCTTATAAGTAACTACCATGCCAAATTTCCTGTTTCTAACACGTACAGTATTAAAAAAATCGAAATTTTAGAACGTTTTTCGCTCCTGCAGTCCCCTGGGGATAGTGGTACCAATGTAAAACATAGTCTATGTTACAGCAGAGACTGTTACTATCAATTTGCCACCATCACTTTTGAAAACGGTTCTATAGTTCCAGAGATTCCATAGAAATAGTAATTTAGAATCTTTTTAGAAGGCTTTTCGCTCATCTCACCCTTTTAAATTTCGATTTTTTTTAGAATTTGTTCTTAGAGAGCATTTGCATCTTATAAGTAACTACCATGCCAAATTTCATGTTTCTAACACTTTCAGTATAAAAAAAAATCGAAATTTTACAACGTTTTTCGCTTCTGAACCCCCATGGAAGTAGTAGCACTGACATAAAATATAGCCTATGTTGGAGCAAGGACTGTCACCATCAATTTGCCACCATCACTTTTGAAAACGGTTATGTAGTTCCAGAGATTTCATAGAAATTGTAATTTAGAATATTTTTAGAACGCTTTTCGCTTAGCTCACACTTTTAAATTTTGAATTTTTTTAGGATTCGTTCTTAGAGAACGTTTACATCTTATAAGTAACTACCATGCCAAATTTCATGTTTTTAGCTTCCTCAGTATAAAAAAAATCGAAATTTTAGAACGTTTTTCACTCCTGCACCTCCCTGGGGGTAGTGGCACCGACATAAAATATAGCCTATGTTGGAGCAGGGATTGTCACCATCAATTTGCCTCCATCACATTTGAAAGCGCTTTAGTAGTTCCAGCGATTGCCCCCTACAAACAAACAAACAAACCCCAGGCGCCGGCCTTGTGTAGGTGGGATACTGTACAAGTCTAAAAGAAAATTCATTCCATTTTATTAAAATTTTAGTTATCTAAATTTCAAGTTGAGACTGTTGAAAAAATTAGTCAAAATTATAAATAATAAGGAATAATCTTATCTTGTTAACTGTATACAGTTGCTATAACTGATTTTGTGTTTGGAATAAGTGGGTATTTTTTCATGCCATAAAAAAATTACAATTTAAAGTTTTGAAAATACTAACTTAAATACCAAGAAAACTTTCTTTTGCTTTGTATACTAGAACAAAGAAATAGACAATTTAAAAAAATGAGAAGAAGAATTAATCACACATCCACAAATATTTCCCTCGGAAATAATTTTAATGTATATATTTTTAAATGTAACCCTTTCCAGTAAGAAGATTTTTGGAAGAGTATTTTTTTATGTAACACATTGACTGCCACGACGCATGTGTGCCAGCAATATTTCCCGGGGTGCGATACCTCAGGCAAACGAGTGCCATCAATATTTTCGCTGAAGATAATTTATTGGTATGAAACGGGGCTATTGATAATTTATTACCATGTTTTAAAAAAAAACAGGTAGCCCCCAGGCATCTGTAGTGATTTCTGTCATTGGCTGCCACGGCACACAAATATGTGTGCCAGCAATATTTCTCGGCGTGCAATACCGCAAGAATACGTCTGCCATCAACATTTTAGATGCAGACAATTTAAAAAAAAAAGAACCAGGTAGCCCCGAGGAATGTTTAGTGATTTCTGTCTGTCGTTTAACGAGTACAACTACCCAAAATTTGATATTTTTGAAATAACACTGATATAAAATTAATACTTTGTATAAAATTATCAAAGATTACCGCGATTGAGTATTATGAACGGACTCCATAAACACTGAAAACCGCTTTGTTAATGCCTGCTAGCGTGTTAAACAGTTAAAAGTAGCTGTCTAAAATATAGAAAAAAACAAAATTAAAGGAAAGCGCATGGACACATTAGAAAAATTTGAATGAATTGTTTTGGATAATTAGTTTTACACCATTTACTCTTTGTTTTAAGTCAATTTCGTGGACGTTGTTTCTTTTTTCAGCATCGCACGACCAGCCAAAAATTAAGCAAAAGAGTTAATATACTGAACAAATATTTCATTTTCGTATCTAAAATCTACTGAATTAGATGAATATATGAATAATATAATGAATAATAACTGAATATATGAATTCCAATTTTAATCAAATAAATGAGTAGAATGCTAAAATTCATCTTTAAAAACTCAAAAATTAAAATTACACTGAATGTGTTTTATTACTTAAAAGATGATAAAATTATATATATATATAATTTTATCTATCTATTATATATATATATATATATATATATATATATATATTATATATGTATATTATAATGTATATTATAAGAAAATATATATAACCATTAATGAAACATTACCGATACACCAACAAAAACTTTGAAATTATGAATAAAAAATAATAAGTAATTGACAACAATATTGTTCCAAACACACTGAATATAGATTTCATATACATAGTAAAAAAAACAAGAACGAAAAATCATGCGTCAAGCATAGATTATGAAACACTTTCCAACACAGTCAGAAAACTGTAACGAAACTTCACCGTTAAATAAGGGGAAAAAAGATATGTAAGTAAACAGTTTAGAAAACACATAACATCACAGTTTTCGAAATTACCTTCCAGTGCCAAAAAAGTAGTCGAATTATTTTGTGCAGCCCTGTATATGATCAATAGATGTAGATATATAGTATGATAAAATTTAGTTCAGTTAGAATAATCACATTTAGCAATTTTCGCCAATCGATGGAAATGCCCTTGAAATCTTTTGTACAGCCCTGTATATTATTTGAAGACTTTTGTACACATTACCTATTAAGCTAAAAGCTAAATTAAAACTCACTCGTAGCAATTACCAATTTAAACGACAATGTATATATTTTTTTCTTAGTCCTGTATATGAATTTATTTATATTTCACAAACTTCTATTAGACTACTAAGTATATTTCAGCAGGAAAATGCGTAAGCACATTTAAAAACTACCCTTAAGCAATTCACTCCCATAGTCTGTAGTACTTACGAATTTCCTTGTGTAGCCCTGTATATGGTCAACCGAGTTTATAAACACACACGTACTATGAAAAAAAAGTTAAAAATGCAAACCAAAGTGGAAAACGCACTTATCACACATAGACTGTAAATATCGCACATGTACTGTAACCAATATCTTTTGTGTGTCCCTGTAAACAAACGCAATGCACACAAGAGAGCAATTTATAGTGCACCTCAGTAATGCATATAACTTTCATTATGTTTGAAATAGTGAAATATCAGTAAATTAAACTGCAGACGATTTTCCCCCATATAACGATGTGTAAAAGAATTCTTTTGTTTGATCCTGTAAATGAATAATAAATGCTTTGCAACCCATATGCTACAAAAAGCATGTTTTAATGCGCTTCATAGTTATACATCAATTTCATTATGTTTTAAATGATGTAGCGTCATCAAAATGCGCTTGAACCGATTATTCCCCCATTGACTGTAATGTAACGGAATACTTTTGATTGTCTTTGTAAAAAAACTATAAGTGCTACGCACTTCTGTTAAAATAGGCAACATGCTATAGTAAACGACAATAACATAAAAAAATGTCAGGACAATCGAAGCATATTTACGGGAGTTAGAGCACGGACAGACGGCACACGGACAAACGGCAGACAAACCGGTGTCATAAACAATTTTCAACTAGGTTGGAAAGTGTTAAGTCATAAACACTTTTCAACTAGGTTGCAAAGTGTAAAGTCATAAACACTTTTCAACTAGGTTGGAAAGTGTTAAAAAGGAGAAATTGAATTACAGAAATTGAAAAAATGAAATTTGTGGAACTTAGACAGAATCTTCAGGTCCCAAATGCCTAAAGTACCACAAATAAAATGTGTTCATCATCATATTAGCCATAAAATAGCTAAAAATATATGATTTTGGGACAACAACATCCATAAAACAGAGAAATAAGCTGTGAAAAAACAATTAAGTTCAAAATAAAACTAGATTGAAAAGGATAAAGGGAAAAGAAAACATCAAATTACCAGATAGCAAGTATGAGTCAACACAAAACACAAAATTTGGCGAAAGTCAGTACATGTTGCTAAAATAAGTTTTTTAAAATATGATGGACCAAGGATCATCATTGTACAGCAAAGCCAAGCACACACCCCAATATATATTATCAGCGTCATCTATAAAAAATTTAAAATTCAAATCCAAAGATATATTCAAATGAATCAATGAGGTGCTGCCATCTATCGATTTTATTGTGAATATATACTATTATATAATAAAAACTATTATTACTATTATTGGATTAAGTTTAAAACAAATACTGTCTAAAGACAGATATCTGATAATTAAATAATAAAGAATAAATAATAAATAAAATTATGTTAATAAATATTCAATTTATTAAACAAATGAGTAATAAATGTATTAAATAAAAATTATGTGTAAAATGGTGAAATTGATAATTATTGATTAATGTTTCACATAAATATTTGTACCTAGCTATGACATATCAACTTTTAAAATCCTGAGACAGCAATGCATCATCACTTAATTTATAATTAAATATATATAAAAAATAAGAAATGATTAGAATTAAGATGCTAAGGATTTAATAATAATAGTAATTAAATATTGAAATTAATTAGTTACATTTAATGTTTCTACAAACTTTCTTAAAATTTAAATACACATGATTTAAGGGGAGAGGGTAGAACATTTAATAAAAATAAAAATTAATACACACATTATATTCACATTTAAGAAAGTATTTATATATAATATATATAAGACGTTAAACTACATTAATATTATTCAATGTTATTTACTCCAAGCACTGTCAGCTATACATGTAGCCATCATAGCTATTAAACCGTTGGTGATAAAAATTTTTTTTATCCCTGATGCTGGCTGTGTGTATAGTTGAAAGGAATTGGAGTGATAAACATTGAATAATGTTTATGCGGTTTAACATCTTATATATATATATATATATATATATATATATCATCTTTTAAATAATAAAAAACAATAAGTGTAATTTTACTTTTATAATTTCAAATATTAAAAATTCTTTAAAATCTTTAAAGAGACTAACTTATACAAAAAGAAGAAAAATGTCTGTTTTGATTGTTTTAGATTTCGTAACCAATTTCCTCAATTGCGTATCTGAATGATGTGGGTGGGGATCTGTTTTCGTAAAACAGATTTATAAATATTACATACATTTTGATGTTTTAAAAACCCATCACAGAACTATTTCTAGAATAATCCCAAATAGAAAACCTATCCGGTTTGAAATCGTTGAACTTGTATTACAAATTGGATATATAGTCGAAAAAAAAAAAAAAATATATATATATATGTTTAAACATTGTTTTCAACTTTGTTTAAGGTGATTTTATTTTCTTTATTGCTGTGAGCGAAATTTATTTAAATAATATATATATATATATATATATATATATATATATTATTTTAAAATAATTTCCATATATATTTAAACAAAAACTTTAAATGAATATAATTTATACTGCGAATTAGAAAGACGTTGTTGTTGTGGCTTATCCTCCAACTGTCTGACGAAGTCAGACACAATCCAATATTCCGTTAATCCTAAGAAAGTCCAGAACCAGAAGGGGGAAGCATATAAGTCTTCTCTGGAAAGACCTTAAGCAGTCCAGGATGTGTTCAGCAGAGGCCTGTTGAGCTTGACATTTAGTGCTGATTTTGAAGATCTTTCTACCCTCAAAGAACGAGAGACTTTTTGTGTGTCCACTTGCCAATCTTAAAATCGCCGTTCGAGAGGCTCTGTCACAGTTGATAGCGAACGAAGAGCCCGGCTCTTTGCCCGCGTACCAGTGGTGGCTGGGAGGGACCTTCCACTCCTTTGAAATTTCAGATATAACTCTAGATTGATGCTCTGAGTAGGTAAGGGCTGAAGAGGAAGGTATAGATTGACAACAACCCTCCTTGGCCAAGCGATCAGCTTGCTCATTGCCATAAATGTCAACATGGGATGGAATCCACTGAAAATGAACATCAGGGGGCTTTGAAATGATTTTAAGTTTAAGAAGGATGGAAATACTAGTTTTATCTCCAACTGTAATCCAATTGTGAAGGTGTTGAAGGGAGTTGCGACTGTCTGAAAGAATCCAGAGGTCTCCGAAGTCCCGCTCGCTGAGAATAGCCTCAAAGCCTTGTTCAATTGCAATAAGCTCGCTTTTAAAAACTGAAGAGAAATCAGGGTTACGGAGACTGACGGTCAATTTTGCCCTGGTTTCTCAATGTAGATCCCACTCCCAGCGTAGTCGTCCAGTTTACTGCCATCCGTATATAATTTTATGGCGTTATCAGGGATCTCATTAATAACTTCTAATGCCAACTGCCTGAGATGAGCTGGTATAAGCGCCTTCTTAGTGACCCGAGCGGAAAAGCCGAAGTGGAAATGGACTCTGGGGAGTCCCTCTGAGGGACTCAGAAAAGATTTTAAGGAGTGGGGCTCAACCCCACTATAAGGTAAGTGCAGGAGTTCAACATGACTGAATGGGCTGTTTTTCTTCAGTCGCTGATTATTACGCCAATTGTTTAGGTATAGAGACGTTTTGTTATGTTGACCATAGCTAGAAAGTTTGTTGAAATATTTGGTGAGGTTAGCCTTTCTTCTAGATTGGAGAGGTTGTAGGTCAGCTTCATAGAGAACTATCTCTTTAGGACAGCTACGCCTCAGCCCAGTAATTATTCTCGCAGCACTGAGTTGAACCCTCTCCAATTTATCTAAGTTGGTGGCTGAAGCACAGCAGTACACAGGAAAACCATACTCCAGGATTGGCCTAATGAGTGACATATAGGCAGTAAAATATTTTTAAAGGGACGTAAAAGGACGTAAAATATTTTTATAAAAATGAAGAATACACGTCTGTTACATTCATCTAATAATAATAATAATAATAATAATTAAAAAGTTTATCAACTGGACTTCAAGTAATTTTCTCCTTTTTTTTAAATTAACATGCAAAATATATTTTTTTCATATTTTCTCATATATTTTGACTTAAAATTGCAGGAATAAATTTACAACTTCGACAAAAATACTTAAAAGTTGCATAACCGAAAAAAAAAGGGATTTAAGTAAAAAAAAATTAACGATTCTAACAATAATACTACATAGCGGCGAATTTTCCCAAAATCTTGGCCAAACCTTGAAATTTTTTTCTATAAAAACTGTAAGGATAAAAAAATATATTACTACATATAACTGGAGGTTTCAATTTTATGAAACCAAAGTTCACGGGAACCATTTAGGGAAAGATTTTGAAACAGTACAAAATTCACGTCATTAAGAATGTCAAATACTACACATTGGTCTGCTACTACTACAAACTACAGATTGCTTACTGGAAATTATAATGTTTTCAAGTTGTTTTTTTAACGAAAGATACTTTTTTCTTATCATGGTCTTGGTTTCCTTTTCATTTTTCAGCATGTATAAATTTCTCATTATTAATTTTATTATGATTTACAATGTATATTGTGTATCTGTGTATTGTGTACATGTTGTATACCGTGTGAAGTATTTTAAGTAAAAATATTCAATTGATAGTATGGTCAAAATTTTTATCTTGTGATGTCGACTAAAATTGAGCTGTTTTTTGAACTTACAAGATGATTTTAAATTAGAAATAAAATTAATGAAGATATGCATATCTGTATAAAGCTTTTGTTTTATTATTTTTGGTATTTTTCTTTGTGCTTTGTGAGTTTTTAATATTTGATAATTTAATGTGCTTCATAAATAAAAGATATTTTTAATGTTAGCATCGTTTAGGTTTTTCTACGTTTAGCTTGTTCATAATTTTAGTAATTACGTTTAACATCTTAAAATTACACTTTTTGGGAGCTTGAACTACACCTTGGTATTCAAAAAGTCCCGCGACCCTGTGATTTCAAGCATTTATTAGATAAAATAGTTAAATAGACTTTTTTCTCAAAATAGCAAAAGGTGGCAATTAAAATTAATCACGTTGCAAAGGTAATATTTAAAGCTATGTCTATGGTTTATTATTTCGACTGGATTCTATTAGATTCTAAACACTTTTCATAAAGATAAGTACACTGTAAAAAAATACAAATATTCTAATCTTTCAAAATATAATAAATCCATGTACGAAAATATACATTAAAATGTTCCGAATTATCCACGATTTTGAAATCTGTTCGTTATCTTAAGAAACCTGAGAAACAAATTTATTTTCAATACTTCAAGAAGCATTTGAAAGAACAAAATACCTTTTGCTTCCACTAATTTTCTGAAATTATTTCAAGTAGTTTTTATAGTATATTAATGTGTTTTCTCAAACTATGATACAGTTTTTTAGAACGCTATCAATTCTGAATTAAACATTTTCAACTGAGTAACTGAATTTATACATGCAAGAGTAACAAAATAATATTAATGTTAATGCTGCTAATTTATCATGTTCCACTGTGAAGCATGTTTGTTGAACATCAAAATGCAATGAAGCATCTTAATAAAATTGATAACATCCGTAAAACGCATATTCTAATTTCATAAATATGATTAGTGTACTAAAGAACTACTCGGAAACATTACCGACTATCATTAGCAGCAAAATAAACTTTATTTTTATAAATGCCTCCTGAAGTCTCGGAAATATATTAGTGTCTGAGGTAGCTAAAGTTAAAGAATGCTTTTCTGATTAATGGGTTACTCGGAAGAGGTTATTCTATATTTTGATTGTGCTTCTGATATATTTTCCTAAGATTAAAAAACATTAATCTTTTTTTACAGTGTAAGGAGTTATGGTGTAGCATATTCCGTTGTGAATTTCTCGGAAATTCCCAAATGCTTGCTATTAAATCCTACTAACACATTTTTTCTGAAACACAGTTCATCACAAAACAATCAAAATATTCTCCAAAAAAAATAATTTTTCAGTGTATTGTTTTAAACAAAGAATATTATTATTTTTCTAAATATTCAATATCACGATGTTTTATGCTTAAATAAATTATAGTGCATTTACTTTACACAATAAATGTGAGATAAACATATTTTAAGAGTACTAAGATATCATTATGCTCGTTGAAAAAGTGTAAGAATTATTTCCGAGTTTTGGTCAGCATTTGAAACATTTGCCACTGTCAGGGCTTCTAAATGGGCTGCCTTTTTAACTATTTATCACTATTTTCTAAGAAAATGCTTCGTGGTAAGTTTCTACAACATTTACAGAATAAAAAAAACCTCCGGGATAGGTTTCTACAAGATTTTCAAGAAAAAATACAAAAAATAGATTTTTTTTTTTTAAACTGATATTAAAGAAACAGACTAATTGAGATCCCTGCATTTTGCTGTAGCATTAATCATAAATTAACAAAATAAACTTACATTGTAGCATTATGTATCAAACATTGTCATTAAACTATATTTTACGTGAGATCAGGTAATGAAATATAAGGTAAAGCCAGGAGAGATGGCGCGGTCGGAGAGATTGCGCACATTGAGGTTCGGCGGGAAGGAGTAGATTGAGCGCGCTGCGACTCCAGGTAGTTGTACAACAGCAGTAATCAAGTGTGTACTTGAAAGTGCACGTTGATTGTTTTGAGCGTCCAAGATAAAGCATTCCTATTTTGTTTTGTTTTCCCAAAGTAAGTGCTTGAATTTTCATAGCTATTTATTAGAATTTCTATACAATGACAGTAGTACAAAATATTTTAAACTTAAAGGATTTCTCATAAGCTACTAATCTAGACTAAAAATAGTTCGTTTTAGTAGCGGCCATGTTTAAATAAAAGGCCGCGCAATCTCTCCTACGGAAATTGGAGAGTTTGCGCATCTGCTACTTAGGAGAGATGGCGCATGGTTCCCATTAGTTTCCATGCTAGGAGAGATTACGTAACTTATTGGTAAATTTGCATAAAAAAATTAAAAATGAAAATGGACTAATTTTAAGTTAAACGTGTTATCAAGTAACTTAATGTTATTTTGTAATCTTATCTGGATTTGCTTTTTCTGATTCTTCAATTTTTTCCCCCTTTAATTGCAATTTTTTAATCGTTTTTAAAATTATTTCCTTTTTCTGATTCTTTAATCATTAGGTTGAAATATTCACTCCTAATACAATAATATTTGTTCACAGAAAACTTACAACAATGTAATTTAAGTGAAATTATTATTGTTAACAATTTAATTGTAGTTATTATTAGTAACAATCTCTCCTACCCATGTGCGCAATCACACCAACCCTGTAAGGACAGATTGCGCAAAATAACTTTCTTGGTTTTATTACAACTGTTCTATTAAATTGCAACATAACGACAAAATAGCAATTGAAATGCATAAAAAATAAATGAAGTAAAAATTATTCATGGATAATCTAGCAAAAAATTAATATTTAGATTTTTATTGTTATTATTTCGAATTGTGCGCAGACTCTCCTAGCTTTACCTTAGTAAAAACACTACTTGACAGTATAACAATACGTTTGAGTAAACGAGAGTAACATACATGGTGTCCCAGCTAAGATGTTACAAACTTCGAGGGGATGTAGTGTACACCTAGATGACTTTGAATCACATAGGAATACCGGGTCCGAAACTCTTTCCTGACCCAGTAAGGGCATTGAAAAGACTGGATCACACAAAGATGATCCTTGGCCTGAAGTTGCAAGAGTGGTGACAGTGGATCGATAAGACGGACAGGGTTCTCGGCGCAAAATTTCTCGGGAGAATTATAACGGCAATATGCAAATTTCTTGGTGGAGAGTTGAACTAGAGGAACACGCGAAAGACACTCTACGATAAGAAGTTGCGCTGAGAGCTGAGATGAAACTTCATTTCGCACGCAGACTGAGAGGCTGTAGGATGGCAGACTACACCAACTCAGAGAAAACAGATATGCTTTTGGCATAGGGGCCGCAGACTGTAATGGTCGACCCGCTCAGAGGTTGTACTCCCAAAGGTATCCGTTGAGACGAACTCCCGCCCATACCATGTTTGCGCGCCTACACCAGCAATTATGTGACAGCCTATTCAATGCCCTCTACCACGTCAGGAAGGCGTTTCCGACCCGGCATTCCTGTGTGATTCCGAGTCGGCTAGGTGTACTCTACCACCCTCCGAAGTTTGTAACATCTTAGCTGGGACACCCTGTATATTATTGTTACCCACGGTATCGTGTAGTGGGAAATTCTGTCATTTAAATCATAAAAATCCGCTTTTAGTGCCGGAAAAAGCTGAACATTTATAAAATCCAAAGTATGAATATTAAGGTAAGGTTTGGCTGTAGGAGAATGGAGTTTTAACTGTTTTACTTGTTTGATTTTGGAGAAAGTCTTTCTAAATTTAAGACCTTATAAAAATCCCATAACTTAAAAAAATGACTTATTTAACGGACAGGATTTTAGATACGATGAAGAACAGTATTTGAAACATTTTTTTTTTTCTTGCAAATGAAACTATACCTCTCAAAGTAGTTAGATAGCGATAAGAGAGGACACTCTGTAAATAAGTAGATATTTCAATAAAAAAAATATTAAAAAATATTTATATATAAAAATAGTAAAATTTTTTGTTACGGGCTATCGTAAAAGAACAATTTATTTACAATAAATGATTTTTTTTACAAACTGCTTAAAGTTCATGGTTTCATTCGTTCGCTAATTTACAGAGGCTTTTACTAATGCTCTAGAATACTCTTGAAAGGTAGAAAGGATTAAATTTTCTTTAATGAAATATTATATATGATCTATTGCAATTCTTATATGTTTTGTTTCATCATAATTATGCATTTATTAAAATGTTATTTTCATTTTATACATTTTCATTTTATACATTATGCCTCTGCTAAAAAGTTTTGCTGTAAAACTTATGGTTATTTTCCCGACTGGAAAAAAAATGTCTCGATCCAATTTCGGTGCTAGTTCGCGATACAATCTGTGAAACAATACGCGAATAAATATGATAAATGTTTCTCAATCATTATCCGCTAATAACATGTCGAGCCATCAAAAACATTATCATAAACAATAATTTTGATTTCATTTCAAATTAAACATATTTGAAAAATGTTTCTATGTAAACTAAATAATTGCAAACATATATGGTTTATTGTAATGCTATTGAAAGAGAAAAAATATTCTAGCATTTCATTTTTCCCTTAAATTAAAAAGATGAAATATTCATGGAATGCTATAATTTAGACTGGGTAAATAACTTCAGTCAATCTTTCTGTAATAATTATTTAATTTCGGAAATGTTTTGAAATTTAGTTACATTAAACACTTAGTAGTTTTTAGTTTTTTCATACGCGTCTTCAATCAAATTGAACAATGAATCTAAAACATATGTTATTGCATTTTTCAATTATTTCTTCTTTTCTGCATTCTTAAAATACGAATTATAAATCAACATTAATAATTTAATTTGAATTTTTAAAAGATTCATTTAAGGAAAAATGAATTTAAAATAAGTATGTAATGATATGCTATACAATAAGTATGTTGTTTGTCTTATAAGATTCGGAAACAAGTTTAAATTCAGGAGGGAAAATGTTGTTAAAAATATGATTAAATTAAAAAAATAATAATAAGATGCTAGACGTTCAAATTAAGAAATTTACATTTTACAATTTCTATGAATTATAACTGGGATAAAGCAAGTATTTTCTACGTGGATATAACATGATTTGAAATAAAATAAATGAATATTCTGTATAGAAAAAGGCAGTTTTAAATAAAATATTACTTAAGTAATTCATAATTAAAACAGTTAATGCGATTTCTAATTGATTAAAATACAATTATTACTTTAGTTTATGTTCAACTCTCAAATTACACATATGCACATTTCTGCCAACGTTTTTTTCCAATCATCAAAACATGCCAGTTGTTACTGTGAAACCCTTTCAGAGTTCCTAGAGAATTTTCTTTTATCCAATTGATGGAGTTAAAACGGTGACAACGAAGAGGCAATTTCACCCGCGAAAATAAGACAAAGTCACACGGTGCCATATCAGGAGAATACGGAACTTATGGAGCCGTATTTGTTGAATGTTTGTGATACAAACCGTGAGTCATACAAAATGTATTAAAACGGAGGGAGCGATTAAAGATTTAAAGGTGAAAAAATGTTAAAACATATATACGCCGCATAGAGTTAGTACACTTAAAATTTTGTTGGCCGCAAAAACAAACCACCTTACTTTTCCTGAGTATAGGAATTAATTTCGCTGAAAAGATACACATAGAAAAAATACTTCATGCAAAGCAAAAATGAGAAATAATAAAAGGCATTGAAATCATACTCTTGATTAATTTATTAAATAGATGAATAATATTATTATAAAAAATAAATGCACATATTCAATAAAGGAGAACTTAATAAAATTATATTACTAGTATAATCACATTAAAATATTAAAAAATAGAAATATTGAATTTTGGCATTTTTTCACACCATGCTACATAGAAGATAACTTTCAACTCTTTTTTGAATCAAATTACATTGGGTAATTCAGAAATGCTAATCTTTTAGTTTTTTACATTTTTCAGCTCGTAAATTCATCCATTTTCATAAGATGATTATACTTCACTAAATAAAAAAAAAACAAAAAAAACAAAAACACTATTTTACAACGACGAGATCTTTATCACAACGATGATTGCACTTGAAGAATGATGTTGCACGTGAAGAAATCCATCACCATAATAACACACTTCTTGAAATAAAACAGATGAAAATATTTGCTGAAAGACTTGATGAACAGTCTGTAGAAAATATTAATAAATGATACTTGCTCAATTTGTGTAACATTAACTACGCACTTGTTGCTGGAAGAGGATAATATGCAGCATGCTATGTCCAAAATTTAGAAAGGAATTTACACCATCATTCTCTTGTCATCTTGTAAAAACAACAGTAGATCTTGGAGATGAAACAGGGAACATAATTTTACATTTAAAAATAACAAGATCAGCATTACTTATTACTTAGGCTAGCGCCTTCTCAGCCGAGAAGCAATCTCGAATCTGAGAAACGGAACTCCACCCTCACATGATCTCGTTTTTTACCACCACTGACTTAACCGGATCCAAAAACACACACTCATCTAACGGCGGTTGCCATTCCGGGGAAGAAAAACACTGGTCGAAAAGTGACGGTACGAACGCTGATAAGGTCTGTCTCAAAAGTTTAAGCACAAGCATAAAATGCCGATTTTCAAAGAATTATAAAAAGTTAGAATGAATAAAAAAAATTTATTTGCAGATTTCGCAACATTATTTAAATAAATGATATCAAAAGTAGAAAAAAATAAATTACATAATTGTAAAAAATATAATAAAAAAAATTAAAAAAAAAACTGTCTCAAAAGTTTATGCACAATGTCAAAAACAACCAGATTTATAATTTTTACAGAACTTTTACTTACAAATAATTTTTCCGTGATTTCGGATTAGTTCAAATAAACGTGCGTCCATCGAAATTATTAGTTTTTGTAGGGTTTCTGGTGGCAAAGAGTACTATGCTTTCTCAATAGCCTCTTGGAGTTCTTCAATAGAGTCATACTGCTGTCCATTGCCGTAAACCTGGCGGGTTAAAGTACCCCAGACATTCTCAATTGGGTTTAAGTCTGGACTTAAAGCTGGCCAGTCAAGAACTTTAACATTTTTCTGAGAAAGCCAAAGTTCTGTAGAATGTGATACGTGGATTGAGGCATTGTCTTGTTGAAAAGTCTATTCAGGACGCCCCAAAATGTCACAGAATGGAAGCAAATGTTAGTTTAGCGTCTCTTGATACTTTTTTGAATCTTTTCTTCCATTTAGAAAAGCCAGAGAGGTCTGGCCATTGAATCCAAATGCCCCCCAAACCATAACAGATTTACCGCCTTGCTGCCTGTTGAAACATATCCTTGGTTCCTTTCGTAAATCATGCCAATACGCGGTGCAACCATCAGGGCCATCTAAGTTCCACTTTTTCTCATAGCTGAATAAAACAGTAAGCCATTTTTCCCCGTAGGACATGTGTTTTTTAGCCCAGTTCATTCTTGCCTGTTTGTGATGTAATTTGAGAGACGGTTTGCGAGCCATTTTCTTTAGTATGATGTAATCATACTCTTTAATACGTCAATGTACAGTGTCTTTGGACACCTGTACACTGAGATTATTTTTAACTTGCCGTATGGACATATTTTGTTTAGATACCAATCTCCGTATTCTCCGATCAGTCTGAACAGTCGTCATACGTGTTCGTCCACATCTTGGTTTCCGCTTAAAATTATCATTTCTAGAGAGTACTTGATATATACCTAGCTTTGATCGATTTAAAACTTTTTCAATTTCAGAAACAGTTTTATTTTGCGATTTCAATTTAAAAACTTTCAAAATCTCACATTTTGTGAACTCTTTACCCTTCGGCATTTTTAAAACGAGAGGAAATAATTTCTCCACCTTTTATACTTTTATAAAAGCGCAATATTATGTCATACAACGTCATTACACACGGCCAATTCCGTGTTTCTAAAAAAATTTGCATAAAGTGCTTAAACTTTTCAGACAGCGTTTCTTCAAGAAAACAGAAAAATTAAATAAAAATAAATATATTTTTTATTTTAACCACCCAAATGGCTTATTTTATTTTATTTTGAATAAATGTTAAGTATTTATTGTAAATTAACATAAAATATTTTCTTCTTTAATTATTTTAAACCAGATTTGTAGAGTGCTTAAACTTTTGAGACAGACTATACACAGTTCTGCTCAGTGAAGAAACAGCCAGGTAAAAATTACTCATTCAGGCGCTGCGCTCGCTTCTACGAGGATTGTAAATATTTGCGAAATTATGCATGGCGCGTTTGCTGATTATTGAAGAGAATTGCGCTGTATTGGAAAAAGAGTTTGTTAAACATATTGCGCTGTATTGGAAAAGGAGTTTTTTAACAGTTTAGTTAAAAACTCACGAATAATAATTGCACTGTAAGAATGCGCATTATCGTGTTAGAATACCCATGAGTCTACTTGCCACAGTTCAGACCGTTTTCGAAGAAATGGTTAAGACAAATAGCGCAAACCACTCAATGAATATTTTTTATTGACTGTCTGGTCAATTGGTAGGAATTCATAATGAACAACATCATGACAATCAAAGAAAACAGCCAGCATTACCTTGATTTTTGAGCGATTTATTCTCTACCGTCTTTAATTTTTTTTATACCAATCAAATATTGTTGTTTTTGATAAACAGTCATCTTTATAAGCTTTCTGAAGCATTTCAAATGCTTTTGTTTCAGAAATTTTAGTGAAAAAACAAAAATTAATGCACGTTCTTTGCTCTATAACATTCGCCATTTCGGAAAATAAATACAATGAAAATTCTTATATCATTAAAATAAATTTATTTTGAGGCGATAAAATGAAATAATTTCCTGACTATTTCCAGATGTTTATAGAAGTCGTAAAAATGTTTAATAAAAGTTTGCAGACAATATCTGCACTAGATGTATTTTAAATGATGTATTCCGGATGCTTTTTTATCTCAGTAGTACATAAATTATTCATAAAAGTATAAGTTAGATTCCATGAAATTTTATCTTAAACATTATTTTCTTTTTCACATTTCCCCGAGGATTGGATCGTCAAAACATAAATATGTGATTCTAATGAAATATTTATTAGGACCATATATAATACTTAAAAAGGGTTTAATTATTCATTTTTAAGAAATGGAACAAACAAAAAATTGTTGATTCATTTGAAGTTATTAATTAGTGAAGAAAAGTGTTCCTACACTGGGACAAATAATGGAGCTATAAATAAAGCTTTAATCAATGGGACTAATACGATTTACTTACTTCAGTAATGTGATTTAATAAATCCAAAAATTAATTGCTTTACTTTCTAAAAGGCTATTAAAGGAAATTTGAATTTAATCTAATGGAATTTTTCCTTAAAGACAATTCTCGTACTAGGATTTGTTTCTGAAAAGTTAAAGCTGGAGGGCCCCCAAGTGGCTCACATTTTGAATGCCACTTTTTTCAAATGATAATCTTCTTTTCAGATTTTTCTTGTAAATTTTCTAGACATACCCAGAGTGTTATTTATATTGCAAATGTTGTAGAAACCTACCATCAAAAGTATTTTTCGGAATTACTGGTTATCAAAAAATGGACCATTTGGGAACCTTTATGATGTAGTTAATCTGATGAAATAGTTATGAAAAATTCTGGAAACATAACATTAAAATTTCTTTTACATATTTGCATACTAAATATCCAAAATTATGTTTTAAACAGAAAATACTTATAATGGTGTGCATACTTATAATAGCATGCGATATATATATTACTAGCAAGCTACTCCCGCTACGCTGATCAATTTCTCTGAACGCATCTTTAATCAAGTGAAACATTGACTTTGAAGTTGACCTTGTATTTTAAAACGCTATGGAACTTTACTTGAAATGTCCCTCTGTATTTCTGAAAACGATACGAACGCTATTGCATTATTACATTTTTAATGTGTCAGACAAAATTTGGGCTGTTAAGGACAAATTAGGCCAATTCTCTGTAGACTTTATTATGGAATAGGTCAATATTAATAAAAATGAATAATTGTGTCAAATTATGGTGTCTATGGGATTTACAGTATGGTGTGTATGGGGAAAAATCATTTCCGTTGGATTCAAATTGGATTTGAATGAAGTTACAATTTACAATACTTCAAATATAATGAAATTGATAGGCCTCACTGAGGTGGACAAAAATATGCTACTCGAAGAGAATTAAATAAAAATCATGCACTCGCGACATCATAATTCACTTTTATATTTTAACAGAATAATAAGGCTACTATAATTTGTGATTCGTGCTATAGTCAGTATATATACGTCAGGACAAAATGCCGTTATCATTATCTTTTTATGCGTGAAGATTTCGCTATGGTACTCCATTGTAAAATTTGGTAATTTTTGAAATTCAATATTTAAAAAAGGCATAATCATTAGATTTGAAATTTATACCAAGAAAAATACAATTTTTTACCTTTCTATGGCAGTTTGTCTAACAATTGTCTGACAAATACTTTTCAAGCTATTAATTTTTTCACTAACTTCAGATGTTTAATTTTCCGAGATTAATCTGTGGCAACGATTAACGAAAAACCCAGTCGTCAGCAACACATGGCTTTTTATTAAAGAGGATAAGAAACTGTATAACCAAAACATAATTGCATTAACTAAAAGAACTTTATTTTATTAATCGTATTTTATTTTTTTTTACAAAAAATCACGTAGGGAAATATTAAATTCTATTTGAGTGAAGAAATCAACATCAAGAAACGTATCCCTGAGGATTTGATTGTCAAAACGTAAAGATGCGATTCTACTGAAATATTTTCTGAGACATATATATTACTTTAAAAAATGGTTTAATTTTTCCTTTTCTAAGAAATGCAACAAATAATAAGAATTAAGTTGATTCATTTGAAATTATTAATAAGTGACAGAAAAGTATTCGTTTCATGCGACAACTACAAATTTAAGTACATCCGTAGCGTCACTTAAGAGATTGGAATATTGATTGTTTTACTTTGTAAAAGGCTATTGAAGGAAATTTCAATTGGATTTAATGGCAATTTTCTTTAAAGACAGTTTTCATGCTCACATTTCCCTGAGGATTTGATTGCCAAAATTTATAGATAAGGTTAATCTGATTAAATATTCATTGAGAAATTCTGGAAATATTACTTTAAAAAATCTTTTATTTTCATTTCTTATTAGTGCAATGAATCTCGAAAATTAACTTGACTCAAATGAGATTGACAATGCGTGATAGAAAATTATCTTTTAGTGCGATTAATTCGAGATTTGTTTGTCAAAACTTAAAAGTGGGACTCTGGTTAAATATTTATTGAAAAATTCCAGAAGTATTGTAGTAGTAAAGAAAAAACACATGTTGAAATTAACTACAAGCTTCACTAAAAGAATGATTAAATAATACATTGAAGATATAAAATATGTACAAGTTAAACTATTTAAAGTAAAAGAAAGCAACAGCTTCTATGACAAACAAGCCGACTATCTGTAGCCGTCAGTCATACGTCTTGACTCGGTAAATTCATCACTTCGTCTCTCGCTTTCCCCGAATTACAGCTATCTCTACAGTCTACAAGTATCTACTGTGACATAGGCAAAACTAAGACTCCTACAATCCGGGCTGACTCACGCCGCCATTTAATTGCTCGTAGGAGAAGAACGATTGGCCTAACTGCGTTGGCAGCAACAATCGCTGATTCGTCTAAGTGGGCAACAAGATGCTTGATGATTCAGCCTGTATTATAGTAACCCTAGACAAAACTAAGGTAAGGATTAAGGCTCATATCTACGCAAAACGTAAGCAGATATCACTGAAAGGCTCTAGTGCTGCCATTTATTAGAAAGACTTTAAACTCTGTGGAGATTCCCGCAATATTACTTAAAAAAATTGTTTTATTTTCGTTTCTAATGAGTACAATGAATAATCAAAATTAAGTTGATTATTTTTAAATTATCAATAAGCGATAGAAAATATTTCGTTTCATAGTGTTACCTCTGGATTTCTTTGTCAAAGCTTATAGGTGGGGATCTGATAAAATATTTAGTGAACATTTACTATAAAGATTCTTTTATTTTCGTTTCTAATGAGTGCAATGAATAATCAAAATTAAATTGATTAATTTGAGACTACCAATACATGATAGAAAAATTTTCCTTTCAAGGGATTAACTCTGTATTTGAGAATTTTTGTGGCGTTATTTCGGATTCTCGATATTGATGGCTTAACTTTGTAGAATACTTTTAATTTAAGTTTAATTATGTTTAATGGCAAATTTTCTTACCATTTGTTTTTTTGCTCTACAGAAAAGGAAACATGATCAATTTAGTGTAAAATCTGTTGAAAATTGGTGAGAAATATTTTGCGTATTTTAAAGAACAATAGATTATTCAATTAAACTTCCGTATGTTAGATCTTCATTATTTTTTATTAAACATATTAAATAATAAAGTAATAGTATTTACAATATAATATGTTGTCTATGAAAATAAAGTCCTTGTACCTAAACATGATGCAAATTCTGGTAACTTTGTCACATTTAGGATACATTTAACATTTTATTAAATTAAAAATGCCAAATACAGCATAAAAGGTTCGAATGGTGTATTTTAAATTTTAAACCTACTTTGTTTGAACAAATTGAATAAGTATCTGCAATCTAAAAAAATATAGCATTGTCACATTTTGGTCATTTTTGTCACGTTTACAGTAGTTAATGAGATGAGATAAATGAGATTTCCATCTAAATGTGACAATACATTTAAAGCATGTCAATTCATCTTACTTTTAATAATTTAATTAGTATTCAATTGACATATACTTAATACTGTATTATAATTTAAAAAATCATTTCACACTAATTCTTTAAATATTTTTAGATCAATTATTAACTCCCCAATGTTCAATTATTCACTATTTCTGTTTTTAAACATAATTTTAGTGTAATATGTGAAAGTACCATATAAGCTTACGTATATCAGATGAAAGACTTTTTGCATTTGAAAGATCTTATTTGTCGCTAATAGATCTATCAAAATATCAGACATAAAAAATGTGACGAATATTCTAGAATAACACTAGCAAAAGGTCAGTCATTTACAACTTTCACTTTTGGTACATGAAACAGGAGTTATTAAGCTGATGTGATATCTATAGAGATATTTCCCATTCACAGTTAAAAAATGAAATATTGAACTCGATTTCAAGATTATTCCCCTCATTTAGGAAGTGTTGTTGGAATTTAACGATGTGAACTTCAATTCTTCTAGGAAATTCTCCTAGAAGAAATTCTTTAAATGCATCGCGTTTACATGTTACATTACATGTTTCGCGTTTTGTTCCTGGAATGTGGATCGTTGATTATGTCATATTTATATACAATTCTTGCGTCAATAAAAGTACAAGACAATTGCCGCATTATTTTTTTTATCACAATTAAGGACGTGGAACTTTACTTTATAATGGAACTGAATAATTCTGATGAAGTAAATCTATCAGAACACAGAATGTGTACAAATTTTAGGTATATTGTTTAAAAAAGAATTGTAGTAAACACTGGAAACGACAATTCAGTGCATTTATTATTTAGATCTGAACTTACACATTCGATAATGTCCTCTACCTAGGCAACGATACACATTATAGCTGTTATCGAACGTGAATCAGTATTCCAAAGAAAAATATAACTGTTTTTTACTATCCCGCTTATATTTGGCACCTGCTCTTTTTATATTTCCTAAAGTAACATCTAAAATCAGTCGTCACTATTAAACAATAGTGTTGCTTATTTCTTTCAATCGCCGACAAAACGTCATGTTATTTATGGCAATAACTCTGATAGTGGAAAAGAGAATATAAATTACCATATCGCGAAAGTCTATTGCTTATACCTACTTTTGTATACTAGACATCTCAAATAAAAACCAAACGATCCAAATTTTTGCATAAACCTAATAGATTTATTATATTTTATTTGAATAAGGATTATGAAAGACTCTTCGCTAGTCACTAACACTTTCATTTCTTGAAAAAAGTTATTATGCCTATTGCATATATTAAATAGATTTCAGCATATAATGCGTATGTTATACAGGCATATCAGTAAGAAAAGGATGCTTATAAGTATAGATATAATGCATTAACCGTTTATAGCATGATGTATCATTTCTGATGCATTATACATACTAAGCATGTACTATGCATGTTTATGCACTTTGTTTATAGATTTACACACAACGAGCATTGATTCACAAGAGTGATAAATAGACGTATCAATTTAGACTAATATACTGTTCTCTTGTGCCAATTATTGCATTTTGCTTTTCATCAACATGATTAGTGAGAATTGAGTTTAACGTGGCTTTCGGCCGCGATACTTTTGTGAGTCATTCAAGACAACAATTTTACTTTTGACAATAACAAAAACTTTTAATCAACAGTTTAATGACAGTTTTTGTGAAGCAACTGGACTAAATTAATGACTTCCATAAGCTTTAATGCAGAGAAAACTCAAAAGTGTGAGAAGAGAACTACTACACCTTTCAAATTGAATTCAAACTCTGTCTCTAAATCGTTTAGAATGGTTAAATTAATGCAGTAGAAAAGTACTTTCACAAAAGTCACAAGAGAAGTTCATAACGAACTTCAAAGGAAATGAAACTTCGTGAACTGCAATGTAATTTTATTAGGAGCGCGATACTATAACTTTTTTTTAAATACAAAATTATTTAAAAAGAATATAATTTAAATAAATAAATGCTTTTATAATTATATTTAACATTAATTAATTTGTATATCTTAATGGTTTGTAATTGTGTGGTCAGACAAAATATTATCATGGTTTTGTTTTTTTAACTTTCTTTGTTTTACTTTATCGTCTGCAAGCTACAATATTTTTATTAAATTTTTGGCAATATTTTAAATTATCATTGACGCATACATGGACAGTTAAATTTTATTTTGAATGTACGATAGAACATGAGTAATTCCAGTGACTTCTCAGATTTTGAAAAGGTCAAATTCACGCCTAGAATGCTGAATGTATTAGTTTTTCTGAAATTGGACTTCGTATTCACAGACATAGATTTACTGCATCAAACTTTATGTATAAAAATTCTTTATACATAATATATTCCTTAGAAGGGAAACAGCAGCGGATACAGAAGTAAAAAATTAACAAGTAGAACAAAACTTTCAAATTTCAGGACTGTTCTGAATTCAAATTTGTCAGTAGAAAAATGATAGTAAGATTTAGCGTACATAGAAGAACAACATTCATAGTAATTTAGAACAATGATTATATAAAATATGCAGAATACAAGAGTATACCTAAACTAACAAATTTCTATGCAACACAACCCAGTGATAAGGCCAGAAAATGAAATCAAAAGACGAAAAACAGTTAAGGGTTGATTTTTCTTTGTCGAAATTAAATTCAATCTGGATAGATTAAGTGGATTACAATAATATTGTCATGATTTTAGGAAAGAATCAAAGTACTTTTTTTTAAGCATCTTTGTTGAGGAAAATCGCTCATAATTTAGGAAAAAATTAGCTCATTTCTATCTGCTAACTTTGGATTAATTTCAAGTGTTATAAACTTAAAACAGTATTAAAAGATACTACTGAAATTCAGTTAAAACCCCATTTAGAACTACTTATTGAAATAATTTTTTTTTTTTAAAGGACACATCCTCAGTTGGTTCATGTGGTTTGCATCAAAGCTCAGTTCCGTATAGAAAACATATAAATACTTTGGACTGGCCTGCAACGAGTCCAGATTTAGCTCCGATAGAGATTGCCTGAGGGTCATTGGCGAGTACTGTTTATTTCATTGGCAAGCAATATGATACATGTAATCAACTGAGAAATGTCATCCTTAATAGGTGGTTTAAATGGGATATATGCTACATTTCATTTGACATATTGATGAAATGTTGAGTATTCAAACTCATACGGAGTAAGGGTTCATATATAAACTACTCATTCGTATTTAAACTCAAATCAAACGCCATAATTTTAATTTGTCTCAGTGAAATTTGACATGATGTGTTGTAAAATTTCATTAATTAACGTTTTTATTTATATTTTTTTATCACAATTGGTGTATTATTTCTCATTAAAGATGGATTTTTATATTTCGTGAATTTACTGGCATTTGTACTCAAGTTATTTAAGAAAAACATGACTGTAATATTTTTTTTGTCTGGCACAGTAACTTTTTACCAATACAGCTTATTCGCGAGCTGGCTGTAATACTTCCATACAAAAATACTATCCCTTAGAGCAGGCATGTCAAACACGTGGTTTGCCGACAACTTCTCTGTAGCCCGCCAAGCCTTTGGCATTTAACATAATGTTTAATTCAGTTGTTCGAACACGGATGCTGAAAATACACTTTTCAAGAACACACTTATAATGACGTACGCACATACATCTCAGGATTTATTATTATTTTTTAAATGTTAAATCTCTCTACCAGTATGAATAAAAATGTTTAACTGACGATGAACATCACAGATTCTTTTAAAAGGTGATTTACAATAATACCCTTATATTTAAAGGAAAACTGAAATTTTATGCTTGATATGTAAACATTATTGGAATTTGGAAAGGGTGTAAAATTAAGAGATGCCACAGGACAAAGTGTAAAGAAGACTCATAAAAATCTGGCCAAACATCAGAAATATAAACTTTCAGAATTGGGATGTATACTTCTTAAAAGAGAATGCTTTCACTTATTGAAGAAAATACATCTGCTTTATAAAGGTAATTATTGTCTTTATTAATTAAATATTCCGCAAGTGAAAATCATTCACTACGAAAGAAAGAAATGATGTCCAGAACAGATAAAAAAGTTTGAAAATACTATAAGCATAAGTGCCACTGCTAGAAAGCATTATGTAGCTGGATACATTTATAACAGCCGTATAAGTGTTTAAAAATTTATGGAACTTATAAACTTATATTCGTACGCACATGCTTAATCATCGTCAATCTAGAAAATTCGTTAGAAATGAGAGTTAGCGAAGATAAACAGATGTACCTTTTTTAAACAGAAATTTGACTGCTTTCCGTCATAAAGTTTTAACTGCCATCTTTTTCGAATAATATTCTTCACTTTCGGCGTTTCTTTTTTATTAATAGTAATAATTATCAGATTTCCCTAAGAATGGGTATATAACTTCCTGATAAGATTTAAATTACATTCCTGGATTTTTGGTCACCTGCAAATACAATGTATCACCAGCATTTTCGAATAAAATATTTTTTCTTACAGTTGGTGCTACAGCTTCCTAGTTTTATTTTTGTGTTCTGGGGTACTTGAAAAGTCTATAAATTAATATACGTTCATCACTTAATAACTCTAAACCGCTATTTCCAAATAATGCATTTTTGAGACTTTTTTCGATTACTTCTTCTCTAATTGTACGATTTCTGTAATTATTTTTTTGTTGTATAGGGGATTTTTTTCACCAGCCATTTTTTAATTTTAGTACTACTCTTTAACTACTAAAGAGAGCTTCTAATTTCTGTTTCATGTTTTTTCAACAGTAATAAATTTCAGGTTTTCCTAAGAATTTGTACATAACTCCATTATAATATTACCATTCCATTCCAGCATCTTTGGTCACCTACAGATAATCTGCATCACCACCATTTACGAATAAAATCCAATTTTTATACAATTTGATCTAAAGCTTTCCGGTTTCATTTTCGTTTTATGTAAAACTTCAAAAGCCTAAAAATGTAATAATTTTTTCCCTTATTATCTCTATACGGTGTCGTATGCAGTGGGGATCCATGCCACAGGTTCGTTCGAAAAGTGGTTTGTTTAGAACAGAATGCGCCCCCTGGCGTTGGGAAGTGGAATTACAAAATTTTCCATGCAGAAGTCCCGGTATATGGTGCGAAGGCAGCGGGGATACGGGTCAAAAAACATTTAGGAGTCAAACATGTAGTTTCTACTTAATTGCATGCTTTTATGTTTCTTTTTTTATTCAAAACATTTGGATCTTGAAATTTGATGATAATTCATGTTTCTTCCAGTAGTTTTTAAGTATCATTAAATGCATTAAATAAGTTAATGAGTGCCGTGTACTCAGGAACGGAAAACATATTTTCATATCACGGATATACAGGCATTTTCAATTACAACTACCGAAATATTTCAGCTAACTTTAATAGTGAAGTAGATTCTTGCAAATTTTGAAAATCCTGCATCTATCAGGAATTATTACTATTGTGGAAAATAGTTGAATTTGAATTTCTCATTATAATGATTCAACAAACAGCCGAAATGCATATTTGAAATAATTGTTTACTTTCCAAAAGTCTATTAAACGAAAACTGAAATAATCTTAATAGAAAATATATACAACACTATGCACTGCAGAAATCTTGGAGTCAAGAAATTTTGCAATCAATTTCTCGTAAAATTGCCTCAGGAATATTTCCCGCAAATTTCGGAAGAGAAGCAGTGTGTCATGTTGTTGTTTAATACATATTTCTCGTGAATTCTCTTTGGCACAATTCGAAATAAGTACTTAAAGAATTAGATTTGTTGCATTTACTGATCGGTTTTACTGTGTATTAAATATATATGTTATATAAAATAATGTTACTTTTGATGGTCTAAATGGTCAACATGTATATACAAATGAGGCCGTGTATTGGAATACAAATTTTTCAAAATTATTTACAGTATTAAATGGGATATATCAACAAAAGTCATATTTTCAAAATTCTAAAAAATAATTAAAATTATTAGCATAAATGAAACTTCAACAGTTTAGTCAGTTTATTATATTTAAGTAAAAAACTGTTTAAAAAATGAAGAAATGATTTTAACACAATCGCATAAAATTTTCAACACAACTCATTAAAATTAATATATATTAATATATTATATTCCTTTGAAGGGAAAAAAATTCCTTACAAATTTGTATAACAAAAACAACTTAATCTCTTACTTAACGATGGCATGTTTTACATTAATTGTTATAGTAATATATATATATATATAGAAAATATCTAAATAAATAAAATCTATCGGATAATTCCATTATATATATTTTTTTTGTTCATCTCAGTTGAAGCTTTTCAGAACATTGAATTTATAAGAAAACAAGGATGAGATCGCACTTGGCTACATTGTTCTTAATTATTAGTTTCCGAACCTTTTTGTTATGCGACCCACCTGAAAGTATGAAAGTTGTCCGCAACCCTACTAATGTGCAGGTTATCATTTGATTTGGCATTTCCAATAACTACACTTTTTAATATCTCACCTATATTACTGCAACAGAAATCTTAAAGTAACAGCCATGTCAAATTTATAGTCCTGACAATTCCTAATAAATCGTAATTTAGAACGTTTTGAGAACCCTTTCTGTTCATTTAATAGTTTTTAATTTCGAATTCTTTAAAAACGTTTTCAGCGAGCATTTACATTTTTAAAGTAACAGCCATACTGAATCTTGCGAAGGGTTTCAATCGCCAACAGTATAACAGAAATCGCAATTTTAGAAATTTATTTTTGTTTCTACATACCTTTGGTATTAGCGGTATTGACATAAAATGTAATCTATATTAGAACAGAGATGGTCAACATCATTTTGCAACTATTATTTTTTAAATCGGTTGGGTATTTTCTGAGATTATTCCCTGCTAACAAATAAAACTTTCTTATATATAAAATTAGTATAGATGTAACTTCGTAAAAATCAAAGCCTACAGCAAATGAACATCTATGTTAAGCTGTATTTTAAATATTGATTCATAATTAATATACAAATATTAAAATCTCTATTTGTAGAAACCTATATTTACTTTCGTATCCATTAGTCGACACCCCTTTCAACACCAATAAATATGTAAATAAGTAA
Organism: Maratus michaelseni; assembly: GCA_963931845.1. Taxonomy (NCBI): domain Eukaryota; kingdom Metazoa; phylum Arthropoda; class Arachnida; order Araneae; family Salticidae; genus Maratus; species Maratus michaelseni. The sequence goes on from OZ007591.1 coordinate 94,302,589, forward strand.
ATAATAAAAATTGCATTCAGTTTTTACTTACCCATTATACGTAGTATAGGGTAAGCCTTGCAATAGTTTAAAAATCGAAAAAATTTTTGACGGATTTACACGTTTCAGACGCTGGAGATTCCGAAAACATACTTAAAAAAAAAAAAATTGCCGTCCGTCTGTCTGTTTGTGTGTGTGTGTCTGTAACGCTCTATCTCCCGAAAAATTCAGATAGAGACTTGAAATTTGAAATGTACATAGTATGTAAAAATGGAAAGAAGCTTATTGAATTTCAGTAACCTCGATTATCCGGAACTATTTTTTTCGGACTCTCGAAATATTCCATCTGATAAAAGGTATATACAATTTTTCGAAATTGTTTATTTTAAGGAGTGAATATAAGAGACAATAAAAAACCATAAATTTTGCATAAAGAATGAAGTCGATCGAATAATGTGTTGCCGAGATACTTGGAATCCTATTTTTCACACTCTTCGTTGATTTTTCGTGACCCTGTATTTCATTCAAATTGCAATTCAAAGATATATTTTAATTGGAAATGAGACGCTTAATCCGACGAAGTAAACCGTTAGTTAATATGATTAACATTTTTTGAGTTATAAGGATGTCTCTTTTACGCAATTCAGTAATAGAGCATTTAAAGTTTATGACATCATCAAGCCACGATTTTATTCGAATTGCAATGCATTTTATAAATAGTTTACACATGTTTTATTTTTATTTTTTATATTATGCATATCCATGATCGGAAAGTATTACGATGCCCCCCAACGACTAGTTTCCTTGGTTATGAGGCTTTGACCATGCACGTAAATGCGATTACTTTAAGGGTCCGTATAACAGAATAAAGTTGATAATCTCTTTTCTGCAATTTCCTGTATACTACATATAAAAAAATCAACACAACACATTTAAGAATCTTTATTCTCAGTAATAAACAATGGCTATATAATTATTTAAATTGAGACATCTGCATCGACAGTAAAAGTGATTTTAAATATCGATTAATTTTTAGGATAAGTGAAACATGTCAAATTAATTAAATTAAAACAAATAGAGGTTCCCACTGAAAATTCCAAGGTTCTAACAAATGTAAATATGAAGACTATTCCTTAGAAAAAGTGAATTGTCACAAAAGTAGAGGAAATCATGAACGAAAATAAGAACAAGTGGGTAAGTGTGATCGAAGATCGCACAAAGGGTTTCGTTTAATATTCCTTTCAAAACACTTTATCCTCTCTTTAATAAATCCAAATAAATTTCATTTTCCAAAAAAAAAGTCATGTTTTTTATAAAGTAAAAATTTACCAGTCTATTTTTTTCGTTTTTTCGAATATCTGAATCAGCCCGATAGCGGACGAAGCCCGCTATTGTACTCTGTTATAATAATATCTGTCATGTGGACTAAATGCGATATTAAAAAAAAATCAATTTCAAAATTAAACATGTTGTATAGAGACCTTCAAAATGCTAAAATATGCCAATATTTCCATAATCGGGTTTTTATCATGATTCAATACGTTCCTCAAACTTATATATTAACTATTCTGTATTACTCATATCTGCAAAAACAACTTTTCAAAAGTAAAAAAAAAGCCAAGCGTAAAAAAAAAAAAAAAAGTTGTGGCTAAAAAATGGTGTGATATCAAATTTCCAAGCTATTATATTACTTTTTAAACTTTTTTCCATTAAATAAGTTATCATATATATAAGTCGAGTGCCTACGTATATGTTAATAGAAATCGTTTTCTCCTGTACTAAATACATCCTAACGAGTTTCTGAAAATTCAATTTTTTTTCAAATTATGCATGATGGGCTTGGCGGCCATCTTTGCATATTATTCACAAAATTCTAAGCATCCAAATCGTAGTTAAAATCCGAAGTTCAAAATTGTTATTTAAGCAAATATTTTAAGCGTTTCATTTATAGATTTGTATGATCGGAAAATTGTGTCTTAAGATAATGATGACTTATCTGAAAGATCCATCTTATGATTTATTTTTTACAGTAATTAATAATTTCAAACTAGTAAAAATCAATTTATCAAAATATCAGTCTTATCTAATTTATCTGTCCGTAGTTAAAATCTGACGTTCGAAATTGTTATAAACATATTACGCTTTTACTTTAGAAATTTGGGTGCTTAGAAATATGAAAAGATGGCCGCCAAGCCCATCATGCATAATTTGAAAAAAAATTGAATTTTCAGAAACTCGTTAGGATGTATTTAGTACAGGAGAAAACGATTTCTATTAACATATACGTAGGCACTCGACTTATATATATGATAACTTATTTAATGGAAAAAAGTTAAAAAAGTAATATAATAGCTTGGAAATTTGATATCACACCATTTTTTAGCCACAACTTTTTTTTTTTTTTACGCTTGGCTTTTTTTTGACTTTTGAAAAGTTGTTTTTGCAGATATCATTTCTTTTTTTTTAAAACAGAATAAACATAATTTAAATAATCTAAACATGAGAAATAATTTAAAATTACATTTTACTTTCAGTCATTGTTTAAAAGGTTAACTTGAAATACCAGTAGATTTTTAAATTAAACTAATAACAACATACTAAATGTGGCTTGTTATAATACTTGTTATCCCCCGTTAAAAAATATCACTGACTTATCGATGAAATGAATAAAAATGCAATACGTACATAGCGTGTCAGCGCTGCATTTGAAATCAAACGTGATATCACGCTCTTTTATTATTAGCACTAGCTGGCTTCGCCCGCTAGCGGACCCCTAATTTATATCGGGGCCTCGAATCTTGTAAAACCTCGAATAAGATAAACCTCGAACCGAACGAACCTCCGACCTGGTTCTCCGCTGTCTTCGGCACCGGATAATACCTTAATTTGCACATCGAATAGTATAAACCTCTAACCAAACTAACTTCCGACACGGGTCCCCGCTGCCTTCAGCACCGTATAGCAGTCGTGCTGCGCACGCTCAAGTTCCATCTTCCACCACCAGGTAGCGGAATCTGTTCTGTATGAACCTCGGGCACTGAAATCGTTAAGGCTATAGATGTCGAGTCGAATGAGCTATACCTCGTCGTGATCTAGCCCATAGAACCAGAGATAGAAAAGTGCCCCCTGGTGGTGAAAAAACGAACTAAAATCGGAAAGCTCTATTGATGTCGAGTCGAATGAGCCATACCCCGTCGTGATCCGACTCGTAGGAACAGATATAGGAAAGCGTCCCCTGGTGGTTGAAAGCTAATCGCGCTTGGGGGGCAAAAGGGGGGATGAACACCGGAGATGCATAATAGGATTAAGCGGTCACAGACCTTTCCAACGATGTATCACATGAGGGGTATGTGCAAAATTTAGAAAATACCCCCCCCCCTGCATATTATGATTAAGCGTTCACAGATTTTTCCAACGATATATCACATGAGAGGTGTCGGCAAAATTTTGAAAAGTGCCCCCTTTGGGTGGGAGGGCTGAAAGTGGGAGGATGGATCCCGAAGATACATAATATGAATAGCGGAACAATTTTTAGAATTTCTGAAAGCTGATTTTTATTTATTTATTTATTTATTTATTTTTTATTTTTTGTTTATTATTATTTTATTTTTTTGCGTTGCCCTGTGCATGTTTGGAATTTCTTAGCAATTTCTTAGATTTACCTTATTTTATTCAATTAAACATTGTACTGTTACAATAAATTTAAATGGAAACTTCACTTCTAAAACAAAAATAATTCAACAACTGGATTTCATTAATTTATAGGAAAACTAGCAAGCTACGCCCGCTGCGCTGGTCGGTTTCTACAAATGAACCCTGAATCAAACGAAATATATCGTTTAATTTGACCTTGTATTTGAAAGCAATCTGTATATTTACGTGGAATATCCTTCCACATTACTGAAAAATGACGCGATTGCGCTATTATATTTTCTAATGTACAGTCAAAATTTTAGCTGTTAAGGACCAACTCTTTTATTTGGTCATTTACAGTTAGGGTTTGCTAAAGAATGATAAAACTATATGCAATATACTAAAACCATCACTAAAAATTATCGAAATAACAATGCAAACAAATTAACTAACAAAATCCATTCAGAAGAAATTTTTATAAAGACTAATCTTTGATAATCTGATTATTGAACTTTTCCACATAATTCTAAAACAACAAAATGATATAAAATATACTAAAACAATCCTTACAAATTATCTACTAAACAATGCAAGTCGCAAAAAATACGCCCAGTAAAAACTATCAAAAAGGCTAATATTTCGGAATCGGGTTCACTTGACTATATAACCTTCACACATAACTGTTGGACTAAGCAACGTAGGACAATATATAGTACATTAAAACCATTTCTGAAATAGCATCTAACTAACAATACAATTCTCATCAAAATCCGTTCAGTAGAACTTTTTTAGAAGGCTAATCTTTCATAATCGGAATAAAATATTGAAAAGGCTAATATTTGATAAAAAAAATGGTCACCCGATTTTCGAATTTCCCCCTATAATTGTAGAACTAAGCAACGTTATATAATAAAACGTTCCCTAGAAAATTATTTAACAGTATAGGTTCCATCGAAATACATTCGGCAAAATCTTTTAAAAAGGCTAATCTTTCATAATCGGATTGATCTGATTATAGAACTTCCCAGAATAATTATATAACTAAGCTACGTAGAACGATATGTTATACAATAAAACCTTCCCTTAAAAATTATCTTAGTTTAAGTTCTACGAAAATGCATTCAGCAGAACTCGAGTTATAAGCAGCCGGAACAAAATTTCATATATGTAGAAGTAAATATAAGTATATTGACATTCATATAGTTTGCATTTGAATAAAAAAAAGTACTTTTCGGTTAGCTGGTCGCCAGTGATATATGAACACACACACACACACACATATATATATATATTCATACATATAAGTGTATATATATATATGTATGTATATACATGTATTTGTGTAGATATATGTGTATATATGTGTGTGTATATATATACATGTATATATATATATATCACTGGCGCCCGGCTAACCAAAAAGTACCAAAAAAAAATACTGCGAAAATGCAGTCATACACTTGAAAAAAAAAACACCTTTTGGCCTAAAATCTCTCATCAAAACTGTTTTTCTTTTTTTTTCTTTTCTTTCTTTTTAAAAAAAATAAAATTAGTAACAGTTTTTTCTTTTATTTTTCCAGATGTATAGTCATTTCAATTCTTTCTGCAACAAAAAAGACACTTTTTGGCTTAAAATCAAATTGTTTGGGGTCAAAAGTAAAATCAAAATCGCCAAAAACAAAAGATAAATCGCCAAATTTGTTTCAATAGAAATCTTGCCCCTTGAATAATTTTTTAAGCATTATGAACATTTCTAATCATGTTTAAATTAAATATTTTCGTTTTATAATATTCTCTCATCAAAACTCTTTTTTTTTCTTTCTTTTTTTTTTAAAATAAAATTAGTAACAGTTTTTCTTTTATTTTTCGAGATGTATAGCCTTTTCATTTCTTTCTGCAATAGTAATGATCGCCAAAAAATTAGCAATGGTAACCTTTTCGGCCAAAATAACAGAACTTTCTATCATAATTCGATAGCTAATATACGTAGAACGTTGTGTTACATTACTAAAACCTTCCCTGAAAAATTATCTCTCGAACAGTGCAAGTTCCATCAAATTCCATTCAGCAGATCTCGAGTTATAAAGGAACGGAACGAAATTTCCGTTTGTGTTTTATATATATAGCGAGGCTAACGAAAAAGACAGGCTACCGCGGTATGTTCCACTTATCTTTTTTTACAGACCGCTAGAGTACACCTGCATTGGTGCATTCGAGCCTCACGTGATTCCCGCGGTCTGTAAAAAAAGATACGCGTAAAGCACCGCGGTAGCCTTTCTTTTTCGCTAGCCTCGTATATATAGTAGATGACGTGAAAGGTATTCCTGCGAACGAAATGCCTGTCCTTTACCGTGTTTTTTTATTTTTAGAAATAAATGAATCACATTTAATTCATTTCAAAATTTTTGTTTACGTTTGGAAAGAAATTTTAAATGGCGATAACTTTTAATGTATACATTTTAGAAGGTACATCTTCCCTCAAAAACTAATTTATTTTTAAAGATCTTTCTAAAAACGTAAATTATATATTTAAAATATTTTTAAAGCATAAACACTACGTCTGATTACTTTATTTTACAATATTTATAAGAACACGCATTTTATCAGACAATTAAATACACTAAACAAACATGAGTGAAAAATTGACCTGGGCCTGGACTCGAACCTGGGACCTTATGCGTACCATGCCGATGCTCTGCGACTGAGCTACCCAGATCCATATCCGTAACCGGCAATTTCTCATACTTATTCATGTTAGAAACAATCATCTGCCACAGTTTGCAGTCATATTTAATTATTTGATAAAATATGTGTTCTTATAATTGTGAAGTTTAAAAAAAAAATATCTTCAGAAGAAAATGGTTGATTTGCAGATGAAATTTGATGTGGTTATATTATAACCTGTAACTGATTTGTGCTATTTTAATACAGATGGTACATGGTCGTTGGTGGGTTTTATCTCTGTTTTGGCATATTTTTTTAATCGCCAAGTTAATTAACAGTTTTTTGCTAATTAAGGATAGAAAATATTTTTTTTTTACACTGAATTTTATAAAAGCACATAGATTACGTAATTACTTGTCCAAAAATGCAATCCTTTTTTTATTCTGCCCAATATTAAGGCCTGTAGCTTGTTTGAAAAAAAAAAAGTTTGACGAAGAAAATAGTGATCATTTTAAGTAACTCGACGTTTTTAAAAAAAAGCTATATCTCTGTTTATAAATCACTTATGAAGATGAGTTTGGTCTTAAATTGAAGAAATTCTTCCTTAGATTCTTCTAGTTTTCGTTTTTTTTTTCTACGACGCTTGGTTTGTTTGATATCTGATATTTTAATCTGGCATGTTTTGTCGATTTAACATTGCGAAGTTGCTTTCTGTATATAAGCATTAGCGGTCTTTATTCCAGTTCTTGGCGTTGTTTGTGTGGCGTTTTTTTTTTAAGCTTGGCTTGGCAGAGCGACCGCCCTGCTTGATTGATACTCTCTTTGTATTATTCTCAAACATTTGAAAAATTCGTTATGACGTCAGGTTAATTTTCTTTCTAATTTTCTAATGACGTCATATTAAGCAGCTTTCTGTACTTACACATACTCATACTCCTTGTATTATTGAGAAATGTTTGAAAGTTTCCGTTTTATTACAAATATGACGTCATATTAATCTTTTTTTTTATTGGTGAAACTTTTTATTTCGTTTCCATTTTTCACGTGGAAGTCTTTCAATATAGAAAATTAATTTTTGTAGAATAAATTTTATTGTGGATTTTTAGTTGTTGACAACTGCTATAACGAAAAATGTTTTAATTTAATAGGAAAATGCTGTTAGATTTTTGGGTTTTTATCTCTATATATTAAAATAATACCATTTTTTTAAATTTTATGGTTTTAAGCTTCATAGCAGGTATTCAGCTATAAGTACAGAAATTTTCATGTCTGTAAGTTTTATAGTTTCTGAGAACCGGCTTTTTGACGGACAGACTACGAAGCGGGAGTAATAGGGTTTCGTGAGATGAACGAAACCCTAAAAAAGAGGTTGCAAACAGCTTTATTCAACAACTTCCAAGGTACTTGGCATGCTTTGGTTTTATTATTTGATTTGAGTACTTTTTAACTTTTTGAAAAACTATTATAATGGTTTTATATTAAAAAAAACAATTCTTCAGCTAAAATTTAAAAAAATAAAATATTAAAGCACCACTTCTACCACAATTTTGAGCTTTTTGAAACATATTCTTTTGTATTCTTTTCTTACAAGTCTTCCATAAAGATAGGAATCAGACTTCCAAAAAGTTAATTAGTTTAAGAAAAAAAAATGTAATGGCATTTGTAAATGTACAGTAAAAATGATATTTTACATAACATTTTTATTTTACTTACCCATCATACATAGTATGGGGTAAGTCTTGTAATTGTTTTGAAAATCGAAAAAAATTTTTTTGACGGATTTACACGTTTCAGACACTGGAGATTCCGAAAAACATATTTTTAGAAAAAAGAATTTCTCTGTGTGTCTGTGTGTCTGTGTGTGTGTGTGTGTGTGTCTGTGTGTGTGTATGTGTGTCTGTGTGTGTGTCTGTGTGTCTGTAAACACTCTATCTCCCGAAAAAAATGAGATAGAGACTTGCAATTTGGTATGTACTTAGTATGTAATAATGGGAAGAAGTCTATTTCATTTCAATAACCTCGATTAATCGGAACTATTTTTTTCGGACTCTCGAAATATTCGTTCTGATAAAAGGTATATAAAAATTTTCGAAATTGTTTATTTTAAGAAATGAATATAAAAGACAATAAAAAAACATAAATTTTACATAAAGCATGAAGTCGATCGTATAATTAGTTGCCGAGATATTTGGAATCCAATTTCCACACTCTTCGATTTTTCATGACCCTGTATTTCATCCAAATTTCACTTTAAAGATATATTTTAATTGGAAATTTGACGCTTAATCAGATGCAATAAACCGCTAGTTAATAGAATTGTTATTTTTGGAGTTATAAGGAAAAACCTCTTTCAATCATTCAGTAATCGAGCCTTTAAAGTTTATGACGTCATCAAGACACGATCGAGGCTAACGAAAAGAAAGGCTACTGCGGTGCTTTACGCATATCTTTTTTTACAGACCGCCGGAGTCACGTGATGCTTGAATGCACCAATGAAGGAGTACGAAAAGAGCATCACGTCACGCTAGCGGTCTGTAAAAAAAGACAAGTGGAATGAACCGCGGTAGCCTGTCTTTTTCGTTAGCCTCGGCCACGATTTTATTTGAATTGCAATCCATTTTATAAGTAGTTTACACATTTTTTATTTTAATATTTTACATTATGCATATCCATGATGGGTAAGTATTACGGTGGCCCCCAACGACTAGTTTAAATAATAAACTATTTATATTTCAGAAACCCGATTCCTTATTTTGTGAAATGCACCTCAAGGAACGTTCAGAAAAAAAGCGAGTCAGTTAAAAAATATATTTGATCATACTGATACATTGAAGAAATAGAAACTGAGAAGCAACTTTTACTCATTTAAAGGAAAATGGATGCAGTAAAAACCTTTTTTCATACATTTAAAATCATCGGATCCTTCTGTACCTTTGCCAATATACTAGGGATGCCTAAATGCATTTTAAGTAAAAAAATTAATATTTGATATTTTCGTCTTTTTCGACAATGTAGAGTACTTAAAAATTGAGTTATGCTTTGTTTATTTGTAGGGAGAGGGGAAAGGGGACAGGGGACAGGGATGAGAAGGGGCAGGATGGACTGTACTGTACATACTGCAAAGTAAATTTATAAAAAAAAATTCCTTAATTTATTTATCCCCTTAGTTATATGTTATATCATCATCATCTTTAGAAATTTCCACTAAGAAGTGGAGTCCTTGATACATAAATGTATTTTTGGAAGTACGTTTCCATTTCTTCCTGTCCAGGGCAATAACATCACTTAACTTATAAGCCTTTAGTGACTTTTCAATAGAATTTTTCTAAGTCATTTTTGGTCTACCCCTTCTTTGTCTTCTTTTCGGGTTCCATTATAAAAGGATATTGATTCGAAGGCGCTCTTCTTTCATTCAGCGAACATGCCCATACCATCTAAGCTTATTATGTTTGACCGTCTATACAACATCCTGTTTGATTTGCATGATTCTTGAACTTTTAACTTTTTCCATAGTTGATGTTTTTGCTAATCTTCGCTAAAAGTACATTTCGGTAGGGAGGAACTTCTTCTTTTTCAGGGAGATTTAAAGTTCATGTCTCCGAACCATACAGTGAAATGTTTTGCATGATTGCACAATAAATTAATCGTTTAGTTTGGAAGAGAATATTACTACTTCACAGAACGGAATTCAACATTGCAATTGCTTTTCTGTCTTCATGAATTCTCTTTTATACATCTATTGGGCATGATCCATCATGGCGAATGATAAATCCAAGGTATTTAAATTCCTCAACAGTTTTTATATTTATATAATTTATTAAAATATCAACATTCAGGCGTTCTGTTAAATTTTACTCATTTTTTTTTTATCCCAATTCATCATAAGTATCCTTTAATTTGCGAGACATGTATGTGGCGTCTATTTCTTCTTCTGCTATGATGCCATGATCATTCGCGAATAATAAATGATGGATATATTTAATAACATGCAGCTTCACAACCATTTAATGACATTTTATCGTCCATTCTCTGTTGCAAACATCAATATATATTTTAATTAAAGTTGGTGAGAGACAACAACCTTTCCAAAGCAAACAATTTTATTTGAATTATATTTATATACTGATTTATTTATTTAGGTCTAAACCTTACTGTTTAGAGCTTAAAAAGTATTTAAACGTAGTAAAAGTTGTAGTTTATTCTTAAGAAAACTGAAAACAGACAGTTAGGCATTTAGTTTTTCATAAATTAATTTTATTTAGAATTTCGTTAAAATAAGGTATACCTAATACCAGTTTGCATTTCATTTGTGTGTATATATATGTCTCATCCAAGTGATCCAAGGAATGGTTATGTAATTGCTTACGAAATCTTCGCCATGGTATTAGTACTTATATACAGCAAAGAGAAAAGTTTTTGCTTGTTATAAGCTCCCAAATTCCTAAAATCTGCTGTTATCACAGGATGTGAATATATCCGATAATATGTATGCATCACCATTATAAGATTTTAAAAATTATTAATAAAAGTAAGTGTTACATATTTATCGCATATGAAAACAAATAGTTATTGCGCATTAAGTATTTTCATACTATTTTGTCTGAAACCACAAGAAATCGGATTAATTGTAATGAAAATCATGTTTTTTTTCTTTTTAAGTCTTTGTGGAACTTTTTAAATAGTAAGAAAGTGTGTAGGAATTATTTTTCAAATTTACGTCAACTGATCAACTTGAATGAAATAATTTAAGTAAAATTAATAGTTTCAATTCACACATTAGAGGAAAATCTTGGTTTAATAAACTTATGTGAACTCCAAATTTTCTAATGAAACAGCAAAATTCTGGCAGAGTTGTATTATTAACACTTTCCAACCTAGTTGAAAAGTGTTTATGACTTCGGTTTGTCTGGCCGTATGGCCGTCTGTCCGCCTGTCCGTGCTCTAACTCCCGTAAATATGCTCGGATTGCTCTGCAATTTTTATATGTTATTGTCGTTATTTATAGCATGTTCCCTATTTCAACGGAAGTGTGTAGCGCTTATAGTTTTTTTTACAGGGACTCTCAAAAGAATTCCGTTACATTGCGGTCTATGGGGAAAAATCATTTGCGGTTTATTTAAATAATGTTTCACTATTTTAAACGCTATGAAATTTATATATATCACTAAGGTGCATTAGACGAAGCTTAATATGGAAAAGGGTGTGCATAGAACTTATAGTTACTTTACAGGGACAGTCAAAAGAATTCCGTTACATTACATCTATGGAGAAAAATCATCTGCGGTTTATTTAAATAATGTTTCACTATTTTAAACGCATTGAAATTTATATATTTCACTAAGGTGCATTACAAGAGTCTTACAACAGAATATTGTGTGTATAGCAGTCATTGTTCATTTACAGGGACACACAAAAGAATTCTCAACTGTCTGTTAACAATAATTCCTGGAAGTGCGTTTTAAGTTACTGAACACGATTTTAATTTTAACTCGCTTTTTGTCTATTACGTGATGTGTATAAATTCTGTAGATCCTATACAGGGAAGCACAAAAGTTCGCGACACATTTCCGTTTAGTGACAGAAACTCCAGACGGAGAATTTTAAACTGTGCTACGCGTTTCCTAACTGAACTAAAATTTAGCATCCTATGTAGTATATATACAGATCTATAGATCCTATACAGGGCTTAATAAAAGTATTCGGATATTTTTCTGAATATTGTATATGTTGGAAATTCCTGAAATTATGTTTTTAAATATATTATGCGTTTTCCAAATTGTTTACTTAGATGTCATCTTTTAGCTTATTAAACGGTATGATTAGTAAAATTATTTTGGAAGCGTTGAAAAGTGTTACATAATCTATGCTTGACGCATGATTTTTCGTTCTTGTTTAATATTCATATTAAAATATGTATATCTGTACCAAATTTCGGAAAACAAATTTAATCATGTTTTACAGTTTGAAATTTTATCAAATTAACGAATAAAACTATGAAAACTTTATGTAAACTAAATCGCTCCAACTATATTTAAGATTTTTCTAACGAATAAAGAATTCAGCAAATATATTAAAAATAATAAAATTTGTAAAATTATTTTAGTTTAAAAATTATTACACTTAGCTGGCTGTACTATTCTAGGAGTTTATATAAGTTAAATAAAAGATAGGAATAAATTATAATGCATAGATTTTCTAAGAATGGAATATAAGTTAAATAAAAGATACCTGGATATAGAACGTTAAAGAAACATGACATTTCCGCTATAGATTTTTTGGCAGAGTAATATTTTTAATTCTGATCTTTAAAAGTATAACTTACTTTTAAAACGTTGAGCTTCAGTGATTGTTCAACTGTGACATTTTAGAGCAGTGTGTATCAATTCACAAATCAGTAAAAAAAGAAAATTTATACTCAAAAACTCTCAAATTATTATTTCACCCCGTTCAATATTAACAAGAAAAAAAATCACGCGTTAAGCATAGATTATGAAACACTCTGCAACACTTCCGAAAAAGTTTAACAAAACATCGAAGTTAAATAAGTTAAAGAAGATACCTAAGTACACGTTTTAGAAAATACATAACACATTTGAAGCTTTGATTTCAGCAATTACTGACCATAGCCAAAAAGGTACTCCAAATCTCCAAAAGTACTCCAAAACTAATCATACGCAAATATTACGTAATTGGTATATGTTAATAGAGTTTATTATATGATTTTCCTCACTGAAAATGGAGTGACTGGCATTTACAGTTAGTTTAAAAGGACACACAAAAAATTTAGTTACATTATGGCCTATGGGTGTGGGGGGAGGGAGTTTGCAGTGTATTTTAATGATGTTAAACTACTTTAAACATAACGAAAGTGATATGTATTACTACACATTACAACATGTTTTCTGATGAATATGGAGTGCAGAAAATTCATCATTCATTTACAGCAGACAAAATAATTCGATTGCAGTACTGCCTATGAACGATATATATGTTAGAAGTGCAGTGGTGTAGTCCTGGAAAAAAAAGTGGGGGGACGCTCATAGTTCTGAACATAGGGCCTGTGTCACCGATAGAAAATTTGATACTGAATGTTACCTCTCATTTTGAACTGCAGAAAAAAGTAAATGAAAAATTAAACAGTTTAATTTAATTTAATTAAAGTTTTTTTTTCACTTGTAATGTTTTAAATAGCGTGTCCCTAATTGAAAAATTCAGAACTTTATTTCGTTAGTATTTTTATTTCGTTTTATTTTCGTTATTAAGTTATATCATTTTAAGTAGTGATACTAACGCAAAGAAACTCAAAAACGTACGTAAATTTTGTCACATTTCAAACAAAGTTTCCGAAGTTAGAGGGAGAACAGACAAATAGACAGATATGACAGACGATCCGAAATGATAAACACATTTCAACTTTGTTGGACTTGAACCCGGGTACTTTTGCTTGCCGTTCAATGCTCTTTCTACTGAGCTATCCCAACTATATCCTGGCTTTGCATAATTCACTCTTGCTACGAACTGCAGCGCTAATTTTATTCATCCGAGCTATAACTATAGCATTTACATGATGGATGTGATACAACACGGAAACACTTGTATTCCATGTAATTAGGTCATAATGAACAGAGAAAAGTCTTTTTTTACAACTAGGTAAATCATATTGAATGGTTGGAGTACCATAGTTGGGATATATTCCTACAGAGCAAAAAATGCCCGAGACGAGGTATCGAACCTAGGTACTTTGGCTTGCCGTGCCTAAGCTCTTCCTACGGAGCTATCCCAACGAGATCCTGGCTGGCATAATTCGTTCTTATTTGTTGTACATGGCTGCGAACTGCAGCGCTAATTTTATTCATCCAATCTATAATTAATGCATTAGCTATAACTATAATTTCGAGCTATAATAATAGCATTAGCTACTCTCTTAAAACGAAAGAGCCAAAATAACTCAAGTTGAGCCGAAATCCACTCATCTCACGATTTGAAAGTGAGGTTCTCATGAAGAGTCGAAACAACTCGAGTGAACGAGTTGTTTTTAAGCAACTCATGATTGAGTGATCTCTATTTTACTCATACTTGAGTGAAATCAAATCAATGAAGGTTAAATCCATTAGCACTTGAGTGATTTATAATCAATTCAAACTTGAGTGAAATGAGGTCATTTCAGGTTTAATCCAGTAATTCTTGAGCGATTGGTAACCAATTCATACATGAATGAAATCCACTCATTTAAGAGTTAATCCAAAAACCCTTTGGTGATTTCTAATAAACTCATTCTTGAGAGGAGTCAACTCACTTTAAAAAAAAAAAAAAAAAAAAAAAAAAATAATCCGAGGGATTTCTAATTAACTGACTAAATAAAATCAAGCCATTTAAAATGAAATTCAGTAACCTTTGATTTATTTTTATCTACGAAATTCAAAATAACACAGAATTCTAGCCACGTTTTCAAATAAAAATAATGATAAATAACTACCTTATTTTATACTCTATAAAAATTATATTTTATTATTTATACCTCTGATATATTTTATCATTCATAGCTTCTGAAATACAAGTTCATTTCTAGAAAGGAGGGGAAGGGGAATTGAAATTCATGGTAAAGATGTAATATTTTATTGTAAAATAATAAATTTCATAAACAGATACAGATTATATATTTAAAAAAAAAAAAAAAAAAGTAAGTTGCATGTTGAATGTATACATATATGTGTACATTCAACAATTAAGTGAAAAGTGTCATTTTATATTTATTTATTTTGTTGTTGTTTTTGATCTGCTTGAAATATATACCCCCCCCCCCCTTGATCCAAAAAGAGAATTTTAAAGGAATACTTGAATAGATAAGAATTTATGCTGTTTTAAATACTTTAATCATGGTTTTTTTTAATATATATAATGATTATGTTTTCTATGCAATATTATTAGATATATTGCATGATATTTTTCAGTTTATATCAATATTATCATTAAATGTTTTAATCTTAATCCTATTTAGGAATATTCACACAGTGAATATATGGGAATGGAGATATTTACCTTATTTTTAACAACATATGATAAAAGAAAATATGGGATTTATACAGCTTCACAAATCAAGTATATTTATTTTAAAATATTAGAAAAATAGTATATATACTAATAAAGCTACTTTTCAAAAGTTTTCGTCAACATGAAATAGATTTTCTAAAGCTTTTCTTATATATTTGAGATACATTTCAAATAATCTAACTCTCAGCAACATAAAATGACTAAAAAAAACTTATGTATGCGAATTCGAAAAACAAGGCAGGTCAATAAAAATATCCAGGAAAAATTCCTTCAGACTGAGAATAAAATAAGAAATATAATTTGTTTACTTTAAAACAATATTTTTAAAGTCAGACAAGTCAATTTTCAATTTATAGTATTATGAAAGTTAGAGTTCTGAAACATCATTAAAAAAAATATATATCAGGGGTCGATCCAGGAAAAATTTGGGGCCTGTTGAGGGCCCCTTCACAAAAATGTATTTAATAAAATGGGCTCCTTCACAAAAATCAATTTGATAAAATGGGCCCCTTCACAAAAATCAATTTGATAAAATGGAGCCCTTCACAAAAATCAATTTGATTAAATAGCCCTTCACAAAATTCTATTCCATAAAAACTTACTATTTATTATTTATTTATTATTTTGCGATGTTTTAAAATGTGTAATTTGTAAACAAACAAGTTCACCAGAGCGGAAAACTTCAGCAAAAGGATTTAAAAAAGTTTTTATTTATAAATGCTTGGTTCGAATTTGATTAACTGGATTTCAACTTTCGTTGTAAAATGTTATTTTTCACAAAAATATAATAAATTTCACAAAAATAACCTTTACTTTTCACAAAATGGGCCCCAAGAAAAAAAAACCTGCATCGACCCCTGTATATAAACAAACGCACAGTACCGCCGAGACATTTTCTTTAAAAGATTAAATTGCTACTAAAAGCTATTTATAAATCATATTTATTGAAACAACATTAAAAAAAACTTAAAATGAGAGGCAAAGGATTTGTATAATTATATTTTAGAGCAGCATTTTTTAATAGTTATCCTTCCAACTCAAAAGATCTCTAAATGTTCGTTCGTGTAAATAGTCCTAAATGTTCGGGTTAAGACATATTTGTTAAAAATATTGATATAAACTGAAAAATATCACGCCATATATAAAATAACAATAAATATAAAACAGAATCATTATAAAAAACATGATTAGAGTATTTAAAACAGCAGAAATTCTTACCTTTTCAAGTATTCCTTCTTTAAAATTGCCCCTTTGAACAACGCGCATAATACTTCAACGGTCAACAACGTGCTGTAAAGGCGAAATGCTTGCCTCCACTCGATGACGTCATACGCCTGTCGTCTGCTCAGGGAATGGTCACGTCAGCTGCATTGGCATTTCCGCTCGCCAATGATTGCTTTTTTTATCGAGATGAGTTGTTTAGTATTCTCTCTTCTGGAGTGCATTAGAAAAATAAAAATTCAAATCAAGATGAGTGAAACGTTTAAAAATCAACTCATTCACGATCCAATAAATTACAGCTCTTTTCTGAGAAGCCAAATCCACTCTTTCGTTTTAAGAGTGTATAACTATAAATTCGAGCTATAATTGCAGCATTATCTATAAATATACTTTCCTCTGTTCATTATGACCTAATTACATGGTATGCAAGAGTTTCCTTGTTGTATCACATTCAGCATGTAAATGCTATAGTTATATCTTGGATGGATAAAATTAGCGCTGCAGTTCGCAACCGTGTTCAACAAATAAGAGTGAATTATGCCAGCCAGTATATCGTTGGGATAGCTCAGTAGGAAGAGCGTTGGCACGGCAAGCCAAATTACCCAGGTTTGAGTCCTGGTCCCGGCATTTTTCGCTTTTTTGTAATGAATCTCAACTATGATACTCCAACCATTAAATATGATTTACCTGCTTGTAAAAAAAGAAGACTTTTCTATGTTTATTATGACCTAAATCATAGTCTATTGACGGAAATTGCTGAAAGTGAATTTTCAACTGTGTTAGGCATTTTCTAGCTAAATTAAATTTTAGCTTATTATGAAATATGTATAAAGATGTATAGATCATATACAGGGCTACCGAAAATAATTCATATCGCTTATCGACTTAAATATCGTACCGAGGGTAAATGTTGAAGTTGGATTTTCATCTGTGTTATATGTTCTTTTCTTTCACCGTATTGAAAAATGAAGGTGTTTTAAAATATTCGGGATGTGTAGAAAAATCTTTCATAATCTATGCGTGATTTATTTTATTGTTTCTTTTATCTCCATTTTATAATATTCTGCAAAGTGAGACATAATTTATGATTAAAATCCTTTATATTAATGCTAAAATTCGTAGGTCAAGCCATTGGTAAAATATAGAAGAAAGTAAATAAGAAGAATAATAGAAGAAACTAAATAATAATAGTAAACAAGTATAACAGTAATAATAGTAATAACAAACTTAATAACAATAGAAGAAACTAAATATATGATAAATTATTTGATTAATAAATCAATAAGTCGTTGTTTAATTTATATTCTATTATTATTATAAACCCTTTATCTTGACTGTTTTATATAGACTAAATATTTTCTCTTGTTTGAAATTTTGTATTTCGATTCACATTATTTTATTTTCTCTCATGCATCATAGGATCGTAAAAATATTTCATAACATTGACTTACTTATTTATGTGGAATTTCTCTATCGATCCAACATTAAATGAAATTCCTCTATAATGAAATACAGAATAAAGACATTTCATCATCAAGAATTTTCTGCTATAATAAATTTACTAATCATTTTATCTTTACACAGAATTTCGTTACATATTATTTAAAATTGCTTTAATATATTTTTTATGCAACTTATAACAAGCAAATAAAAAATTCACCATTTTCCTTCTGAATTATTTATCTTATTTTAAATGTATAAGATAAAATAATATATGCCTAGTTGATATGAAACTATAAATAAAGAATCGATCAATATTAGCTAAAAAGGGAATCCGATTAAATTTAAATATGTTTGTTCAAATCTAAATTTAAACCTCTATTTAATTACTGCCAATAAATTCATATATTTAAAAAATCCTGAAAATTCATGAGAAATGAGTTACTTTATTGCCCTTGAAAATGAATGAGTACAAGAAAACAAAATGAAGCACGTATATTAATTGCATTTGTATGTTCATGAAGAGTTTGATCCTTCTCCCTTCCCTAGCTAATATAAGGTAAAGCCAGGAGAGATGGCGCGGTCGGAGAGATTGCGCACATAGAGGTTCGGGGGGAAGGATTAGAGTGAGAGCGCAGCAACTCCAAGTAGTTGTACAACAACAGTAGTGGAGTGTCTACTTGAAAGTGCACGTTGATTGCTTTGAGCGTCTAAGATAAAGTATTGCTATTTTGTTTTGTTTTCCCAAAGTAAGTGCTTGAATTTTCATAGCTATTCATCAGAATATCTATACAATGTCAATAGTACAAAATATTTTAAACTTAAACGATTTCTCATAACCTACTAATCTAGACTAACAATGTGAACATCTACGGTTCGTTTTAGTAGCGGCCATGTTTAAATAAAAGGCCGCACAATCTCTCCTACCGAAATTGGAGAGTTTGCGCAACTGCTACTTAGGAGAGATGGCGCAGTGTTTCCATTATTTTCCATGCTGGGAGAGATTACGCAGTTTAATGGTAAATTTGCATAAAAAATGAAAAATGAATATGGACTAATTTTAAGTTAAACGTGTTATTAAGTTACATAATTTTATTTTGTAATCTTATCTGGACTTGCTTTTTCTGATTCTGTATTTTTTTCCTTTAATTAAAAATTTTTAATCGTTTTTTAAATTATTTTCTTTTTGTGATTCTTTAAAAATTAGATTGAAATATGCACCCCCAATACAATACAATTTGTTCACAAAAACCTTACAGCAATGTCATTTAAGTGTAATTATTATTGTTAACAATTTAATTGTAGTTATTATTAGTAACAAACTCTCCTACTCATGTGCGCAATCACACCAATCCTGTAAGGACAGATTGCGCAAAATAACTTTCTTGGTTTTATTGCAACTGTTCTATTAAATTGCAACATAACAACAAAATAGCAATGGGAATGCATAAAAAACAAATGAAGTAAAAATTATTCATGGGTAGTTTAGCAAAAAAATTATTTTTAGATTTTTTATTGCTATTCCTTTGAATTGTGCGCAGACTCTCCTAGCTTTACCTTAACTCTTTATTTGATTCCGTTATACAAAAGTAAAAAAAAAATTAAAAGTATATATATACATTTGTCGCAGCTTAATGTATGGCAACAGTTTTTAATATCTTAATTACTACGGATACTTTTTAGTATTTCCCCTGTCTTCACGGATCCCCAAGATTTACGTCTTAAAAAACTTATATACTTTAGAATATCAATTAGAGAATATGCAGTTAGTTTTAGAAGTATATTTTCAAATGAAAACAAATTTCAAATGCTCACCTTACCGAAAGATTTACGTCAAAATAGTTTTTTTGTGAAAGTTATAAACTTTTAATCTGTATACTGTGCCCGGTATCCATATTTAGATAAGATAAATTTCATGCTCTAATACAGGGCACGAAATTTCCGCTCGCCAGCTCGCCATTGGCGAGTAAGTTTCGTCTTTTGAAATGTTGTGCTTCAAATCAAACTGTATACGCTCAAAATATCGTGCCTCAATCTAGCGACATGCGGAAGTGT
Source organism: Maratus michaelseni (assembly GCA_963931845.1). NCBI lineage: Eukaryota > Metazoa > Arthropoda > Arachnida > Araneae > Salticidae > Maratus > Maratus michaelseni. The sequence continues at coordinate 94,322,632 of OZ007591.1, forward strand.
TTTAAAATCAAGCGACGTCATTTATCTTCCAAAAGAAGAAAAAATGCGGCGTCACCCACTTCTATTTCTCTTTTACGGATGAACTAATTTCCACTGTCTGTATTCGCTCCTTCGCTTTCGCCCCACGCAGGCGCCAAGATTGCTTTTTTCGCTTTCGAGGCCAAATCTGATCGCTCTTCACTCCTGCGCGAAGTGAATCAGGGTTCACCACCTAAGCTCAGCTGCTTGAAACACGGTAAAAAATAATCGCTTTCTCCCGAATTTTATCCTTTTAAAAAATTGTTCATATTTTTCATGAATGTAAAATAATCTGGATTTAACAGACAGCTCCTTCTAACAATGGTCAATTTAAATTCAGTTTGTCATAAATAGTTTATTTTCTGGCAGGTGTGGTGGCCGACGTTACTGTCTGAATGAATGTAAAATAGTGGCGAGCAAAAATTTTAGTCTGGGTAGTACCTTTTCAATTGAAATTTCATGCCCTGCAACAAATAAAATAGTAAAAATTCTATTTTGTACAACCAAATCGTACTGTTTCATATTACTTTCAATTTTATGAATTTTCAGCAATTTCGAGCATTAAAACTGGAAAAATGATTTTTTGAGGGGGGGGGGGGGATTAAATGTAAATTGGAATTTTTGTTGTTTTACCTGTTTTACATGGAGCACGAAAAATGTTTTTCTACACATAAAACTTAAGCAGGGTATATATATATTTAAAGGTACTTTTCCACTATGGGGGCCTTGGTGTTTTTTTTATAAAGCTTGGCGCAGTTCGAGATTCAGAAAGTGAGATATTTTGACAAATGATATAAACAGCTGTAAAAGAAAAAAAAACTAATGAATTTTTATTGTTATTTATATATGTATTTATGTATATGTAAACAGTTTATTTATATGTATATTATTATTATCATTGTTTTTTACATGTAATTTACTTCTATTTGTATAGAAAAATAGGTAAATGGCTTCCTTATATTAAAAAAAATATCTAAATATTGAAAAAGTGTTTGCGTATATAAAACAGTAAAAAAGTTGCCTCCAAATATTTTGCCAAATTTCATTCTCTCACTAAGGACACTATACTGGAAAAGTACGAAATTCAATTTCGTAACCTTAAAGTAAAATAAATATTTTGATAATGAAAAATGGATTTTCATATGAATGAAGGGCAACATTAGAAACCTTTTTTCTGCTATATCTCTGAAACTAATGCTGTGTATAAAAAGTAACTTCAAAACGGTGCTATTCCAAATTATTCTGATACCCAATTTCGGTTTAAAATATCATGAAAAGACCAATCCGGGTAAAATCGTATCCATTTCCAGTCATTCAGCAAACATCCTTCCAAAATATCTATTTTGTGTCTCTGAAATGCTGAATAGGTTCGTATATTGTTCTGTGATCCGGTTGTTTGGCCTTAGATGGAAAGGACTATACAGAGACATCTACTGCTCTTTTATAACCTCTTTTGGTACTATACGTGGAAGTCTACCATGGTATCATACTATGAAGTCCATTCTATTTCAAGTTTCAAGCATATATTTCTGCACTAGTACTAAGCACGTGGAAATGCAGAGATTTATTTTTATAAAAAATATCTTCGATAAAAGCATGCATATAAAGAATTTAACTTGTCTGGTAAGTCATAATTTTTTTCTGTTAAGTGTTTGTCAAATATTTAAAGTAGTTGAAAGTTGAAACTGAAAATTCAAAGTTTTGAAAAGACAAATATTCACGTTACATATGCCTGATTCCTTATTTCAAATACATTAAAAGTAGTAATAAATTTCAATTTTAAATCCTTAAAGATTTTCATTCAACTTTTAATGTAAAATATTTCTAATAAATCAACCACAAAATTAAACTAGCAAAATCCATGCTTTGATTGGATTCGCGAAGCATTATTTCATAAGATAAATATTTGAAAGTAACAATATTTTTTAATATTATTTTTTCAGCCTTATTAAGCAAAAACGATATTTTATGTTTTGGCGCATTTTCATTTTAGAAATGTAAATTCAGTCAAGTAAATAAGAATTTCTCTGTCAGAAGAGATTCGTCATGTCGTCGTTTTTTACGCTGATATCTAGCCTCTTGCCTTAAAGCTAAATCATGTTCGCGTTCTTTTCGACCAGTAAGTGTACGTTTTCTCGGCATTTTTTTTATAATAGAACTAATGCATTCCATAAATTGTTTTAAACGGCAAACATATTAAAAATAATACTAATAGTAATTACTTCTTAACATTAAATATGTTTCATTTAGTTCAATTTTCAACCTTCGAATTCGAATAACACTTTATATAACGAATTTAACAATTAATTTTTCTTTGTTTACAATTCTTTTGTTGCCACTTTACCAAACTAATTCATAATATAATTCTTTTAAAATGCGTAAGTATCGTCTGCGTAAATGATTTCACATAATAAGAATAAATTGTGTATTTGAATTCTTAACACGACACGAAAAATACTTTTATAATTGAATGTAAATAATTGAATTTTCACATTTTAAATCATTCGATAAGAAAATAATATTGTCAGAATCTACATATCATATTTTATTTCTATCAAATCCAAAAATATTTCTTTCCTTAATTAAATTTAAAAAACAGTTTTTGAGATATTTTGGAGGATTTATTTAATTAATCATGATTCTATCTATAATTACTAACTCCATGATTAATTCTTTCATCTGAAAATATACGTGTTTCATTTTTTATTTACAAAAATGCGTCTGTAATGGAAAACATGTAAAATAAATTAATTAAAATAATAAATTTTTTAAGGTTATTCTGTAAAGAAAAAATAATATTGTGCAAATCTACAGATTATAATTTATTTTTATGTTTAATTTCAAGTCAAAATACTGAATAGTTTTTTTTTTGTAAAATGTACGACAAAATGTAATTTGTGTAGCCTAGTACAGGATTCGCTTCGCTCCTCCTAATAATTTTAGTTAGCTTTGATTTTTTTTTTTTAATGAACTGTGTTCTCGGAAATAAATTCTCGTTACGTGAGTTTTGTAATGAAAAATATGTATCTATAGCTGAATATAAAGTATTAACGATAAGGATAACCCTAGAGAAATGTAACGACAATATTTTAAAAGCATAAAATCTAAGTGAACTGTTTTGTTTTTAAATGCTACTACTGTAATAGATGTTTGACTTTCGTACTATGAAAATTAATGATTATCACTAGAATATTTTATTGAATAATGTTATAAATTGTAAAATTATGTGTTGTAAAATGTAATGACTTTTATCAGAGGAATTAGTTTTTATTATTAATCAGCTTAAAGAAAAACTAAAATATAATTGAAAATATTTCGATATGTTAGAATAGACTTCATATTTATATACACGATACAAACGTATGCGAAAATAATACTTTTGAATGAATATTTTATTTAAAGTTTCATATAAATTAATATTTTGCCTTCTAATATAAATAGTGAAGGTAACTCAAAAAAAAATTACTTTTTTAAACACATATTTTAATCATAAAATGATTTACGAATTGTTATTCTAAATAATAATAAAAAATTAATAAATATTATTCATGATAGAAATACAGTTAAATATTAAAAGTTTAGAGTTTATGTTAAAAGTTATAGGATAATTCATGTCCTAGTCCTGAAAAAATATTTCCTAATAATTCTAATAAATAATAGCAGCTACATTTTTCATTATCTTTACTGAATGAGCCATTTCTTATAAGAATTTAGTTTCATTCTTTTATAAAATCAAAATTTACTTAAGAAATGCGTGTTTCTTTCCTTCATTATTTCGTGAAATTCATCGTTTCCAAACTATTTTAGTAAATACCCTTTGAAAGACCCCCAAGGAGGGCACTCCCCCCTATGACCTATATCCCTCGTGCAGATAATTGGCCGTCATAAAATCAATCAACCAATCAACCAAGCTATTTTAACTTTAACTACTTAACATTTTTGACAAACACATTATAAATAACAAAAATAATAAATATGACTTACTTTATGTTAAATTCTTACATATTGTGAGTCCTAGGAAGTCTATACTAATAAAATAAAGTTTCGCTCTGTCTGTGTGTGTGTGTGTGTGTGCGTGTCTGTGTGTGTCAGTCTGTGCGTGTGTGTGTGTGTGTGTCTGTTGGCGAAAGGCTGGGAAAATCTAGCCCACTTAGAAGCCTGAAAATTTTGATTTAGGTAGGCCAAACCCTCTCCTGATGCACCTGAGCCTCAGAATTTGAATATTTGAATTATTTACTGAAATATTAATTTAAATCCACAAGAAACTCTCATCAAAAATACGCTTATTTTTCTTGAGTTGGTTGGTTGTATAAAGTCTTAACAGTAGCGAAGCATAGATAAGGACTTTTAACGAAATAGTGTCAATGTAGATTGCAGTTACCGGCGTACAACCATGCTAATGTAGCGCCACATGCACACGAAAAATACACAGACGCCACCTGTTTGAAACATTTTCCAGGCACATTTTTCTTCATGATAATTAGCCGGGTTTAAGTTTTTTTTTAAGATGACATATATTATTATGATACAGATTATGAGTACAGAAAACTTTATTTAACAGATTATTTGTTATATGTTCAGGAATGGAGAGGGGTGAGGGTCTAATTACATTTAACAATTTTAACATTTTTAGCTTCACCCGTAGCGTTTAGTTGCTGTTTTATATAGAGAATACCGCTATTTTAAATCTCAGCTAATAATGTTCCGAACTTCTCGAAACCAGATCCATTTTTACTAAATTATCCTAAAAATCAGCATTCATAGCTTCAAGTTTTGAAAGATGCATAGTGGTCCTTCTAATTAGTCATTTTCTGAAGGGCACTTGAACATCCCCTCACCCCCCCGGCCCCTCCTTCGGTGTTTTTTTTTTAACTATGTCCCGTTTCCATATTTCCGCAACTATCTTTTCGATTTCAACGCAAGTGATTCTAAACATTGTAATTAACTTAATAGTTACCCTCTATGACATTAAAGTAAATTTATGAGTAGCGGTTACCACTATTTCCGATTAATAGTTTAAGCCAAATTTGTAATTAAGTTCTTAGTTTAACCAAAGGAACGAATTTTTAAAGATGCATAGTGGTCCTCCTAATTAGTCATTTCCTGAAGGACACTTGAACATCCTCTCCCCCCCGGCACCTCACTCAATGTTATTTTCTATAACTGTGTCTTATTTCAATAACTCGGCTAATTATGTTTCCATCTTCTCGAAACCAGCTCAATTTTGTAGCACGCCTACTATACAGTACCGTAGGAAGCGGGAACCTGTCTCAGCAGTTCGTTCGGAAAGAGGTTTGTTTAGAACAGAATGCTCCCCTGGCGGTGGAAGGGGGAAAATAAAAGATTTTCCGGAGCGTACGAGCATGCCCAGTATACGGTGCCAAAGCCATCGTAGACCGTGGCCAGAGTTTCGTTTTTAAAGAGATTTAAGTTTATTACACGGGCTTGGGCAACGCCGTAAAAGTCAACTAGTTAGTAATAAATTAACATAAAATACACACATACACATACCTAAAAAAATTTGGAATATTTCAAATAATAAATTTTAATTATTTTTGTTTTTCTATTAGTTTATTATATCATGGGGAAATTTGTAAATGTTTACTGAGTTTTAAAAAAACCTAACCTGTAATGAAATTTAAATAAACTGATTAATTTTTTCATAATTAATCCTTTAAATCAATATCATGACAATTTTTCAAAATAATTTATTATTTTACAGAGTTACATATTTTAAAATTTGATAGGGTATTTAATATATTTATTCAAGAAGGTGAAAAAAATCTTTCCAGTAAAAAAAAAAGCTTTTTGCTATTATAAAACTTCACAGAATTCTTTTAATTAATAGTTTATGGAATATTACCACAGGTACTGTTTCTATATTTTCAAAGTAGAAATTAATATTCCCTTCACACAAAAGAAAAAAAAAGAAAAAAGTTTTACTGTATTTTTAAATGTATTAATGAATTTTTAAATTGTTTTGGAAAAATATTATATAATATGAGCTTCCAGCTATGTATTTGGCCATTCAGTTCATAATGAATATTTTCTATAACATTTAAAATATATCTGCCATTATACACAAAATGGTTGGGGGGATCAATGACCTTTTAAAGAATAGATTTTTTTTGTTCTAGAATTGTTTATTTTGTCTGGGTACAAAGTTTTGTACATTTTCAGTTTGTTGCTTGTGAAAATTGATTGCCAGATACTTATTAGGGTTAATTTAATTGTATATTTTCGTATAATTTACAAGCTTCAAAAGTTCTTAGGATTTAATTTTTTTTTTAACTGAATCTTAAAGGTTTTTTAATTTTGACAGGCAACAAGAAATTATCTTCCCGGAAAAAAAAAAATCTTTATACTATTATAGGTTTTCAGAATTTTAAAATTAATATTTTGTGGAATACATTAAAATATTTTTTCTAATTTTTTAAAAGTAGAAATAAATAATCACTTCACAAAGCATTAAAATACTGTTGTAGAGAAAAATAGTTTTACTGATTTTTTTTAGCTTATTAAAGGAATTTTTAAATTGTTTAGGTAGAAAATCTTTTAGCTTGAAAATTATCTGAATGGTGCTGCAAGATATTTGGTTATAACAATGTTCTAAATCTGAAAACAAATATGTTTATTACCCAAAATAGGTAAAACAATGTGTCCATTTAGGATTTTTCCAAATTGGAATTACGTCCATATCCGGGTTTTCCAAAACCAAATCGAACCTCTGAGCATACCCAAAATATGCTAGAATTTGCCATTCTCCGTAAACTCTGAACTCCAATTTGGGTTTTGCAATAAACAAAAAATGGACACTTTTTTAAAACACATTTTTGGCCAAAAGAGCCTTTTTTTAATTTGGAAGATTGCAGCAACCAGATATCCTACAACCGGATTTCGGTTGTTTTTAACACTTTCCAACATAGTTGAAAGAAAAACCCCTGTCTTCCACCTGTTTCTCAGTCGTCTGCATGTCTGCCTTCTGTCTATTCGTACTCTAACTCTCATAAATACACTAATACACTTGAATTGCCATGTTCTTGATAGATGTTCATGATATTTACTATGACACGCTTGCTATTGAAAAGGAAGTGTGTGGCATTTATAGTTCGTTTACAGGGATTCTCAAAAAATCCATTTCATTATAATCTATGAGGGAAAATCTTTTGCTGTGTATTTTAATTATGTTGCCTTGTTACAAACCTGCTGAAATTGATATGAATTTATGAGATGTACTGAAGCATGCTTTCTGTAAAATATGGAGTGCAAAATATTTATCAGTCATTTACAGTGTCACACTTGGTTATATAATGGTCTACGAGGAAAAACTGTTTGAAGCGTATTTTAATTATATTACATTGTTTCAAATATATTGAATTTGATATACATACTGAGGTTCACTACAACATGCTTGCTGTAGAGTATGATGTGCATAGCATTTATCGTTTATTTACAGGGACACACAAAATATATCGTATACAGCATATACATATTAGCGACATTTTCTGCAAGTGCTTTTTCAGTTATAGTATGCGTTTTTAATTTTAACAAATTTTTTGCATACCATGTGGCGTGCAAGGCGTGTCTATGCGTCAGGGACTGATTTTCCTCAAAGTGCAGGGTTTTTGCGAGAGGCTTCTCCTACTCACCGCGGCCAATGAACTAGTCGTTTCCTGCCTCCCTAGAACTCGACGATCAGAAGCCGCGGCAAAGCAAGGCTCGTTTGGGAAACTCGACATATGGCTGAGGACCCGGTTCCCCTTCATGGGGTTCCAGTTACGGAGCCGTCGGGGGACTTTGTCGATTCACCAGGTGGTTTCGTGGTGGTTTCCTCTGATATTGAGATCCACCGCGTATCGTAACGACCTTTGTCGTTATTTCATTGGTTCAACAGGAGTGAAGCGCAGGTGGAGGTGCTCCTACCGGTCGCAGCGCTTACGGGAGGCCTCTCCTGGTCGAGCGCGTTATAGGTCCCTCAGGATCTGGGTGCGACGGTTGACGAGCCTGATGGGCGTCACTCTGGCGCCTGTCGGCGTAGCTCAGTTTATATCATGTGGCGTGTATAAATTCTATATAATTTAAACAGGGCTACATAAAAGAATTGGTATGCATTACTGAATATGGACGTAAATTCCTTAAAGGTGGTTTTTAATTGATTTATGCATTTTCAAGCTTAATTATATTTAGTATACCAAGAGATGTTTGTAGAATTTAAATACATTCATATACAGGGATATGTAAAGAACGTGATACATTGCCGTGAGTAGATGGTAATTTATGAAAGTGTGAATTTAGTAGTTTAAAGCGTTTTTTACATGAATTAAATTTTAGCTTAATATGTGGCATATATAAAGATCTGTAGAAAAAATAAAGGACTAAACAAGGAAGTCGAGTATATTTCCACAAACTGTCAAAAATTGGTGAATGTAATTTCTGAACTGTGTTATGCGTTTTCTAACTAACAAAATGTTCGCGTACTATGTAGAATATATACAAATCTGTAGATCATATACTAGGCTGCACAAAAGAATTCGAGTACTTTTCGGCTATGAACGGTAGACACTGAAATTTAGTTTTCAAATGTGTTATGCGTTTGTTTACTTAGATAATCGTCTTTACCTTATTAAACGGTGTAATTTTGTAAATTATTCTGGAAGTGTTGGAAACAGTTTCTTAATCTATGCATGTCGCATGATGTTTCTTTCTGTTTTCGTTCGATTGGGTTGTCCGGAAAATTCGTGACGTTTGGGAAAATTAATTCGTACCGCAAATTTTCTATCATTTAATTATTAGACATGAATTCCGATACCTAATATCTAATAATTAACGGGCAGAATTTTCCGGTACGAATTAATTTTCCTAAACGGCACGAAATTTCTGTACAATCCAATAATTTAGATTTTTTTTTACAGTGCGGTTTAGGAAAAAGCTATTAGAAAATGATAAGAAAAGAAACCCTGTCTAAACTAACAGAAATTCAAAAACTAATTGTACTGTTTTTATAAATAGTAATCTCTATTTCTCTTTTCAATTTATTTATACGATTTCTGTTATTCGTTAAATAAATTGAACTATTTGAATTGAGCTGGGGACATTCAGGAACCGCTTGAAGGCGCTCTACGGACTCTTTGAGGGTCACCGAATAAAATAACACTGACTTGTGTTATTTTATTAATGAATAATTTTTTTTAAGCATAAGTACTGGTATGAATATTTTGAATATTTCAAAAACATGGGATTCGTCTTAATACATCTGTGACACGTCAGGAAAGCTTTTGTATTTATCTTGAAAATTTATAAAAGTTTATACAAATGAATCAGTAAATTTAAAAAATGTCCCTTTTTTAACGGGTATGAAAAGTTTTACAGATAGGCAGAATTTTGAAAAAAAACTTTATGAAATATGACGTAGAAAAATATGTGACACTTTATTAATGAAGAAATGTGTTTTTAATGTATAAATATTGATAAACGTATTTTGAAAAATTATGTGTTATGAAAGGTTTGTCTGCATACCTTGTGGTTGGAGGTTATGTCGGCGTAGCCTTCCGGCTGTTGCATGTAAATTTCTTAACGCAAATTTCCATGAAAGAATGTCGTGTTGATATCTATATGGTGTACTGATAGATTTTTGTAAGCGGCTGCAGATTGAAAATCACGGATGGTGGTGTACTGGACAACTGGTGCAAATGTTGCATCATAATCTTCACCAAATTTTTGTCTAAAACCTTTAGCAACGAGTCTAGATTTGTATATGGGGATTTTCCATGAGCTGTCGGGTTTTCTTTTAAATGTCCATTTTGACCCAACAACTTTTCTATTAGGTGGGGCTCTACCAGTTTCCACGTTTTATTTTTCTTAAGTGCTTCTATTTCCGCATCCGTGGCTTTAAGCCAATTTTCTTTTTCTACTGGATTTTTTATTTCATTGATTTCTTTCCAGTTTTTCGGTTCGATTATTTCGTCGTTTTTTACTATACAGCCATATATGTCGGGTGGGACTCTTCTGTTTGATCTTTCCGATCTTCTTAATGCAGGAATGTTTTGATTGGGTTCTGCTTGTATTTGTTCCGTGTTGTTTATTTTTGTTTCTATATAGGGTTTATTGCCAAGTAGGTGTTCTGGTTTATTAGTTTCTTCCTTCAGATTTTTTGTTTCTTCTCTAAGAATTTTATTGTTCTACCGATAATGATTTCATTAAGATTCCCTCCTTGGCTGTGTCATCTAATTTTGCTCTATGTTGTGTGTTTATGTATATATAAACTTTACAGCCAAATACTCGAAGGTAATGTATGTTGGGTTTTCTTTTGAACCAAATTTCATACGGAGTTTTATTGGTTGTCTTTGTGGATAGCCTGTTCTGGAGATGTGTTGTACTTATCGCTTCCCCCCAGAATCTGTGTGGTAACCCTGCTTCAGAGAGCAAACTTCGGGTCATTTCTATCAAACTTCTAATTTTTCTTTTGGCAATCCTGTTCTGGCTTGGGCAATATGGAATAGTAAATTGGTGTTTTATACTTCTTTTTCTTCAAAATTCCTCCGTATTTTTACCTATAAAATTCTCCCTCAATATCCGATCTCATGGCTTTTGGATATCTTTCAAATTGTGTGTGAACTATTTCTGTATAGTCTTTTATTTTATCTGATACCTCATCCTTGTGCGACACCAGATAAATTATGGTAAACCTTGAGTGGTCATCTATGAATGTGACAAAATACTTTTCCCTCTAAAGAGGGTGTATTAATCGGTCCACAGACATCCATATGTATCAGGTCAAGTACCTGTGTTGTTTTATGTTCGGATGAGTTCGGATATGGTGCGTCGCTAGTTTTTGTTTTTATGCACGTTTCGCAGTGTGCTGCATGACAGAAGTTGTTTAATTTTATGCCGTTGGCCAATTCGTTTTTCATTATTTATTTTATGCTTTCCTAATCTCTGTGATTTAGGCGTTTGTGCCAAAGTTCTAGGCATTCTCTATTTTTACAGTCGTGTGTGATATTAGCTGGGTTTGGGATATCTTTTTCTAACAGTTATACTTCATATAAATTATTTTTCTTTTTTGCTTCCAGGTACGTTTTTCCGTTACAGGATAGCATGCCTTTTTCTTCTTCAAAAATTGACTTTTAACCGTGCTGTGTAGTCTTGCTCACTGAAATTAGATTTGATTCCAAGTATGGGTTGGGTAGGTTGATTATTGACCGTCAATTATCTACACTAGGGATATAGGCCCGGGGGGAGCGCCCTTCGTGGGGGTCTTTCTAAGGGAACCTAACCCGTATTTACGCATGGATAAATCCACGGCTCGAAGAAAACCACGAAAAATCCGAACGATTAAGCCGACGGGCGCGATTGGAATCGAACCCAGCACCTCCCGTCTACCAGCTTCGAGAGCAGAACCTCTCAGCCACTGGTGGGGCTCCAAGTATGGAACATATAAGACATTTTTTAATGTTATTTTGTTAGAGTCACCGTTCGATGTTTTTGTCGTTATTATTACTTCACCGGATCCGTAAGAATTGAGTTTGTTTCCATTCGCGATTATTACTTTTTTTTTCAATGTCATTTATTTCAGTGAATATTTCTTTGCTGTTCGCAATATGGGATGACGCTCCGGAATCGATTATCTATGTATGTTTTTCAGGTTTTTCTATTAGAAATGCTGCATCTTGATTTTCGTTGTTATTTATGTGTACGTTTTCATTTCTTCTTTCTTTCGTTTCATACTCTTTGTTTTCGCTATCACCGTTTATTTTTTCAAAGCAGAGCGACGATGTAAACTTTTTTTGTTTGTGTGTTTGTTGTTTCGCTGTAGCTGTTTGTGTATTTCTGGTTTTTAGATGCCAGCATTCTTTGTAGTTGTGATTGTTTTGTCTAAAGTACGTACAAAATTTATTCTGTCTGTTGCAGTCGTTATTTGCGAACTTTTTCTGCTTTTTAAATGCTTTTGCCGAATTGTCGACCTGTTCCGAGTTTTCTACTCTTTTGTTATATTCATTGACGTGTTTGTTCTTTATAAAGTCAGGTGTTAACTCATTTTCTGGTCTAGCTTCGAGAGCTGTTATTAGTGTGTTGTAACTCGCTGGTAGAGAGCACAGAAGTAGTTCCGAAATGTGTGAGTCACTTATATTTTCTCCTATTGCGGAGTGTTTGTCGATTATTTCGAGAATGTGTGTTATATGCTTTTGCATATTACGGTATTCTTGGAGTTTAGCTCCTTATAATTTTCTTAGTAAATATAATTTACTCGAAAGATTAGCCCTCTTATGGATATTTTTTAATGCTTCCCAAGTATCTTTGGATGTGTTTAAACTTTTGACATGGACGATTTGAGTATCCTCGATGCTTAAATGTATCATCGCGCACGCTTTTCTAGATTTCTTTTGCCAGTCTGGATTTATAGGAGTTGGTAGTTAATCTGTTATAAGCTCGAATAAATCTTCTTTAATTAATAATATTTGGACTTTGAATTTCCATGTTGAAAAATTATTTGTATTTAATTTTTCGATTTGTGTCTCTTTGATAGAGGCCATTTTTGCGATTAAGTTATCTATTGTTTTGTTTATAAAGTTTATAAATTTTTATTTATTCAGCCAAATATAAAATCGTGAGATGTATATATATTTTTCTTTCTTTCTTTTAAATCAATGCTAAGACATTTTAAAACAGTCTAAATAATCTTTGAAGGAGGAATTCGTCACGACGCGGGAAAAAAATCTTAGCACGATAAAAATTGTGAAAATAGTTCTAACGAAGTACATAGTCACTTAAATATAGATAAGAAAATCTTCTTACCTTTTATGAAGTTGCTATCTCCGGTTGTTATTCCACTTTTAGCGAATTATCCATTAAAGTTCTGGCAGAACGCTATTTATTAATCCATGTTTTGTTATTATCCGTTTGTAGCATCAATACTGGGTATTTATCACTTTCATAGTTGAAAAACTAAGTTAGTGTATTAGAGGACGCTAAATAAATAGACTTCAGTTTTCATTTAAAGATATACAGGGTGATTCATAAAAGATGGGCAGAACTTTAAGGGGTTATAGTACACTTAAAGACAAATAATATTAAATAGGAGACTAAGGGTCCCAGACGTATTCCCAAGGAGATAGGGGGCATTAAAGTTTAGGGTCCGAAATTTCAAATGATTATAAAACATGGAAAAATTGGTCGATTCGTTTGCGGTTTTTGCAAAAAATTTTCTTTATGCCAGTATTTTCTTGAAATAAAATTTTAAAGTTCAATTTCAAAAAATGCCGATAGGGGGCGCTTTAGACTTTGGAGTAACAAACAACTATTTTTTAACGTTATTTTTTGTATTTCTTTAAATGATTTCGAAAGCTTAGACTTAAACTTAAATTTTGATCTAAAAATCTGAGTCCTAACGAGTAGTTAAGTAGCGTAAACTGAAATTTGAAATTTGAAACCCTTCTCCCCCCAGAACAAAAATCAGTTATTCCCGATCTTTGTGTCGTAGATTAGGCTCTAACTACTGCCGCGTTTTGCTAAAATTATTCTTTATGTCAGTATTTTCTTGAAAATAAATTTTAAAGAAAATTTTCAAAAAATTCCGATAGAGGGCGCTTTAGACTTTGGAGTAACGAACAACTATTTTATACCGTTATTTTTTGTGTCTCATTAAATGCTTTCTAAAGCTTAGACTTAAATTTTCAGCCCAAAATCTGAATCGTTAGACGTGGTTAAGTTTCTGGGGAGAGGGGTTTGAAATTTCTACTCCTGAGCACAGTTCAGTTTACCATGTCCACACATTGTGTGCTGTGATACGAGGTAAAAAGACACAAATTAGGATTATGTTACCAAAGCATATTTATTAACATGTAATCACAATAAATGTTCAAAATTGTGACCACCAGAGGTTATGCACGCAGAACAACGGCGACGAATGGAACGGCGAACATTCGCGAAAACATCAGGCTTTTCGAGCACTTCCCCTACAGCGGCGGAAAGTCTGGCGACCAGTTCCTCGGGGGATTCAATGGGTGTCTCATACATAAGAGCCTTCAATCGTCCCCAAAAAAAGAAATCGAGGGGTGAAAGATCTGGCGAGCGAGCAGGCCAAGCAACAGGACCACCTCGACCAATCCATCTGTTCGGAAATGTGATGTCCAGATAGTTGCGGACGTCTCGTACGTAATGGGCTGGCGCTCCATCGTGCTGGAACCACATGACCCGCCGGATGCGTGGAGGAACAACGTTTAACAGGTCTGGCAGCACATGTTGCAGAAATGTGAGGTATGTTTTACCGTTGAGGCGTTCAGGAAGAAGGTACGGTCCGATTAGGTGGTCTCCGAGGATTCCTGCCCAAACGTTGATGGAGAAGCGTCTCTGATGAGCATGTGGATACGTAGCATGTGGATTGACATCCGCCCATACATGTGCATTGTGTGTGTTAAATGTACCTTCACGTGTGAAGGTACATTCATCGGTGAAAAGCACAGTTCGTCCAAAATGTGGATTTAGCGCGTTCTGCTGCAGAAACCAGCGGGCGAATTCAATACGATTTGGATAATCCCCTGGAGACAGTTTCTGGACTCGTTGCACATGAAACGGGAGCAAATGTTCATCCTTCAGTACCCTCCAAGTCGTGGACTGTGAGGTATCCACCTGGTTAGCCACTGTTCGTGTACTTGTACTTGGCTGCGCCGCTACTACATCCAGAATGGCTTCTGCAACAACTACTGATTCGTCCTTTTTTGCACGACCTGCATTCGACCGGGAAGCGAGAAATGATCCCGTCTCACACAACTGTCTGTGCAAGTGCTCGAAAGTTTTGCGGTTAGGCAACCGCCTGTTAGGAAATCGCTCTCCGTACATTCGTTGTGCCTCTGCACCATTTCCATCTGCCGCTCTGTAAATTAAATGCATCTCAGCCTTTTCCTTATTCGTGAAGGACACCATCTTCCGATTCATTACTACAGCGACTTACACTTGACTCACCGTTCAGTGGTTTTTATGCCTGAATCGTGTCGAAATTTTGCATACGTGTTCTTCTTCTTCCCCATTTGACATTTGCATACTTTCTGTTTCCTTCTTCACCCGGTGACTAGCGTCAGGAATGGAGCTTTAACGTTTGCATGAGCGACGTTTCCAACTGTGCCAGTGCCTTTATGAGTGAATTCCGACTATGCAGTCCTTGACGAAAGTTGTATTTTTGCCTCGTATCACAGCACAGAATCGTTGGGCATGGTTAAGTAGTGCAAACTGAACTATGTTCAGAAGTTGAAATTTGAACCCCCTCCCCTCGCTACTGAACCACGCTCAGCGATTCAGATTTTGAGCTGAAAATTTAAGTTTAAGTCTAAGCTTTAGAAAGCATTTAATGAGACACAAAAAATAACGGTATAAAATAGTTGTTCGTTACTCCAAAGTCTAAAGCGCCCTCTATCGGAATTTTTTGAAAATTTTCTTTAAAATTTATTTTCAAGAAAATACTGACATAAAGAATAATTTTAGCAAAACGCGGCAGTAGTTAGAGCCTAATCTACTACACAAAGATCGGGAATAACTGATTTTTGTTCTGGGGGGAGAAGGGTTTCAAATTTCAAATTTCAGTTTACGCTACTTAACTACTCGTTAGGACTCAGATTTTTAGATCAAAATTTAAGTTTAAGTCTAAGCTTTCGAAATCATTTAAAGAAATACAAAAAATAACGTTAAAAAATAGTTGTTTGTTACTCCAAAGTCTAAAGCGCCCCCTATCGGCATTTTTTGAAATTGAACTTTAAAATTTTATTTCAAGAAAATACTGGCATAAAGAAAATTTTTTGCAAAAACCGCAAACGAATCGACCAATTTTTCCATGTTTTATAATCATTTGAAATTTCGGACCCTAAACTTTAATGCCCCCTATCTCCTTGGGAATACGTCTGGGACCCTTAGTCTCCTATTTAATATTATTTGTCTTTAAGTGTACTATAACCCCTTAAAGTTCTGCCCATCTTTTATGAATCACCCTGTATAATAAAGGTTAAATTCTATAGGTACAAACATTCTACAAATTCAAAAATAACATCAGTATCGATATACCGTCTAGAAGAAATATATCGGCGTGAACAATGTATGGGTTCGATGCGGATTTGGTCGGGTCGTAAATATTGATATCCTCCCTGCCCCTGTTTGATGCCTTGTACTTAACGAATATTTATTTTAAATTTTTACTATCTAATTCATCGGGGTAGCAGCCCAGCAGTTTTCCATACTTGGGGTAAGCGCAAGTGAATGTAGGCGTCTTTGTTGTGTACGTTGTTGTATCGGCTCTGAAAGATAAATATTTCACAATAACTTGACGTTCTATCAGAAGCCATTCTTCTACATTTCCGTCAAATTTGGAAAACGTTACGAGTATTTCATATGGATCAAAAATATTGCAATTATTTAGCTTATACTTTTAATTGACTAAATGTGGCAATAAGTCACATGGGCATACTTTACTAAACACTTTTTAAACACAATGTAAACAGAAAATCCTTAAATTGATTTATAGAAACAAAAGAAATTAACGATATATGTTTACCATTTCAGAGAGCAGATGATAATCGTGATGTTCCTTTTATTCAAATTTTTCATTTCAATTTTAATGAAAAAATGGCATCGAGAAAGTATAATAATCCTATTTCTCTTTTTTTTTATTCTTTTTTCTGAACAATGTAGTAATTCTTTTCCACCATTACAAATTGAAAATTGCAAACACATCGGGAAAATATTTTGAAAATTCAAAATTTCAAGATTTATTATCGTATTTATGGATACTTGTGAATAAGTGACGTCGCGCATCGATACATATTCTAGGAGTGGTGAAATATGATTACACTATTAGATTTTAATATAATAGATTCTGTACATTTTCATCAATTTGAGATATATTAGATGATCATTTCCTTGCTTATTACTGACCCTAACGTTGGTTTTTATCTCGATTACGGTATATTAGCATTTTTAGCTGTTTTTTAAAATTAAAAATTAAAAGGAATAAGTTATAAACTAAAAATATCATCAGTATAAAATTATTATCATTTACATTATCTTTTACAATCGTGTTCACTAACAATTGGTATATTTTAGAGAAAATGGTTTAGAAGAAAATTAAATGTATTGCGGAAACCAGGTTTGTCCTTTTTTTATGAGGAAAAATTTCCATGGCAGCCTAGGAGATCATTGCCTTGCTCATCATTGATGCCAATCTGGGGGTTGAACAAAATAACTAAATATTAGTTATTTATGCTTACTAATCCAGTTTTAAAATTAAAATGAATAAGTTGTAAGCCAAAAATAGAATCGACATAACATTATTATAATTTATAGATTTTCCGTAGTCAGATCCACAGCCAAATGACATATTTTGGAAAGCGTGATTTGATGTAAAATTAAATGCAGTGTTGTAAACAAGTTTTTTTAAGGAGGCAAACATATGATGAAATCCTAGGTGATAATTTCCTTGTTTATCATTGATGCCAACCTGCGAGTTTAACACTATAATTAAATACCGTAATTTCCGGCCCATAATACGCGGATCAAACAATTATGTTTAGACCCAGAAATTGTATTTAATAATTTGTCCAAACATTTACAGCGAAAGTTACATTATATAAAAAAAATTCTGAGTCTAAACATAATTATTTGATCCACCGGATTATAGTCCTGGAATTACGGTATTAGCTATTCATACTTACTAATTCAGTTTTAAAATTAAAATGAATAAATTGTAAGCTAAAAACAGGATCGACATAATATTATTATCATTTATAGATTTAATTTCCTCAAACATATGGTGAAATCCTAGGTGATAATTTTTTTTGCTTATCTATGATGGGAATCTTGCCCGATTATGGAATATTAGCTCCTTACTATTCCAGTGTGCAAATTAAATTGTATAAAGAATAAGCCAAAAATGTAATTATCATTTATAAATTTTAATTAGACCTTTCAATTGCCGTAAGAGTTCTTAAAAGTCCTATTACTCGTCATAATAGTTCACGAGTTTTTGAGTACTGTAATTTTGGTTCATTCTTTATTTTTCCGAGTTTTTCCTGTTTCTTCATAAACTATTTTATGCAATAAACTGTATCCAGAAACCCTCTCTATCTACTCTTGGAAAGTTTAGTGTTATTTATACATTCGATGGATATTTTGGAGACTTTTGCGGACGAAATGACAAACAGAGAAAATGCTCTTAAAATGTTATTTTTGACTTTACATCGTCTAAATAGTCAAATGAACTTAGAAATAGCAGTTTTTCTAAAAATCACAGAGAGAATTCAAATTTTATATCTATAGATACTTTGTAATTATAGTTATTTGATGCGCAGTACAGGATGATATCTTAAAATTTTTGAGGCGCCCCTGTAAAAAAAAGATATAAACGACGATTATTGTAAAACGCAAAAGAGCGTTGTGTAACATATTAACACTTCGTGATGATATCAATTTTTACGAAAGTTGAATCCTATCGAGTGAAAATAATGACATGAAAACAGACGGACAGATGAATACATTATTTTTAGATCATAAGGATATTAAAGCGGGACCATCTGTTGAAAGCGAGTTTTCCAAAAAAAAAGTATTAATAATAAGTATGAAAATTGGATAATCAGGTTAAAAAATAATGCGTAAACATACATAGAAAAAATATTTTACGAACGAAATGTATAAAGTCCGTCGTCGAAAATAGGTTAAAAAGAAATTAAAATCATTAAGAGATACTTTGGCAAAAAATCAAAAATACATATTATCTTCGAGAAAAATGAAAAAACATAAAATTTGTTATGGAAGCATAAAAGAAAATCATTTTATTTATTTCCGTTTAGTTGTACATCTTCATCATTAAAAACTTTTCCCAGAAGAGATTAGCCAAGCTTTCACGATTTCATAATCATCATTTAATAGTTTTGTCAAACTAATAAAAAATAAACTAGAAGCTTCTTGTTTACATTACAAACTAAAACGCCCTTGGTTAAAATTTCATTTTTTTCCCTCAATCTAGTGATGTAATTGTTTTTATTTCTCCGGAAATTCTGCATGCTTTTTTAAATTTAAATAAAAGTTTAATTATAAGAAGTTCTCATCCAAAACGAAATATTCAACGAAACTGAAATAAAATTGCATGAAAATATTCTTTATGGTTTTAATACTGTGTGGCGCTTAATTGTGTTTACTATGTTTCACAAAATAAAGCAAAAGCACTGGCAAATTTATTATCAACAACATAATGGAACATAAACATAAACACCTTAATGTGAACATTTACAAGTTTTTATAACCTGTTCTCCGCAGTCTCTGTTCCCTCAATCCTCTGTCCTCTCTGTCCAGTCCTCCAATCTTGCTCCGACCTACCTCCTACTTTCTTTTGAAAAATACTACGTCACATATCTTGTTTATTCTTGCGATTGTTAGCAAAGAGCTGCATTACTCACAATTTCGACTGTCATGCTTTCGTTTCAGTTCTACATATTGTTTGTTGCAAAATACAAACGAAAACAACTTACGCGCTTCTTCAGAAACAACTGATTCGCCATTCTGTATGGCATATACTAAGGGTCTGTATAGAATAGAGTCCTGGGATATTCTAGAGTCTAGGGATAGTTCTTCGAGTTCAGATCGGGTACCTAAAATTTATGCTTAAAGTAAATTCGAAAATCAACCCGAACCCGATAAAAAAAATTTCGTCATCACTAAAACCGACCCGAACCCCATACACTTCAACCCGAAACCAAAAATTATTAATCCATATTTTAATACAATTTTGGAAAAATACTTCCCAATTATAATGCTAATATTAATTTTATCTTTTTTTTTTATAAAAATGAACACATATTCACTCATTAATATTCGCACATATAGTTTTTTTCATTTGCAAAATATTCAGGACTTTCTTTTGAAAAATTGGGTCAACCCGACTTGAAAGATTAAAAACGTAACCCAAAACATTTAAAGTAAACCCGACCTGAACGCGACACACAATGAAAAGAATTAACGTCAACCCGGTCCGACCCAAACTGTGGGTCGGGTCGAGTTCGAATAAACTTGGGCTCCTCTACAAGTTTCAGGACTATAGTATAAACCAAATACAGTGACAAGAGTCATAAATTAATTCGTTGGACTTTCTTTTCCAAAGACACCAAGATCAGTTGTAAGTTTGCGAAGCAAAGAGCACAAAATCACAAAAGAAATTATCTGCTAGGGTGAAATAATTATCTTCTCAAGAACCCTTATTACCCATAAACGTCGCAGGCTAGTCGTCGGAAAAATCAACAAAATCGCCGATCAATCACATCAAAGAAATCCGCCTCTTCGGAGTTGGTTTGTTTGCACTTTAATGGTTTATGAGTCCAGCCAGAATTATCCTTATTCTGAAACTGCACAACGATCCCGAAAATTTTTGTGTAGCATTTCATATACTGCAGTCATTGAAACGTCACATAAGGGACACCCTTCATATTAATCACGGTTCATAGACACGTGGTTAATATTTTTGCACATAATTTATATAAATGCAAAATATAACTTTTGTTGTGAGATTATACTTAATTAAGTAGTTTATTTTTAGTAATTCAAGAAATATTTAAAAAATAGGCTGCCTCACATATTCAGACACAATAGTACCTCAAATTTTTAAGTCTACCATTAACTGTAACAACTCATGAAATTTTATAAAAATTAAAATACAGATTTTTAATGTTGTTTTAGAAAAAAATATATAAATATGGTAACAGAAATGAATAATAAATAATTTTTATATTTAATAAATTAAATTTTTTATCTTCGATAATTGCATACAAATAAATTTATTTGTTGGTTATATAAAACTTTTATACCTATTGCTATAAAATTCAAAAGGAAATTTTATCATTAAAACAGTATTTATATATAAAATTTGAGTAATAGAAGTTGTAAATAAAAATACTTTTGTCTCAAAACTTCAGCTTGTAGCTATAAATTCTAAACAAGTGATGAACAAAGCCGAAATGATAACAAATTTCTTTTCAAAGAAGTATTTTCTGCAATATATAGGGTATCCAAAAATGGGTCTGAACGTTTTTAAAATCCTCTTTAATAAAAAGGTATGCGTTTCTGACGACTGGGATTTTCGCTAATCGTTGCCACAGATTAATCTCGGAAAATGAAGCATTTGAAGTTACTGAAAAAATTAATAGCTCGAAAAGTATTTGTCAGAAAATTGTTATACAAACTGCGTTAGAAAGGTAAAAAATTGTATTTTTCTTGATATAAATTTTAAATCCATTGATTATGCCATTTTTCAAATATTGAATTTCAAAAATTACCAAATTTCACAATGGAGTACCATAGCGAAAATTTCACGAGTGCATGATTTTTATTTAATTCTCGACAAATACGAGATGCGCCATTTCTTTTTAAGTTGTGAATAATACAGGTTAATTCACGTTATTAACAAATGTAGCTATAAAACATATAAATCAATGGAAAATGGTAAGTAATAAATTGTAAACATAATAGTAAACCGTATTAAAAAAAAACTGAGTGAAATTAGTATCCGTTTTTATGTTATTTTAGGATATTCCAGGTAAAGGTACAAATTACTTTAACATACAAGGTTAAATTCACTGATATATTTCGTTTGATTCAAGGTTCTTTTGGAGAAACCGACCACCGTGGCGGGCGTAGTCTGGTAGTACAATAATAAACAGTGACAGTTATTGAAGGCAATTTTGCAGGAGATTGATGACTGGATTTCTTTACTATGTCTCCTGCATGTACTTCCAAATATCACTGATAGATGGCGTTGCATTGTCTCAAACTGCCTTATTTGTCAAGATAACCTTCAAATTTGAAAACCGAAACCAATTTTTTAAGGTTTTAGCAGCTAAGAAGAATGGAGATTAAAACATGATTGAACTTTGATCCATTCGTCGTCAGGGGGGTGCAGGAGCGAAAAACGTTCTAAAATTGAGATCATTTCTATACTGAAGCAGCTAGAAATTTGAAATTTGGCGTTGTAGTTACTTATAAGATGCCCTCTAAGAACAAAAAAAAAAACATCGAAATTTAAAAGAGTGAAATGAGCGAAAAGCGTTCTAAAAACATTCTAAATTACAATTTCTATGGAATCTCTAAACTACCGAACCGATTTCAAAAGTGATGGTGGCAAATTGATGGTGACAACCCCTGATCCAACATAGGATATATTTTTTGTGGGTGCCACTATCCCCGGGGGGGTGCAGGAGCGAAAAACGTTCTAAAAATGCAATTTGGTTTATACTGAAGGAGCTAGAAATATGAAATTTGTATTGTAGTTATTTATAAGATGTAAATGCTCTCTAAGAATAAAATTAAAAAAAAAAAAATCGAAATTTAAAAGGTTGAAATGAGCGAAAAGCGTTCTAAAAACATTCTAAATTACAATTTCTGTGGAATCTCTAGAACTACCAAACCGATTTCAAAAGTGATGGTGGCAAATTGATGGTGACAACCCCTGCTTCAACATAGGCTATATTTTATGTCAGTGTCACTAACCCCAGGGGGGGGGGGGGTTGCAGTAGCGAAAAACGTTCTAAAATTTCGATCTTTTTTATACTGAAGGAGCTAGAAATTTGAAATTTGGCATTGTAGTTACTTATAAGTTGTAAATGCTCTCTAAAAACAAAATAAAAAAAATCGAAATTTAAAAGAGTGTAATGAGCGAAAAGCGTTCTAAAAACATTCTAAATTACAATTTCTATGGAATCTCTTGAACTACCAAACCGATTTCAAAAGTGATGGTGGCAAATTGGGGGTGACGATCCCTGCTCCAACAGCATCTTTAATAAAAAAAACTATGCGTTTCTGACGACTGGGTTTTTCGCTAATTGTTGCCACAGATTAATCTCGGAAAATGAAACATTTGAAGTTACTGAAAAAAATAGTAGCTCGAAAAGTATTTGTCAGAAAAGTGTTAGGCAAACTGCGTTTGAAAGGTAAAAAATTGTATTCTTTTTATATAAATTTCAAATCTAATGATTATGCTATTTTTCAAATATTGAATCTGAAAAATGACTAAATTTCAGAATGGAGTACCATAGCAAAACCTTCATGCGTAAACAGATAATGATAAGGGCGACGTGTCCTGGCGTGTATATTGGCTATAGCACGAGTCACAAATTATAGTAGCCTTATTATTCTGTTAAAGTATAAAAGTGAATTATTAAATGTCAATATTTTGAAAGATTAGAAGTTCGTTATAAGAAATTGACCAGCGTAGCGGGCGTAGCTTGCTAGTATTCTATACATACATATATATATTTTTTACACATATATATATATGCATATACATATTTTTTATCAGGTTTACATATGGACCGGAAGGATCGAGAATGTTCTGGAATGTTCGAGGAATATTCTGTGGGGGTGTGATAGATATGGTGGTTGAAAGTGGTTTGCCCTATGACATTTTCTTATTTCGACCAAAGGGTTCTAAAAAATAACAGAAGAAACAAAAGGAAATGTATTTTAATGCTCGTCTTCACATGTACCGCCCCCCCCTCCACCTTACCAAAAAAACAAAAACAAAAAAACAACGAAGCGAAGCGGTTTGTCCTCAGCTAGTAGCTCATAAAAAAAACTCGAAATAACTATTTAATTTCTATAATTAATGCATCATATTTATTAATTGTAATAGTTATATTATAAGCATTAAATATATTTGTTGCGGGAGATGCGGGATAAATATTTAATAATATATATATATATATATATATATATAATCATAATGAAAGAACTTTATGAAACGAATAAAAGGAATGATTAAACGAATATATGTTAATTGCGAGATTTATAGAACGCTGAGGATAATGTAAAGTTAGTATGTTGTTACAGTTACCTACAGATTTTTTTTTCTGGAGTAAAGTGTATGTAGCATTTATAGTTATTTATACAGAGCCGCACAAATGTATACAAATATATGAAACGAATACATGTTAAATGTGGGATTTGTAGAAAATTGATGGTAATGAAATTTTAGTATACTGTTAGTTGCTTACTGCATGTTTCTTCTCGAAGAAAGTGTATATAACATTCATAATTATTTATACAGTACCGCACAAAAGAATACAAATATATGAAACGAGTATATGTTGAATGTGGTATTTGAAAAACGCAGACAGTAATGAAATTTTAGTATGTTGTTGCAGCCAACTACATAATGTTTTTTTTTTTTTTTTTTTTTTTTTTTTTAAAGAAAGCGTATATAGCATTTATTGTTATTTTAATTTTAATTTTAATGCCTGAGGAAGACCACTCGGCTGAGGGCGAACCCAGCCGTTGAGCGTTTAATGTCTTCCCCGGCTAGCTCCCCGGCACGCAGGGATTAAACGTGGCAGTACAAAATCCTGCCGGGCAAAGCCCCACGCGACAGGCGGCAGAAACTAAAGACAGACAAAAAAAAAAAAATTACAAAACAAAAGTCTGTCGCTGTGACCAGCGTCACCACGCGACATGCAGCGACAGACAAGGTGAAGGGGGTGATGTGCAGTTCGGGGGTACGACTGTACCAGATGTAACAGTTCGAGTACGACTACACCAGGTGATTGCAGTGACCCGTATGTGATCCCCACGCGACAAGGAGCGCCACACCAAATGCACTGAGACCACGTACGGGCGGTGAAAGCAGATGATGATATAGTTTGATGTGGAGGTGGTAGAGTGGTGAGCTAATATGGTTCATACATGTGAGAATGGTATCCCCACGGTGGCTCACGATTGTTTGAAGTGTCGATGTACTGGGTACGTCTCTGTTGGTTGTTGTGTGCAAACTTTTGTCGGTGGAGTGTTGGTGGCTGCTGATGTGACTGTGGTGCTGATGTAGTGTAAGATGATGTTGGGGTGAATTCCTCGTCAAGTTGGCGTCTGAAAAATTTGTAGAGTCTTCTGTACACTGTGCAGGTCGAGTCAGATGCCTGATGCTGTGTGTTGAAGTGGGTTCTTTCTTTCTTGTTGTGATCATGGCAGTTTATGCAGCAGGGTGGTTTGGAGCAGTTGGAATCATCATGATTTTCCGCGCAGTTTGCACATGTTGGTAGCTCACTCTTGCAGTGTTTTTCGGTGTGCTTTAGTGACTGGCAGCGTCTGCAGCGTGGTACGGTGGTGTGTGGTTTCAGGAAGTAGGATTTGAAGCCAATGATGAGGCCTCCATCCTCTATAATTGAGTGCCCTAGTGTCTTAGGAATTAGAAGGATGAGGTCTTTTGCAGCATCATTTCTTCTATTTTGAAGTGTTTTCAGGATGTTTATTTCTTCTGCGGTTATTTCAAATCTTGTTGTTATTGCTGCTTTGATGGTTTCTTCTAGTGTGTGTGTCGGTACATTCAGGAGGATCATTTTCTGCTGTGGAAGTGTTTTTGGGACTGCTTGTAGTGTTTTATTAAGATCTTGATGTCGGTGTATGTCGTTTTTCAGTGTGTTGAGATCGTTGATAGTGTTGCATTCTACTTCGATGCAGTTTCTTTTTCTTGAGATGTTGTTTGGCTGAATTGGAGATATATATGTGTTTTGTTGTAGGGTTTTATCAATATCATTACATGTGATGTCTTCTTTTCCTTTTATTATGAGTGTGTGTCTAATGGCGTTGTTGCGGAGTTTCTTCTTGCATTGCTGTGTGTGCGCTTGGCTGGATGTGGGCTTTATGCTTTCATCTTGTAGTGCTGGTGTGTTGTCTGTTGTGGCCGGTGTTTTCTTGCTGATGGTGTTTTGGACTGCATCAATGATTTCGGCTGTGTTGGGGAGCTTCTGCATTAATTGCTGATAGTTCTGTTGTGAGACTTCTAGATGTTCTTCCAGGCATCGAACCCGTTCTGTCAGTGTTGTGATCTCATTTTGAAGTGCTAGCATTTCTCTTAGGGTGTGTGTGTCTATTTGATCTACGTGATTTAGAATTGTTTTGAGTGATGGTAGACTTTGTTTTTCTGGCTGACAATTTCTTTCTAGTCTACCTGCTATCTGTATGAGGATTCCCCTGGCTTTGTTGGTGAGTTTAGCAATAGTAACGTCTTCCTTCTCCTCCTTGTAGAGGGAGGAATTGCTCATATGATGATGTTTTGATTTTAGTGAGACTCTCAACTGGTCATCTGTGTCTTCGTCAGTGCTTGACGGAGCTTCGACCGAAGGTATTTTGAAGGTGGGAAAGGAATTCTTGCGTGACATTCTAGAACCTTTGTTATTTTTGGTGTTGCTTTTAGGAGTGTGGCTCATGCTAGCTGTGGAAAAATTTTGAGATGAAGTAAAATAGACTACAGACTCTTGGGCACGGGCAACACTCTTCCTGTCCATGATGTCTCCATAGGCTTGCAGCATGTTTCTAATGAGAGAAGGTGAGTGACGAGAATTTTTGGGGTGTTTGCCATGCACTACTAATAGGAAAAAGAGGTCACGAAAGAATGGGGAAAGCTGAAAAGAAGGGGCTGGAACAGAGCTAGCACCAGCAAGACGCATGCCCGCAGAGTGGCCACTCGAAAGTATTTTGCGTACTAAAAAGAGTTAAAGTTAATTTGAGTTAAGTGTTCAGTTCTAAAAAATGGTGAAAACTGACAAAGTTATTTTGTGGAGAATTAGTTAGAGTCCAATTGGGGTGTAAAAAAGTTAAAATTTATTTGAGTTAGGTGCTCAGTTTTAAAAAAATGGGTGAAAATGACAGTTATTTATTTATTTATTTTTTTTTTGTCAAAAAAAAGGTTAAAGTCCGAATTGTGTGATGAAAATGTTAGTTTTATTTGAGTTAGGTGTTCGGTTTTAAAAATTGGGTGAAAAATGACAAAGTTATTTTTTGTCGAAAATTTGTTAGAGTCCAATTGGAGTGTAGAAATGTTAAAGTTTAATTGAGTTAGGTGTTCAGTTAAGAGTGAAAAATGACAAAGTTATTTTTTTTTGTCGAAAATTTTTTAGAGTCCAATTGGAGTGTAGAAATGTTAAAGTTTTATGTGAGTTAGGTGTTCAGTTAAAGGAGAAAAAAAAAAAAAAAAAAAAGTGAAAAATGACAAAGTTATTTTTTTGTCGAAAATTTTTTAGAGTCCAATTGGAGTGTAGAAATGTTAAAATTTATTTGAGTTAGGTGTTCAGTTTTAAAAATTGGGTGAAAAATGACAAAGTTATTTTTTGTTGTGTGATGAAAATGTTTAAGTGTTATTTGAGTTAGGTGTTCAGTTTTAACAGTTATTTTTTTGTCAAAAATAGGTTAAAGTCCGAATTGTGTGATGAAAATGTTAAAGTTTTATTTGAGTTAGGTGTTCGGTTTTAAAAATTGGGTGAAAAATGACAGTTATTTATTTTTTTTTTTGTCAAAAATTTGTTAGAGTCCAATTGGAGTGTAGAAAGGTTAAAGTTTTATTTGAGTTAGGTGTTCAGTTTTAAAAATTGGGTGAAAAATAACAATGTTATTTTTTGTCGAAAATAAGAAGTCCGAATTGTGTGATGTAAATGTTAAAGTTTTGAGTTAGGTGTGCAGAACGGAACTCTAACGAAATAACATGAAATGTCAAAAATTTCACCGGAGTCCGCTGTTCCCGTGTGCTAATGTCTTAAATTTGCAGAGGGTTTTGGACTTGGACGGAATTTGAAACATTAAAGACTGACAAAAAAACAACAAACTTGAAAAATTTAAAATGAAGTTAAAATGTTATACTTTTATGAGGTGTTAGAAAACATAATAAAAGAAGATAAAAAGTGAAAATTAACGTAAATAAATAGAACTCAGCCATATTTTCGAGGTGGTGAAAAAGGTAAACATTAAAAATTAAAAGTGTGATAAAACTGAAAAAAAAAACATAGAAATGTTTTAAAATTTTTGGTGTGTAATGCGAAAAATATGCTTAATATAAAAACCAGTTTGCAGGGAAAATGTGTGTGCGAAAATTGAAATATTTAAAAAGTTTGATAAGTGCAAAAAAACGCTAAAACCGTGGAAAAATTAGAATATGAAAAGAATAGTTTTGGATAGGGGAAGTGATTAAATATTGTTTAAATTGAAAGAAAACCAGTTTATGGGAATTTTGACTGAATAGTTTAATTATTATCTGTGTTTGAAGTTTGAAAGTTGATGTTCCGTTGTACGACGCACCCATCGAGGTCGACGGTAGGGACGGCTAGAAGTCCCCGAAACCCGGTGGATGGCAATCGCCATACTCGGAAAAAAAGTTTGAATTTTAAGAAAATATTTGGAGAGGTGAATTTAATTAAGTTAATTAGATGATCAACAAATTATGGGTGACTTGAGAGAAAATTTTTAAATTTTTGAAAAAGTGTGAAAATACGGCAAAGTTCCACTAAAGAAATTTAGAAAAAGTTGAAAAATAAGACTAAGTCATATAATTGTGAAGTAAAACAAATAAAATACAAGAAAAATCAAATATTTAAAATTTGCATCAAAAAAGTTTAGAGTCCAGATCATGAAAATGACTAAGAAAAATAAATTAAAATGATATGGAAAAAGACTAAGTTTTACTAAAATACTGAATTGATGTAGAAAAACAAGTTATTTAATTGGGTGCTAAAAAGGTTAAAAATATTCTATGTCCTAAGTCGATGAAAAACTCTAAGTATTGGAATTAAAGTGGAAAGTTGGGAACATCTGAAAAAAGTTAAAGTACCTTCATTAGATAAATTAGATTAATTAGTAATTACAAAACCCAATCAAGCGGACCTCTACTTTGGTCCTGGCCAACAACGCCGGCCATTGTTCCAGCTCCAACTGAAGTAACTGCAGACTAAAACTTAACACATGGCCTCTCTAACCCGTGATGCCAAGTGGCAGACCCCTAGGATGACTGTACAAAATAGTAGGAATATATATCTTAATATATATCCCCAGAGCCCCAAAAGATGCAATTCAGAGAGGTACCATGTGGGCAAGAGAATAATTAAAAACTTTCATAAAAGGCAAAATTAATAAAAAAGAAACTAAAGTTTAACATCAGCGGAAAGAGAAAAATTTTTAGAACAATAATAACACTAAGAAAATAAAGTTACATTAAGATTTAAGCAATCAAAAGGCAGAAAACAAAAGATACAATTAAAATGCATGACAAACAGAATAAGTACAGTAATGAGCAATTTTAATAATTGATCATAAAACAATTACTAAGTGGGCTAGAAACATGCTGCTTACCAAAAACAATAGTTGAGACATTCATGAACTGGATTCCAGCGAGTGCGCTCGGCCCTCAGGTCTTTGAAGGGCGCTTAGCCTTGCATTTACGGGAGCCCCTGCAACACACAACCTCTCCACACGCGTCGACCCCAGGTTACATTTATTGTTATTTATACAGGGTCACACAAAATAATACAAATATATAATATATTCCAAATTTTCTATCAAACTTTAAAATGTTAAGTTCATTTTAAGACGCCCTGTAGATTATACTGCTTTCGGGTGGGTTTTTCACATTATACATATTTAAAACACAAAGCGGATCTGGTAAGACTGATTTCGGATGATCTGAGCATGCGCAATTTTGGGTGTTGTTCTGTCGTTAACCGGAGAGGAAAACCAGTTTTGAACTGGTTTCATTTCATAGAGACATTGACGTGCAGTGCGGAGTCCAGATGATTGAGTTGTATAAGGCGCCAGAAAGAGGAATTCTGTTTTTTTTAAAGGCGTGAGGTTTAAAACCGCTCCTGGCCTAACATATATCAGATACCGTTAACTGATAACTCGGTTCAATAAGGTAAGTTATATTTTATTTCAGGAGAAAAAGTTATAAAATTAGTTTAAAAAAATTATTATTAAGGAAAATTTATCATCCCCTATATTTAAATTCATTATTTTGTATTAAATTTTTTTAATTAAAAGCTTTGGCGTGTAATTATCGATTAAATAAATTGAAATAATCTACAATTTTTGGTATACTTTTGTTACAATTGGTCGATAAGGCTTTTCTACTAAGAAAATTAGGTGATTAATTTGAAAAAATAAAATAAAATAAAATAAAATTACAGAAAGGAAAAAACCAGAAATAAAGAAAAGTATTTATATCAAAAGCTGTGGTGGCTCTATTGGTATCGCAATGCAGTTAAATGTTTACATTTGAGAAAACTAATAAAATTTTACCTTAAAGATATTTTTAATTGTAAAATTAAAACAAGAACGAAAAATCATGCGTCAAGCATAGATTATGTAACACTTTCCAACACTTCCAAAATAATTTTACAAATCATTACCGTTTAATAAGCTGAAAGACAACATTTCTAAGTAAACAATTTGGAAAACGCATAACATATTTTAAAACGTAATTTCAGGAATTTCCAACATATACAATATTCGGAAAAATATCCGAATACTTTTATTCAGCCCTGTATATTATTGATAGATTTGAATATATACTACATAGGATGCTAAATTTTAGTTTAGTTAGGAAACGCGTAGCACAGTTTAAAGTTCTCCTTCTGGAGTTTCTGTCAATAAACGGAAATGTGTTCGTGAACTTTTGCTCTACCCTGTATATTAAATACACAATTTATACACACCAAGTAATAGACAAAAAGTGAGTTAAATTTAAAATCGCGTTCAGTAACTTAAAACTCACTTCCAGGAATTATTGTTAACAGACAGTAGAGAATTCTTTAGTGTGTCCTTGTAAATGAACAATGACTGCTATACGCACAATATTCTGTAGTAAGCCTCTTGTAATGCACCTTAGGGATATATATAAATTTCAATGCGTAAATTAAACCGCAAACGATTTTTCTCCATAGACGTAATGTAACGGAATTCTTTTGACTGTCCCTGTAAAGTAACTATAAGTGCTATGCACACCCTATTCCATATTAAGCTTCTTGTAATGCACCTTAGTAATATATATCAATTACAATGTATTTGAAATTGTGTAACATCATTAAAATAGACCTCAAATGATTTTTCCCCTTAGACCGTAATGTAACGGAATTCTTTTGAGTGTCCCTGTAAAAAAACTATAAGTGCTACACACTTCAGTTGAAATAGGGAACATGCTATAGATAACGAAAATAACATATAAAAATTACAGCGCAATCGGAGCATATTTACGGGAGTTAGAGCACTGACAGGCGGCAGACGGCCATACGGCCAACCAAACCGAAATCATAAACACTTTTCAACTAGGTTGGAAAGTGTTAAAAATTAACTTTAAGTTACTTTTTTTGGATCTGAATACTAAAGTCTCTGGGAAATGCTCTGTCGTCTTATCACTGTGAAGAGGGTTAATATGCAGCCCCATGCAGTTACATGTCCCCAGCCCTGTTTTAAAAGGTGAGATTTTTATTTCTTTAATTATTCTCAACAAATATTCTGTAAAAAAATGACATTTTAATATTGTTATGAGCATTTCTTCTGTGGAACCTTTATGATATTTATCGTCAACTTTAGAATGATTCATTAATTTACACCATTCTCCGTAATTTATAATTTATAACATTACACTTTATATCTTGTAATGCTGACTTCGGTTAGTGAGGACAAAAAATGGTGCCCTTGGAAGGCTGCAGTAACGGGATTTCACTGAATTTATATAAATGTATGTAATTTATATTTAAATAAATTCAATCTCGTTTTCTTTTCCTTCTTAAAATATCGGGTAGTGAAAATTTTAGTTTTCCAAAGAAATATACAGATTACGCGGGGCGTATAGCGCAGTTTGAAGTAGCATAGAATAAGTATAGCATATTTTACCTGCTATAAAAAATGGATTGTAAAGGATTTTAATATCTTTGCTATAAGTTACTCGTATATGTGCTCTAAAAGATGTTCAAAATAATCGAATTAGAACAGCAGTATTTTAAAACAGAATTGTTTGCCTTATTTAGTTATGCTAAACAATGTGAGCAGCTTTGAGGGGTTTCCCAGCTGAAAAAAACTTGAAACCACTGAAAAACGCCCAGTCTAAAAATAAAGAAATTTTCCAACATGTGGCGCCATTTGAACAAAAAATTAGAATTGTTTTTATATAACAACGGTAGGGAGTAAAAGGATAGAAAAGAAGAGTAAGAAACTTTTAACTGGGTTGAAGCCAGAAGATATGCTAAATAGGTTAGGTTTCTAACACTTGGAATACTCGAGATTTAAGAAGATGTTTTTCTCAATAAAACGATTAATTTAAGAAAATAGAGTTCAAAAATAGAATTTGAACTAAAAAAGGATTAAAAAAATAAATTAAGTTAAGCACAAGTTTTGACGTTGTTGGGTTAGCAGCAGTCCAGTGAAAAAGTGGCACAAAAACTAACAGAACATAAAAAAGCACTTTTCATTGCCACATATTTACACACTTATTTAATGACGACATTTCAGATATTAAATTAAATAGAAATAAGAATAGAAATGGTGCTCAAGGATTAAAATAAGCTTACTTGACGATTTTTGCTTAAGAGTTAAGCGACGGCTGATTGTTCATGGAATTTATTATACATGTGTGAAGTAATATGATGTGGTTCTAAAATTGGACAATTTTAAAATTGTTTCTTAATTAGCTGTCCGGCAATAAAGGTATTATTTATAAAATTAAGTTGTATAGAGGAATTGTTGTAATGAGGGAAGATGGGTAACTGAACTTCAGCTTCAGCTTCGGTAAGAAAACAACATAATTTCTTATGTATCATAATAATACAGATATTTCTTTTAAGAAAAATCCTGGAAATACCAAAGCCCTTGAAGCAAAGCCCGATTAAGGTCATCTGGGGCCCAAGGCCCAGCAACTTTTGATGATTTTGTTTACGACATACTAGAACGAGAGAAAGGCTTTTCAGCATTAAACCAAATATTCTTGGACAGTTTAATACAAATAATCGAAAAAAATTCTTTGATATTTCGATATTAATTACTTAAATGGAAAACATAAAAAAAAAGTTTTTTAGCAACCTTTAAGGTTTTTTAACTTTCATACATTTGTGACGGAGACCGATGCTGTGTTTAAAGTGGTAGGGAGTGACTTCATGGATCTGCTCTCATAAAAAAAATATTTATTATATTCGAAAAGATGATCACACAATACAATTTCCTGATTAAATTAAAATTACAGCGATTAGCTTTTGGGTTTTTTAGTTTATAATCAATGATCAATTAAGTAGAGACCAGCAATTACGGCACTCAAATTAGGGCACAACAAAGTCAATATAGTCTCGACGAACATCTATTGGGTGAGAGAAATAGTTCTTTTTTCGCGGCTCTGCGTGGCAGGATCCTTCGTACCGTTCGGGATGAAAAACGCTTTCAAAGTTGACACAAAGTCAATTCCTTTCATTTCTAAGATTCCGGTAGGGAGAAAGGGGGGCAATTTGCTTTTTTTCTACCTGTTTATGGCCCGGAAATGTAAGTCTTGCAGGTTTTTCTCGATCAAACCAACGGGAATATTTTATGGTTGCCCTGAGAACAAACTCTTCACCTCAGAGCTGGGACTCTGAGTCTGAAACAAGAATGGATTTACAATTCCATTCAGAAGCTACTTAGAATATTCCTGCATTCGCTTATATCACCCCTCTGCATTTCTCGCAGAGAAAAAAAAGCCTTTTCCTAGCCATTTAGAGTTCTAGAGCATAATCTCACGGATAAGCGTTGCTCCCATAGGATGAAAGAATATTTCATCATCCAACAATCGAAAAGTTTCTCTTTTAATTTGATTTATCTCAATGGGTGGTATACGACATGTTGCAAGGAGGGTTTCTCCGCCCTTCACATAGAAATCGTTGTTGCTGTAACTTCAACCGAGACTGATCGAATCTTTTGATCTTTAATGGCGAATTTCTGGACAACCAAAAATCCGAACAGAATCGCTATTACATTTATTTCCTTATGTGATTTTCTGAGAAGTACTGGCTAGCTGGTATTTAGACCACTCTGGGTGGCCGGTATTTGGATGACTTCTACGTTTAAGTTAAAACCGCTATTATTCTTTCATATAGTAAAATATAAATAATGTGTATGCAGCATTTGTGAGCTAACTATGTCTAGAAAACAATTTAATCGTCAATTCAGGTCAATATACGGTCAATATTTAAAACAAAAATATTTATATCTCAGATTTCGCCATGTCGACATTTTTACTAATATTCTTTACAAATTACAGACTTCAGCGAAGTACTTCCCGTGACATTATTCTCTCAATTAAAGGTACAAACTCTGCCTATCGCCGCTAGGCTGCGCTCAATTCTCAAAATACCTACTAACCGGTATTTGGACCTTCTCCTATATCTATATGTATATAATGAGTCAATGCGTGGATTTTTTTAGATGTGTGCAAAAAAAATGTACGAAGCCTTTTGTAATAAAAAGAAGAAAATTTGTCTTATTTACGCATAGGTTATGGACATTTTCCTAACTTATATTTATGTATTGCATCATGTTACTTTTCGGCCCAATTAAGTGTCCGTCTATCAAAACAAAACTTCAAAACCTCATTAAAAGTTTAGCAAATTTACATCATCAATCATTTGTTAAACATGTTACTTCTTTTGATTTATAATGAACTTGAAGTACTCGATCACAATCCAAACAGTTGCTAAGCTTATAGAGTTTTCTTCTCTAAATGGAATTGCCAGTTTTGAGTTTGAAAAAAACACACAAATCCAATTAAAATATATTTTAATAAAATATGAACGAAAACTACTGACAATTATAACGTCCTGAAAAGTTTAAATCATTGAATTACTGTAACGTAATTAGCATCATATAAGAAGATTTCAAATCATAATCATTCTTAAATGGTGTTTAATTAACTAATGTGGTTCAGGAAAACATACAGACATTCCTGAAAAACGTTCTGAGTAAAGACTGTTCCATCAACATTTTCGAATTTAGTTTAAATTAGAGTGTAATATAAAATTTATAATGCGGCTGAATAAATAGACATGAAGGAAGGCCTGAATAATATTCAATAAGATTCAAACGATGGAACAAGTTAATTGGTTAAATAATAGAGAGATAGAAAATTATTTTACTTGCTATATGATAAATTTTCAAGCATAAAAAATTTAAAAATATTAAGTATTATTTCTCTACAACTGGGATTTCGAACCTATATGGCACGTGTGCCCGAGGTAGCACATAAAATATTTCTCTGATATGCAAGCTACTTATAGGTAATAATTGGTTTATGGAGCTAATTCAGTTTTATGTGTGTTATAACAGAAATAACGATTATCAGGCATAACGATTCAAATTATGTTCGTTTTGCAAAAATTATTGTATAATATATAAAAGGTTCTCTGGAAGAAAAGCCAATAATGTTCCAAATTTAAACTTCGAGAAATGATGAAAAATTATTAAAGTCATTGAGTAGTTATATCCACATCACCTAGTGCAACACAGACTCTTCTTCCTATCTTATTTACCCTCTACTTTTGATTTTTATTGCGCATTGTCGAGTAGCGTCAACCGAGGTGACTTTGTCCTACTGCGCGGATAACGAAAAAACGTGTAATGAATAAAATTTGTTACAATAAAACCAATTAGTAATGTTGAATTCTGATAGGCTGCAGCAGTAGTTTAAATATAAATTATTTAATTTAGCATTTTACAAATTGAGTTTGGCATCACTTCCCTTGTTGGTTGATTTACCTATTTGCGCGTGATTGTACTGTGGGAATCTTTTGATTGGAAAAAATATAGTGGAAATGCATATTTTAATTTCTTAATATGTTTTCTTTACAAATCAATAACATGTGTATATATACTAATTTGATATTTTAGACTGTACATTGACCTTATTCACAACCGGCAATTTGATTGCCAATTTGGGGCGAGATTCTTTCGTGACAAAGTCAAATGAAATTTTGTTTATTAATTGTGCTTAATTTTTTCTGAAAATACAAATATAAAAGCAACATTTACTGCAAATATCAACGTTGTATTAGTATATATACGTGCGTTGGTGTAATACTGCCTCGTACGTATAAATCTCTTGTAGGTAATCGTAATTATAAAAAATTATGCTGATGAAACACTGCAGAAAGTGGTAGATGTTGTTCGACAACATTCATTAAGCCAAAGAGTAGCCGCTGTAAAATATTGAATTCCAATCATCACTTTTAAAGAATAACCTAAAATATCCATAAAAATTGACCCTCCAAGACCTATTTTTTCTAAAATAAATGTTTTTTCAGTGCCTGGAATAAGTGATTATATCTAAAATTTTGTTTTCTTGAAAAACATTAACCTTACTATGTCATAATTGTTTATTGCATTTATATGTCCTGCATGATGGTCATTTTTGAATAATATTTTGTTTTTCTGCTCATTTTCAAACAAAATATGTCTTTTTAATGACAAAATGCCGTATTTTTTTATTATGTTGTATTACTCAATCGTAAGAGTGAAATTATATTGTCTTACAAGTTAAAATTTTTTTAAGGCTTATGCAATTATTTTTAAGGCACCCCAATCCAGTGACTTTGCCCCACTACAAAAATTAATTTAAAAAAATCAATTCTTGAAAAGTACTAAATGTGAATTTTAAAATGTACCTACAATTGATATAACTTCTTTTGATGCATTTTTAACTGATATAACTTCTCTTCTAGTTCCAACCTTGGAAGTAGAAAAGAAGAATTAGAAATTGTTTAAATGAAAGTTCCATAATTTTTCGATCCTTAAAGACAATAAGAAGCAAAAAATGAGACAAAGTTACCCTGGTTGACTGTAATAAAAAAAACTAGTCAGGTGGGTAAGGAAGATGATAATTTTATTTTTAATTTATAGCTTTAAATTTTTATTTTTAAATAAATAAACTTGTATATTATGAAATTGGATTTTTTTATCACTGGGTGATCATCATTCATTCTATGTAGGTTGTTTTACAACAAAATACTCAACTTTCTAAAATTTGTAACATAGCCCTTCTTTATGACACACATTCGTGTCACATATTGGTGTCAGCATTGTGTTCGCAATATTATTCAAGATGTATTCTTTGCAAAATAATTTTGCTTCTCTATAAAATTTTAAGGAGTTTAATTTTCAAATTAAAATTTAACAGAAAGTTTAAATACTTATTTTCCCTACTCTGAATGAGTCTCATTGACTCTTTTCTACAACTGATTTCATTCGATTTGAACCAGACATTTTTCTTAAAGTAAGTTAAATAAAAGAAACACGGAACTGAGTAAAATAAATATGTTAAATAGTCTTAAATACAGTTTCTGGTGTGACATGTTTTTCTCAAGGATGAGTAAAATTTCAACAGGGTAGGAAGGTTAAATGCCTCGTGGGCACATTTCTATAGTCATTATAACTAAAAATAACAAAATATGAATCTGATATGGGATCGACATAGAAAATTTTCGCTTTATATGGATTTCAACTTGACATGTCTATGTTGTCTAATTCATGCAACATAACAAATGTTATTAATTGAATTTAGTATAATCAAAAAACTATTTTAGTAACAATATCTGTAAAAATTAATTCTAAATTAAAATATATGTAAATAAAGATATTTTTTAAGTTAAAATATTCATATAAAGCATTTCTAAAATTTTTGGCATGCACACGCAATAAGGTTATCCATTACAGAAACATTATTTTAATTAGATTTAAACAGAGAGAAAATATTCAGTACTTCATTCAGGCTTTTCAAAACTCTGTCTTTCGCTCCACATAACTTATTATTTTTATTGGTAAGCCTAAACTTGCACTACAAAATATTTTATACCGAAAAACATTTCACGTTTCCAATTTCTTAAATTAAAATTGCATAAATTTATACAAATGCTTCTCAAGAGGTTGTCACAAATAAGTCTCTGCCTAACCGTTGGTGATCAAATTCACTGCTTCCTAGACAATGATTAAATTTAATCCTCTGGAGAAATCACATACATCTAGAGAAATCACAAAAGTTAAGAATTAAACTTTAAATTTTCTCAAACATAATGAACATTTTTCTGAGATTACCCAAGTGTGTTCACTTTCCTAAGAAATTAGCAGGTACCTGTGCGAATTTACATTTACCATACAGTACTTGCTGGCCGTGTTACATTATTGTGATACACAAGAACACGCTCCCTATTAAAATTGTTGTGTGGAACATTAATACTTCCACAATATCTCGAATTTCGACATCAAAATCAAGCTGCAAAATCAGTCACTTGCCAGTTATGCTTAATCCCTGTATCAGCGTTTGCCTTTCTTTCGTTTGTGCGTAGATTCTTTTATAGCTGAAGCTTTCTGAGCGAGTAAATTGAAATTTTCCCTTATTAAAAATGTAGTATAATATCTCACAAAAATATGAAACACCACTTTTAAAACATAGAGCTATGTTCTTCTTCCAAGACGGAACATTCCTAAATCCACTATTTCTATGTCAAGGGAAAAACGTGACGTAGTTTGTATTTTATCTTGCACAGAAATGGAAATTATCGTTAAGTTAGGTCGATATGAAAAAAATCTATTAGGATTGTATTTTAACAGTTCATTTATTCTAGAGTGACAAGGGGTACGCGTACGTCTGAGTGTGTGAAATATAATATTGTATAATGAGACGTAATGTGAATTAATGAGTCTTATGAGAAGTAATGAACCTAATCAGAAGAAATAAAATTTTAAAGTGCTGGTATTCCCGGTCAATCAGCATCAGAAGTATTCTGAATCATCAGAAGAAATGCAATGTCTTTATTTTATGTAGAAACTAGACAACAAATATGTTTGTAGATAAACTCACAATGAGGAAACTTTTTGTTTAAAGGAATGGAATTTTTTACTCAATATACCACTGAAATTGGTGGCGTTGCATACTCTCTGATAGTTTAAAGGAAACAAATACAAATAAGTATAGAATTACGCTGGATTGAAATGCTAAAATATGATTTTCTTTATTCAAACTGAAAGTACTTATATATATAAACATACTATATATATAATAATGCTTACATATATATAAGCAGTATATATATATATATATATATATATATATATATATATATATATATATATATATATATATATATATATATATATATATATATATATATATAATTATAATCTATGAATTTCAAAAAACATATCAAGTTCTTCTTAAATCTCGAAAGAGATAATTAATGATCATGTGAAGACGGAATACCACATAGCTAATAGTTTAACTAGTGCAATCATAATATTACCATAGCTTATGCTTCAATGGTAATTGGCCAAAAATACTGAAAACATGAAGAAAATTTAAAAAGAGAGAGAGAAAGATAAAAATAAATAATAGTTTGGAGTTGCTATCAATTGAATAAAAATGGATTAAGAAATGAAATATGAACCATATACAATGGAAAATTTTGACAACAAGAGAATAAAATCAGAATTGGATATGAAAAAACACATGTAGATATAATCTTCAGCCTGGATGTACCCACATGTGTTTTTAAAAAATAATTCAGTATTTCATAATTCTACTGGCATATATGCTTATATATATAAGCAGTATATATATATATATATATATATATATATATATATATATATATATATATATATATATATATATATATAATTCTTCTACTAATCCTCAAAAAGCTACCTCTGTATCTCTTCAAAGATTTTGTCTGATTATGGCATTTAAATTATGTTTTTTTATAGATGATATTTACAATAAGTACATGTCTTTTTTTAAATACATTTTATTCTTAATTTAATGTTTTTTCCTTTTTCTTTTTCTAAAGCAAATTGCAGGTGCGAATTTTCACAACATAGGATGTTTATTGGCTGCCCTTAATTTGAATGAGAATTTAAATCATATCGTATAATTACATTCTGTCAGTTGGTGTATGTCTAACGGTAACATGATAAAGACTAATCAATATTCAGCTGCAATTATTTCGAAATAGTGAATATAGAAATTTCAGGAGAAATTGGTAATTTGAATCTTTTATAAGGTATTTTCGTAATACCAAACTTAATACATTTTACATTACATATATTCGCTAAAATATGAATCATATATTCCTCTCAATTTCGATTTACCGAACCGAGTATTCATTCCACTTTATTGAATAGTGCCACGTATTATGATGGGAAACTAAGCATTTACTCTAAATTATATATAATATTTGTAATTTAGATATAAATATTCTCTTGTATATATAATATATATGTGTGTGTGTGTGTGTGTGTGATTTTGATATATATTTTAATTATATATATATCTTGCAATGTAAATATATACATGTAAATGTGAAATAAAAATGTGAAATTGTTTCGCAATGCTTCAGATCGAGATTGTTAAAATACAGATGTTGGCTAAACAGAAATATGTTGTATAAGGTATAAGATTGTTCAGAAAATGCTGTAAAAGTGCGCGTTTTGAACCAAATAACCGGGCATGACTGTGCGGTAGCGGGAAATATCTGCCGTCATAAAACTACAACTTATAACATAAGATCATTTATCGAAAAATAAAAAACTGTTCGATGACAAACAGCTTCAATAATCATACCTGCAAGTGTCGTGCTTTTAGGTTTAAAAATAAGTTAGACAATGTGTAAGAAAGTTTGGTGTTGTTGAGCGAGGAAAAATACTTTTTTTGAGAACCGTAGAGCAATTACTATTAAGAAATTACTAGAGCTATTCGTCGTAGTCATACACCACAAAGTGTTTCTTGGAATTTTTAGATGATTTTGTGGGAGAATATTTGTGCCAGTCAGAGTGTACGTGCTACTTGTATTGGTTACAGGCTTTGAAAGAAGCGAAATATAGTCCAGAATAGGTACGTTAACTTGAAACAAATATGTTTCGACTTTTGGATGGTAAATAACGTATAATATTTGTTTTAAATGAGAAGTTTCAATTTCAAAGAAAATGAATAATATGCCTAATGCTGCCTGGGAACCATAAATCTATTTTATGAGCTTTATTATTCTGCTTGCAATTTTTTCAAATTTTATGGGGGTGTCACAACATGTTAATACAACTGTCTCAAATATGGCATCTTCCAATTTACCCGTTAGGTTGACCAAATTTTAAAACGGTTTCAAAATAGAACTTTTTAAGGCTTTTCATAACTATAATAAAGCTTTTATAAATTAATTTTCTTTTTGGTTACACTACCTTACCTCCTTTTTTAAAATCTAATTATTATGTTACATCAAAGACTGCTGGAACTGCATAAACTACAGTTCTGAAATTTGAGGACGTCCTTGAATTGCGAGCACATTTGTTCACATTCAATTATTCGTCTTCAGTATCAAGTAAATAAAAATAGGAAATGATGGTTTACAACAAGCGGACAATGAATCACAAATATTGATTTGACTTTCGGCTTCTCCCATAGCATGTAATGGATTGAGAAATTTCTTTTGTTCACAGTCCACTTGATGTACCATTTCTCGTGATATGCGGGTTAGGTTCCCTTAGAAAGACCCCCACGAAGGGCACTCCTCCCGGGCATATATCCCAAGTGTAGATAATTGGCCTTCAATAATCAACCCAACCCAACTCAACCCAACTCGTGATATGCGGTGATTAACTTTTGGCCACATATAATGGCCACATGCGGTCAATACAGTTTTACTGGTCAATGAATTTTAACAACAGCAGACATGGCTGCAAATATCACCAAGTTAATGTAGGCTTACATGTAAGCTGGTTCGTCCAAGCTT
This sequence comes from Maratus michaelseni, assembly GCA_963931845.1. Classification (NCBI taxonomy): domain Eukaryota; kingdom Metazoa; phylum Arthropoda; class Arachnida; order Araneae; family Salticidae; genus Maratus; species Maratus michaelseni. The sequence continues at coordinate 94,364,205 of OZ007591.1, forward strand.
TTCGACAGCATCTGTCCAAGTTTGCATGTATTCTCGGACAGATGTTGTCCTAGCCCCCGTGTAAAGGTTAATCTTTTGAAATTGGTTCATCCGTCAATTGGATTAGTTACTATATTGTTGGAAATTTTTTTCATGTTTGAAGGGAACTATGGACCGTGAACCCGATGGCTGAAGATTACACGAAATTTATACTCAACGATTAGTAAATTTATATTTTTCATTATGAAGCAACGGACAAAAGAACATTTACTATTATATATTTTTCATCTGCAGTTATTTTACTATCATTAAAAAAATAAAGGCTTGCAATCTACGACAAGAAAATTTGAAACTCCAGTGGTGATCAAGAAACAATATTTGCTTATTTATAATTTTAGCTTAGATAAGAAAAAAAGTACCAGTAATTCAGATTAGATAAAATTTCGATCATTGTAAAACAATTTTGGTAGACGCACAACCTTAGTCGCTAAATTTAATGACAAATTAACGATTATATTCATTATGGCGTTTATAGGTTCATTACAGGGTTACAACAGAATGAAGTGTTATGTAATCTTGAAAAGAAAAGAAATAGCAAGCACATTTATTTCTCCGTGTTATTATGCTCATTAGAGAAATGCTAAAAAATCTTTGGTTCAAATATTCACCAAAATATTACTACTAAAAATTTTGCATAACTAACTTTATTTATCATTCTCAGGGAGTTTTATTGGTGAAAGATCTATAATTCAGTCAACAGCAATTAGACATTATTTAATGCGCATAATTAAATTCGTTTTGTAGCTAACTCTATCCACAACCATATCTTTGCGAAAACTTCTAACGTTTGACTTCAAGCTTGGCTGTGTATCCTATTACGGAATATTAGAAAGTTTTTTATTATATGCAAACTGGAAAATTATTTTTCTACGAGAATCAGCTATCGAGGTTTTTTCCAGGTTAATGGTTAAATGATTGCAACTGATATATAAAATGAAAAGCCAGTGAAAATGACGTTATTTTAATTTTATTCAAATAATTCAGATTTTAAAACCCACTTTTTATTATTCACATATCCTTTAAATATGAAAGTTAAATACTGTTCTTTGTGTGATTCAATGATTATAATGTTCTCTATTTTAGTAGTATGGTGACTGAGAACATTTTAATTTCTGTTGGTCATAACGGCCACATTTCTCTATCAAACTGCACTTTAAACGATCAAATAAAAGAGTTGCTTCTTAATTGCTTGAATTTTGTCTAACGAATAAGATAAAATATTAGCGCAATAGAATTCGCATTGTATTGAGCAGTGTGGAAGGACTTTTGAGGTGAAAGTCCATATTACTTTAAAATAAATTGTCAAAAGATACATTTCGTTTGATTCAATGTTCATTTGGAAAATGGACCAGCGCAGCGGGCATAGCCTGCTAGTATATTGATAAGACTGTACTTATGGGCTATTAGGAAAAAATATGCCAAAATATAAAAAAAAGAAAAATCATGCGTCAAGCATAGATTAAGAAACACTTTCCAACGTTTCCAGAATACTTTAACAAAACGTCACTGTTTTATAAGGTAAATAAGATACCTAAGTAAACATTAAGAAAACGCATAATATATTTGAAAAAGAGATTTAAGCAATTAGCGTCCATAGCCAGAAAAGAATTCTAACTCTTTTGTGCAGCCCTATATTTGATCTAAAGATTTGTAAATATTCTTCATAGTATGCTAAAATTTAGTTTACTAGGAAATCCTATAAAACAATAGAAAATTCACCTTTGACATTTTCTACTAATAGACAAAAACACACTTGAAATAATTTGTACATCCCTGTGTATTACATTCATATTTTTGTACACGCCACATATTAAACTAAAATTTAATTTAGGCTAAAACACGTTTACAACTACTGAAATCACACTTCAAAAATTATCATCCATAGGCGCTCATTTATCCAGATATTTCCGTGGCCCTGTGTATGATTTTATTTATGTTTTACAAACATCTCTTAGCATAGTAAATATAGTTCAGCTTGAAAATGCATAACACTATTAAAAATTTTAAGCAAATCACGCTCATACATAATAATGCTTACGAATTCTTTCGGAGAACTGTATATGATGTATAGCATTTATAAACACCACGTAGTATGCAAAAATTTAGTTAAACTTAAAATTGAATACCATAGCTGGAAACACACTTCCAGCAGTTACCTCTAATAGACAGTACATGGTATAGACAGACATAGAGTAATGTATCTGTAATCTTTTGTGTGTCCCTGTAAATCAACGAGAAATACTATTTACATCATATTCTACAGCAAGTATCTTTTAGTAAATCTCATTAATGTATATCATTTTCATTCTATTTTAAATAGTGTAAAATAATTAAAATATGCTGCATACAGTAGACCATTTTCCCCGTAGACCATTATGTAACAGAATTCTTTCGTGTGGATCTGTAAAGAAAAAATAAATACTTTACATACCATATTGTACAGAATGCATGTATTAGTGTACTTCATAAATGCATAGCAATTTCATTATGTTTGAAATGATGTAACATCATGAAATTGCACTTCCCATTGACCGTAATGTAACTGAATACTTTTTACAGTCCCTGTACACGAAGTATAAATGCTACCCTATTAATTTTCAATAGCGATCGTAAATGCGAATAGCATATAACAAGAACGAAAAATCATGCTTGAAGCATAGATTATGTAACACTTTCCAACACTTCCAAAATAGCTTTACAAATCTTTACCGTTTAATAAGGTGAAAAATGATGTGTAAGTAAACAAGGTCAAGGTCCAACCAGGTGGGGATTCTAACCTTTCAGCTTAAGCTCAACTAGCCTCTCCCAGCAGGTTTGTTTACTATGCGGCAAGGCCCCAGCCGAGGGAGAGATGACCGGAAGGACCACTCGGGAAGGGGACCCCTCACTATTGAAAACTAACTATCAAAGATTACAATGTCAATGACAAAGGCTAGCCAATTATACTGGACGAGCCAATTTAGATACAGAAATAGGCTGAATGAATAATTGTGACTGTAAATAAATATAAGGAGATGTAGAGCCTTTACAAGATCGAAGTCGTAAAAAGTTTTCAACCAGGTTGGAAAGTGTTAAAAATTACAGGGCAGAGTTAGAGACATGTACGAGAGTTAGAGTACGAACAGGCGATAGATTAACAGAACCCTGAATTCATAAACACATTTCAACTATGTTGGAAAGTTTTACAAATTACAAGGCAATTCGAGTCTATTTACGAGAGTTAGGAGTACGAACAGGCGATAGATTGACAGATAAACCAAATTCATAAACACTTTTCAACTATGTTGGAAAGTGTTAAAAATTACAGGGCAATCCGAGTCTATTTACGGGAGTTAGAGTACGAACAGGCGACAGATTGAAAGACAAACTGAAGTCATAAACAGTTTTCAACTATGATGGAACGTGTTAAAAATTACAGGGAAATCCGAGTTTATTTACGAGAGTTAGAGTACGAACAGGCGATAGACTGACAGATAAACTGAAGTCATAAACAGTTTTCAACTATGTTTAGAAAGTGTTAAAAAGAAACTAATTTATTTCTCAACACGATAAATATATTCGTAACAGAAATTGCATCTTATATTTTACAGTATTACACGTATATGCATTTTAAATAATATAAAACATAATTTTAATATTTTGTAATCTACATGATATGATGCATGTTAATTTCTTAAATAAAAGCGGATACAATTCTTTTGCGGGCTATTTTATATATATAGCTAACAATAGACACTATTTTCAAATGTCAAAAGTAAATATTTAATTTCTCTTGCTCAATGGGCGCTCTTGAAAACATCACTCTTATTGAAAACCTTGAAAACATAAAAATTGACTGGTGTTTGTCAGAGTTCAAAATGTTAAAATCTTTCCATTACAAGCTAGGAATCTGGTTTAGGTTTTTCTAAGAAGTCTAAGATATTTGAATACAATTTCTTTGGGAAAATTCACTCATATGTGATATGTTATTCAACTGAAGCGTAGAGTTTGTTTATTTTTCGAGCAGTTAACTTACTGTTATGCTTTTTAAGCTAAATTATTTTGCTCCAAAAATTTCGTCTATCTCAAAATATGTCAAATATCAGTCACATAAATATCTTTAAAAATGAATATTTTATTTTTCTGTTTAGAATAAACAAAAAGGGATACATCAAATATTTTTAATACGTAGCATCTGAGAATCATTTTCATAAGTTTTATATTTAAGAATATCTGAAAAAATATGAAATTAGTGTTATTTTTACACTGTAAAAAATTGCAAAAAAAAATTTCATATATCAGAAACGCTTACAAAAGTTCATTGTGACTTCGTAATTACCCACGATTTCGTAAAACGTTCTCTTGTCCTCAGAAACTATTTGGAGAAGGACATATGTGAATTACCAGTAAACAAGTGTTTCCAAATTTTTCGAAACGTTTGTGACATAAATTTTCACCTTTTGAAAAGTACAATTTCATAAAAGACGTTTCTGTTAATTTCGGAAACCTCTCATTTTAAACCTGTAGTTCTACACCTACAGGTTTTCGAAATTAAGGGAAAGGTTTCAGACACTATGACAAAATGCGAATTTAATTTTAATTTTTCCAAAAATTTCGTTTACATTGTGGAAATGTTCCGCGATTATTTTTACAGTGCATACATAAAGGAAGCAGACAGTTTATTTATGAACTTTTTTATAATTTCATGTGCAAAATGCTTTTTTATGTATTTTTTGTTCATGTAAACTTAATTAAAATAAGTGTAAACATTAATTTCAATATCTAGTTAATGTAAAAACATCTCAGTGAATAACGTTGGCATCATATAGATAGTGGAACGACCTGAAGAATCAATTTCGTTTAATTGTAAAATTTTTAACTTCTAAACCCCGCACAATTTCAATTATTAAACTTTGAATAGAAAAAAAAAATACTTTCAAATGCACTTTCTTTGAAAACTGGAACTGAATTTAATTATTTTTTATGGTTTTAAAATTAGATTTCAAAATATTCATGTTTGAAAATTATCTCACAATTGAACGTGAAACACTATTACGAAAGACTAAACCGTTTGCACTTCAAACAATGTAAATAATTCGGCATTTATTTGTTTTCATATAGTAATACGTAAGTAAATTGAACGAAGTGAACGAAAGTAAAAATTTCACAAATATAGAAGTAAATAAAACAAGAATTCATGGACATGTAATCGAAATACTCCCGTAAACACTGAAAAAATCATAATAAAAACGATTACAATATTTATAAAAATATTTCCTGATTAACCACTTGCATGAGGCTAATACGAAAATACCAAGAAGGTTTTTTTGTGTAGTTGACGGGAAATTTAAGAAAATATATTAAATGCAAAAAATCTATTAGAGTTTTCAATTAAAAATGATTTTCATGTACGTTCTGGACACTGAATAGTATAGGGTAGTCATAATGTGTTTCCCTGATTACAAAAAAATATTACGAAGTAACCATTGAATACAATACTGTAAAATTTTTATTAGGGAAAATGTATGTTCTTAAGTTTTTTTTAGTCCAGTCTATACCTTCGTTCACGAGTTCCTTGATGAGAGATTTCGGGATTTATCAACTCCTCTACATTTTTTTCTTTTAGGAGTACATAAAGGACAGAGTTTTTGCAACAGCAGTAAAAGCTATTGAAACACTCAAGGCCAGTATCACAAATTCTGTATCTACTGTGACAGCCCAAATGTTGGGCAATACGTGGCGAGAAATGGAATACCATTTTGATTACCATTTTTATTATTTTCTGAAAATAACTATTTTTTATGTTAAGAACTCTGCAAATTATAAGCAAAAAACTAGGCGAAATTTGGGACTGTTTTTATAAAAACCTTAATTTCTCTACGAGTATACATGCTATCCTCAAACAAATGAACATAGAATATTACAATAAGCCACTTATTAATAATCTCGAGTTTGAACGCCTTTTCTACATTAGTTTTTACAGGGTTATCCAAAAGATATTCGTTTTTTTCAATTTGTTGACAGTCCCCTATGGGGTTTCGTGAAAAAATCTTCGCGGAAATATATAACCTATACTTTACTGTTTACACACCTGCAGTTTGAGGTTAATTCCTTATGTATTTTTCTAGATAGTTAACAAAACGTCTAAAATCGCAAGTGACCAATCACGTTTGGCAATATAGTGTAGTTTGTCACTACATACGCTTTCAGCTGGAGGGAGCTCTTAAATGTTTTATTCTTAAATAAACATTCCCTTTGCGTTAAAACTAAAAAAAAAACCTATTCATTTAAAGTTTGGTAGCAAGTAGTAATTTTTAAAGGAATAAGACCATTCGGTATTTCAAATCATAATTCGTCTAATTTTCCTTTCCTTTCCGGTACAGGGTAATAGTTAATTATTGTATAATTTCTATTGCTTTTTGTTAAAGGGTCTTGTACCTTTTAATTTCGCCGAAAATCAACAAATTTTTCTTCTCAAATCTTTCAAATTTTGAATTAGCGTAGCTTCAAAGCTTTTATGTGTATAAACATGAAACTTTGACTATTGATTAAGCAGATTGTGCTTTTTAATATAATACCATTAGAAACTGGCTGGCCTGTTACAGAATATGAGCATTGTTGAAAATAAAGTTGCTCTTTTTTTATTCCGTAAGTCATTGCGTGCATGATATCTTGAGAACGTATGACTGGATTGTTATGAAATTTGATTTAGATAATAAGCACATATGCACATATCTTTTAGGTCAAAATTAGTTCATTAACCATGTAAAAAAAATATTTTTGTAAAAAATTCAAAATTTTACATTTTTTAATGAATAAAAATAGTCACAATTAAAAATCTTATCACTGTAAGTATTTAAAAGTAGATCATTTTAAACACACGTATGCGCTTATTATCTACATCAAATTTTATAATATTCCAGTCATACGTTCTCAAGATATCATGCGCGTAATGACTTATGGAATAAAAAAAGAGCTATTTTAATTTCAACAGTGCGCAAATTCAGTTAAAATATTAGTCAGTTTCTAATAGTACTATATTAAAAAGCACAATCTATTTAATTAATAATCAAAACTTTATATTTATACATGTAAAGGTTTTAAAAATACACTAATTGAAACTTTGATTGTTTTTCTGGATTTTCGTCGCGCTTAAAAAGTACAAGACCCCTTAATACATTTGTTTAGAGATTCTATGTATGTCATATCATTTTTATGCATAATGTATTCTTCCTGCAAAGATCAATATAGAAATATTTCCGGAAGAACTTTTAGTAAAAAATTCTTATACAGAAAGAAGTTTACATTACAGAAAAATTTAACACAATGTAACGCAAATTCTTAAGCAAATATTTCTATTTTTAAATCTATATACATTTAAAAATATCTCTACATAAACATCATTTCAAAGATTTTAGAAAAGCCAACCTCTGTATTGATGAAATATATATTTCACTGATTATCTTCCTATACTGATTTTGACAGCTGAAAAATGCATTGAACGAAAGAATAATGGACAAGAAAATTTAGACGATTTAGTTGCGCAAATGAAAATTTACAGAATTACTTATAAAAGGTATTTTATTTTTGTATACAGTTTATCGGTTGTACATCTACAATATTTTATAACAATGGACTATTTTACATTGAAATTTTCTCAATTATGAACTATGATATAAAATAAATTTTAAATATAAATTTTCTAAAACTAAATTTATTTTTAGATTAAAAACGTATATGACGTGTGATGCATTCGTTATTTTTGTTTACTGTACAGTAAAAAAAAAAGTTACTTAATTTACAAAATTATAATATAACCATGATTGAAAATATACAATAACCTCCCCGAGTCACCCACGACTCCGTAGAGCGTCTTTATCTTCAGAAATCACAGCAACCAATATATTATCAAGATTTAAAGAAGTATTTATAAAAACAAAGTTTCTTTTGCTGCCACTGTTCTTTGGAAACGTTTCCCAGTAGTTTTTATAGTGTATTAATGAATTTTCTAAAACCAGAAGATTGTTGTTTAAGATGCTATCAATACTCAATTAAATATTTTAACTACCGTAATTGAATTAAAGCATGTAAGATTAACAAAATAATAGTAATTTTAATGTAAATTTTAATGCTACTATTTTATCATATTTGTCTGTAAAACATGTTTGTTGCGCATAAAAATATTTACTTGAGAATGGATAGCATCAGAAAAATCAATGTTTTTGGTTGAAAAAAAAATTATTTCACTTTAAATACTACTCAGAAACATTTCCGAAAATCTATGCCAGCAAAAGAAACGTTGTTTTATCAATGCTTCTTTAAATCTCGAACATATATTGGTTCCAGACCTTCCTAAAGAATAAGAACGCTTTTCCGAATCGTAGATAATTTAGAAGATGTTGTTATATATTTTCGTTCGTGGTTATATTTTATTTACCTAAATTAAGAAACATTTGACTTATTTACATTGTCTGGTAGAATGTCATTATTTTTTACGAAAGAAATAAACATTTAAATTTGAACTTACGAAGTCTTTGGCGGCTAATAATTTGTAAGTATATAAACTCATTATACACTTACAAATCTACTGATGCAGCCTTTCTGAACACACAGTTTATCTTGAAACAGTAAAAATAGATTTTTGTTGTGTCTGTATTGTGTAGTGTTGTTTGTTCACTGTTGAAGACCATATGCATAGCACATAAAAAGCATTAAAATGTACAGTCTCAAATTTTGTGATGGAAAAAACGTAAATAATCGTTTCCTTTAATTTTAACACATAAGATAGGAGATAACTTTGTACAATGCACAATGTTTTACATTGCTTGGCAATATTAAATCATATTAAATTGCGAAATGGTGATGGAAAAAATAAATAATTGTTTCCTTTAAATTTAACACATAAAATAAGAAATAACTTTGTACAATGCACAATGTTTTACACAGTGACGTAGCTACATATTCAGCGTCCTGGAGCAAGAAAGTTAGCCCGCTCCTTTGTCTCTGGGAAAAGTTATCGCAAATTTTGTTTTAAGTCTTAAAAATCCTATTTTAACTTATTTTTATTTAAAACATTACTTAATTTATGTGAAATTCAAGGCATATAACAAGATATTCAGAGAGACAAATAAAATAATAAAATAACGTATATATTTTTAAAAGTACGGATTACCTATTTATATTTACTACATGCAGAGCCGAATATCACCCATCAATCTCAGTTGTACATTCCAAGGACGTCGAAGACAACATATTATAATAAGGAAACACGCTAGATCGTTGAGATATTTTTAATTTTGACAGCACATAACATGAAACATATCAATTAACAGTAAAAATGAAAAATTGGAGAAAGAAAACTCGTTCTTATTACACGTTATAACAATATAATAATTTTAACTATGATTATAGGAAAAAAAGCATTTTTAACACATAGATTATCTCTCTGTCAAAGTCCGATTAAAGTATTTTGAGGTCCTAGTCATAGTTTTCTCTCAGGGGCTTCCTGACTAATACTAAAACTAAGTTCGAGCCACTGCATATTTTTGCCTTTTTCTTTTCGTCTTCTAAAGGTAAAGTTTGTACAAATAAAGTCCAAAGCTTATTTTGGTATTTAAATCCATTTTTTAACCCTTTCACTGACAAGCCCGTGCTAATACGTTCACTAAGCTCCAGATTTCACTACAATACAAGCATTTTTTTAAATTAATATAATTCTACAAATATAATGCAGTTTTAATACATTGAGTAATAATTGATAACTCCAAAGTTTGCATTCATACATACACTTAAGTTTTTTATATAATTTTGGAATAACTTTTTTTTAGCATTTAAAATAAAATACAGAGAAAACAACACTAATATTTTGCCCTTTTGCTGGACAGTCAGACGGTTAAACACAATAACAGGGTCATAATAACATAATAGGCAAATGGGACAGTGACCATCATATTAGAGAGTGCCCAAATTAGATGTAACCATTAATATAATTTGTGTCGGAGAAAAGGATTCGAAGCCTCCATTTGCCCTAGGGTGCCGGGTTTTCATATTTGGGCCTTTCACAATAAACATACAAATTTCAGTTCTGAATGAAATATAAAAACACGAATTGAATTCACATGAAAAATGATACATTGCTCAAATTATTCCTCACAGATGTTTCCTCACAAAACCTTCTGCTTTTAGTTTTTAGGGCACTGGCAACTAGGCAAAGGGTGCTGTGTTCGAATCCATGGATATCTGTTGTGAGTCGGAATCCACTTTAAGCAGAGTTTATTTTCTTTTAATTCTGGTGTGCAAAATATGACCGTAGCGCCCGCAACCAACCACATATTTATTAAAGATTCTTTTATATATAGATAGAATATATATAAAGCAGATCACCATTAATACTAAACAAGATATTTTGAGAAAATCATTTTTTCATCACGAGGCATTTCTTTTTATCATGCATTATCGAAGTCAAATGTAATATATAGAACATTCTTTTACGTTTCAATTTTCAAAAAGTTTAACTTATTAGCTACTATACTTAAATTACGTATTTTAAAATTTTTGGTCATGGATAAGTTCAACCTAACATACAGAATCTATTTCTCCAGTTTTCATATGATTAACGAGATTTTACATGAGATTTATTGAATGACTGAAAGAATCTCGGATAAAATCTTGTGCATAAGAAAATGCCTATGAAAATAAAATCATGGTATAATTTGGGCACTTAAAATGGAGTTTTAAGTGAATACACTACCATCAAACAGTTTTTATTCTTCATGATAATCATAGTCTTTTAATTGACTGAGTCATTTTAATATAGCCGTATGATGCTGTGTTTAAACGAATATAAAAAAGCACTTGGGATAAAAAACAATTTAAAATATAGTAGGGGCACAACTAAGTTTCGGGGTTTCACACATAGATGGTGCTAATGACCCTTGTAGTCGACATACATGTCTAAAGTTGTGTTTTTCTAATAGCTTGGATATCTATTAACTGTAACCAGTCGTAATAACATCACATATGGAAATGCAAAAATATTTTGTCTAACAACGAAAATGTCAAGTTTTGTGCCAAATAAACAGCATTTTCGGGAAGCTTTGCTTTTCTGGTTTAACATGAAAAAAAATGCAGCTAAAGCACGTCGTTTGCTTGAAGAGGCCTGCGGCGAACTAGCACCATCGATAACTACCTGTGAAAATTTGTTTAAACGCTTCAGAAATGGCAATTTCGACACTGGGGACAAGGAGTGTTCCGGAAGAACAAAAACAATTGACGACGCCGATCTGCAAGCGTTATTGGATGAAGATGATACGCAAACACAAGAACAACTTGCAGAGGCATTAAACATGACTCGCCAAGGTATTTCTAAACGTTTACATGCCATGGGAAAAATTCAAAATCAAGGAAAATGGGTGCCGCATGAGTTGACTGACAGACAGATGGAAAATAGAAGAGCCACTTCCAAAATTTTGCTTTTGCGGCATGAAAGAAAGAGTTTCCTGCATCGAATTGTTACTGGTGATGATAAGTGGATATATTTCGAGAATCCCAAACGCAAAAAATCGTGGTTTTCACCTGGCGAAGCATCAACATCGAAGGCACGGACAAATCGCTTCGGAAAGAAGACTGCGTTTGATGGCACCAGAAAGGAATCATGTACTATGAGCTGCCGAAAGCTGGCGAAACTGTTAATGGAAATCGCTACCGACAACAACTGAATAATTTGAACCATGCATTGCTCGAAAAACGACCAGAATGGGACACGAGACACAAACGAGTGATATTGCAGCACTACAATGCTCCGTGCCATCGCACGTCCCTCGTCCAGGACACCATCAAAACGCTGAAATGGGATCTGCAACCAACCCGCCGTATTCACCAGACCTGGCCCCTTCCGATTATCACTTGTTCCGGTCGATGGCGTATGGCTTGGCTGGGCTACACTTGGCCAATTTCGAAAAAGTGCAAAATTGGTTGGATGAATGGTTTCGGTCCAAATACGCGTCTTTTTATCGTCGCGGTATTCATGCATTGCCAGAGAGATGGCAAAAATGTGTAACTAGCGAGGGACGATACTTTGAATAAATATTTTTTTGCATTTCTCTTAAATTTTTCCATTTTTTATAGATAAAAAAACCCCCAGAAACTGAGTTGCGCACCTAGTACAAATATGCCGATTGTAACAAGTATGATCCCTTAATAATAACTTGTTAATAATAATATGAAAAAAATACAAATCTCTTTGTAAATCTTTATCTCATCAAAAACAACTCGTTGTAAATGATTCCGCCAAGCCACAAACCTAAAACGTCAGCCATAAAAAGAAGTGATATCACATAAAAAGAAACGATATAGAAGTGCATACTCCGAGTCCCGTGTAAAAATCTATCACCACTCATAATGTTTCCAAAGGACTCGGAGTGAGGTACAGTATGTGAAAACTGCTTGGCGACCTGCAGGCTTTTATAATGTTCGCGTTTCCTGCAATTACATATGACTATATTATTTTTTTTTATTTTTTTTTTATTTATTTAATTATTTTGCTCCCGTAAAATTGTAAAAAGCTGAAGCTTCTGTGTTTGCATGTCTTTTCTTATTTATGAGCTTGAAAAATTAATTTGTTGATTTTATTTACCATTATTTAAACTAGAAACACCACTCTTACGAAGAAGATTTCTTAAGTAAACATGTAAAGATTTTGAGTTTGTAATATATATATATATATATATATATATATATATATATATATGATCATACGCATATTAATAACAATGCACCTTATAATAAACGTTAACTAAATTGAGATATATTGCAATAATTCTAGCGTAAGCGGAATCGCATAAGTCTGGGGAAAAATCCGTTCTGTGAGTTCTTTCGCATACAAAAATATTTATAAAAGTGATATAACAAAAATTTAAATTTTTTTTTTCGATTTTCAAAATTGATATACTGCATATATTATAAAAGCCTGCAGGTCGCCAAGCAGTTTTCACATACTGTACCTCACTCCGAGTCCTTTGGAAACATTATGAGTGGTGATAGATTTTTACACGGGACTCGGAGTATGCACTTCTATATCGTTTCTTTTTATGTGATATCACTTCTTTTTATGGCTGACGTTTTAGGTTTGAGGCTTGGCGGAATCATTTACAACGAACTGTTTTTGATGAGATATCACTCCTTTTTGTAAGGTGTTTAATTTCAATTCACAGATCCCATTTTTATTCAGAAAAGAAAAGATAAAAGAAAGATGAAAGGGGCAAAATAAAAGAATAATTGTGATGCTATAAACAGAATTATACAATTTATTGAGTGACTTATTCTAATGTATATGTCGCTACCATAGCAACGGGAAACTTTTTTATTCATTTCCTTACATTGTATTCATCAGATTATTTATGACATGTTTATTTTCCTTTTTCTTTTGTTAATATCACTCTTCCGTTTATATACATTCAAAAAACAAAAAAATAGAAAATTTTACAGTAGTTTACAAAGTAATTAAAATACTGCAGGTTCAGAAAAATGTGGAAAAATAAGAAGCACCTTTTTTTTTGGTCATTTATCACAATGAGTTTACTTTACCGAGAATAATCAATTTTTTTTTCTACGAACCATTGTAATTTACAGGGATTTTTATACTAATATATTAAATATTATTCTTGAAAATTACTGAGCACCTTAAAAGTTATTTTATTTGTTAAGTTTTTTAACTCAGCGTTTCGAGAATCGGAAAAATATAAGATTCGCAACGTTTGCAAAAGTATAAAAACTATTAAAGTGATTTCAAAATAGAAAATGTTCGAAGGATGACATGTATTCCAAAATTTTGTGTGATTTTGTAAATATACCACAAGGACTAATGCGTTTACATAATGAACCGTTTAAAAAAATGTAAAATTTTATTAAAATTTTTGATCTGATAAATCATAAAGCTTTAAATTAGATTTTAAAAAGGAGCGTGATTAAACCAAAAAGAATTATATTTACTAAATGCACAAAATACATAAAGACACAAAATACATAATTAATGTTTATAGTCTGTCCATTCCAATTCGGAGATACTAAAATATAGGTCCTCAATCCTCGGCAGTCCTTGAATTAATTAGGACATATGTATGCAACTGTTAAAATGTTCCCAAAGTCGACAATAGAAGCAATAAGCAACCGAACATGTGTTCGTTATCCGAACATAAAAATCTCACTCGAAATTGTTCGTTAATCGATTTGTTCGTAAAAAGAACAGTTCGTTACCGATCACCTATTGTATACGAAATATAGCATTTTTAATTTTTATGGGGAATTTAAGAAGATATTTCCTTTTCATTGTGCTCTAGGCCCGTTTTTAGAGTATTTTAAGTTCGCCATAGCCGGAGATTCGATGAACGGCAAATATTTAAAAGCAAAACTTCTAATCTTGGGGTAGCAACATTTTTACATTCTATTACTCAGTGCATGAATGTAAAGTTGGAATTTTTTAATCGCTTTTTCAATCAATTCCTGATACATTTATTAATGAACACAATTTTTTTTAATAGATGAAAATACTATATTTTAATAGATTTAGAGCTTAAGATCGACGAGCTTTCAGGCGGACAAAATGAACGCGTATTAAATTTTAAAGCAAGATACTAAAACCTTACAGAGATTGAAACAGTATAAAATCATTAAAATACATCCCACTCAGTAAATATACATCGGTTGTAATGTAATGAAGATCTTCTAAGAGACTTTGTAAACGAAACGTATATGGTTCAACAATACAAACAATAGAGAGTTTAAATGAATCGGATGCAGTAACATATTTGAATATCTTGTGTATATAGCCACTTTGACAAAAATTATGCTATTTATACTATTGTTTTTCCTCTGTCTTGAGGAATCAAGTACTTCAACGTAAAAATTCGCTAATTACACAACTATTTAGTCTTATTAAAAAATCTTTTGAGTTACCCTGTAAACGAACATTAAATTCTACAATTGTGTTTTACAATAGGAAGCTAACTTAGGTCGTTCGTAGTAACATATTTTAACATCCTGCGCATACGTTCTTTTTAAAAAGGAATTAGACCATTTAATATTTATTTTCTTCATCTTAAGTATAGGAATAAATCACGTTAAAGTGATATACATAAAAAAACTAATTCATTTTTTTACACGAAATATTAAACATTTGAACTATTTATAAAACAATGCAATTGCTGAAAACCGCGTAAAAATCGGATAATTACACAATTCTTTAGCCCTATATCAAAAGATCTTTTGTGAGAACCTGTAAACGAACCTTAAATGCTACTATTTTTTTTATATTAGGGAGCTTACTTGGGTCGACTGCTATAACATATCTTAATATCATGTGTATACGACCATTTCTAAAAGAGTTGGGTCATTTATTATTTTTTTGCTCTATGTTAAGTATAGGAATCAATAACTTTAAACTGATATAAATCAAAAACTAAATAATATTTTTACATGCAACTTACAAAGGTTTGAACTACTCATAAAAACGATTCAAATGACGTAAACCACGTAAAAATCCGATAATTACACATTTCTGTAGCCCTGTCAACAGTTTTTTGCTATATGTTAAGTATAGGAATCAATAACTTTAAACTGATATAACTCAAAAACTAATTAATATTTTTACATGAAACTTATAAAGGTTTGAACTACTCATAAAAACAATTCAAATGACGTAAACCACGTAAAAATCCGATAATTACACATTGCTGTAATTCTGTCAACAGTTTTTGGTCTGTACAAGATTTAAAAAGTGCAAAAAACAGCACTTTTAAAATCACATTTCCTGAAAACCTATTCAACAGATCTTGCTTTTCTTTTGATTTTTGCGTCACGTGGCACGCCCCATTCCATAGAATCAAGAATTTTGTTTCTATCATAAATAGAACGCGAGATATAGATGTGTCAAAAACCCGTTTTGTCCCGTCCGCAAAATATAAACTAGACAGAGTAAAAAATAAAAAAATGTAAAATCGTTTGGCATCCATTGGCGGAAATTCCTTTCATTTACGGTTCAATGCATTGCTGTTTCTTATGCTTGGCGAGAAACTCTGTCGAGTTTCTATGATTTCGCTCTTTCAAATTTTGCACCCTCGTGATTCGTGCGCCTGGAGCAATTTGTTCGAACTGATACATGGTAGCTACGCCTCTGGTTTTACATTACTTGGCATTATTCAATCACACCTAATTGCGAACTGAATTCAACGACTTTTATGAAGAAAATTGAAGGAATATTTATTAAATACAGATGACTCATTACCTACTGTATTTTCAAAATTTTGATTTCACCATTTACGACCAACCTGTTACATTTTCAAAAAATGATACCCTTAATATTTAGTATTTTTAAAAATGAATTTAAAAAACATTTTAGAATTTATTTTTAATAACATATATTGCCTTAAAAACAAAACAGAAAAAAAAAAATTGGAAAATATGTCGGCGTTAGATACAAATTTTGATACTGAAAATATTTTCCTTTTAAATGATAAAAATCGCTTCTATAATACATTTGTTACGGAACAATCTTTATATATTTTATAACTTTTTTATTAGATATCTGCTTGAGCTCCTTTTCGCAAAAAATATTAAGAAAGCTGTATAAACTGTTTTAAAGAATGCAATATTTATAAGATGGAATTATTGGATAAAAAAAATTAAATATCATTCTTAACGACAATAAGAAATAATTTTAATGATTTGAATAATAAATAATAAGTGAAAAGTTTTCTCATTATTTTAAAGGTCATTTTAATTTATTCTGCGGCATTTCAATCAACAAACTAATTGCATTAACAAATACTCTTTACAAAAAGACAACACAAAGAAAGGGAAAACAATTTACGTTATTTCGTCCAGTTTCTGAATTTTTATACAACTTTAATTATAATATTTAATTTATTTGAAATGTGTTTTCAATTAAATGAATTGTTGTCATTGTAAAAATATAAACTAATAAATTTCAATTATTTTCATTTAAATTCAAGAAGAGATAATGAAAGCTATCCAAAATATGAAGAATCTGAACTTTAAAAAATCTAATTATGGTTACACAGTTTCAAATGTTTTCTTACATGGTTTTATCAAATTACATTAAATAACCACAGGGAATAAATACAGAAAACGTAAATTTGTTTATATCAAAACATAACTTGACTGACAAAAACCATAATCTGAGAAAAGTTTTAAAAGTGAACTTTTTATTATGTAAAATTTATTCGGTTATTGAGATATACAGAGTGTCTCTTCATATCGTCGCCCAAAATATATTTCCTAAACTTTTAATTTTAGAGTTATACTTCCAATCGAAAAAACTGTTTCAAATATTGTCTTTCATTTAAATCAAAATTATTACTTTAAAAAAAACTACGAAATTATTATTACAAGAGTACCCGTAGATCTTATAATTTATACAAAAAACTATTCCAGCAAGTAAAATAAAAATAAGTCCACGTACTCTTACGATAAAAGAGGTTACATAGTACTTTCAATGAAGTAAATTTTTACTGTTTTTCAGTACTAAAAACAGAAAGTCGCGTTTTAGTTGCAAACTTTGAAGTTACACAAAGTTCAAAGCATCTAAAATTATTCCGTTTTGATTAAAAAAAAAATCAAAATTTTGCAGAATTTCCGAAGTAACTGGGGTAAAGATGCGATCATATCATTATGGCCACATAAAAGTACTTCAATAAAATCTGATCATATATATTATTTCTGTTGTCAGCATCTGATTTTCTAAGCAAAGAAAAAACGCAGAAAAATAAATGAAATACCATATGAAAGTTTTTTTAACAGGCTTCTGACATAGTACACTCGCATTTCGTTATAGCAATTTTTTTTTAATTCAAAATTGCAGTTAAATAAAAGTTAAATCAGCATTATTTTCATAAATGAAATGAAAGTTATTTTTAAAATCAGTGTTTCCACAAAAATAAAATACCGCAACAATGATTATATAATAAAATGTTCAATAAAGATGAAGTGGGACATAATTGCTGCACGGTTTAATTTTATATATTTGATTAAAACGCCAAATTTAAATTGAAATGCTCAATTTATTTTTCTTAGTCCAATGGTTTCCGAAACAAAAGATGTCACCTTCTAATGAAGTTAAAATATGATTGATATATATATATATATATATGTATGTGCGTGTTTATGTGTGTGTTTGTGTGTGTGTGTGTGACGATTTCGACTCTCCGGTTCGATCAATGCGTTGACAGGCGTAATTAGGTGTTCATAAACATTCAGAGTTGAAAATCAAACTTTATTTACATTTTTTGGATATCAACCTCAGAGAAATGCTCGATGAATTAAAATTATATCGAAGAATTAATACACTCCATTCCTACAAGTGGCACTCTCCTATGTGTGTGTTTGTGTGTGTGTGTGTGTGACGATTTCGACTCTCCGGTTCGATCAATGCGTTGACAGGCGTAATTAGGTGTTCATAAACATTCAGAGTTGAAAATCAAACTTTATTTACATTTTTTGGATATCAACCTCAGAGAAATGCTCGATGAATTAAAATTATATCGAAGAATTAATACACTCCATTCCTACAAGTGGCACTCTCCATAATTCTCATCTTTGAGAGCTCACGATTTTATTAGATGAATTGGCTGTAAAAATTTGGCACTAAGCATCCATCAAAAATATCTAGAAATTCATGTCACTGAATTATAAAGGACATATAGGAATATTAGACGCCAATAAACTTTTCACTCTTTCCTTTAACTACCGACAGTCGTCAAATTCTCTGTGGAAATCAGGGCGCGCATATAGTTTTTAACCAAGCTCGTGTAAGATTACAATACATGTCATATGACCTTCTTGTTCCAATCATAATCGTTTTAAAGGGATTTAATTAATATTTCCGGTGCACTAATTTTAAAGAAAACAAACTTCCTGGCGCGAAAATTGTTCCAGAAACTTCCATAGCCTCGCTCTCAGATGATTAAAGTATAAACAAAACAAAATATCTGTTTCGAGATTTTAGTTAAAATAGTTTCGAATTTAACAAGAGATGAAAAAAATGAATCATTGACGTGGGGGAAAAAAGTATGAGATCATTTTGAAATATTGTAATAGACATTTAATATTTAATAAAATAATGGTTTTGAAGAAATAGGGTTTTTTAGAGCGGAATAATTAAAGAGATGTGACATTTTAGCATTTAAATAAAGAATTTATAGTGGTTTGATATGCATGGGAATAGTAATGAATTTTAATATTGGAATAAAAATAAAAGGATTTTATTTAAAGAAAAAATTTAAGTAGTTAGCGCCGATTTTAGATTTAAGTACATTGGAATGAATATTATTCAGTGGATTAAGAGCTTATACCTTTACATATGAAGATTGATTGTTTAATTTAAGATAGGATTTTAATTTAATTAATCGGAATTATTTATGGAATATTATAAAAAGGAAAAATTATAGAATAAAAGTTAATTATGGCGAAAAATAATAAATTTTGTAATATACAGTGTGCCCGCTAAAGTCCGTTGTCACCCCAATAATTTCTGAACGGCAAGAACTATAGTCATAAAAATGGGGTCTAGGTACAGTAAAGTTGCCATGCGCTACGCAAGGAAACCGCTTACAGTGCCACCTGACGGCTAAATTTGGAGTTAGCTCTCTTATTTAAAAAACGGTAAGAGATACGGAAAAAAGTCAATTACAAAGTTGTTCAGCATCATCGATTTAGTAAGAGAAGACATCTTCCGTAAAGTAATTTTAAAAGTAGAAGACGTAAAATTCATATTTATTTGGTTCGAAACTCCCAAAATTGTAACGCGACATAATGCAGAAGAAAAGAGAAAAGGTAACACTCCAGAGTTTCAATTGTCAGTAAATATACAGTATTCATCTTTACATAAATAAATGTTAATAACACATAACGTGAAAAAGTATTTTTTCAATTTTGTTTTAATGGTGGGGATACATGAAACAGCGAGAGTATGCAACCCCTCCACCAACATTGCAGGAAACCATATTACGAATGCTCGTGTCAGCGTGTCACCTGCCATGTTATACAATGTGCAGCGGGAAGGGCAATCCCGTGTCCAGATGTGTATTGTTGCTGAAGGACACCATTTTGAGTATCACTGATAGATGAGCCTCACTTCCGATAAGTTAAGTTTTGTACAACGCAATCAAAAGCATCAGCACTTTGTGTTTTTCATTTGTATCATTTTTGTGAGCAAGATTTTTTTAATAATAAATTGATTACGCTGAACAACTTTGTAATTGACTTTTCCTCGTATCTCGTACCGTTTTTGAAATAAGAACCCTAACTCCAAATTTAGCCACCAGGTTGCACTGTAAGTGGTTTCTTTGCGTAGCGCATGGCAACTTTACTATACTTAGACCCCACTTTTATGACTATAGCTCTTGCCGTTCAGAAATTATTGGGATGACAACGGACTTTAGCAGGCACACTGTATATATATATATATATATATATATATATATAATATTTTTGTTTTTGTTTTTGCGTTTGTTATCTTCAGTCAGTTTTTACTGTAACTTTGATGGAATAAATGAGACGATATTCTGGTTTGACTAATGTTGTTTACAGATATTTTTATACTTAATTTTTCTTTAGTAGTTTAAATCTGCATCTAAAAATATTAGATATTGCTAAAAAATATAAGACTGCAGTGCGAAATATTCGCACGTGTCTACTGGTTTATATGAATTTGTTTTAATATATTAGGCTTAATATTTAAGAATGTTTTGACATGGAACGTCCCTCTGCATTCGATGGTGCTGAAGAACATTCCATTTAACTCGCTGGTAGGAGAAGAAAATAAATGCTATAAAGCGGTACTTCTCTACCGCGTAAAAGTATGTACGATTTGATAGAGCAGTTTAAAAGTGGCTAAATAAATATGGCACAGGAAGTCCATGAACAACCAACACTGACAAGAAGATTGACCAAACTGGAAAGAAGATACCTGTAAACTAGCGATAACAAATCATGAAGTAGCGTGTGTTCTGCAGAAAAGTATTGTTTCTAGCATGGTTATGGTCATAGTCATAGTCATTCATAATTACCAAAAATATTTTTCTTGGAGGGAACAAGTAGACTTATGGGACTCCGGATAATATAAAAATTATTACATCACTGCTCAATCCCTAAGTGTGGTGTAATACGTAGGTAATTAAAAAAAAGTAATTCTGCTTTGCTTTGGGAGGAAATGGTAGCTTTTCTATTACTTGTTTTTAGACGTTTTTCAAATTTGAGGTATTTTTGACGTCGAAAAAAAAAAACACATTAAATTAACCACTATTTGTGATTAACATTAGTTTTTACATATGTCTTGTACATGTTTACATGGTCAGCATCACCTTTGTAATAAAAGTTTGTCCTGTAGGGCACTTATACATAACTATGAAGCAAAAACAGTCAGGTCTGTTAACGGACATTTGTTTGAAAATTTTAATATGAAATCACAATTATTTGAATGGTTAATCAGAATTATTTTAATGCTTCCACACAGGAAACAATTTCATGCTTTTGGCTATAGACAATAAAAATGTAAGTATTAAGTATTGCGCGGTAGCGCAATACTTATTTATTTCCAGTGTGACATCTTAATGTTAATTTAACACAGCAAATCCCATTGAACGAGTTAATTTACTAGAGTTTTTCCCACTTTTTGTACGCGTTGCCACAAAATTTTAACTGTGTGCTAATTCTAATAAAATTTGAAATTTGAAATAGTGAAATTCTTTGGCTGACGTCAGGATCAAAATGGATTAAATGCCGTTGCATATAGATGAATTATAATCCAGGAAGTAACATAAGCTATGTTTTATTTACGTTATTCAAATATTTTTCTTAATAATTCAAAATTTCATAATTTTCACTGATAATCAATGGATGTTTTTCCTATAAAATTTAACTATGTTTCTTTATTGCTGCCAACAATTCAAAAACCATAATAATAATTTGACCACAGCAATAATTTTTCAATTGAAAGATTTCCACGATCAAAATAAAACTGAATTAGATTTTTTTACGTTTTAAAAAATGGAACAACACGACATCATACTCTAAATAAACGAACATTTTCAAATATTTGGTTATAATGTATGTAACAGAATTCTTTCAAATTAAATAAATCACGTGACAAACATGCTTATTTGTTTTTATTTTCATACTAGCGTAAATGTCGATTATAGGACAGTAATCGTGGGTAGAAATCGTGGTTTTCACATTAAATTTGAAATAATACTCATATACTATTCATCGACAAAGAGGAAATATAGATATTGGAAAATTGTATCGCCTAACAGGCTCCTGCTATTAACGTTCAAACTCACTAAGCATTTTATTTGCTTGTGTAAAAGAATTGTGTTTCATAATTTCATCTAATTCACGTAAAACATGCGACAAACAATTTTTGATACTTCTCTATTATCCCGTCGACCACTTTTCATAACAAAAAAGTATCGCCAAAATGTAACGCCAAATAAACGGGAGAACGTTACCATTGGAATATCAAAATAAATAAATAAATAAAATATAAGACTTTACGGACACAATTGTTATTTTAATTAATGAAATAACTAATAAGTCAATAAAACATAATGAAGAATACACACAAATGTCGAATTAAAAACCACTCGATGACATAACAAACACGTATAATGCTTCTGACATCAAGTAAATGGGACTGCATTTTTGGCGTTTAATCTTGGAGTTGGCGATAGATTTTTGTTATGAAAAGGGGGCGACGGGATAATAGAGAAGTACCCAATTTTCAATGTCGTCGTTATTAAGTCGTTCCTGTACAGCTTGTGCTGTATCTTTTATTTTGGTACTTTTCCGTTATACCAACACCATGCCAAAATGTTTGCTAATGCGCCAATTATTTCAACCCTGACCGAGCAGATGTTGTCTACAAACCGTGTTGTCATGCAAACCGTGCCAAATATTGTGATTTGTTATTTATTTAATGTAAATCATTTTTTCGGTACATTTCCGTTATACAAAAACCATTGTCGCCAAGCGTAATAGTTGGCGCAAAATGAAATTCCCGCGAATCAAAACACTTGAAAAAAAACAATGTTGAAACGAAAGTGAGCATTTAAAAAATATAACATTTGAAAATTACAGACTTTTAAGGACTATTTTATTAAAATTAAAACATAAATATATACTTAAAATAAGAAAAAAAATAATTGTTATACAATAAAGGGAAAAATCCTGTGCGGGTAGATTTAGTGGGCTCTTATTGGCGATAAATGTTTGATGTGGTTGTTGCGATCTTGTGAAAAACCTTCAATCATATCCACATTTACACTGCATCCATATTGTTGCTATAATATTTTTGGTACTTTTCGGTTAACCAGGGGCCAGTGAAGTATACACACACACACACACACACACACACACACACATATATATATATATATATATATATATATATATATATATATATATATATATATATATATATATATTTCACTGGCTCCCGGCTAGCCAAAAAGTACCTAATTTTTTTTTGTTTGTTTTTTTCTTGCTAATATTGAAACATTGGCTGTAGACTCGATTACGGAATATTAGAAAATCTATCATTATTATCATCTAAAAGGTCATCAATAATGTGCCATAATCAGGCTGCATATTATTACGCATAATTTTCAAGTATGGTTTGGTGAAACATTGAACTTTAAATTCAGTTAAAGACTGCATTTTATCTCGAAAAGGTGGACACCATGTTACAAAGTTATATGGTTTGAAACGATCAGAAAAACAAACTTGGATCAATGATTATAATCCCGCGTTTTTCTTTATGTGAGCCGCCAACACTGACATCCAGTTTGTTGTTAAATCATTACATTACGCGTTATATAACCAACCGGAAAAAATCGTAAGGAAGATATTTGGAATACCATTGACGAAAACAAAAGTCTCGGTGCCAGATTAAGCGCTTTTGTGAGATAAAACTTGATTAGTCGAGAAACTGGAAGTTACGAAGCCGTAAACTAAATTCTTGGCCATAAATGCTTCTATTCATGGTATGCTGTGCAATACTTAAATACCAGCATGAAAAAAGATCGACGAATAAAACTGAAAGTCACCATGATTTGATTTTATCGGCAAAAGAGGATGAACGATCTACTGAGATTTTCTGTCGGAATTTGATTGATGATTATTACCCGAATCGACATGACAAATTCGAAAACATGTGTTTATACAAATTTGCCACTAGGTACTAATACAAACGACTGTAGACCAAAAGTCTGTAGAATATTACGAATTAAAAGAAAACCTCAGTTGGTTCAGAAAACGTTTGAAACCAGTTGTTTTGAAAACGCCCAATCATAACCCGAAAACGGACGCTGGAATTGAGTTTTACTATCATTCATTGCTGATATTATTCAAGCCTTTGCGAAACGAATAAGACCTATTGGGAGAATTTAAACTCTACCGTGAATCCTTTGAGCACAATGTGAAACATTTTCCAGAGATGGAAAAATGTCGCTAAACAAAACAATGACTACAAGCTGCAATCAACTTGGCTGAAAAGTTGCAACAAGAAAGTGATTTGCACGACCAGCTTGAAAATATTGAAGAACCAAATGAAGACGTTGATATGATAGCCGCAGATTTTGATAACTTTAACACTCTCCCAAGAAATTGTTATTAATGAAGATAAATTGAACAAGAAAAATGAATGCTGACCAAAGGAAAATATTTGAATCAATTATAAAGCACGTAGAAGAACAAAAGAAAGACCCGTCTATTCCACCCATAAATCTGATTGTAAGCGGAGTTGCTGATACAGGAAAAATCTTTCTAATTTAATTACTCAGTCAGAAAGTTCGTTTAATGAATAATCACAATAATGATGCTACTGCAGTACTAGCACCAACGGGAATTCCTGCCTTCAGCATTGCAAGAAGTACAATTCACACGTTTTTAAAATTGTCCGTCCAAACCAGCGGGGACCCGAGCCGGAGGTTCGTTCAGTTAGAGGTTTATACTATTTGACGTGCAAATTAAGGGATCATCCGGTGCGTGTGTAGCACGACCGGTATACGGTGCCGAAGGCAGTGGGACCCAGGTCGGAGGTTCGTTGTGTTAGAGGTTTATAGTATTCAATGTGCAAACTAAGGGATTATCCGGTGCCAAAGGCAGAGGGGACTCGGGTCGGAGGTTTGTTCGGTTCAAGGTTTTACAAGATTCGAGGCACCGATGTAAATTAGGGGTCCGCTAGCGGGCGAAGCCAGCTTGTTTTCTTATTATTTGTATTATATAACAAAAACTCTTGACACATTCACTGTTTACAATTATATTCAAGAACATTCTGCTCATATATATACTCGTTATTATATTTATACTTCTTAGTATGTGATAAAACAACACAAGATTTTATCGATAGCTTTCACACACCACTTACTAGTGTCTCTTTCCAAAGTGGTTGCAAACGTATTTTGCACAGTGGAATAAAATTATTTGCAAAAATGAACATGATTCGTTTATTATTATCATTATGAAGATGAGAAACAATCCGTTGAAGTCCGTTATATATATTTTTTTTTTTGTTAAAAATTACTTTTATTATTTGAATTGTTTATAGAATAATCAATGTTTGAACTGTATATTTCATACTACCAATATTGATTTTGATCTGTGCAGTCTTTTACATACTTGCCTTGTGTGAATCTTATCTGCTTCATATTAATTTGTTATTAAAAAACTTGAGATATTAAAAAAAAAGTAACTTGCAAAGCAAATTAAAAAAAATAAATTTATTTACAAAATTTTAAGCCCGAGAAGGGACAGATATTAAAATTATTTTATTTAGTTAATGCTACAATAATGTTGCATTTTTATATTAAATCTTGTTCCGTCTATTTAATCTTAAAATATTAAATTTAAATTTGAAACATGATATTAAAGCAACTTTAAAACATTACATTTAGTTGAAATGGAATCTAAATAAATCTTCAACATTTTAATTATTTGAACTTCTCATGTTTCTTGTCTGTTAGAATTTGCTACAATACAAATTTTGCATAATGCATGTAAAACTGAAAAAAAAGTTGAAGATTTATTTAGATTTTATTTCAACTAAATGAAATGTTTTAAAGTTGCTTTAATATCATGTTTCAAATTTAAATTTAAGATTTTAAGATTAAATAGACGGAACAAGATTTAATATAAAAATGCAACATTATTGTAGCATTAACTAAATAAAATAATTTTAATATCTGTCCCTTCTCGGGCTTAAAATTTTGTAAATAAATTTATTTTTTTTAATTTGCTTTGCAAGTTACTTTTTTTTTAATTATTATTACTTAAACATGTCATGTCTGTTAGTTTTAATGAGTAACATGCCTGACAGGTACCAGATCTGACAAATTAACTTTTTTTTTTGCCTTAAGATAATAATAATATAGTTCAAATAGACTTCCACAGATAACACATCCACACTTTCGGCTATTGACAAAAAGAAGGTAAATATACTATCATTTAAACATGTCAGGTCTGTTACTTTTAATGGGTAACATACTTGACAAATTATTTTTTTTTGCTACCATGTGTAACATTTTTAGGCTTAGGATAATATAGATTAAATATACTTTTCATAGTGACTTTTGGTGTGCTAAGCAGGTAATAATGCTGCACTGATTTAATTGAATAAAGCTGCTAACAGACCTGACAAGATAAAAAAATACTCACCTTATGTAAAATCAAAACTTTTAATATTATTCTTTAGGTTCAGCATAGGATTTCAAAATGGATTTTACTACTTACTGAATCATTAAAATAATCTGTAAATCTTGTGCTGGCATATCCTTATATATTATTTCGCCTGTCAACATCCCTTTTACTCAGAAAATATGAAACGCAGAACAACGAATGAGATACCATATGAAAGGTTTTAGAACAGGCTTCTGACATAGCCCACTTAACAATTCGTTAAAACATGTTTTTGATTAAAATTTGCTGAAATTAAAAAATTAAATCGGCATTGTTTTCATGACAGAAATGAAAGGTTTTTCCGAAATTTTTGTTGCCAAAAAAATAAAATACCACATTATATGATGCTCATAGCAATTATTATACAAAACGCCGCACGGGTTTATTTTATGACTTATGATTAAACTTATGATTATACTTATGATTAAAAAGCGAAACTGAAATGTTTAGATTTATATTTCTAAATCCCATGGTTTTCCCGAAGCGGATGACGTCATCCTCTAATGCAGTCAAAATACGATTGTTAATTTTTTTTTTCTCGCGCGTGCCTTTAGCAATCTTGGATCAGCTTTTAGTCTAACTTTGATGGAATAAATTAGATGATATTCTGGCTTGACTAACAACTAAATGTTGTTTGCAGATATTTTTATCCTTGCTTTTTCTTTAGAAGTTTAAACCTGCATCTAATAAATATTACATATTGATAAAAAATGATACTTCTCTATTATCCCGTTGACCACTTTTCATAACAAAAAACTATCGCCAAATAAACGGGAGAACGTTGCCATTGGAATATCAAAAAATAAATAAAATATAAGAATTTAAGGACACAATTGTTATTTTAATTAATAAAATAACTACTAAATCAGTAAAACATAATGAAAAATACACGCAAATGTCGAATGTAATACCATTAGATGACGTAGCAAACACGCATAATGATTCTGACATCAAGTAAATGGGACTGCATTTTTGGCGTTTAATCTTACAGTTTGGCGGTAGTTTTTTGTTATGAAAAGCGGCCGACGGGTTAATAGAGAAGTACCTAAAAAATATTAGATTTCAGTGCGAAATCTTCGCACGGGCCATCTGGTATAGACTAATTTTGACAACTATTTTTATTGGTAACAGACCTCACAATTCTCTTTGACAAAACAAAGCAACTAATATACACTAAACAAATAACATAAATTTTAGAGATACTTATTATAGGTTTATTACATTACATTATTTGTTTTTAAATACATGGGTTTTTGAAAGTTATTTTTAATTTGAAATAAGTTAAATTTCATCAAGAAATTTGATTTTGTCATTTCAGGAAGCCCATTTTCTAGGTTTACGTTTCATAAAATTTTAATTAAAAGAAATATGTAAGGAATATTCTTACAGTAACATACATGAATAACCCTTAACATGTGCACCCTTTGGAAAAACCAATATTGGCTCTCTCAAGATTATTTAATTTGAAAATAAAAAATTATATTTTGTCGGACATAAAAAATGCCTCAAATTTGAAAAGCACCCTTTTAAGAATGCAGCTAATTTTACTCAAACACACGAAGCCAAAATGCGTGGAACCTCGATTGTAGAAAATTTACAGTTTTTGTCAATGCTGAATTTGGATGAAAAATTCAAATAAACTGTCAGTCACCGCCAATTTGTTTTCTTGTATGAGGACCTATTTTTGTTGCCAAGTTTGACAAAGCTTCGCCAAGAATCGCCAAGCCTAGTGATAGTTTAACTCTGACAGTGTGGGGAGTCGTGATAGGTGAAAATATACGGAAATGTTTTGTAATTGCTTTCCCGCGGACGGTAGCAATCGGTAATTTTTTACTTAGCTTCTTCAAATGGAAGCTACATAAAATACATTGTCACGGTTAGAGATGAATTGTAATGAAAGCAATTACTTTCGGAGAGGTTGAAGAATATATTACGAGGCTTCGAAATGAAGTGTGGGTTTTTGGGTTATTCCTGCTTCCGCGTTTGGCTAGTGGTTTATAATGGCCGGCGGCTCGTCAGCTTGATTCATGTTCGAAATTAGAGGTTTGAAGGCATGTACGCATTTTAAAGGCTAGTCCATTAAATTGCACAGATATTGATCCTAAATATAAATTTTGTGCTTCAAATGTCTCGAATAAACTTCTTGATTATGGCTATAGTATTTTTCAGGAACAGTGAAGCTTAATGATTGCCATTCAGATTATTTGTAAGTCCGATCTCTGTGTCAATTTTTAATTTTTATGGAAAGTATAAAAAGTAAGTATCTGGACGAAATATGTTGCATTTTCAGAGTAAACAGAAATGATTTCATGATGAATATTTTTGCATTTTAAGCATTTAACACATAAACAGCGTAAGCGTACAGCTCCTAGAACCTTTGATTTGAAGCATGAAACAGTTGTCATTATGAACTGCTTACAAAATACATACGTAGGAACATCACAAATAAGTCCACTTCCTACTCATCTCCCAGTATCTTCCCACCCAACTTCTTATCTCCATAATGTAGTCTTCATCGTCACCAATTGAATTTCGTCTCATTGCAATACAAATGTGATGAGACGAAATTCATTTGATTCAGCAATTGGTGCGATCAGCGTGAATTGTAACGTGAATTGTAAGCTACTTGCAACTGCAATAATCTAAAAAATATAAATTGCAGTAATATAAATTACAATTGCTAATAATTTGTAATTCCAAGTGCAACTGTAATTGCTTAATCGGTAATTGCAATTCAGCCATTAGTGCGAATCGTGGCAGTTCTTTTATTTACCCATGTGTATTAGAAACACAAGAATGTGGATAGTTTTTATACCTTCTCTTGGATATCGTGTTAAAAATATTCACTTATATAAACAGCAATATTTATACTATTATATAAAGAGAGAACGCTTGACTGACTGACTGAGTGACTCATCAGTGCTCAGTTCAAACGACTAAAGTCGGGATCATGAAATTCGGACAGTAGATTTCTGTTATGACCTAGACAAACAATAAGAAAGGGTTTTGGAAAATCCTCCCCCCCCGAAGAGAGTTAAATGGGGAGGGGGGTGAACGTTTTAGGTCATTTCGGCATATCTCAGCAGCAGTTTTAGGTATAAGCGTGAAATTCCGGATAACAAATCTACTAAAAAGTTGTTAAACGCGTATTCCAGTGATTTTAGAAATTCGACCCCGAAGGGAGTTAAATGAGAAAATCGAACGTTTTGGGTCATTTCGCGATATTTGAGCAACAGTTTTATGTAGTAACATGAAATTCAGGATAACAAATCTACTAAAAAAATACTTAAACACATATTTGAGTAATTTTAAAAATTTACTCACTGAGAGTGTTAAATGGGGAAAGGGGTTCGAACGTTTTAGGTCATATCGCCATATCTCAGCGGCAATTTTAGTTATGAGTGTTAAATTCAGGATAAGAAATATACTAAAATAATTGTTAAACAAGTATTTGAGTGATTTTAGAAATTCAACCCTAAGGGTGTTAAATAGGGGTGGAGATCGAACATTTTAGGTTATTTCGCCATATCTCAGCAGCAGTTTTAGGTAGGATAATGAAATTCAGGATAAAAAATCTACTAAAAAATAGTTAAACACTTATTTTAGCGATTTTAGAAATTCACCAATCGGGTTAAGCATCAGATATGAACACGACTATAGAAGATGAGACGGATAAGACAACTATTGCTGATTTTTTGTTAGATATTTTGCTTGAGACATTTTTAAAAGGATTTTCTTTTTAATCATTTATAAAGATGCAGGACTAAAGATGCAGTATGATTGTGTCAAAATAACATAATTTTTTTCTGATTGTCATTTTGAGTGTATATGAACGCGAATGCGTTATTGTGATCGGCGTAGTTTTAGGATATTATATTTTTACTTATGTTACCCGGAGGGCCAAGATTAACTTGGGCATAGCCGGGAGATTCTACTATATTGAAATTAATTTATTCGTTTCAATATGTGCATAAACAAAAAAAATATTTATCATATTTTTACAAGCTTTTATTTAAAGTTCAAAATTCGTAAGTAATGCAATTTTGTTTCACTCCCGCTTTTATCCGATTTAGAATTTTTTTTTATAAGTACCTACCTATACTACTTTATATTGTAGTCGACGCATTGTCCACCCACGCGAAGCCGGACGGGCCGCTAGTTTTTTATAAAATTCTTTATACACATTTTTGATACAGGATGGGTCTAGTTGTTAAATAATTATTAAACAAATATATAAATTAAAAAAGTGTACTGTAAATGTAATATTCTATAAGAAATAAATATTGAAGCTAGATTTGTTTACTTTTAAAACGACTTAAAAAATTAAGAATCCTTAGCTTTACTGTTCTCTTTTACTGTTTCTTATATGATTTGGTGAGATTTACGAAGCTAACCTGAAAAAGTGGGTAATATACAGCGCGGCAATAGAAGGCTGCTCATAACACAATTACATCTGGCGAGATTCAGTTCAACTCAGGTGAATTTGATTGTGAAAAGGAAACAAAAAATACAAAAGAAACCCCTAAAGATTACCACCAATCGCTGAACGTACTATGAATGTTCGTGTAAAATGCCGTAAAAGTAAACCAAAATGACACTCCTAAAAAGTGTTTATACTGAATTCCTAGCACATGTTGACTCAGTCCGTCAGATCTCACTCCATGTTACTTTTGCATTAGCTTCATTTAAGAAGTATATTTTTATCAACGATATTTCGATAATTTATGAACATTAAAGAACAAATAACTTATGATACGAGATATAAGTATACAGATAAGCAGCATTATGCAATTCTAATTAGAGTTCTGAGAATTCAGTTTTAGAATATGTGCAAGAACTCCATATTGAACGCAATCTGAAATTTAATAAAAATGAAATCTTAATATTTACAGCACCTGTAGATTGTCTTAATAACTCGTGACAACACCTGGTTGTGGATTTTGGAACTCTCCACCTCCCCCCCCCCTCATTCAATTTCCACTAATTTTAAAAGCACTTTTGCATAATATCTCTATGTTAGTTACAGTAATTCCAAACGATAGGCTTTCTAATACCTCATTAATTATTGGCACCCTGTACTTAGAATGATTTATTTAATATTGCGTGCTTTACTATATATTAATTAATCTGCGGATAAAATGTCTCAAATTTTCTAAATATTTTCAAACGAAATTTCATTTGAGGTTTACGGATTCATTTTCAGAAATTTATTGTGAATATGATTAGGCATTTAATTTAACTATTTTAGTAAACAATTCAAACATTTCAAAGTACATACAAAATAGCAAATTAAAACCCTTGAAAATTATATACTACTTTCAGTTAAAGATGATCGTAGACCGAAATCCGTTTTCAAGGTCAGTTGTGTAACAAACTAAGAATTATAGCTTTACTACAATCATAAAATGAACATTTTAAATAATCTTCTTGCAAACCTGATTTAAAATGAAGCAATAAAATCTCAAGAGATTTAATTTCCCTTTTAAATTTAGAGATTCTGAAATAAATGACAGAAAAGTACTAATAGGAGAATTTACGTGTCCAGAAAATTTTACATTGAATTAAAATTCTTCTATACCCAGTTGACTGTCACGTTCAGAAAGTAAGAAATTAGCATTTAGGAGCACATTTTTGCGAATAACAAAGGATTTATAATCAATTATTATTGAGGGTTTCGGGGGGGGGGGGATATTTCATGCAACTATATCTTGAAACGTCTTTTTGTAAATGAACGAGTTCTAAAAATTTCCAAACTGTGAAGCATTTATTACAAATATGAAGCGCAGGTTGCTAATTAGTATTAAACATCCATTGTCTGATTAGACACTGAGGATGTTGTTTCATTTTGTGGTCTTTAAAATGTGATTTTCTGGGGCTTAATTTTACACAGCAAAGATATTTTGGATTACTTCATTTTACAAATTGCATAACTAGATCAGCTGAAATACAAAATGAAAGTTAATAAATAAATTTATATCTCATATAATATTTTATTCTAAGAAGAAACTAAACCTTTGGCACTAAAATCCATTAAGGATCATGGCCTACAGTACCCTGCCCTGTTTTCTTGACCATGAGCCCCTGAGGTGCAATACAGCATATGTTCCGGTCAGGTGGCCTGCCTAACTGGGGATCGTCACTGTTTAGATCCGAAACGAGCTTGGTACTACACATTTTATCGACCCCGAAGGGATCAAATTTTGAGTGAACCTTGCCCAGTCGACTGTCGGTCTATGGATCTGTAGCGTTGTAGCGCGACGCGCTCACCACTATGCTGCTAGGCCGCGATGTTTTTTTCCAATATGAGAATATTTGTATGATTAAAAATGTTAATTGTGGACAAAAAAAAATAATGCGTTTCAGCGGCATTTCTTACCTCTAAATGAAACACATGTCAGTTTAATATAGTTTTCTGTAAATAACTATGAATTCAGATTTATTTATTTATAAACTTAAACTAATCTTTAAAACTGAAATATAAGTTAGTGTGAAAAATTTCTCTTAATATAATAATCTTAATATAATAATAATTCTTCTTTCCACTTCTATAGCTATTATAATAAAATTTAACTAATTTTCGAGATGTAACTTATTCTATTATCTTCAAAATTTTAAAGTATTGAATAAACTGATGTGATACTATAAAAGCATAAAAAACTTCTTAATAACACCATAAAAATAAGAAATAAGCTGGGACATTCAACAGAACTTTGTATTTCTTCGTCAAGCACAAAGAATTCTCTGTGACATTTATATGCATTATTTTGAAGAAAAGTTATTGAATCTGTTAAATTTTAAATGTTGGATGCGTTACGTTGACGATACTTTTGTTTTAGTTGATAATCCTTTTGATAATTCCACCATTATCAAAACTGTCAATTCTATTGGCTCACATATTCAGTTTACTTTTCAATTAGAAAATTGTAATACACTCCCGTTCCTTGAGGTTTTTGTTACCAGATGCGATTCCTTTTTCAAAACCTGTGTTTATAGAAAACCTTTTTGTGTATCTAATCCCCTCATGTTCTCTCAAATCATTCGGTCAACCAGAAAATCGGTATATTTTACACTTATGTAAACCTTGCCCTCAAAATTTGTATGGATTTTGTTTCCTTTAATGATGAAATTATTTATTTAAAATGTGTTGATGTCAAAAGAGGTTTCAACCCTTCTGTTATCGATATTGCTATTAATAAATTCAATAAACCCTTAAGTAAATCTACCCTTTCTAAATCTGTTAAAATTAAATCTGATAATTTAATTGTTCTGCCTTTTTATCCTCGTTTATGTTTCAAATTAGCTAAAGTTTTAAAATGCTTCAAATTTAGTGTTGTCTTTAAACCTGTCAATAAGATTAAATTCCCCTCCACTAAGTCTCCCGTTCCTCATATTCGTAAATGGGGAATCTCTAATGTACCTTGCTATAGTTGTTATCTATACTAATATTATACAGAAGTAACGATTGTTTTTTTGTTTTTTTTTGTTCGTTTGTTCGTTTGTTTGTTTGTAGGGGGTAATCTCTGGAACTACCAAAGCGATTTCAAAAGTGATAATGGCAAATTGATGGTGACAATCCCTGCTCCAACATAGGTTTTGTTTTAGGTCGGTGCCACTACCCCCAGGGGGGTGCAGGAGCGAAAAACTTTCTAAACTTTCGATTTTTTTTTTATACTGAAGGAGCTAGAAACATGAAATTTGGCACGGTAGTTACTTAAAAGATGTAAATGGTCTCTAAGAACAAATTCTAAAACAATTCGAAATAAAAAAAATCCCTGACGGCTCGGCTTACAGGCACAGGTAGATTTCGAAGACGCAGACCGTAGGGCGCCTGTTTGTCGGGAATTGCGGAAGAAATGACCTTTTTAGGATGATGCGGCAGTTGGAACCGCCTACTTCGCAACCTAACTTGTTTGCAGGCGGAGCCAACAGGGATTTTTTTTTTTTTTACTATAAGAGTTGGTCCTATAAAAAAACTTGTCAATATAAAAGTTTTAGATAATATTAAGAGGATTTATAATAAATTAAAGCGAATTTGAAATCTTGGGAATTGACGAAATTATGAATTTTTTTCTTCTAAAACCCCCCTCCCCCCCCTTAAGGCAATTTTTAATTATATCAAAAATCTGTCATACATAAATTTTTGGCCCTTCTCATAGAAGTAATAATAACTTCAAACGGATTCGATACGTATCATAATTAAGAAATTATGGGTTTTTTTCTGTTTTCACAAAAGCCCCCCCATCCCACCCCCTGGTTCGATTTTGCCTATTAACGAGCTTGACCGAGATTTTATGCCCCTTGATTTTATGTATCAGTTTCGAAAAGATGCGGGAGAAGGAACCGTCTACTTTGAAAAATAACTTGTTTGCAGGCGAAGCCGGCAGGGATTTTTTTTTTTTTTTTTTGCTATAACGGTTGGTCCTATAAAAAACTTGTCAATATAAAAGTTTTAGATAATATTAAGAGGATTTATAATAAATTTAAGCGGATTTGAAATCTTGGGAATTGACAAAGTTATGAATTTGTTTCTTCTAAAACCCCCCTTCCCCCCCCTCCCCTCCTTAAGGCAATTTTTAATTACATCAAAAATCTGTCATACATAAATTTTCGGCCCTTCTCCTAGAAGTAATAATAACTTCAAACGGATTTGATATGTATCATAATTAAAAAATTATAAGGGTTTTTCTGTTTTCACAAAAAGCCCCCCCATCCCCCCCCCTTGATTCGATTTTGCCCATTAACGAACTTGACCGAGATTTTATGCCCCTTGATTTTATGTATCAGTTTCAAAAAGATGCGGGAGTTGGAACCGCCTACTTCGAAAAATAACTTGTTTGCAGGCGGAGCCAGCAGGGATTTTTTTTTGCTATAAGAGTTGGTCCTATAAAAAACTTGTCAATATAAAAGTTTTAGATAATATTAGGAGGATTAATAATAAATTTACGCGGATTTGATATCTTGTGAATTGACGAAGCTATGATTTTTTTCTTCTAACCCCCCCCCCTTTTTTCCCCCTTTGGGGCCATTTTTAATTATATCAAAAATCTGTCATACATAAATTTTCGGCCCCTTTCCTAGAAGTAATAATAACTTTAAACGGATTTAATACGTATAATAATTAAGAAATTATGGGGTTTTGTCTGTTTTCACAAAAAGCCCCCTCATATCCCCCTGCCCCTTGGTTCGATTTTGCCCATTAAAGAACTTGACCGAGATTTTATGCCCCTTGATTTTATGTATCAGTTTGTAAGAGATTTATGCAGAATTTTTCCAGTTATCGTGTCCATAAAAAAGTGACATAGATAGATAGATAGATAGATAGATAGAAAAAGTTTTGAACTGGGGGTGGTTTTGGGTTCTGGGAGTCATGATCGGCGTAGATCTGCAAAAATTTTTCAAAAATTCCAACTTATGTGAGAATGTAATAGGTAGTATTTCTTACGAAATCTACCTAAAAGGGTGAAATGAGCAAAAAGTGTTCTAAAAACATTCTAAATTACAATTTCTATGGAATCTCTGGAACTGCAGAAACGTTTTCAAAAGTGATGGTGGCAAATTGATGGTAACAGTCTCTGCTCCAACATAGGCTATATTTTTATGTCGGTGCCACTACCCCAGGGTGGTGCAAGAGCGAAAAACGTTCTAAAATTTCGATTTTTTTTTTATACTGAAGGAGCTAGAAACAGGAAATTTGGCATGGTAGTTACTTAAAAGATGTAAATGCTCTCTGAGAACAAATTCTAAAAAAATTCCAAATTAAAAAGGGTGAGATGAGCAAAAAGCGTTCTAAAAAGATTCTAAATTCCAATTTCTATGGAATCTCTGGAACTGCAGAAATGTTTTCAAAATTGACGGTGGCAAATTGATGGTAACAGTCCCTGCTCGAACATAGGCTATATGTTATGTCGGTGCCACTACCCCCAGGGTGGTGCAAGAGCGAAAAACCTTCTAAAATTTCGATTTTTTTAATACTGAAGGAGCTAGAAGCATGAAATTTGGCATGGTAGTTATTTATAAGATGTAAATGCTCTCTAAGAACAAATTCTAAAAAATTCGAAATTTAAAAGGGTGAGAGAAGCGAAAAGCGTTCTAAAAACAGTCTAAATTACTATTTCTATGGAATCTCTGGAACTGTAGAAACATTTTCAAAAGTGATGGTGGCAAATTGATGGTAACAGTTCTTTCTGTAAAGTAGGCTATATTTTATGTCAGTGCCACTACCCCCCGGAGGGAGCAGGAGCGAAAAACGTTCTAAAATTTCGATTTTTTTTTATACTGTAGGAGCTAGAAACATGAAATTTGGCATGGTAGTTACTTACAAGATGTCAATGCTCTCTAAGAACAGTTTCTAAAAAGTTCGACATTTAAAAGGGTGAAATGAGTTAAATGTGTTCTAAAACATTCTAAATTACAATTTCTATGGAACCGTTGAAACTACTGATCCGATTTTAAACATAATGCTTCCAAATTTATAGTGACAGTCTGTGCTGTAACACAGGCTATATTTTATCTCAGTGGCACTACCTTCAGGGGGTTGCAAGAACGAAGAACGTTCAAAAATTGCTATGTTTATTAAACTGAAGGCATTAGAAACTTGAAATTGGGCAAGGTAGTAAGTTATAAGATATACATGCTCTTTAAGGACAGTTTCTAAAAAATTCGAAATTTAAAAGAATAATATGAGGGAAAACTGTTTTAAAAACATTCTAAATTACGATTTCTATGGAATTGTTAAGAATAGAAATTTGAAATTTGACTTGGCTGATAATTTTCAGACACAAGTGCACACACAAAACAGTTTTTTTTTACATAAATGAAAATTTAAAAGCGTGAAAAAGGAAAAAAAATTCTACACTACTTTTTTTTTTACTTACAGGATTAGAAATTTCAAATTTTGCAAAAGTTCTACATTACGATTTTTTTTTTACTAACAGGATTAGAAATTAGAAATTTGGCATGACGGATACTTTTAAGATACAGATGCTTGCAAACAATGGTTTGTAATGAAATTCAAAATTTCAAAGGGTGAATTGAGCGGAAAGCGTTTAAAAAGCGTTCTAAATTACGATTTATTTGGAGCTATTAAAGCTAGAAACTTAAATTTTGCCTGGCTGTTTCTCACGTAAATGATCACCCAGAACAATTTACTAAAAATGCGAAATGTAAAAGGACAGAAGCAAAATAAAAACGTACAAAACTTGCAATTTATGTGATACAGCTAGTATAGAAGCTTCGTATTTGGCATGGTAGTTGCTCTTAAAATGCAGATGCTCGCTAAGACCGGTTTAAAAAAAATCGAAATTTAACAGGCTGAAATGAGCGGAAAAGAGTCTAAAAACGTTCTACATTATGATTTAATTGGATTTATTCGGGTAAGAAACTGGAAATTTAATATAGTTGTAACTTTTAAGACACAGACGATCGGTATAAACACTAAACAGTCTATTAAAAATTCGAAGTTTAAAGGTGTAAACTGAGCTGAAAACGTTATAAATTATGTTTTTCTTCTAAATTGTTAGCGACAGAAACTTAGAATTTATCATGCCTGTTATATTTTTTTTATACGTAAATGCTTCCACAGAACAGTTTTTACAAAATTTATAAAAGGTTCAGAAGCAAAAAACATTCCAAAATTGCGATTTCAGTGATGCTGCTGGTATAGGAAGGTGGAATTTGGCATGTCGGCTATTTTTAAGATTTCAGTGCTCGCTAAAAACGGTTTCTAAAAAGAAATCGAAATTTAAAAAAGTGAAATAAGCTGGAAAATTTCTAGAAACCGTCTAAACGATGATTTATCTGAAATTTTTAGGGATAGTAATTTGAAATTTTACATGGCTGTTACGATAGAGACACAAATGCATCCATAGAACAGTTTTTAAAAATTTTGAAATTTTAATGTGAGCAGAAACAGAAAAGTTTTAAAATTGCAATTTCTGTGATATAGTTATTACAGAAGTTTGCTTAATAAGTGTGGCTTAATTAGTAATTTCTGAATTATCTGTGGCAGTAAAATTTCCTATAATGAAAATATGCCAACGAATACCACTTGGCATTTTTCAAGAATTACGCGAGCAAAGACGCGGGTTTTAATAGTCTTTCTTATATAGGTCAAACTAAAAGAAATATTGAAATCCGCTTAAAGGAACACTCCCGTTATGTCACTAACCAGAAAATTTCTAAATCTTCTATTGCCAAGCATTCTTGGGATTCCGGGCACAGTTTTGATTTTCAAAATACTAAAATTATCTTTAATGCCGTCTGAATTGGACTTTTTTGAAAATTTAGCTAATTATCTTAATCGCGAGATTATAGTTAATGAAAAATCTGATTCCACCATGCTCTCTGCAGCTTGGAAAAACTTGTTCAGCTCGACCATATAATAATGATAATAATAATAATAATAATTATTTTTTCTCATTTTGGTATTAACTTTTATGTTTGTTTATATTTTGTATATTTAATCCACATTTTACTTTAATTTTTTATACTTTATTTTTTAATTTTTTTTCGATTTTCTTCATAATTTTCTTTATGTTCAGGGCGGCCACTGGCGACTATTTTTTAATTCTATCTCACACCACTTTCTCAAAACAAAAATTTTTCACATACACTTTGACAACATGTGCAAGAGAAATATACTACGAAATTTAATTTTTTTAAATTAGTGGTGCAAATAGAATATAAAAATATTCGCCAGTGGCAGCCCTGCATTCTAGGTAATTCTCCTCTGTGATTCGCTGATGCCTTCTGCTGAAAGGCCTAGCCAAGTATTCCTTATTTTTATGGTGTTTTAATAAGTTTTTTATGCCTTTTCTGTAAAATTGTCCTACATTTAAATTAAGTTATTCTCCCATATAAAAGGTGATTCTTTAAGTCCTTTTCGCCTCAAAGAACTGGTGAGGCAAGTTACCTATATGCATGATCGTGGTGTCTAGGTATAGTAAATCGAATATGCAATGCATGATGAGGTAGGTTCCTGGCATCGCTCCATACTGGCAAATTCCAGAATTAGAGATTGTATTCGGAAAACTATAATAATTACGACCAAAACTTAAATGACTAAGTTATAGACCACAATCTATTTACTAAGAAAAAACCTATTTCCCACGCAGATACGATAAATACATCCCTGTACAGACGGAAATATCTGAAACCAATGTAAGGTATTTTTTTTAGAAAAAATAAATAATGTCAGATGATAAATTGATTAACAACAAAGTCCTATTTTCTTTCACTATGGACTTTTCTGTTCTCGTGAAAAAAGTGTTGTCCACGTTTCGACGGCTGCCAAAAACTGATTAATATTTTTGTCTCTCATACACCATTTCTAAATATCAGATTATTTCAATTTTCTGATCAACTAATAGGGAAAAAAGTACTTTTAAAATCATTGAATTTACTTAATTGCAAGTATATACTAATAAAAAAAGATGTTTGTATGTTTGTGTATGTGTCTTTCTGTCGGCTATGGCTATGAAAATCTACCGCCGTAGAGGTCTGAAAATTTGTGTCAGAATAGTCCAAGACAGACCCTAATGCACCTGAGAATTATTTTGTGATAAGTAGCCGATATCTTAATTAAACCTCGCAATTAAGCAAAGGCAATTAAAGCAGGGGAACGGTACGTTACAAAACCCCGGTCCGAAGCGCCGGAGCAGAGAAGAACCGTATGTTCTTCTTGTCGGTAGTTTTTCGATGCGTGCATCGGCGAAACCGCTAAAAACGGACAAACTGAAAACATATTCTAAAATTTTGAACATTTTACTTTCAAACTCCGCAGCACATTATAAAAATACAAATTTTATTCCTTTCAAATATTTTTTTTAAGTTCGATATCACGTTTTTCTCCCTTTTTTCTAAGACCACATCTGCCCGAATTCCTAAGATACGGAAAAATAAAAAAATAACCACTTAAAGCGGATAATTTCTCTGCGACGATGTTTCGAAAAATACAAATACCTTTACAAAAAAAATCTGGGTATGAAGTCACTTTGCGACTTATCGCTGCACTTTTTTCCTATACTAAAAGTAACTAAACGGTGGTATTTTAACACAATTGACTTGATTTACATTACATATAACAATCCCTGAACATTAGGACGAAGTATTTTTAAAAATAAATAATATCTGCAAAATTTTCGCTCAGAACGTGAATACGCCGGTGGCTTTTGCTCATGTTTTTGTACCTAAATATCGTTATTTTTGCTCGAAAATTATACGCAGGCTTTCGAAAAAATATATTCATAACGCATAAAAATTTCAAAGATTTCGGACGATAAAAACTATTTTGCCTTTAATATTAAACGACAGGATGTGAAAAAAAGGGAGAAGAAAGACATCTTACAAGCCCTAGAGGCCCCCGACTAAAGGTTTGTTTCGATGGATTTTCAATTTTTGGAGGGATTTTTGTTTAAATATATAAATTCATTCAAATCTGATTTTAGGTGTATATAGGGTTATTATCACGGGCCTGGACGACTCCAGTCTTTCGTTTAAAAATATAAAGTCTAAACAGACCGTAGCGTGCGTAGCATACGCTGCCGACGGCAGTGGGGCCAGCAACTAAAGGTTTGTTTGGATGGATTTTCATTTTTGGAAAGGTTTTCGTTTAAATATATAAAATAATTCAACAATGATTTTAGGTGTATTTAGGGTTATTATCATTGGCCCGGGCAACGCCAGGCGGGTCAGATAAAATTTCGATTTATTAGTTGTTGATCTCAAGTGCGTCAGAGAATTGATCTTTCAGGGAATTGATCGCAAAACTTACTCGGTTTCATATTCGGCGTTAATTAAAATAAGGAAAAATAGCTTTAATAAAATAAAAAATATTGTTATAATTCAAACATTTCTGCGAAATGTTAATTTTCTCTCGAAGTATCGCTATTTCGGTTGAAAAATATGTATGCTCTTATTATCAACATGTTTGAATTTTTACCCCAGTAGAATAAATGTTTAACTGTAGTGTTTTATTTAATAAGGAGTACGCGTTAAATAAAATTGAAAATACAAAATACGTGGAACCAGAAATCACGTAACTATGGGTTTTAGTTTAATTGATATATATGAAA
The DNA here is from genome assembly GCA_963931845.1 of Maratus michaelseni. NCBI lineage: Eukaryota > Metazoa > Arthropoda > Arachnida > Araneae > Salticidae > Maratus > Maratus michaelseni. The sequence continues at coordinate 94,406,039 of OZ007591.1, forward strand.
ATCTTTAATTAAAATAAGTTGAAAATGTAATGGAATTCTCAGTAACTTTTGAATTTCTCGAATTTTACTAAATAACAAAAAAAAATAATGCTATATTTCAATAAAGCTTTAAATATTTTTCAGATGTATTTTCACATATTTCGTAACAGTTATTTAGAGAAATAATACGAAACACATTAGTATTTGTTTAGAATAACTTGCTTTGGCTGGAGAAGCTAACTAAAATCCAGAATTCAACGTATAAAATATTCTTAACTTCGCTGGTATAGGCTCATAAAGTTTAATATTATTTGTGTACATTACAGTACATTTTATTTTAGTTATAGATTCATAAATTTCATTTATCCATGTCTGCCTTTCTCAAAACATAGTCAATTACTTTTAGTAATTTGTAGTTAACTAATAAAATAGAAATCAAATGTTCAGTTACATTTACAAAAATCAATTGTTTCTAATACTAAAATAAAGCAAGTGACAAATTTCATATCACTGTTTTTTTTAAACTGAAATTTACAAATCCCAGTTTTTAAATAATTAATCCTGCCACTCCGATTATATATTTTTTTCTTATTTTAATACTAGCTGACCCGCCCGGCGTTGCCCGAGCCCTTGTAATAAACTTAAATCTCTCAAAAAACGGAACTCTGGCCACTGTCTACGATGGCTTCGGAACCGTATACCCGGCATGCTCGTACGCTCTAGAAAATCTTTTATTTCCCCCTACCACCGCCAGGGGAGCATTCTGTTCTAAACAAACCTCTTTCCGAACGAACTTCTGAGACAAGTCCCCGCTGCCTACGTTACTGTATAGTAGGCGCACTACAAAATTGAGCTGGTTTCGAGAAGATTGGAACATTATTAGATCAGTTATTGCAATAAGGCACAGTTAGAGAAAATAACCTTGAGTGAGGTGCCGAGGGGAGGGGATGTTCGAGTGTACTTCAGAAAATGACTAATTAGGAGGCCCACTATGCATGCATAAAAGTTCGTTCGTTTTGTTAAGCTAGGAACTTAATTACAAAGTTGACTTAAACTCTTATTTGTAAATAGTGGTAACCGCTACTCATAAATTTAATTTAATGTTATAAAGGGTGACTATTAAGTTAAATATAATGTTTGGAATCACTTGCGTTGAAATTGGAAAGATAGTTGCTGATATATAGAAACGGGGCATAGTTAGAGAAAAACCTTGAAGGAGGGGCCTGGGGGGGAAGGGTTGTTCAAGTACCCTTCAACAAATGACTAATTAAGAAGACCACTATGCATCTTTCGAAATTCGATCGTTTGCTTAAGCTTTGAACTTAATTACAAATTTGGCTTAAACTATTATTCGTAAATAGTGGTAACCGCTACTCATAATTTTAGTTTAATGTTATAAAGAGTGACTATTGAGTTAATTATAATGTTTGGAATCACTTGCGTTGAAATCGGAAAGATAGTTGCTGAGATATGGGAACGGAGCATAGTTAGAGAAAAATCCTTGCAAGAGGTGCCGTAGGGGGGGGGGTGTTCAAGTGTCCTTCAGCAAATGACTAATTAGGAGGACCACTATGCATCTTTCAAAATTCGTTCGTTTGCTTAAGCTTTGAACTTAATTACAAATTTGGCTTAAACTATTATTCGTAAATAATGGTAACCGCTACTCATAATTTTAGTTTAATGTTATAAAGAGTGACAATTAAGTTAATTATAATGTTTGGAATCACTTGTGTTGAAATCGGAAAGATAGTTGCTGAGGTATGGAAACGGAGCAGAGTTAGAGAAAAAACCTCGAAGGGCGGGCCGGGGGGGGGGGAGGGGTTGTTCAAATGTCCTTCGGCAAATGACTAATTAGAAGGACCACTATGCATCTTTCAAAATTCGTTCGTTTGCTTAAGCTAGGAACGTAATTACAAATTTGGCTTAAACTATTATTCGGAAATAGTGGTAACCGCTACTCATAAATTTAGTTTAATGTTATAAAGAGTGACTATTAAGTTATTTATAATATTTGGAACCACTTGCGTTGAAATCGGAAAAATAGTTGCTGAGATATGGAAACGGAGCATAGTTAAAGAAAAACCCTTGAAGGACGGTCCGGGAGGGGGGGGGGGTTGTTCAAGTGGCCTTTAGCAAATAACTAATTAGGAGATCACAATACATCTTTAAAGGTTGATTCATTTGGTTAAGCTAGGAACTTAATTTGAAAATTTGGCTTACACTATTATTCGGAAATTCTGGTAACCACTTTCTAGAAATACACCTTGAAGCTTAAATGTAATTAGACCCTTGCCCCTCTTCATTCCCGCAAATATAAAAAAGAATCTGTTAAATAAAGTTTTCTGTATTAACAATCTCCATCATAATAATAAATGTCATGTAAAAAAGTAAAAAAACAACAACTTAAACTCGACTAATTGTCATGAAGAAAAATGTCCCTGGAAAATGTTTCAATCAGTGGGACGTATGTGTAATTTGTCATGTACAGGTGGCGCGACATTCGCATGGCTCCTCTACGCTGATAACTTCAATCCATATTGACACTATTTAGTTAGAAATCCTTATTTATGCATCGCTACTCTGGTTTATTTAATTACTTCTGTGAATAATCGATGCAACCAACCAGTGAACCAACCAACCCAAGAGAATAAAAGCGTATTTTTGATGAGAGTTCTTTGTGCATTTTAATTAATATTTCAAAAAGTAATTAAAATATTAAAATTCTGAAGTAATGGTGCTCCAGGAGAGGGTTTGGACTACCTAAATCTAACTTTCCAGCCTTCTAGGTGGGCTCAATTTTCCTAGCCGTCGCCAACAGACACACAGACACACAGACACACACACAGAGCGAAACTTTCTTTTATTAGTATAGATAAAACTAATCTCAAAATGTCAGAAAATTATTTATTTTTTAAAAGATACATATAAAAGCTATACCGTGTCCTGTACACTGAAAAAAATATATGTAATGAAGATATGTACTTTATTTCGCTATAAAATAACACCAGTTAAAAAAATGTCAAATAGTTCGATACTTTATATTATCCAAAATGCCTCTGAGTAAACTCATGCTTTATAATTCAGTCATGCTTTATAATTTTTCGTTCAGAGATGATCAGATTTTTGACGTATGTTTTCCTACATGATTTTCAGAATGCTTAAAAATAAATGAATACATGTGCTGAAAAATAAATTTGTGAGTTACTTTCAATCAAATGAATAAACATCAATCTTTAATTTTTAGCAGAAATAAATTACCTCTGGGCAATACATTGATTTAAAAAGTGTGTTACAAATATAAATCAACTCTTCTGTTCTTTTTATACGTTTTTAACGTCCTTAAATTATTCTTCTCTATGGTCAAAACATTGTTATCGATATTTTTTTTTACTAATAAACTATCGAGCTCTAATTTTGCACTCACAGTCTTATTCGATGTCCATATGATGTAACCGAACTATGCTCTTAAACCACTGCAGCTATTAGAATCAAAAAGGTTGCTGTATGTACCGAAATCTTTGGCGATTTTTTCCGCTATTAATTCCTGGCATGCGGCTAATACGAAAGTATCGCTTTTAATAACTTTTAAAACTTTATTTAAACACATAATTGATTTTTTTTATATAAAAATGCTTTTTGGTGTTATTACGAATGCCTCCCTGGCACTAGTCAGACGATTTTTTGTCTGTTGTCATTGGCAACGGCTTTTTTTGTTTACTCTGATTTTGTTCTTTTCAGTAATAGGATGAGGTAACTTTGAATTTGAACCGATTGTCGGTAATAATTTGAACTCTGAAATAAGAGTGATAAAATAATAATAACTTGTTAATCTGTAAATAAAATAGTTTAAGTTTTTTTAAGAAGATGTTTGATCGATCTTAACTGCTGTGTGATTATATTTTAACAACTCTCGATTTATTTCATAAAAAATAATTTTGAAAGACATTCGACATGAGAAGAACCTGCATTCTTACATAAAATGTCTTGCTACATTTTTTGGCGACCAGCGACTGGATTGGTGAAATGTTCTTTTACATTGATTGAGGTAAGTACCTCAAATTGAATTTTGTTGAACTATTTATTCGAATTATTGATTTATATAGAATATATTGAATATTGAAGTATTATTATTATTTGAAATGGATATTGAAACGCTTAAGAAAAAAGAGCAACAATTCGTGCTCAAACTACGAAAATATTCGATAAAATTAAAGTCGTTTTAGATGATACACTAGCATTAGATTTAGAAAATAAAAAATCACAGCTAGATATTTTAAAACAGCAATTGAATGATAAAATGCAAACATTAAAATCATTGAATTCAGAGATTGAACCACTGGTTCTTGATGCTGAGTTCGAAAAGGAAATAGAGAAATCTGAAACATATAGTGAAAATATTATAGAATGGAAATTTAAAATTTCCAAATTTATAAATGATAATACTGCTACTACGGAAAATAAACAAGATGTTTCAGATAACGAAAGTGAGCATAATAGTAACAATACTTCTCTACTAAAAAGTCAGAAAATTCTGAATCAGAATTTGGTAAAATTACCCAAATTGAACATGACTAAATAATACGTTTATTCTTGTTTATGACTAGAAATTTGGAGTCAATTTTCGAACACAATTGATAAAAATGAGCAGTTAACTCATATTGATAAATTTTCCTATTTTAAGTCACTTTTAGGCGGAAGCGCTGCCAATACAATTGCAGGTTTTTCGTTGAGTAAGGAAAATTATGATCACGCTGTTGAACTGTTAAAGAACCGTTTTGATCGTAATGACCTAGTGATAAATGGCCACATGACGAAATTAATAAATTTGAAACCTGTAAGAAACGCTAGTAATCTTAAATCTCTAAGAGAACTATGTGATGAATGTGAGATTCAAATTAGAAATCTCAATTCTTTAGGCGTAACGTTGGGTTCATATGGATATTTGTTATGTCCGATTCTTCTTAAACTTACTTCATCTGATATTGCATTAGAATTTAATAGAAACCGTACGAAAAATGTCGACTGGGACATTAATGAATTGATTAATTTCATTAAAGAAGAAATTGGATCTCGTGAAGCAACATTACAATTAAATTGCTTTGAAAGACCAGTTTCTGATAAACACGAAAATTATAAGAAAAAATATCAAAATTATAAAGGAAGCACTCCTTCAGCTTTTGCTTTGACCACGAATGTTAAAAATAACTGTGTATTTTGTAAATCTGTTGAACATGATACTGAAAATTGTAAGGCTCTTTTCATTTCTGAAATGCGTGAAAAATTGAAGAGAGATGGTAGATGTTTTAAGTGCTTCCATAAATTTCATATTTCAAGTTTTTGCAAGTTGTCGAATGAAAATTGCAAGGTTTGTGGTAAAACTGTTCATAAAACTATACTTTGTAATTCTAGTAATCGAAAATCAGAAGTATCTAAACAGCCAGACAATATTATTTCCTCAGTATCACATTGCAATAGCAGCGTAAATAACCATCCTAAAAAAATAATATTGCAAACTATTCATGTTAATGTAGAATCGGAAGAAAATTCCGAAAGAGCACTTTGTTTATTTGATTCTGCTAGTCACAGAACTTTTGTTACAGAAAATTTAGTTTCTAAATTAAACCCTGATATCATTAGAAAAGAGAAATTAACTATCTATACTTTCGGTTCGAAATCATCAGAAGAGAGGTGCTATGATGTCGTTCAGCTAAAGTTAACGCACTTTACGGATAGAAACCGAAGTATATTAATTGAAGCTTTAGTAAAACCTGTGATAATAAATTCGCTGATACAAATTCCCCCTCTTCCAATTAAAATAAAGAGAAAACTTTCTAAATTTCGTCTTGACACATGGGAACATTTAGGAAATTCTGATGTTGATATATTGATTGGGGCAGACTATTTTATCAAATTAATGATAAAACATTTCCTGTAACTAAATCATTATACATATGTAGAAGTTTATTCGGACATTCTCTCTGCTGGGCAATTGACGTGAATAAAAATTATAAGAATAATCAAGCTGGCATCTTATCTACTCATGTTATGAAACCTATAAAAATGATTTGAAAAATTTGTGGGAATTAGAATCTTTAGGAATGAATACAGAAGAGCATATATCTGAATTAGATAAAGAGATAGTAAAAAAATTAGAAGACAATTTGCATTTCCTTGAACATCGTTACGGAGCTAAATTGCTATTTTTTGTTTACTCTGATTTTGTTCTTTTTCAGTAAGAGGATGATGTAACTTTGATTTTGAACGGTTTGTCGGTAATAATTTGAACTCTGAAATAAGAGTGATAAAATAATAATAACCTGTTAATCTGTAAAAAAAATAGTTTAAATTTTTTAAGAAGATGTTTGTTCGATCTTAACTGCTGTGGGCTTATATTTTAACGACTCTCGATTGATTTCATAAAAAAGAATTTTGAAAGACTTTCGACATGAAAAGAACCTGCATTCTTACATAAAACGGCTTGCTACAGCTGTTGTTTGTGAGTAATCCAAAAAATATATTAAATGTAAATAAACTATTACGGTATTCACTAGGATAAAAATAGTTTTCACCTATATTCTGTAAAACGGGAAAACCGGGTTCCCCTAGTTCTAATAATTGCGCAAATGTACAAAGACCGAAATTTACTTGAAGGATAATACCACTTTGATCGGTTCACAATTTTGATTTTTTTTCCGTTTAAAGTGTTCTTTATACGCTCGAAAATCAAATTTTATTAGTTACAAATCCATACCAAAAGTGAAAAGGAAATTTTGGAGCTATAGAAATAAAGCGCAGCACAGTAAAACGAGAACCTTTTTTTTATTAATAGCATTTTAAAAATACGTGGACGATCTATTTCCTACAATGTTGAATAATTGAACTCGATCTTCTTAAGAATTAGTCTTCTTAAGAATTAACCATAAAATATATTTTTAGTGAAATAAGTAGAATTTTTTCAAACTATTGATATTTCGCTTTTCTGTGTAACTTTGAGTAACGAAATATTTGAATTTAAATTGATGCTATTTCACTAAAAATGCATATTTTATTTTATGACTGCTGCACATTTCATTAGCTTCTGGACTAAGAAACTAATTTTTGTTGTCTCATTATTCTAGATGAGGTCTACGATGTATTATCGTATCTTTTCCGCTTGACAAACCATATATATATATATATATATATATATGATTTGTAACGTTAAACTGACTGAAAAATGTGTAACACACAATGTATTAGTCGAAATCTTGAGAATACGAACACGTCGTCCAAGATAGTCTAAGGTTATGCTTGATACTCGATACATGAATTGTTCGCAAAATAGATAAATTATAATCCAAAAAAATTTTTTTTGAAGTATTATAAATAATAATAATATCATTGATGAAAATCAAAGTACAATTAGTCTTGAAAAAAATCTTTAACTGAATAATTCAAATAATGACATGTAAAAAATCAAATTAGGAAATAAAAGTGGAAAATAAAAAATATATAAATATATACGATAAGACAAACTTTTATTTAAAATGCATAAAATAAATAGCTGAAAATCGATAAATAGTATCGCATAGCTTAATGGAAACAAGACATTAAATAATCCTCTTAACGAAATTCTTGTAAACTTATTAACTAACTCACAGACCAATATCTAATTCCCAAATCGATCATTTTACAGGAAAAATTATTATTGCAAATATGTTACAAATAATTATATTACAAGCCATTTAAATCAAAATATTTGTTTTTTGTAAAAGTTACGAAATTCAAGTTTTTATACGACCCAGGATCCTATAAATTATAAATAGAAGAATATTTTACATGCTATAACAAGTAAAAAAAAAATTGTACGATTAAAACTTATCGAGTTAAGATACTTCGAATGCTGTGAATTTTCAACGTTTTCTGGTACTAAATAAGGAAAGATACATTCCTTTATGTCGGAATACAATGAAAATTTATAAAATATAAAATATTATAACTTGGTAATTTTCGGTTGTAAAATAATCGGACTTTGTTTGTTTTAATATTCAGAGCATGGAGAATATTTTCTAAATATAACTTATTTGACCAGGCAGCGTATAAAAATTTACAATTCAAAAATTTTACAAAAATTACTATGTTTGCGGAAATGCTTTTTAATATGTCAGAGAAAAACAATTGAACTATTTATTCATTTGGAAGTACATTGCTAAGACGAACACATTAGAAATTAGCTATTGATCGGTAATAAGAGGAGGCACTCTGTATTTTATGAATGAAAACAACAGTAACAAAAAACAAACGAACCCGGCACCTAAATAGAAAATAATAACATGACATTATTGAAATTTTAAACCGTTATCTTCATAAATCTATTGAAATTTTACAATTTTCTCTCTCTTTCTCCTAATCTTCTTTTTTTTTTCAAACAGTTTCTAAGATCTTCTAACAATATCTAAGAATTTAAACACGATGTGATGATAAATATTGTTTAACTAAATTTTACATTATTTTTAAAGGAACGTCTAGCGTACATATTAGCATTCATTATTTTGAATTCTATAAAGATATGTGAATATAATTGTTTATATTCACATTCACCCTTATATTGTGATTCTATATATTTTCTTCTATCCATAGCAAATAATTTCATTCAAATTTAATTCTGTCGCAAAAGTTTTGAAGTAATCCGAATTTGAAAAATCTAATTATTTTGATGTCAATATTGGAGGGAAATAACTTTGGAAACAACTGCAAAATATGAGTATTATGAATAATTATTTTCACGTTATTATCAAGAAATTCGTCCTGCGCCTTTTATTATCCGTAACATACATTTGTACTTAAATATTTCAAAGATGAAAATATTTTGTATATTTTATAGAACAACTAGGGGGCCTACCCCCTGCGAGCTACGCTCGCCAACCCCCGCTCAGACTTCGAGGCCTCTAAAAACATGACAGCGTGCTTTATTTTAAAAATATTGGTACATCTGTAATTGGGTTGCCATGCTTTTAACGTTTTAATTGGGCATTTTTTGATTATCATGGTCTCATACACAGCTGTTGCGAGAACTGACGACTGTTTTCGGGATTGATAAGTAAAATCAATTACAACTTGAAAACCAATTTGTATAAAATGGTTAGGTTTAAATTGTGGCTACCTCTCGGACTTTTATAACAACAATCTGTATTCTATTCTTCCTTTGCGTTTAAGGATGAGAAAAAATCCATCTGCTTGTGAATAACATTAAGAACCACGGTATTGAAAAGTACTATGTTATAGACATTTTCAGTAACAGGTTTTAATTTTCTCTCTATTTTAGTGCACCATCATGCATATTTTCATGTTATTTTAAATATGTAAATTACTTATTTTAATTAATATGTATATACGAATTTTCTAATAATTATTTATCATACAAAATTAATTAAATATTTTGTGCATGCATGCCTGCATTTATTCGGCATCAATTGATGAGATATTTAAACAAATTTGCAATCCGCGATAATTTTACACCATGTTATGTCACTTGAATATTGCCCATAAGAAAATCGGGTACTTTTCCAGTATAGGATTCTTTGCTTTTAGGTTTGGAGTAATTCGAGCTTCAAAAAGGGATAGATTCGTTAATATACGTACATTTGTTGCCAAAAGTTATGAAAACAAACCCAATGAACTTTTGCTGCTTTTCTATTATAGGTGTTTTGACGCTTTTTTAAAAAGCTTGGCGGAAAAAATGAAGCAGGATATTTTATTCTCCTTCCGTTCAGTTGGGCAATTAATATTTTATATATTCGTTCTAAATATCCGAATTAGTGATTTTATAAATTCGTTTAATTAAATTTTACAAAAAAATAACAAAATGATATCAATAAATAATAATTACTATTAATTCCTTTTCCCCCTCTTTCTTTTGCGTTTACATAAATGACGTCATTTGGACGAATTTATTCAAAATATTTTCAGTTTATAAATTAAATTAAATTCTGACAGACGATTGAATCCTGACGATAGAAATGTGATTTTTTTTCAAATTTTCCCGAAAAACATAATTTAATTACAATCTTGTCTTCATTATCGATTGAAATAAAATATAAATTCAATTTCAATTTGAAAATGACGAAAAAAAAGAAATCAATAATCCCTATCGGGATCCTTTTCAATTTTTTTTCCCTTTTTTGTCACAAAAAAACTGAGTAATTAGTTGCCATGATTACAGAAATGTCATTAAAATTAGAAAAAAATTAATATCTCGAAAACTAATTCCAATTTCAAAATTCTATTACCAGTTTTGACATCCGCGGATTTTTATGAACAATTTGTATTAATTTCACCATCAAGCGTTTAATATTTTATTAAAAATAGCCCTAGAACATAATCAGTCGTTTAAGCAGTCGTTTCATAAAATCGTTTCATAAATTCGTTTCATAAAATCGTTTCACAAATTCGTTTCATTAGGATTTTATATATATAGGGTAGATATGAAAAAATATTTTTCTCATTTCAGTTCGCTATTTTATTCTTTTTAAATAAAAGCGTACTTTTTTTAAATCAAACATTTTAACAATCATTTATAACTTTGGATTTTTTTCTTTCATTTCTGAAATTAACTTAGATATCAAAACAAGTCTCTCATAACTGTTAGCTTCAAATGAGGACATGGTATTAATTTAACAACAAAAACATGTTTTTAAAGTCACTTTAGAAGGAAAGAGAACATTGGAGTAACAAATTTAATTGTATGTGGCTGTAAGTAAGCTAAGAAGACTCTATCCTAATTTGATAAAATTCAAGTCTTATATGAAATTCACAATATTTCAAAAACAATTTTCTTTGTTAGAAAACATAATCTTTGAATAATAGTACAGTACTAAATAGATTCCCTGAACCTAAATATCACTTTATTCTAAATAGATGACAAACCTTCTTATTACCAACACCTGCAGCCTTACATAAAATCTATTGTCCAAATGCCAAACAAGTTTTCAGCACTTAAATCCCACGGAAACCTCCACGATAGGTGTTGATTACAGCTAGAATATCTTTCGGCGAGATCCGCAGTAAATCCGATTTCCTGCAACCACCTAACTATGTATAAAGCCACTACACAACCACAGTTACTTGGTTAGTATATATTTGGAAAATAATCGTGTCAACCAATTCCTGCAATCATACGCACTTTGCGAGACTTAAAGAAAGACAGAATGGATTTCCCATTCACGCACAAATGTTAGCGATACAGGAATCCCAAAAATGCACTCATTGACTAGAGTAGTGCCGTAGCACTTATTTCTTTCCGTCATTAGATATACGAGCAAGTATTGTTTTTTCGAAATCGGGAACCCCTGTCCAACCTGTATGATCTATAGAATTTGTAATCACCAAGTAATATGCTAACACTTAGTTAAATTTGAAAACACATACCACAACTGAAAACGCATTTCCAGCAATATTAGCTCATAGACTGTACTGTAGCAGTATTCTTTTGTGTGTCACTGTAAGTAAATGAAAAATGCTATGCGCATCATATTCTACAGTAAGCTTTATTTTAGTGCATTCCGATAATGTATATCGATTTCAATATCTAACATAACATCATTAAAATACACTTCAAACGATGTTTCCTCATAATGTAACAGAGTTATTTTCAGTGTCCCTGTAAATCAACATATGTTACGCAGTTCATTTTCAATAGCGTACATGCCGTAGTAAACATCAGTAACATGTATCAATTACATGTCGATCCGAGTATATTTACTTGAGACAGATGGACGCACACACAGATTTTACCGAACAGATCGATAGATTTTATCGGCAGACATACCAAATTTATAAAAGTTTTCCAACTCTGTTGTAATGTGTTAAAAAGATGAAAAATATATAAATTTATTTAAAATATTATTAAATGTATCATATTAAATGATTTCGAAACAAAAAATAATCTACACACATATGTTACACCCGGCTCAAGTTTCAATGCAGAATGTAATTTATTTTTGTAAAGATGATAAATATATTACATATGAAGCATTTTCTAGACAGGTGATAAAACGAAAATTTTATTTAATTTATTTTGTATAGATGCAGGCTAATGTACCAAAAAAGGAAAATGGGAAGGAATTTTTATTTAAGTGACTCCTGTCTCGTTACCATGGTTACGGAATACAGTGACGAACAAAACATATTACCTTGAGGATCATCTCATTAAAGGTATGTAGAAAAATTCCAATTTTTACAAATTGAGAAGACAAACAGTTAAAGTACAGAATAAAAATGTATTATCTTACAATGAGATAAAACATAATCTGTATCAAATAACAACACGTAGACGCTAAGTTTTTATTTATTTTTAATTGTTTAGTTTCTTAATTTCTCTACATGAAAACATGTCTAAGTTTCAGTTAAAAAAATATTAGAAACAGGATATTCTAGAACTTTTATTAACATGTTCTTTTAAAAGAGGGACTGCAATTGAAGGGGTCGGGGCAAGAGAGTGCTAAGCCACATTTTTGAACTTCTGAGATATTTCGGTTTGAAAATTTGATCAAATACTCAAATCATGATATATAGCATAAAGATTTTTCGCCAATGTCTTAGTAACATTTGAGATATTTTGATTTACATTATGGCATTACTTTAATGATATTACTATTACGTTTTTTGTAAATTAGCTATCTTCATTGGAGGCATAAACATCTGGGTTAAAAACGAAACCTGGAGCATATGCTGCCACCAAGTGACATTAGAAACAAATTACACGTAGGATATTATAATTTACAATATTAAGCAACAGATTACAGCGTTAGATTTATTTAACCAAAAATGTGACTTGGCATTTTCTTGCCCCTACCACCTCAATTCTTCGGTAGAAATAAAAGTAAAAAATTTTAAATAAACATTTTTTTAAAGCATATTAAAGTAAAATGCTTCTCAATGCTTTAAAATTTCCCGCTCAGCTAACAGCGTTTAATTGTAATTTGCCTTTATTTGTGCTTTGGTCTTGTCACAACTGAGAGATACTTCTACGTTATCATTCGTTTTGAGGGGGAAAATGTTGTGTGAAAATATTAAAATTTTTGTTGTAAAAGATTTTCTAGCAATATAAGGGTAGATTGCATGTTAGCTTCGTAATGATGCACTAATTTATAGCTGTAACTGAAAATATTGTTAGCCTATAGTATAAATTACAAAAGGTTATAGAACTATTTTGAAGGCATTAAAATAAAATCGTTCGAAGTGCAACGTAAAAAAAAGACAAATATTTTTCAATCAAGCTCTTATCTTTGTTAAGATTTACGAAAATGTAATATACCCTCCCCTAACTTAGAGAAGCGCTCCTTTACCTTTAAAAGACTCTGAAAACAATATATTTTTGAAATTTAAAGAAGCATTTCTAAAAGAAAGGTTTTTCGAGTTACCAACGATTCCAAATAAGTTCCTTTATCTGCCCGTAAGTTCGAAAAGGTTTCCGAGTAGTTTTACAGTGTAATAATTAGTTCCTTTTACCCGGAGTATAGATTTTTTTTAATGCTATCAATTTTCAACTAAGTATTATTTTCAGCTGCTTAAAATAATTTACACATGCAAGAGTAACAAAATAAACTTAATTTTAATGTTAATATTAATGACACTTGTTTGATGCTGCTGTTCGTTTATCATGTTTGCTGAACACCACAATATTTGCTTAAGTATTGATAGTATCCGAAAAACTGATATTTTGAATTCAGGTAACACATTAATACAACGTAAAAGCTACTGGGAAACATTTCCGAACATAACGGACGGATAAAGAAGCGTGTTTCGGAATCTCTGCAAGCTTAGAATAACTTACAATATAATTTCGTTAACCTTGAGAAATACAAGATCTATATTAAGAAACATTTATCTCTTTGTACAGTGTGCTCTAATGTTTTTTGTTTAACTAACAAAGTATAACTGTAAATTGCTTTCTTTGTACCTTCTCGATACTTTACGAAACTTGCATTCATCTTCTGTAAAAAAAAAAAAAACCTCAGATAAATTTTTTGTCGTAATTCTAGCTAAAAAAGATAAAGAATAGAGGAAGATAGGGCACATTAATACGGCTGTCGTTAACTAAAAGCAAAATGCAGAGATAGGTCTTTCACGCACACACGAAACCTAAACAAAGTCAACGCAGATTTAAAAAATATATATATATAGTTCAAGTGCGAGTTTTACTCGCGCACAAAGGGTTCCGTACAAACGTTGATTATTCATCACTGTGATTTGTCTTACCTAAAACAAAGACCTTGTACAAAGTTTAAACTTCGCATTGTGCCAAGTGCGCTTCGAAAGGAGATCGCAAAGTTGCAATGACTCCTTGGTCTGTGCGCATTTTTTTCGATGGGTTTTCCCTTAATATCTCAGCTAATTCTCATCTAATATCTCAGCTATCTCCTCTCAAACTCCCGCTGAGAGCCCGCAAAAGAAGTTTGTGTGCAACAGAAAAATGCGATATCCAAGGATAATCGTTATAGTTTAACTGCCAGGTTTAAATAACCTCCTACGCCCCGCGCCCTAATTTTTTCATAATTTTAGTTTCAGTAGATTAGGAAACAGGGGGTCTGGGGGCATATTTTTGCAGTACATTGTCTACGATATTTCTGAAAATAATACCAAAAATTAAAACAAATATGTTTTTTTGAGTTCGGTGTTACGAGATCTTTAGAACGATACCCCACACGATATACAAAGAAAAAATACTTTTCAATTACAACTTAATTAAACCCATAAATCTTTCTTTAAAATATTTGTGAATGTCTAATAATATGCGGGTCAATAGCCTTTATCACTCTGCCAAATTTGGACTTTCCGTGCTCCATAGTTTTCGAGAAAAACGGCTGTGACAGACGGACAGACAGAGGCGCAGGTGATCTTAGAATGGTTCCGTTTTTACAGTTTAAGTACGGAACCTTAGATACAAGTATGTTATGTAGCAAATAAAGCAGAATTAAAATTGAAATGTGACATTTGCTGCTGTTTTTCAGGCTTTAACAAACAGATTTAATGTTAAATATATCACAGAAAATTGATTTTGTAGGTGAATTGTATAGCACAAATTTTATTCGACTTTTCTTATA
Organism: Maratus michaelseni; assembly: GCA_963931845.1. Taxonomy (NCBI): domain Eukaryota; kingdom Metazoa; phylum Arthropoda; class Arachnida; order Araneae; family Salticidae; genus Maratus; species Maratus michaelseni. The sequence goes on from OZ007591.1 coordinate 94,421,101, forward strand.
CGGAAGTAGACTAATCTAAAACAAATTAATCAGAGGAGAGAATTCATTTATGTGACATCTGATTAATTACCATGGTAACAAGCAGAATACGGAGAGAAATACACATACTTGAACCATCAATAAAAAATTAGAAGTGTAGATAAATTCTTAAGAAGAACACTGTGAAACAGAAATTGTTAAGAAATTTTGAATTTGGTAAGCAGCGAAAGTTTCATATAGGTGTTATTAAGTGTGTTTGATTTGTTGTTTCTTGTGCTTTAACAAATTTATATTTAGAATGTTATTTATCTTTTCTAAATAAAATAAATATCTGTAAAATTAAAGCATTGAAGATATTTTCGAAGGTATTTTTAATCTTGTTTAAGATTTCCCAGATTATAATTATGTTAATTATTCCATAATTTAAACATTTTCAAAAGTAATTTTCCCGCAGGTAATTTTTTTAATTTAACAACAGTTGGCGTACCAATAAATATTTGATTTCTACAATAATGTGAAATAACGTTTAAAATAACACAAATAAAAATAGAGCTGCAATCAAATTTCCAAAATTGAGGAAAAATGGCAGGGTTATTTGAACCGTTGATTATTATCGCCGAAGCGTGGATATGGTATAGACATCCTGGTAGTTCTGGAAAATGAAGTCAGTAAAATACATTTGTGGTAAAATTATTGAGCCAAAAGTATGCCTTAGATATATTTTTAACAGAAAATAATTATTAGAATTAATCAAAGTCGGAATTGTGGTCGGAATCCACGGAATTGTGGTCCGTAAATTACGGTATGAAGTAAACTATCCAGGAGAAAGTCTAGATACTGACTAATAGGTGTTGCGCAACACAGCCTAGCAGCGATAGGCAGATTCCGTACCTTTAATTGAGAGAAGAAAGACACGAGGAGTATGTCACTGAAGAGTTCCTAATTTACAAACAGTAAGTTAACTAGTCGTTGGGGGCCACCGTAATACTTACCCATCACGGATATGCATAATGTAAAATATTAAAATAAAAATGTGTAAACTACTTATAAAGTGCATTGCAATTCGAATAAAATCGTGGCTTGATGACGTCACAAACTTTAAAGGCTCTATTACTGAATTGCTTGAAAGAAACCTCCTTATAACTCCAAAAATAATAATACTATTAACTAGCGGTTTATTGCATCTGATTTAAGCGTCAAATTTCCAATTGAAATATATCTTTGAAGTGAAATTTGGATGAAATACAGGGTCATGAAAAATCGAAGAGTGTGGAAATAGGATTCCAAATATCTCGGCAACTCATTATCCGATCGACTTCATGCTTTATGCCAAATTTATGTTTTTTTTATTGTCTTTTATATTCATTTCTTAAAATAAACAATTTCGAAAATTTTTATATACCTTTTATCAGAACGAATATTTCGAGAGTCCGAAAAAAATAGTTCCGGTTAATCGAGGTTATTGAAATGAAATAGGCTTCTTCCCATTATTACATACTAAGTACATACCAAATTGCAAGTCTCTATCTCAATTTGTTCGGGAGATAGAGCGTTTACAGACACACAGACACACACACAAACACACACGCACAGACACACACACAGACACACAGACACACAGACGGACGGCAAAATTTTTTTTTTCTAAAAATATGTTTTTCGGAATCTCCAGTGTCTGAAACGCGTACATCCGTCAAAATTTTTTTTTTCGATTTTCAAAACGATTACAAGACTTACCCTATACTACGTACGATGGGTAAGTAAAAAGTGTCGACAAGACGTAATCTGAAATATCAAAAGTTTTTCCTGCATGTGTTTCTCAATAAAAAAAAAATACTGACCGTGTATTGGCCTGAATTGACGATTAAGCTGTTTTCTAGACATATTTAGCTCCCAAATGTCGCAAGCACGTTATTGATATTTTGCTAAACGAGCGAGCAATACCGGTTTTAACTTAAAAATAGCAGTAGTCCAAATACCGGCCACCCAGAATGGTCTAAATACAGGCAAGCCGGTATTTGAACCTCTCTAAGTTTACTCCGTGTGAAGTGGAGATAAATAAATTAATTTATGGGATCATGGACGCTGTATTGCTTTTATGATTGTGATTTTTGTAGATAAAGCAATCTACATTTCACGCAGCACGATTTCTTTATTTAACACGTTGAAAAACAAAATTAGAAACAGAATGTAAAGAAAACTGTCAGAGACAGTCGTCCAGATTTTTATAAATTTGGCAAAAATGCTTGTTTAATAAAACTTCCATGATCTTTCTATACATATTAAATGTTATTAATAAATATAATTTATTAAAACAATGATTTTCTCTCTTATTTAGCGGAATTAGACCTATTTGTGCGATCTTTTTTAGAAAAAAACTAAGGTAGTCGGTATTTAGACCCCATTTTCAAAACTCAAAATTTGCAGACTTTCGGAATTTTTCTTTTTATAAACAGAAAATGCTCTTTAAACTGAATTAATTTTTCTAAGAGGATGTGAAATATATTCAAGGTACCTTACCATGACTTTTTCCTCTACTAATTTTTAAAATTGTAGTACCTAGATTGAATATAAAAGTGGTAGTTGGTATTTGGACCTTTTCCTCTCGCATTACAAAAAATATACAAGAAACCATTAAAGATTTTGTGTGATTTTCTAAATGCTTCAGTAATTATTTTCTCATTTCACTTCTTTCTGAGAAAAAATGATAAACGCTTTTTATTATTCAATTATGTGTTTATTACCCGCGGCTTTAATTTAAATAATTTATCTAGAATATATTTTAGAAAAGTGTACCTAAGTGACTTATAATCATAAACATGCAAGTAAAAAAAAACAAAAAAGTTTCTTATTAAATGAGTTATACTAAATAAAATTATGCATGTAACAAATGTTTTTTGTGTTGTATATAAACTAAAATATATATATTTGAAATAAAAAATAATAATTTAACATGGATATCTGCTCATAAGCAAATTACATGGTCCTAAACATCATGCTAAATAAGTCTCGTTAATACTGCCGAGATAGCATATGTCCTCATAAGGAAGCACACTTATTGTTACTTTTATAACATAAAACACAAAATATTGCAACTGTTTCTCGTAAATTAAATAATATGGTTTGTTGTTTCCTTTTAAGCAGAAAAAGATATGTGCGTAGGATTATCTGGTCCTTTGGAAATACGTGCTTTGGTTTTTATAATTTAATTCATTTGTTTTTGGAAATTTTTAGAGACAATTTGCACTACTCTCAAAATTTTTAATAACATTAACGACATTATTAAACTTAAGAGCTACTCGGCTTATTGCGATTTTCTTTTCATGAAACATCTTCCATGTTTGTTTCCAAGTCGAAGAATATTGGGTCATTTCGAATTCTGTAATGAAATATCGATCATTGAATTTCTTTATTAGAAAGCAGTTTTTAACAAAAACGTCTAAAATTCGATTTTCAGATTTATACTGTAATTTGTTTTCTTCTGTTTTACGCGATTAATTAATTTCATTTTTTTACTATCTATTTACCTTGCTTTTAATTTGTAAAACTGCATAATGTGTTTTATATTGAAACAAAACATTTTATTCAAATATATACCTTTCCGAAATGTTCTAAATAGGTTCTCTTAAAATGTAATAAACCAATAATTCTGAAGGTATTAATAAGAACTAAAAATAATAAAAGAATGTGTTATTACAAAGCAGTCATTACACAAACTTATAAATTAATGAATATATAGAATAGGCATAAAAAAGACTATAAAAAACTAAGCAATTTTTTATATTTTCCCTAATAATTATTTCAGAATTTTTTCACAATCAATCATTATTATTAAAAGTTTCACTGTTGGATATGGTTAGTCTTTTTTATTCAAAGAAATAACTAATTATCCACAAGAGAATGATAGAAATGTAATCATATTTCTAAATGAAATATTCATTTTTGAAAAAAAAAGTTTATATAATTAGCATGAAACAAATTTCCTTCTCAGAACTTGGACATTTTTTTTATTATAAACAATTCAATCTGATAAAAAGTTTCTTAACTCACTATTTATATTTCTTAGCCTTTATTACATATTAAAAAATACTCTAGTATTTACATTTTGGAAGGTTATTGTTGTATAATCTTGTTTTATTACAATAATATTGATCAGTGTTTAATACATAATCATTGAAATAATCAGCATGAACTAAAGGATTATATATATATATATATATATATATACAAATGATCTCTATGCTGTATCATTTAGGATCTGTTTATTAATTCTGTGCAAAAAATATTCTCGCATATAATATCTTAAGATATTCCATTTTTATAAAATTTTATGGAGTTTCATTTTTACTCAAAATTAACTTCGAATATCAAACATTGTTTTATTATTTTAATTAATAACTTTGTTTTTGTTATAAAGTTTGCAAGAAAAATTTATTTTTTGATTAAACTAGTTACTGTACGAGAAAAACTCTCGTCTCTTAGTTATAAAGTCACACTGCGACCACACTTCTTGAAAGTGAACGCTTAGTTTTCGCAAGTAAAGCAACGATCACACGTACAATCTTATTGTAGGAAATATCAAATATTACCTCATAATCCAGTTTTTCGAGAGGGAAGCGGTAGAAGATAGTTTGCCTCCCTTAATTCCGTTTATGACTAACAACATATCGTTGTTTGTATCTCCAATAATGAATACTAGGGTGGCTCTGTATGAGAGTGGTGACATACGGGATACAAAATTTGATTAGTTGAGATGATTTTAGACCAAATCGAATCGTCAAACCGCCTCGGCGAGCCTACTATTATCGCCAGTCTAATGTTTGTTAACTCGTCTCACTTGTCTAACTGAATTCGTCCAGGATAGTATCGCCAAGTTCTGGAATGTAAATTTGCCATAGTGAATGTGAATTTGCCATTCAACAAACACTTCTGTCTCAGCACAATCTTATCAGAGTCTGTGGGTATGTTGTCACTTTCATATAGACGCACACTAATAGATATGAACTCGAATTTCATCAACAGAGTGCTCTGAAAATAGCTGTTCTCAGTTTTTGCTGTTTACACTTCTTTTTAAAACTCTTAACAGCGATTACTCGCCAAATTTTCCGCGTGTTGGATACATTTTCATACATTTCAAGTTTTAAAAACAACCTTTTCTGTTAGTGCAAAAATCCAGCCAGAGGCAATAATATATAATTCAGATCGTACGATGGTACGTGTGGAACTTTACACTGTGTGCGTTAATAAACAATGGTATCTGTCAGTTTCTTAAGTTTCCTAAATTTCGATTGAGCTTGGCAGGATATGGAATCTTTAAGTATTAGAGATTATGAAATATGATAATGCAGTTTTAGCACGTGATTGTTTAGTTGCTATACAATATGTATTTTTGCTGAGGTAACGTGCTTTTAGCAGTATAGTCTGAATTCCTGAGGGAACTATTCCTAGCCGCTGAGTTTTCCGTTGTTTAATAATTTACGATTTTTATATTCTACGATAAATACTTATTATAGGCTAACAGAGTCCAGACACTTTTAAGAGATATAGTGATTTCAGAAGTGTTTATGGGAAAAAAGTATATTCTTTCTTTCAAGGATATAGAAAATGTTCTTTTAGAGCGTAGTAAAAAGCTAGTTTTATTTGAGACAACTGGTAGGACTTTCAGTTTAGTTTCGATCGCAAAAAGTACCTGTCACATTGACCGATAAACATTTGTTACATTCAATAATTTTTTATTGTGTGATAAATATATATTATTTAAGTACTTACATGAAGTCTGCATCATGAATCAAGAAAGAGTGGTTATTAATTCATTCACTGGACACATGTAGACGTCAGTTTTTATTAATGGAATTTGAATAAATGCAAGGGTAAATTTTCAAATGTTTCCATATAGTGTCAATCAAGGCTATTATGAGACATAAATTTAAACCTTTCACAGGCACTTTCGATTTATTAAATTTAGCAAACAAAATATACTGTAATTTTTTTGTCTTTATGGATAAGAAATAATGCATGTCTTAAAAAAAAAATTCTGTATGATGTTAGTTCTACCTAATGGAGTGAATACAGGAGGGTTATGGAGCTAATACGAGACACCATTAAGTTTACATGGTTGTAACCACAAATAAAATAAGATGCCTGTTACAAAGTTCCCCGGATCTAGTGTTTCAGTTGTATTATTAATACATTTTAAAAATATTCTTCTTTGCTGGGACGTCTTGCACGCATCCACCAGAATACTGATACCCACTATCATAACCCCCCCCCCTTCTAATTTATTAAATGATAATATACGATAATAATAAAAAGAAAACTGCCCAGTTAAACTGAGGGCATTGAGCTCACAGGCTATTCACACTAATTGTATATTATACTCGTATTTCAAAGGATTTGAAATAATCCCCTCGAAAAATAAAGAAATCGACAATATATTAAGGAGGGGGTCATCCCCCCGTTGCCCCCTCATAGTTAACTAATGAACCCCTTAAACTAATCAGGGAAGCCTCTTATTACAATGAATATGTATATACAAAATTTGAAGAAAATCGGATAATTCTGCTTGAAAAGCCCATTTATATAAATTAAGGGGGGATTAGCCCCCCCCGTTACCCCCCTTTATACTTAACCAATCAATCCCGAAAACTAATCAGGGAAGCGTTTTAACCCAATGAACCTATAAACAAATTTTGAAGCAAATGGGATAAATCTGCTTGAAAAACCCATTTATATAAATTAAGGAGGGATTAGCCCCCCCGTTCCCCCCCTTTATACTAAACCAATCAATCCAGAAAACTAATCATTGAAGCGTCTTAACCCAATGAACTTATAAACAAATTTTGAAGCAAATGGGATAATTCTGCATCAAAAACCCGATAGTATAATTTAAGTGGGGGATTAGCCCCACCGTTCTCCCCCTTTATACTCAACCAATCAATCCAGAAAACTAATCAGGGAAGCGCCTTAACACAGTGAACCTATAAACAAATTTTGAAGCAAATGGGATAATTCTGCTACAAAAACCCTATAGTATAATTTAAGTGGGGGATTAGCCCCCCGTTCCACCCCCTTTATACTCAACCAATCAATCCAGAAAACTAATCAAGGAAGCGTCTTAACACAGTGAACCTATAAACAAAATTTGAAGCAAATGGGATAATTCTGCTTGAAAAACCCATTTATATAAATTAAGGGGGGATTAGCCCCCCGTTCCCCCCCTTTATCTTTAACCAATCAATCCCGAAAACTAATCAAGGAAGCGTCTTAAACCAATGAACCTATAAACAAATTTTGAAGCAAATGGGATAATTCGCATGAAAAACCCATTTATGTAAATTAAGGGGGGGATTAGCTCCCCCCCCGTTACCCCCCTTTATACTTAACCAATCAATCCCGAAAACTAATCAGGGAAGCGTTTTAACCCAATGAACCTATAAACAAATTTTGAAGCAAATGGGATAATTCTGCTTGAAAAACCCATCAATATAAATTAAGGGAGGATTAGCCCCCCCTTAACCCCCGCTTTATACTTAACCAATCAATCCCGAAAACTAATCAGGGAAGCGCCTTAACACAGTGAACCTATAAACAAAATTTGAAGGAAAACGGAATAATACTGCGTGAAAAACCTATTTATATAAATTAAGGGGAGGATTAGCCCCCCCCCGTTGTACCCCCCTTTATACTTAACCAATCAATCCCGAAAACTAATCAGGGAAGCGCCTTAACACAGTGAACCTATAAACAAAATTTGAAGGAAAACGGAATAATTCTGCATGAAACACCCATTTATATGAATTAAGGGGGGGATTAGCCCCCCCCCCCGTTTTCCCCCTTTATACTTAACCAATTAATCCCGAAAACTAATCAGGGAAGCGCCTTAATACAGGGAACCTATAAACAAAATTTGAAGGAAAACGGATATTTCTATGAAGAGTTATCGCGTTACGTACATACATACATACGTACGTACATACTTACATACAGAACCGGCGGGCACATAAGCTCTCAGGCTTTGATAGCCTGTGAGCTAAAAAATAAAAGAAAACTGTCCAGTTAAACTGACGGCATTGAGCTCACAGGCTATTCACATTAACTGTAAATTATATTCTTATTTCAAAGAATTTGAAATAAGCCCTCGAAAAATGAAGAAATCGACAATATATTAAGAGGGGGGAACCATCCCCCGTTTCTCCTTCTTATAATTAACCAATGAACCCATAAAACTATCAGAGAAGCGCCTTACCACAATGAACCTATATACAGAATTTGAAAAAATCGGATAATTCTGCATGAAAAATCCATTTATCTAAATTAAGGGGGGGTAGCCCCCGTCCCCCCTTTATACTTAACCAAAGAACCCCCAAAACTAATCAGAGAAGCGCCTTATCACAATGAACATATATATAAAATTTGAAGAAAATCGGATAATTCTGCTTAAAAAACCCATTTATCTATATCAAGGGGGGTTAGTCCCACCCGTTCCCCCCTTTATACTTTACCAGTGAACCCCCAAAACTAATCAGGGAAGTGCCTTACCACAATGAGCCTATATACAAAATTTGGAGTAAATTGGATAATTCTGCATGAAAAACCCATTTATCAAAATTAAGGGGGGGGGCAGCCCCCGTTTCCCTCCTTTACACTTCACCAATGAACCCCCAAAACTAATCAGGGAAGCCCCTTACCACAATGAGCCCATATAGAAAGTTTGAAGAAAATCGGATAACTCTGCATGAAAAAAATCATTTATCTAAAGTAAGGGGGGAGGATTAACCCCCCCGTTACCCCCTTTATACTTAACCTATGAACCCCCAAAACTAATCAGGAAAGAACCTTATCACAATGAACCTATATACAAAATTTGAAGAAAATTGGATAATTCTGCATGAAAAAACCATTTATCCAAATTAAGGGGGGTTAGCCCCCCGTCCCCCCCCTTTATAGTTAACCAATCAATCCCCAAAACTAATCAGGGAAGCGCCTTATCACAAGGAACCTATAAACAAAATTGGAAGCAAAACGGTTATTTCTGTCAAGAGTTATCGCGTTACGTACGTACATACGTACATACATACATACAGAACGGGCGGGCACATAAGCTCTCAGGCTTTGATAGCCTGTGAGCTGAAAACTATGAAGATAATTATTTGCAACACTTAAACAACAGTTTTGTTACTGTTTAGAAGTACATTTTCAATGATATATAACACGTTAATGAAAACAAAATGTAGTTTACGATATTGATTATACATTGTATTCATGGAAGAGCAAGGCAGCAACGGCATTTATAATTTCCACTACAAAGTTTCATCTTCTTTATACCAGAAAATTTTACATTGCCTGAATCTTCAGAATATATCAGCCATCACAGATCATTCCTCAAGGATTGTTTTTCAAAAATGGCACAAAAGCTAAAATAACTTATCAGATTTGACTAAAGAAGGAACATTAACATTACATAAATACTTTTAAGCACATGGATTAATAATTATGAATAATATTTGCTAAAGCCTTGCTATTTCAACATTGTCAAACTGAGACACATTTAACATTAATGAGTACTTAAACTAATCTTAACAAGAACGAAGAATCATGCGTGAAGCATAGATTATGTAGCACTTTCCAACGCTTCTAAAATAATTTTACAAATCATTACCGTTTAATAAGTTGAAAGATGACATCTAAGTAAACAATTTGGAAAACGCATAACATATTTAAAAACATAATTTCAGGAATTTTCAATATATACAATATTCGGAAAAATATCCGAATACTTTTATGTAGCCCTGTATATGATCTATAGATTTGTATATATACATAGGATGCTAAATTTTAGTTTAGTTAGGAAACGCGTAGCACCGTTTAAATTCTCCTTCTGGAGTTTCTGTCAATAAACGGAAATGTGTTCGCGAAGTTTTGTGCTTCCCTGTATAGGATCTACAGAATTTATACACACCACGTAATAGACAAAAAGCTAGTTAAGATTAAAATCGCGTTTAGTAACTTAAAACGCACTTCCAGGAATTATTGTTAACAGACAGTAGAGAATTCTTTTGTGTGTCCCTGTAAATGAACGATGACTGCTATACACACACTATTCTGTAGTAAGCCTCTTGTAATGCACCTTAGTAATATATATATAAACTTCAATGCGTTTAAAATAGTGGAACATTATTTAAATAAGCCGCAGACGATTTTTCTCCATAGACGTAATGTAACGGAATTATTTTGACTGTCCCTGTAAAGTAACTCTAAGTGCTATACACCTACTATTCCATATTAAACTTCTTCTAATGCACCTTAGTGATATATATAAATTTCAATGCGTTTAAAATAGTGAAACATTATTTAAATAAACCGCAAATGATTTTTCCCCATAGACCGCAATGTAACGGAATTCTTTTGAGTGTCCCTGTAAGAAAACTATAAGTGCTACACACTTCAGTTGAAATAGGGAACGTGCCATAGATAACGACAATAACATATAAAAATTGCAGAGCAATCCGAGCATATTTACGGGAGTTAGAGCACGGACAGACGGCCAGACGGCCAGATGGCCATACGGCCATCCGGCCAGACAAACCGAAGTCATAAGCACTTTTCAACTAGGTTGGAAAGTGCTAAAAATGAATGTTCAAAAAACTGTACCTGTTGCTTCTCATGTAATGTATCTGAGCAAAAATAATATATTTACATTAAATCGAAATATTCCACCACTCACAAAACTTAGACCCCCACCCAAGAGTGTTTTGAATAATTTCCACTGAGATTGACATTTTTTAATTTACCGAAATCAGTCAAGTCATTTAGATTTTTTAACACACAGATTTTTCAATTAGAGCGACAGACTACCAGAAGAAGCAACACTAAATAAACGCCAAGAACTCCAATCGCATGTTGGATGCGAAACGCTGAACAGAAGAGCAGTGATGAATAATTCAGTTGCCGGAATATTTCTTGCATGTCTGTTATCTGTTTTATGCGATTGCCCTCAAGAATAAAAGAATTATTGAAATGAAAAATAAACAGAAAAGTGCCCAGTTATTACTGATGGCATTGAGCTCCCAGGCTATTCACACTAATTTTATATTATACTCTTATTCCAAAGAATAATGAACCTTGAAAAATAAAGAAACCGACAAAATATTAAGGGGGGATTAGTCCCTCCCGTTCCCCCTCTTTATACTTAACCGATGAACCCCCAAAACTAATCAGAGAAGAGACTTATCACAATATACCTATATACAAAATTTGAAGCAAATCGGCTAATTCTGCATGAAAAACCCCATTATCTAATTTAAGGGGGGATTAACCTTTTGTCCCCCACTTTATATTTAACCACTGAACCAACAAAACTAATCGAAAAGCGCCTTATCACAATGAACCTGTATACAAAATTTGAAGCACATCGGATAATTCGGCAGGAAAAACCCATTTATCTAAATTAAGGAGCGGGAACTAGCCCTCGTTACCCTTTTTATGCTTAACCAATGAACCCCCAAAACTAATCAAGCAAGTGCCTTATCACAATGAACCTATAAACAAAATTTGAAGCAAATTAGATAATTCTGCATGAAAAGCTCATTTATCTAATTTAAGGGGGGGGATTAGCCCCTCATTCCCCCTTTTATGCTTAACCAATGAACCCCCAAAACTAATCAGGGAAGCGCCTTATCACAATGAACCTATAAACAAAATTTGAAGCAAAACGGATATTTCTCTCAAGAGTTATCGCGTTACGTACATACGTACATACATACATACATATAGAACGGGCGGGCACATTAGCTCTCAGGCTGTGATAGCCTGTGAGCTAAAAACGAATTTGCGTGGGAGCATATATAATAAATAGCTTAATTATCGCTTTCATTGTTTGATAACATATAGGATTAAAAAAAAAAATTGAATATAAAATAAAATAATAATCTGAAGCGATTTTAGAATAAAATGAAAAATATTTTAAAAAAATTAATTAAATATATATGTGATTCCATATCAGAAATAACCATTTCAATAGCGAATTCGTCTGCTAATATTCAATGTTTGAAATTGTCATTTTTTAGCGCAATCACGTAACTATTGTTTTGTATGATAATACCGGCCCTAACTCCAATCGTCATTCATAGCACATCTTAATTTTCTAACCAGTTTCTAGAGAACTGCTTTCTTATCCCATGAGCTCTTCCGGCAACTTGGGTTGAATATTAGTAGGAATACATATTTTCTCACAAAATATTAGTTACTGCATGTAGTTCAAACTTGCACAACTGGAAAATACTAAGTACTGTAATCATGTGCTCAAATATGATGTTTATTGGGTGTTTTGCCAATGCTGTCATCAATTTGCATTGAAATAAACACCGACTGACTCAACTTAGATACACATTTGACCTGTTGTAAAATTTAGACATCAAGTTTAATCGAAATAGCAGTTTTTCGTTTCAACCTACACATATTTTATTTACTTTAAAATTTATTTATTTTTATTTCTGTGTCGAAAGAATATATAAAATCATATATATAGAATATTTTTGTTATTTCTTCAAAAATATAAATAAAACATTTTTTATCATGATATAGTATATTATCTACAGTATATGGATCAATTTTATTCATTTATTTAATTTTTTTTTATATAAATTACAAAAAGGGCTATAAACCTTAATATACGAAATATTTTGGAATAAACAATTTGGAATATACACTGGGACATGGATAATTACTTTTTCTTAGAAAAATGTGCGGAAATTAAAAATATTTTCCATTGACTTATCTAGTGTTAAAGAGATAAACTTCTCTCTTTTTTAAATGAGAAATCGATATTGACACGCAAAGTAATAAACTGGGAAGATTCTTTAATGATGTTATTTGCATAGCCTTGAAACACATTCCTAGAACAAATTCTTAGGTGATAATGAATTTTCTTTAAAATTATTTTTTGTAAGATACAACGTATTATACTTTTAAAGTAATAAGTTTTCGAAACGTATCGATTTTTAGCCGCTAAATGTATTGAAATTTTATATTAAAGTTATCTTCTTTAGAAATTACTGATACAAACAATTTTTCTTAAAATAGAAAGCATTTGTTTTCATAAATATATTTTATGTGAGATTCAATATTTCAGTAATTGATATGCAAAATATTACCACAGCAAAAATTCTTATGTAAACAAAATCACAAAACATAACATAAACGTCTTTGAAATACTAATTAAATTTAGGGTCTAATAATTGGGTGGTGTATAATGTTTATGTGTTGGTGGTTACAATTCCAACAGCGTACTCGCTGTTTTTACAGGTTGTTCGCTAGATAGAGCCAAGCGTTTTTTACGGTACACTGTAAAAAATACAACTGTTTCTTAATCTAGGAAAATATGTACAATTATATAAAGAGATAACGCCTGACTGACTGACTCATCAATGCCCAGCTGAAACGACTAAAGTCAGGATCACGAAATTTTGACAGTAGATTGCTGTTATAACGTAGGCAAGCAATAAGAAAGGATTTTTGAAAATCCCCCCCCCCTCGAAGGGTGTTAAAGTGGGTTCGAATGTTTTGGGTTATTTCGCCATATCTTAGCAGCAGTTTTAGGTAGGAGCGCGAAATTCAGGAAAATAAATCTACTAATAAAATGGTTAAACAAGTATTTGAGCTATTTTAGAAATTCACCCTCTAATTAGGTTAAATGGGGGTCGAACGCTTTTTGCAATCACTCAGCAGCACTTTTAGGTACAAAAAGTACAATCTTGCAACAATACAGTTACAAAAATGAAGTCGCAACAACAGTTAGAACAATGAAATTACAACAATGAAATACATAAAATACAGCTAAACCAATCGGCAAACAAGAGGTTGAACACGTATTTTAGCTATTTTAGTGATTTCGTCGCCAACATCGGCATTGAACCCGATTATGGAAGATTAGACGAATAAGAAAATTATTGCTGATTTTTGATTAGATATTTTGCGTTAGACATTTTTCAAGGAGGGCGACATATTGTTCACCCGAGCGAAGCCGGGCCGGGCCGCTAGTATAATATAAACACAAACAAAAATACACAATAACATCTTCCGAGTTAACCATGATTTCGAAAGGTGTTCATTATATTTAGAAACCTCAAAAACTAATATATTTTCGAGATTTAATAAAGCAATTATAAATAATTATAAAGCTATAATTATAAATTTATAATTATAGCAATATATATTTTTGAAGCAATTATTATAAAGCAATTATAAGTGGTAGCAAAGTTTCGTTGGCTACCACTGATTTTCGGTAACGTTACTGAGTAGATTTATAGTGTATTAATCAGTTTTCTCAATCTGAAACATAGGTTCAATAAAAAGTTAAAATTTCAGTGCAAATTCACCTTGTTTAATAAATAAAATTCATAGAGATACAACTAAATGTAAATATATTGCTTGAAGGTGCGTAAAAACGTACATAAAACATTTAAAAGCCCATTAAAGTCCTTTTAAAAATTCAAAACGTTTTCAACCGAACTACTCGGTCATCATCAGTGAAATTTTTTTTCTCTGATAAAACTGGTGAACTCTGGTGAAAAACTTTTTTTGAAAAAAAGTTCTAAAAACCGAACTACTCGGTCATCATCAGTGAAAAACTTTTTTTCAAAAAAAGTTTTTCACCAGAGTTCACCAGTTTTATCAGAGAAAAAAAATTTCACTGATGATGACCGAGTAGTTCGGTTGAAAACGTTTTGAATTTTTAAAAGGACTTTAATGTGCTTTTAAATGTTTTATGTATGTTTTTACGCACCTTCAAGCAATATATTTACATTTAGTTGTATCTTTATGAATTTTATTGAAACATAGGTTTTTCGGATACTGTCAATTATCAAGTGAACTTTTTCATGATGAGCAAGCATGTTTCACGGACAAAAATGATAAATTAGCAGCATTATCATTAACATTAAAATTAAAATTATTTTGTTACTCTTGCATGTATAAATTCAGTTAAGCAGCAGAAAATGTTTAACTGAGAATTCATAGCACACTAAAAACTGATATTCCGGTTTGAGAAAACATTTCCAAAAATCAGTGACAGCAAAAGAAACTCTGTTTTTATAAATACTTCTTTAAATCTCACAAATATATTAGTTTCTGTGTTTCTAAAAACTAAGAATTCTTTTCGAAATCGTGGGTAAATCGGAAGAGGTAATTGTATATTTTCGTATATTATATTATATTTCGTTATATTATATTTTCGTAGATTCACATCTATTTGTCTTTTCTTACATAGTACGGAAAACCAATGCCTAAAAATAATATAAATATACAAATAGTTCCGCATGTCGGCAAAGTTTTCGGAATGTTTATGTTTGACACAAAAAACGACACTAAAATTATTAATTTGAACTATTATTAGCGAATAAAAAAAGTACAAACAATCAACAAAATAAAAGTAGATAATTAAAAACACACAAGGGAAATTCAGAACATCAGAAAACAGGGTCAACTCTTATATCTCTTATCGTCATATTTCTATGTTGTAAACACGTAAAAAAGCTGCACTTCTTAATACAGCAAAATTTGCAAGTATAGTAAGACATTCTGTAACATTTTCGCTGAATTTTACCAAGTTTCATACACTAATATTACTTTGTGTTTGTGTTAAAGATATTAAAATTTGTTTCGTAAATTTTGTTTGCGCATATTTTTCTTTCATAATACTCTGCAATAGAATGTAGTGAATAATACGATCTTGCGTTTACCAGACTATCTGCTGGAAATTTTAATTAAGTAAACTGAAGATACAATGGATATGATTTATTTATATGGTCTCACAACTGAAGAATACTTTCAAAGAAGTTATATTTCATAGGACGTCAGAAACTCAAGAATTTCATGAAATTACTTTAGCAAGGTTTACTTTCTGCTGTAATCTTTTTCATGATATTGATATACAATACATTAATTTTATTACTAATAAAGTATATAGCAACTGTATTTTAAATCAGCTATTCCCCATGATTGTAGGCCTAATACAGTTATTTATAAGAAGCAATTTATTGAATGTAGCTGTTTTTTATTCCTTTTTTCAAGTTGTCCAACCATTCGATGAAATATAAGTTATCAAATAGTTAAAAACAAATGTACTAACTGTAAAATATAATATAATTACGAACGAAAATGTACAATGACCACTTCCAAGTTACTCAATATTCTGAAAAGCATTCTTTATCTTTAGAACTCTCAGGAACCAATATCATTTCGAGATTTAAAGAAAGATTGATAAATACACTGATTTTCGGAGCAGTGTGTATAGTGTATTTATTAGTCAGTTTTCTCAAACTGGAATATCTATTTTTTAGGATGCTATCAATTGAACGCTATCTACACTGCAAAAATTTTTTTTTTTGATTTTACAGTATAATACTGGCATCCCAGCTGCCTGTATTATACCGTAAAAGTAACAGTAATAAACAGTAAAATAAGCAGTAATACACTACGGCGCATGCGCGGGAATTGTAATTCAATTTATCCAAGAAAGAGTAATAAAATAATATTAAATTTAATGTTAATGTTAATACTGTTAACTTTTCATGCTTGTTTGTAAAACATATTTCGTGAACGCGAAAATATTTAGTTGAGAATTGATGGCATCCAAATTCCGGGTTGATTAATATGAAAACTGCGCACAATGAATACTGCTCGAAAATTTTTCCGAAAATAGATGGCAGAAAAAGAAATATTTTTTTTTTATAATTTATTTCTTAAATCTCGAAAATATATTGGTTTCTGAGTCTTCTAAAGAAAAAAATAGCTTTTAGGAATCGTGAGTAACTTGGAATAGATTATTGTATATTGTCGTTTTTAGGTAGATTTCGTAAGAACTACCTATTACATTCTCTTCTAAGTTGGAATTACTGAAAATTTTTTCCAGATCTACACCGATCATGACTCCTTGAACCCAAAACCACCCCCAGTTCAAAACTTTATCTATCTATCTATCTATCTACCTATCCATATCACTTTTTTATGGGCACGATAACTTCCATAATTCTGTTCGTTAAGTTCGTTAATGAGCAAAATCGAAGCAAGGAGTGGGGGGGAGGCAAATGGAGTGCTTTTTGTGAAAACAGAAAAAAACCCGTAACTTCTTAATTATAACACACATCGAATCCGTTTAAAGTTACTTCAAGAAAAAAGGGCCAAAAATTTATGTATGACAAATTTTTGATTTCATTAAAAATTCCCTCAAGGAGGGGGGGGGGTGAGAAATAGGGGTTTAAGAAGAAAAAAAATTCATAACTTCGTCAATGCACAAGATATCAAATGCTCTTAGATTTATTTTACACCTTCTTAATATTAACTACAACTTTTACATTGACAAGTTTTTTATAGGGCCAACTTTTACAGCAAAAAAAAATAAATAAATAAAAACAAAAAAAATCCCTGCTGGTTCCGCCTACAGGCACAGGTATATTTCGAAGTGGGCGGTCCCAACTGTCGCATCGTATGCAAATAGGTCTTTCTTCTGCAATTCCCAATAAACAGGCGCCCCACGGTCTTCGTCTTCGAAATCTACCTGTGCCTGTAGGCCGAGCCGTCAGGGATTTTTGGATTATATTATATTCTACTAGATCGAGAAACATTTGTCTTTTCCTTTTACAATATATATTTTTCCCATTACTGAAGTAGGTAGCAGCTGAATTTGAAATCAGTTATTTCCCATAATACCAACCTTAATACATTTATGGATAAGACGCACATCTTTCAAGTTGTACAACCGTTAGATGAAATATAAGTTGTCAAATAGTTGAAAAAGAAACATCCTACACTATAAAAATAAAAAAAATGTCCTTAATCTACGAAAATATATTTAATGTAATCACGAATGAATGTGTACAGTAAACACTTCCGAGTTATCCATGATTCCGAGAAGCGTTCCACTTCAGAAATCAATATTTTCGAGATTTAAAGAAGAATTCATGAAAACAATGTTTCTTTTGCTGCCACTGATTTTTGGAAACCTTTTTGAGTAGTTTTTACAGTGTTTCAGTTTTCTTAAACCAGAATTACGGTTTTTAGGATGCTATGAATCCTCAATGAAACATTTTCACCTACGTAATTCAATTTATACATGCAATAACAAGAAAATAATAATAATGTTAATGCTAATGCTAATGCCGTTAATTTATTGTGTTTGTCTGTAAAAGATGTTTGTTGAGCACTAAATGTTTATTTGAAAATTGATATAGCATCCATAAAAGTGAAACTTCATCTTCAGAAAATCCATTATTAGACTATGAAAAGCACTCGAAAACGTTTCCGAAAATTCGTGGCAACAATAGAAACTTTGTTTTTTATAAATGTTTCTTTAAATATCAAAAATATATATTTTTCTCTGAGGTTTCTAAAGAAACAAAAACACATTTCGGAACGATGGATAACTCGGTAGATGTCAGTGTGCATTTTTGTTCGTGTTTGTATTATATTTTCGCACACTGAGAAACATCTGTCTTTTTTTACAGTGTAAAATTCATATAAGCGTCAGTGCAAGCCTCTGGCTTGATCAGCGTCTCTGAATAAAGTGAAAACACAACTTCACAGAAGGAAGATCTTTTTAAAATCAAATTCATTATGAAAAGTCTGAAAAAGAAAAAAAAAGTTTTCACGATTTAACATATTAAGATAATATAATATTACTAAAAATTCTAATATATAATTTTGATGGACAACCTTGAAAATCTATCAAATTTTGAATTTTTCACGAAAAAAACAAGCACTACGTGTAATTTGGCGAGCATTACGCTACGTTTTTCATAACATTCTCACTATTATACTGCATTTTAAAAAAGGAAAAAGTTTCCATGATTTAGCATATTAAGATGATATAATATCAGTAAAAATTCTGATAAATAACTTTGATGGACAACCTGGAAAATCTTTAAAATGTTAAATTTTCAACGTCAAAAACAAGCGCTACGTGTAATTTGGCGAGCAGTACGCTGTGCTTTTCATAACATTCTCGCTATTATATTGCATTGGGGAAAAATGTTTCCATGATTTAATATATTAAGATAATATAATATCTGTAAAATTGTGATATATAATTTTGATTGACAACCTTGAAAATCTTTTAAAATGTTGAATTTTCCACGTCAAAAACAAGCGCTACGAGTAATTTAGCATGAATGGAATTTTGTAACATTCTCATTGTGAAAAGTAAAAAGTTACCATGATTCAATATATTAAGATGATATAATATCAGTAAAATTCTGATACATATTTTTTTTATGGACAACATTGAAAATCTTTAAAATGTGGAATTTTCCACTTCAAAAACAAGCACTACGTGTATTTTAGTGAGCATTACGCTATGCTTTTCATAACATTCTCACTATTATAATGCATTTTGAAAATGATTATTTAACGGGTGTTAAAATTAGCAACTCTATATGAACGTTATATAATATTAAACTGGCTGAATATTTCTTTCTTTTTTTAAGAGTTTATAAATACAGGATGGTTTAGATGTAATAATTTAGTGTTTTTATTATAGTGTTGTATGAACTTTATTGATTCAAAAATAGAAATGCAATTTATTTTAACATGTAGTTATGGCCATATTTAAGTCCCCGTTTTTACATGCTTTTGTTTAACCTAACTTTATTCATGTATGTATGGATGGAATTTTGTAATCGATGTTTTACTCATATCCTGACGTGTTAAACTTTTAGAAATTATGTAATGAGCCCGGTGATAATACTATATTTTAATTTTTCCGAACTTAATTATCAATTAATAAATTAAATTAAATTAAATTTGGATTATACTTTGAGAAAACAATTTAGAAATCCTACATAGCTTAAATAATCCTAGATAGCTTTTCAAGCATACAGTTTGAAAAATCTATTAGCACGTGACTCAACCGTAATTACTCGTTTGTTACAATAATCTAAATATAATAAAACGTAGTGGGATGATTCCATTGCGAACCCATTCATTTTACCAACAATGTATCAACATCTTTAATGTAAACAAACAATGAGCTGTGAGTGGGTCATACTTTTTTTTTAGATTCAGTAATAACAAAAAAAAAAAAAAAAAAAAAAAAAAAAAAAAACTTTTGTGCATTGAATACTTTAACCTCCTGTTGTATTAACATTTAAATTTTGTGTATTTTAATAGTTCATATAAAATCATTGTGATATAATATAAATTCTGGACGATTACGCCATGAAACATTACAACATTAAAGACGTGAGTATAAAACATCACAAATTTACTGAATGGTGTATACAAATGTCAAATTAAAAATTTTAGACATACATTAAAATTAAAAATATCGACGTGTCGACCACCTTCTATGGTCATCAACAGGAAATATTTGTTATATTGCTTCTAAAGTTTCAAATGCGAAAAACAATCAGTTGACATTTGTATACACCATTCAGTAAATTGTGATGTTTTATACTCACGTCTTTAATGTTGTAAAATCATTGTGTTTAATTTTTCTAAAGAAAATAAAGCATAAGTAAACGCATAAAAAATCCTTTGACGTCATTCGCCTATGAACGAATGAAAGTAGTTTTTTTTAAAGAAATAAACGCTCAATCCGATTTTCTTTGTATTGATTTCTGAAATGGAAAAATGAAAAAGTAACAAACGTCGTCTTTTGTTAGTTTGTTGTATTGCTGCGAGTACAATTACATGTAATATAAGAACAGCAGCAGCTAAGGCTAACAAGCAAATAGGGTGATCCAAAAGTCACAAAGGAAATAGAAATTCAATAAGTTAAAACTTATAGACAGTAGCACGATGCTGTTTTCACTGAAATGTACATAAATACATGAAATTCTTTTTAATAATGAAAATATTATTGCCATAATTACTACATTTGCCACCAACAAGTGACTTTTCAGTTGTATCAAGCGTTACAAGTGCGCTACTGACGCGTTTCAGTTGTGTTATCAGTAGCATAGCACAGTTCAGAATGTAACAAATATTACAGATGTTCAGTCTGCCGGATGTCACTAGTAGTTTTTCAGGCGAAGGCAAGGTACTTTGCAGAGTGTCGAAAATATTTTCTATTGTCTTTACTGCCAGATGATGTCTTAAATAGTGATAGGCAGCTGATTTGAGACCATTAGGGGGCTAACTATTCGGGACAATCGCACCTATTCTACCGATAAAATAGTTTGTACCAAAAAATCCCCTGTCTTTCTAGGTATTTATGTGAAAACCGTAACTTGGTACTACTTATGCTTTTCGAATTATTAAATTGTGTGGCTTTTGTTACTTTTTGATCCCTTATAAGTCTAAATGATCCAAAGAAACAGCTTACTCACTTAGTTTCTTCTAGTAACCAATATCAGTTTATGGCAAATATCTGTTATTATAATTATAAGATTGCTAATGGAAAGTTAATTATTCATATAAGTTATTAAACTGGAGAAAGAAACCTCAAGATAATGTGTGTTACTGTTATCATTCTTTCATTCATTAAACTTTTGAGAACAAAATTTGGCAAGAACTGGCTATTTTCTGAAAAATAAATGTATTGTCAATAAACATTTAATATTTCAAATTCCGGTTACTTCAAAGAATTAGTTTATTAACTTTTATTTCATAACAAAATTTCTTTTTGTCCTGTAAGGTAGATAAACAGAGAGATAATATAACAAAGTTTCATTATTTTGATGAATCCCGCAAAGAAAAATGATTGCTTTTAAGAATCAAATTACATATTTTCTATTACAAAAATCGTTTATTTCCAAGATAAAAAATTATATTCTTAAAGACTTTTATTTTGAAAAGTCAGGAAAATAATCAATTACGATGATTTTCCTTTTATAAATGACATAAAAATCACTTAATCTTTATTTCAAATTTATTACAATTTTTCGTTGTATGTAATTATAAACATTTCATGCGCTATTGAAATAATACAAGATGTATAAATCATGTATATATTCATTAAAATCTCTAATAAGATTAAAATATTTGGGGGGGGGTTGTTTTAATTTTTACAGATATTTATTACATTCACTACGTCATTATTAAAGTATGAAATTCAAATTCCTAATTATTTACAGAAAAATACTGTTTTATCTCGCTATTCTAAAATAAAGTAACTTCTGCTGGTGCAGCCAGTACTGTAATTGAATTTATTGTAACCTTTTTACATTCTCAGCTCATAATAAAAAAACTATTGCACATAAAATCATGAAAACTGGCTGTTTTATAAAGAAATATTGAAATAGACAGTTTTTAAACCGAAGAAATATTGTAAGCGCTATTTAATACTGAAATTGGTAAAAAAAGTTCAGTTAAAATAGTTTTATAGGATCTAAAACTTTGTATAGCAATTTAACCTTCTTTTGCAGGCACATATTCAACTAGACTGAGGTGCGCAGTGTCCAATATATTTTTTAAATTACATCATATTTTTTTTTCATTCTTTAATTATAACTTTTTTTCTAGATTTTTATTCCTAATTTTATTATCTGAATAGAGATTTAATTCATAGTTTACATTAGCCTTTTTTACCTACTATTACCAGATTTTAAAATTACAAATAATAATATTTACAAACACTTTTCGATTGAAAAATATACTTACACGGGAATTTAAAAAAAAGAATAAATAATTAAAAATAATTAAACTATATTACTTTAGAAAAGCATATAATGGTGAAAATTACGTCATCTTTAAACGATAAATTTAAAACGTAATATTTAAAACCATTTTCTTATAGCGCTTCAAGACATTGTATTTTTAATTGTAATATATATTTACACGTGAATTAAAAAAAAATAATTTAATTAGTATGTACTAAAAGCATTCAATGTTGAAATATACGTCATATTAAAATGTAATATTTAAAACAATTTTCTCATAGCATTAATAAGAAAGCTTGTATTTTAAATGTTATTAAAATCCGGTAAGCGGCAATATTTTTTACTTAACCATTTTCTGTAAGCTGATTTTCAAATGGGTAGCTGATCTTTTTCAATCACTTTCGGAAGCAGTCTTTAACTATCACAACAACGGTGGATGTGGCTTTGTGAAAAAAAAAAAAAAAAAAAAAAAAGAATGAATATGAACCCGATTACAGAGGACCGCCACTAGTCTTGATAATATCATTTAATATTCAGTAACCTTTTTAAAACAGAACAGCTAAGCGTGTTTTTAGAGCCTGCATGGTACGGATGGGAGGAGTTTGCGAGCACGTTCCCACAGTAATCTAAAAAGTATTATATTCCAATTTGATATGATTAATCATAAAATACACATATTTATAAAATAACATACATATATCACAAAATGTATAAAATATTACATTTAAATACAAGTTATTAAAACTCCGTAGTAACAAATGACGTCAGTTTCACAATTATCATATATTTTTTTTTCATGTCGCACTTTGTTTTGGCAGTAAATTTCTTTTTATTTTCTTTTGTGTTAAAGTTTTCAAGCGATTAATGGGTTTTAGTAAGACTTTTTTTTTTCGGATTTTTAAAATTTATTTTTGTACTCTGATAAGTACTCTGATAAGTGCTCTGCAGTTTAAAATTAATGCGTTGAGTAAGCGATTTATTTTGTAAATTCAAAATTTGCATTATTTATTTATTTTGTGTGTGTGTGTGTGTGTGTAGCGTAGCACGGTTTTGCGGAATTAGCTATTATTTTAACGTAAAATGTTTGGAAACGACACTTTTTTTAAATTAATTATTTTTTTTTGTAAAAAGTAATTTTGGTAATGTGGTAAATAATAACAGTATTATCCCTGTAAAAAAACAGGCATTAGTTATACTTTTGTTGCTTGTATTCAGTAGTACTTTACCGAAATTCTCACGCTCAGAATTCAGTTTGTGTAGAGGTTGTCAGTCAAAGTGTATTTCGCTGTGTCTGTGGAAGTTACAAAGAATACTGAATAGCTTCTAGTTATAATAACTTATAAATGTAGTAGTGCCCGATTACGCCAAAATCGATATCTACACGTTGCGTAGAATGTTAGCTTAAAAGTTTAGTACTATTTAATTTGTAATTAAAGGTTCTAATAATGTTAGTACAGGTTTAAAGTAATAACAAGAACGAAAGATCATGCGTCAAGCATAGATTATGAAACATTTTCCAACACTTCGACAATGCTTTACCGTAAAACGGGGTTAATCAGAACATTCTTCAACTTTAACGTAAAAAAAAAAAAAAAAAAACAACTATCGATTTTTTAATTCTTTTATTTTTTGACTAGAAACTTTGGTCTTGTTTTGTTCTTGAAATTTTAAGCAAAAACAAAACATTTTTTACAGCTTTTATGTATATTTTTAAATTTTTAAATGGTGTTCCGATTCCCCCAAAAGGAAGGGGTGAATCGGAACAAATGTTATAATCTTTATTTGTTCCGATTCAGACTTTAATAGAGTTAATAAAATCAAGTAATAATGATAAGGGATGAATAGGAAGACGTAGTTACTATCAAAGAAATTCTTTTTTTTCTATGCAAGTAAAGGTATGACTTTTCAGAGATTAGAAAAAAACTTTGAACTCAAGAAAGATTAAAATTTATTCTAAGAAAATGTATTTTAATTGAGAAAGACGAAATTTAATACAAATTAAATTCACTCATATCGTTCACAAAAGTTATCATATCCTTGAAACGAGAATGTTGTCCTTTAGCTGAAGTTTCTTTATGGCATCTTCTGGAAGAAATGCTGCCTCTTCTTACACCGTTTCTTGAAATCTCTAAGTATGGGGGGGGGGGGGGGTCCTTTTGTAAAATTTTCCCACATAACCATCATCTTCTGGGTACAGGACATTGGTGACATAAAGTCTGTATGACTTTTTTCCATGTACTTTAACGACAAGGAAATCTCCTGGGGCAAATTTGTTCGAAAGTTGGGGATTTGATGGGATTCAAAAATCTGGATCTTCTTCTGAAGTAGTAGGCAATATGAACTCTTTATCACTGCCTTGAATAGAATAATTGGAATTTGAATCTTCAGACGATAATCTCCTGGATAGTTTATTTCGTTTGTGTTCCGATTCACACCGTAAATCTTAAACCTATGATGTTACAAGACATTTTTCACTTTTTCATTATGTAGTTTTAGAAATACATAAAATCTAATACAACCTATAGTTTATAGGTCTATCGTTAATAAAAAAACACTATTCTTAGGTTTAGAATACGAAAAAGTCTGTAGTTACATACAAAGTTTTGCAGATGTTGAAAATAGGAGGTTTTTGAAGATCCACTTGCAGTTTTTTTATATAACCCATTAGTGGTGCCAGCATGACAAAACTGATTTTGCCAACACTTCATGATACTACTTTCTTAAAAAAAAATTGGCAACTAAAAATGTCCTCACGTATATATTTATTTTGAATTTATTTGTATGAACGGGAAGTTTCGTTCCTGTTCACCCCGTTTTACGTTACCAAAACTTTACCAATTAATAAGATGAAAGTAAACAAGGTCAAAATCAAACCGGGGAGGGTGGCCTATCTTTCACTTTAATCTCAACTAGCCAATCCCAGCAGGTTTGTTTACCTAATTATACTGAGCATTACTAAATTATACTTTGTGCTACTGCGCAATAATTATATTATGTAATGCTGAAATGCAAATTCTGAAAATACAATTTACCAATAAAGAGTCAGAAAAAATATCCGAATTCTTTTGTGCGGCCATGTTCATGATTTATAGATCTGTATACATACTACATAATATTCTAAAATTCAGTTCAGTTAAGAAACGCATAGTACAGTTAAAAATTTCTAATCAGCAATTTCAATCAATAAACCGAAATGTATTCTATATCTCTTGTTCTGCCCTGTATATGGTCTGTACCCTATATATACACCAAGTAACATGTAAAAGATTAGTTGCATTTGAAAACGCGTACCACAACTGAAAACGCATTTCCAGCAATTATTGTTCATAGACAGTACTCTATCCGAATTATTTTGTGTGTCCCTCTAAATAAACGAGAAATGCTATGGACACCGTATTCTATAATAAGACTATTGCGGTGCACCTCTCTGATATCAATTTCAATATGTTTGAAATGGTGTAATATCATTAAAATACATCGTCCCATAGACCTTAATGTAATAGAATTCTATTGAGTGTTCCTGTAAATGAAGTATAAATGCTACATACTTCATTTTCAATACCAAACATGCCATAGTAAACCGCAATATCATGTATCAATTGCATGGTAATCCGAGTATATTTTTGCGAGTTAGAACACGGATAGACAGACAAGCAGACGGCAGACAGACAGACTAACCGAATTCATAAACACTGTACAGCTTTGTTGGAAAGTGTTAAAGATTGAGATTACCTAAAGTTACGGCAAACTTATTCTGGCATAAGAAACAAATGTTAGCCAGTCTCTTTACTCAGTTTGGCTTTAGAAGGGTTCCCATATCGAGGCGATAGTGTTGATTTGGCGTGTAGGAAATCCGTTTTGGGATTTAACATAAACAAACTGCAGAATTGTTTTTTCGCAATCTTTTTTAAAACTTTAAATATACTACTTAATCGGTTATATACAGTCTAATATGAATACATGCTATTTCAAGTAGAATAATATATACACGATTTTTAAGCAGTGGGGGGGGGGGGGGGAGATGAATATTTGAATATTTTGAAAGATATATTCATGTTAGAATTCCTGTTACAATGTTTTAGCAATATTTCAACTGATTAGTGATCCAATTTTATGCTGTTTTTATCCATAGGAAACTGGTTTTGGACTGTACACAGTAAAAAAAGACCAATGTTTCTTATTTTATGAAAATATACTATAACCCCGAACGAAAATATAATATAATCTTCTGAGTTATCCGAAATTCCAAATAGCGTATTCCATTGTCTTTTGTACCCCCAGAAACCAATACTTTTCCAAAATTTAAAGAATTATTTATATAAACAAAGTATTTTTCGCTGTCCGTATTTTTCAGAAATGTTTCCGAATAGTTTTTATAGTGTATTAATTAGTGTCCTCAGCCTGGAATACCTGTTTTTCGAATGCTATCCATTCTCAAGTAAACATTTTCATGCTCAAAAACTATGTTTAACAGACAAACATGCAAAATTAACAGCGTTAACAATAACATTAAAATTAAAATTATTTCTTTACTCTTTCATGTATAAATTAACAAAGCGGCTGAAAACGTTTACTTGAGAATGGATGATATTCGAAAAACAGGTATTCCGGGTTGAGGACACTAATTTATACATTATAAAAACCATTCGGAGTGGTTTTTGAAAAATACGGGCAGCGAAAAATACTTTGTTTTAATAAATAATTCTTTAAATTTTGGAAATGTATGGGTTTCTGGGGATTCAAAGGACAATGGAACACGCTATTCGGAATTTCCAATAACTCAGAAGATTATATTATATTTTCGTTCGTAGTTATAGCATATTTTCGTAAAATAAGAAACATCGGTCATTTTTTACAGTGTACCGCATCTTGCCAGGTACAGGGCTTCTATAATACGGCTGACTCGTCAAGCATTTTGTTTCCCACTTAGCTATTGTTGCCCATGTGGCTAGAAATGTCATGGCCAATAGTTCTTCTCCTACCGGCAATTAAATGGCGGCGTGAGTCAGCCCGAATTGTAGGAGCCTTAGCCAGGGAGCCGTTGGTGAATTTCATTTAGCTCATTAGTGGGTAGGGATCGATTATAATTGATATGACACCTCTTCGGGGGATGTTTAGCGGGCGCACAAAAGAGAGTCGAAGGTCTGCGGTTATTAGTGTTCGTTTTCTTTCGGGTAAAATAGAGGTTGTTTCTGCAATAATTACATAGGTTTCTTTTCTCTTTGTAGAAGTCTTTACTTTGTTTTACAAATGCTTTAGTATAATATATGCACAATTGAATGATCAATCAAAAATATATTGTATTTATGTGTTAAAACAAATGAATATATCAAATTAAAATGGAAAAATAATTATGAAAATTAAATAAATATAATGAAATGTTAAAAATAATGGTGATAAAGTATAACCCCAGGAAATAAAATTGAAATTTGCAGAAAAGAAAAGTGTATTTGTGTTAACTGTGTCATGAAATTTTTGTTTATCATTAATATATATTAAATGCATATCTAAGGTTTCGATATACAAATTAGTGAATTTTGGTATAGTCTTATACTTTTTCGACAATTCAGTCAAAGTAATTTCTACATCTACACTGTTAAAAATTTCCCTTTTTCCCTTTAGCGGGGGTGTCCACAAAAAAGGACACCTAATTTTAATTCCAAAACTGACAAACGGCACCAAGAATATTTAATTAGAATTTTCCTTTTATAAAGAACAGGAAAATAAGCAAGTTTTTATTTTCTAATGAATTCGTTTACAAATTCTGGTGTCAGTCTATTATTTCATCATTTTACAAACAGATTTACACCGCGCCGGAAAGGGTTAATAATATTATGTATTTTAGTGTATTTTAAAGTACATTCTGCACATTTAAATTGGTTTTATGAAGTGTATACACTTCGTATCACTAATAATTGTTTTGGTTTGTGAGACATTTTCCAGAATTTCACAATTTTGAACTCAGTTACGACATTTTTTGTTCATTAATCCAGGGTGGCTAGTGGTCAGGGAAAAATACAGTAAAACAAAGTTACAAACACCAGTATATTCTTATAGAAAAATTTATGTTGATTATTCGATCAAATTAGCAATTTGAATTTTTCGATAAGAATTAAGGTAAGGTAATTATCATTTTTTTACTGTATTTTTCCCTGACCACTAGCCACCCTGTAATCTTTCTTCAAAATAATTTTTTGCTATCTTTATAGTTATTTGGCTAATTTAACGATTTAGTTAAAAAATTTCTCATACAACTAATGGTACAAAAAACAGTGTCACCTACAAGACTCTTTGTTGTTTCCGCAATTTGTTGTGAAACTATCTTCGTAATTGGTCAGCGGTTAAGTGAAACAAACTATAAGAGGTGGAATTCATTTGTGTTCAGAAGATAAAACCGTTAGCAACATCTTATAGCATATTTGTGTTTGCATATTTGCATATTTGTGTGTTATTGTATATTTGTGTTTTGCTCGAATTTTGCTGGACTTTTGTGCAACTATAGTTCTAGAAGCAAAAATGTGTTTTGTGTTTGGACGCGGAAAAGGGGATCTGGGAAAAGGACAAGATGCGCTAGATGTAATTATGTTTATGTACCTTTTCCTTAGGCATGTCTGTAGTTCTTTCCATCTACACCGCAGAAGGACATTAATCCTTTTTTGTGCACAAACAATTTACGTAATTCCTTCATTATACAAAAATGGCTAACAACAAGCAAATAAAATCAATTCTAAATGAACCACATAGGTTTAAAAAATAAAAATAGTTAAAAAAATATTTCAATCTTGTGATTTTAATGCTTATTGTTTTTATACGAATTTTGCAGACAATTTTTGTGTGTGCTAGAATAAAATGTCAAAGAGTAAGTGGTAACTCCATAAATTGTACCTGCACTGTAAAAAAAAGAAACAGGTTACTAAAATTTTTTTAGTAAAATTTTATTCCACAGAATTTTTTAGTAACCGGTAATATAAACCGGAATCATTGCTAGCTCCGGCAAATTTAATTTAAATTCTTACAGATTTTCTTGTATTTTAGTAAGAATACAAAAAATTCTTAGTAATTGCAATGATCAATGAGAAATACTAAAATATTTTTAGTAGATCGACCCATATTTTTTTTTTTTTTTTACAGTGTGCCTTTACAAACACACTCAAAATTAGAAAAACGTCCATTGGATAAATGTTTTCTTTTCAATCGTGCGACACAATTTCTTTTCCACTGTTGCACGGTTTGTAAAATTCATCCTTTCGTTTTGTAAATATTGTATGTTCCTCAAACTAAAAAATATAATAACTTATTCACTTTAAAATATTTGCTTTGTTTGCTGTTATATTTTCTAAAGAAATTTTGCACATTTTACATTTTGACAAATAAAAGTATAAATTAAAATATTTAGCTGTTAATATTTTAGCATGGATTTTATGAAAGTAATGAGAGAAAAAATGTTCTGCCTATTTTTTTTTAAGTCTGTGTTGTTTTTTACTTCGTTACTACCCGCGCAATTCTCCTTTGTACTAATAATTAGAGAGATTTGCGAATAATTTTAAATTTCTCAAAACTGTTTTGTTCCTACATAAAAGAAATCCCTAGACAAAACTGAATCAAGTATTTTTAATTATAAATACTTTGAAAGGTTTTCAGTTAATTAAAAATTAAAGATATTTAAACAAGAAAATTGTACTTCTAAAAGATATTAAGAACAAAATAACTTTCGTTCGCTGTTAATTCAAAAAAATATATATATGTTTAAAGAAAATATTTTAAGTAGGTTATTTTTTAAGTAAATAAATGAGTATAATTCTAAAATTCATCTTAAAAAATTTTAAAAATTTAAATTACACAAAATGAGTTTTATTACTTAAAAGATGACAAAATTGTAAAAATATCAATGTAACTTAACATTATTTTACCATTTTGTCATCTTTAAGTAAAAAAATGCATTATGTGTAATTTTAATTTTGGGGGTCATTTTTTATTTATTCATGTTCTTCACATGCGTATTACGTAGTAGGGTAGAAGTGCCAGTAATGGACACCCTTAAAGAATTTCTTTAAAAATTATTTTTTAATTAATAGTTATAGTTGTTATACTCCACATTTTTTAATATTATATTAATCTACCAACAATATTTAACCATGCTCATAGTCACATTTCCCAATCTGAATCGAAATTTAATTGTAAATAACAGAAATAAATCCAAACACCCTAAATTCCAGTAATTGACACCCCACAAAAAAGTAATAGATAATTGATATTATGATTGTATTTACAACTTTAGAATTTAAAGAGAGCATATTAATGAAATAAAAAAAAAGCTGAATTTTTGTTGGTTATTTTTTTATAACCCAAAAATATTGAAGGTGGCCCATTACTGGAAGGCGGTCCATTACTGGCACATCTACCCTATATACTGGGTGTTTCAAAAGTCTGTAACAAAATTTTAATGCGATAATAAATGTCTGAAGAAGAAAGATGTTTGTAGTATGCAGATAATTATTCATTGTGGGGTGTGATTTGTAAAATCTTGATAGTAAGGTGTGCTGCTGCAATGAAAGCAGTGAAAATTAGTAATTTTGAAATGATACATTATTTTTAGCGGAATTTACATCTACAAGCGCTTAGTATATACACCACCACATTACGGTACTGAGTACACTCGCTGTATTACGCCTAATATAACACGAAACAGCACATAAACGAAAATGGTCTCTGTGTAAATGTGTAAAGTGTATAAGTCGTTAGAAAGCTGTGTAAAGATTGTAGGTTTCCGCTATAAACATGTGATATTAGGTAGCATTACCACTAGAAAACACGCTATTATTTTGGCGTTATCCTAATATGAAGTGTTGCAAGGTATATGCATTCTGCGCCTGTTATGGTATCACCTACATCTGCAGCTTGAACTATGGAGATTATGAACTAATTAATTTTCACCTGACATGCAAAACTGGTATCTCAGTGAGTATTAATATGCTATCCGCTTTTTTTTTCCTGCACTAAAAATGGACCGACGATTTTCTCGGATCAGAAAGCCTTGAAATTTCAAAATATTGAACGTAAACTCAGCGAATTTTCTTTGTAAAATAATGGATTTTTTTCTGTTTTACTTCTCAGAGCATGATGGAAATGTTTCTAACCTATAAGATACAGAGACTATACAAAAAATTAACTTTTTGAAAATTAGTGCCAGGGCTCACGAAAATGTTGATTCCATTTCACATTTGACATCAATAATGCATTGGCTGAGCAAGCATGCATGTTGATTCCTACCTTATTTTGAAAAATATTGTAATGTACATTCCTTACGCATCACCAACAGGTAAAAAATGAAAACGATTTCCAATATTTTTGTGTACTCTTTTACAATATAAAAATTTGCAAGAATGTTTGTGGAAAATAATGGGCAGCTAATTGCTCCAAGTTTTCAAGGAACGTTCCTTTATTGGAGGGACATCACATCTATGCTCTACGGATATGGTTTCCCAGTCTGAACGTTCCTCCTCGGCATTCAAGGAACGTTTCTTCTAATAAGTTCCATTCACATTATGGCGGAGAAAGGGATGATTGAAAGGTGGTAAAAAATTCTCTGGGCCCCTTGATAAGAAACCCTTCCCGCTGCAAATATAAGTCTGATACAATAATATGGAAACAAATATTTTTATGTAACTTTTAAAGTTTAAATCCTGATTATGTTTTGTGTAGATTGGGAATGAAAAACTGCACTGCTCAAAATAATTTAGTCTGATTTTAAAGATTTTTTCAAAATTCATAGGTGATATATCCTTCCCAAGAAAACATATTTCATGTTAAAATAATGCTGTACTAAATACAATACTTCTGCCTACGTTGGTGCGGAAAATTGCTTGCAATTTCTTTAGATAGCTTATAGCACAAGCATACACTTACGTGTACATATTATTGTCTGAATAGTACGCATTTTGCATAGAAATATCACGGTAAAAAAAGACAAATGTTTCAGAATCTATGAAAATATATTAAACCACGAATGAAAATAGGCAATAGCCTCTTCCGAGTTACCGACATTTCGAGAAGAGTTCTTTATGTTTAGAAACCTCAGAAACTAATATATTTTTGAGATTTAAAAAAGCATTTATAAAAACAAGTTTTGCTTGCTGCCAGAGATTTTCAGAAATGTTTACGAATAGATTTTATAGTGTATTAATCAGTTTTCTCAAACCACAATATCGGATTTTAGGATTTTATCGATTCTCAAGTAAACATTTTCAACTACGTAACTGACTTTATACATGTAAAAGTAATAAAATAGTATTAATTTTAATGTGTATGTAAATGCTGTGAATTTATTATGTTTGTCTGTAAAACATGGCTTTTGAACATGAAAATGTTTACTTAAGAATGGATAGCATCCTATAAATCTGTTTGAGAAAATATAAAAAAAACTATAAAAACTACTCGGAAACGTTCCCGAAAATCTGTAGCATCAAAAGAAACTTTTTTCTATAAATTATTCTTTAAATCTCGAAAATATATTAGTTTCTGAGGTTTTTCAAGATAAAGAACGTTTTTTGGAATCGTGGATAACCCCGAAGACGTTATTGCGTAATTTCTTTCGTAGTTACATTTTCCTAGATTTAGAAACTTTTGACTTTATTACAGTGTACAAAATATTAATTAAAATTAGCTTAATTTAAAAATAATGAATTTATAAATATGAAAATTGAAATAATGAAATAATACATTTTAAATGTAACGACCATGTCAATTTGCAAACTTCTGTACCAACTATATCGATAATTCACAATTTTAGAACGTTTTTTGCTCCTGCACCTTTTTAAGTTTCGAAATTTTAGAAAAGTGACTGAACCAGCATTTACATTTCTAGACTAACAATCACGCCAAATTTCAATATTCTAGGCTAAACAGTTACAAATAAATCGTAATTTAGAACATTTTTCGCTCATTCGATTTTTGTAAAAAACAGTGTTGTGGGTGCATTTGAGTCTTACAAATATCAGCCATGTTAAAATTCAAGTTTCTATCCTTAAAAATTTCATAGAAATCCTAATTTAGAACGATTTTAGTACGCTTTTAGTGCTCTTTTCCCTCATTTCAATCTTCTTTCTTTTAAATTTTGATTTTTTTTAGAGGCTGTTCTTAGAGACCATGTGTATCTTTATGTGATCGCCAAGACAATTTTCAAGTTTCTAGTCCTTTCAGAATCACAAAAATCGTAATTTTGAGCGGTTTTTGCTTTTGCAGCCTTTAAAGTTAAATTTAAAAACAAACAGTGCTGTGTGTGCATTTGCGTCTTAAAAGCAACAGTCATGCCAAATCTCAATCTTCTATTATTAACAAATCCATATAAATCGTAATTTAGAACGTTTTTAGAACGCTTTAATCTCATTTCACCCTTTTAAATTTCGAATTTTTTTAGAAACTGTTCATCGGGAGCAAATTGGTCTTATAAGTAGTCGTCATACGAAATTTCAAGTTTCCAATTATTTCAGACTCGCAAAAAATGTAATTCAGAACTTTTTTTCCCCTACACTCGATTTCTAAAAAATAAAAACCAGTGTTGTGTGTGCATTTGCATGTTAAAAGTAGCAGCCATGTCAAATTTCAAGTTTCTATACTTAACAATTCTACAGAAATCGTAATTTAGAACGTTTTCAAAACGTTTTAACTTCTTTTCACCTTTCACAATTTCGATTTTTTTTAGAATCTGCTCTTAGATACCATTTACATATTATAAGTAACTACCGTGCCAAATTTAAAGTTTCTACGTCCTCCAGTATCACAAAAATCGCAATTTTAGAACGTTTTTCGCTCTTGCACCCACCTGGGAGTAGTGACACCGACACAAAAGATAGCCTTTGTTGGAGCAGGGATTGTCATCATCAATGTGCCACCATCACTTTTGAAATCAGTTTGGTAGTTTCCAGAGATTACCTCCTATAAACAAAGAAACAAAAACACGTTACTTCTTTATAATTTTAGTATAGATTTAAATGCTAAGCTACATTACTGACTATATTACCAAAGAGCATTAAGGTATTTGTTGATGTTTGTTCCGAATCCGAAGTTATTTGCTAAAATCTCACTATATATGCTACGCACAATCTTAGTAACTAATTAACGTTTCTTCGCAAAATACCCGTGGCAATCAAACCCTTTAGATCCATTTGCTCCATATGAAAGTTGTAGAAATAAAGAATGGATTTCTCACTCGCCCACAATATTAGTAATGCAAAATATGTGATTGGAAGCAAAGCTCACTCGCTCACCAAATTACTCTTATTAAGGAGTATCTACGCATACGATCAAAATCAAGGCATGCACTGTTAGAAATCTACAGCAAACTGTCCAGTCATTCAACTATTTTTATGATACCGGTTACTTGACCTTATTATGAAGACGCCTGATTGGTCAGAAAATAGAGAAATTATGGTTATGTAAACGTTTTTTATAAAAACGGTTGAGTGACGGGATAGTTTGCTGCAGATTTTTAACAGTTTGAATTATGCAACTTATGTCTTTAAATTATTTGCATAAAATACATTTATGCACTTACATTTTTCTTTCAATCTTTATTTTAAATAAAATGCACAATTATGTTTAAATGTATCCACAAGGATATTTTTCAGTATTTATAGTTAAGCACGTTCGAATGCTATAGCTTTTGATACAATTATACTTTTTTTGCTCAAACTTTTTTAAAGATTTTTTGCCTTTTTTATACTTTGACATAAAATTATTTGACTTTTAAGGCGGCAGTGCACCTTTAACATATCAAACGTTACGTAAGTTTTAAATGGTGGTATCTTAAAGATTATTTGACCCCATAGGCATATATAGTTTTGAAAAGTATTGGTGGGGCTCATCTATTTTTTACACAAATATTTGAATGTGAGTGTAAAAAAGATCGATTATACCAATTTAATGTTGCAATATTGCTCTTTTAGCTCCCTTTTAAAGAAATTAAACATAATCGTATACCGACAGATAATCACATGTTAAATAAAACATTAAGACAATATAAAATTTGAATGTACAGACCCGTTTATAAACTGATATTCGCTAGTCTTTCGTTTATAATGAAACTAGCTGTTACCCGTGACTTCGTTCACGTAACATCAAAAGAAGAATAAATTCATTAATCAAGCAAAATATTTCACCCCCGATAGTTAAAAACATAAATAATTAACTAACACTTTATCGGAGAAAATACGGTATTTCTTTGTTATAGGGGCCTTGACATAGCTCAGTTTTAAAAAGTACAATTTGTCAAAAAATAAATATCAGTTTTACCTGATAAACCATTTTACTTTTAACGACTTTGAAAAACGTTTTAACAGCCATCATTTAAAAATAATTCATTGGGAATAGCATATGCTTTTTCTTTAAATTCAATTCTTGTGAATATAGAGGAATAATTCTATACCTAAATGCCAGGAGCTTCAACTGCAAAGCTTTTTGCAACCCAAAATTACGTGCAAACGTAACATTTACATGTGTTACGTTTGCATGTAACAGTAACAGTTACATGCAAACGCAACACTTGCAATTGCAAAGCTTTTTGCAACCCAAAATTATATGTAAACATTACTTTTGCATGTAATTTTCAGTGCAAATTAACATTTATAAGGGTTCAAATTAAAATTAATTTGGGTGCAAATTACATGTAAATGTTACGTTTGCATGTAATTTGGGGTTGCGAAAAGCTTTGCAACTGCAAGTGTTACGTTTGCATGTAACAGCAAATTTGCCTCCTTGGTTTAATCTATAGCTGAAACAACTCTGGATTTCTTTACAATATGCTGACAGACGATTTTTGTTCTGCAGAATAAATTAATTCATAAAGTTTGAATATGTGGAAATATGTTTTTAATTTTCGGAAATTCTACTGTAATCAAGATTTTTTTTCACCAACTATTCAAATTGAAAATAAATTCTTTTTTCAGTTTTAATGAGAAAATGGCGTAAAAATGTATTAATCCGTTTTATTTCTTCTTTTTTTTCATCCACAAACATGGAGTAATTTAATTACCGTTTTTAGATAAATTTCTTTAAAATTTACATTAAAAAAAATAATATCTCGGAATCTAATTAAAAATTTTAAATTCTCAGAATTTATATGACATCCTTAGATCAATGATGGTGTTAAGTAAATCGCATTGCATTAAGAGTAGTAGTTGCGAAATACAAACAGACAGTCAGATTTTAAAATAATAGACTTGTGTTCAATTTTCTTTTCCTAATAATCTTACTGATGCTCGTATTATTAATCACAGAGTTCAGAGAATAAATAGATATGATATGTTTATGTTTGGCGTGATGCTGAAAATGCAACCCTACAGTTGGCCTAAAAAACTGGCGGCTTGCTTTGAAAATTATTGGGCCTTATTTGGGCCCTTGGGAGTAATGATTTGAGCGATAACCGGCTTCATATTGCAAGACGATTTGACGGTTCACTGCCTCTCAATTCTTTCACTGTACTCTATAATTATTAATGTATGAAATTGATTCACGCACTATTTGAAACATATTTGAAAAATCCCGTTTTATTTGAAATATGACGTCACTTTGATTCCAGAGAAATCTCTTTTCAATGATATAATTCTTGTTAAATTTCTTTTCCTGGCAATCATGACGGGAATTTTATCAGAAAACTCACATCTGTATGTAACTGACTTTCAAGCTTATTATTAATCAGTATAAAAAAATATATATTTCAGTTATTCATCTTAAATCTGACGTCCATTAATGTATATACTTTTATTATACACTGACATTCATGCTCCTTGTAATGTTACGAATATTTGAAAATACATGTTTTATTTATGACGTTATATTGGTTCAAGCAAAGGAGGATCCTTTTCATAGTTCCATGGTCCAAGCGAAATATTTTCTTAATAATATAATTATTGTTCATTTTTCCTTCTAATTATAACGCAGTTTTTGACAGAAAATACCTTCTCAACGTAACCAATATTCATACTTCATGTATAATAACAAATACTCCATATTTTTGTTTCAAATATCACGGAAATTCCTCTTCTTTTGAATTCTTTTGAATTTTCATTTTTCACGTGAAAATCTTTCAATGGAAAATTGATTGTTGAGTAAAAATTATTATTCTGCGCTTTGATTTAATTTTGGCAACGATAAAGTATTAGCAACGGTAAAGTAAATTTAACCATTTTAAAATATTATACGAAAAAATGTCCATTTATTCTCTATGAAAATAACGAAATTTTGAATTATTAAGAAAAATATTTGAATAAAATAAACAAAAACCAGCCTATGTTCATTTGAGGGTTATAATCAATGTATATGCAAAGGTACAGGATCATTGAAGGCTTCATTTTGACGCTGGCTTCAGCCTAACATTTGCACACAATCGGATTTATAATATTATTAGGATCACAACGAAAGTTGACTTTCAATAATGTCTTTTTTTTCGGAATATGGATTTATTTTCTATTTTCATTTATATATAAATGTTCAAACGTTGAGCATTTTATTTTAATAAAAAAAATAGAACATAAATGAAAAAGTTTTCTTTATGTCGTTTATCCCTATAACAAAGAAAAATAGGAAAGAAATGGAATATTTATAAATTATATGAAATACTAAAAAGTAGAAAAAAGAAAACATTTTTTTATATTAAGTGGAAATTAAAGAGTCACTAAACCCATGTTTGACCCACTTGTAGCTAACGTTAAAGGAATGATTTAATAACTTATTTACTGTTTTGAATTATGATTTTTAAGAAAATAAGTACTATATTTAATTTTTATAATTTTTGAGTCGTAAGTAGGTGCATATATATATTTTTTTATTGCACGCAAGATAATACTCACCCATTGTAATCCTATATGCTAATATTTCTCATAATTAGACAAATAGTGTCTAATTAAAATGGACTAAAATCGAAACAAAATTTAAATTATTTCAATAACAAAATGTAAATATTTCATAAAAATCATAAATGTGGAAAATTTTTAAAGCCGTAAACAAATGAGTATTAACTCAAGGACGAAACCTCTATTAAATTCCTCTATATTCATTTACTGTACAAACTGTTAAAAATTCGAGAAAATGATCTGACTATTTTCTAAAAAAAATTGCGTACAATCTGCACAGTTTTGAATAAAATGACTTTAAAATTGAACATTCACTATGCCATGCATTGCGTTAGCTGA
Organism: Maratus michaelseni; assembly: GCA_963931845.1. NCBI lineage: Eukaryota > Metazoa > Arthropoda > Arachnida > Araneae > Salticidae > Maratus > Maratus michaelseni. The sequence continues at coordinate 94,459,859 of OZ007591.1, forward strand.
AATGCCTTGTTTAATAAATTTTATTCTTATGTAAAATTCGGAATGCGGTTTTGATTAAAATATTACAAATTAACTAACTTTTAATATGAGAGAATGAAACTGTTTTCGGTATTTTAACGTGTTAAAAGTGTATAACATTTAAATGTTTAGAATATTTTTTAATACTTTCCAACTTGTTGAAAAGTGTTTATAAATTCGGTTTGTCTGTCTGTCTGCCGTCTGTCCGTGCTCTAATTCAAGCAAATATACCCGGATTGCCATGAAATTGGTATATGTTATTGGGGTTTAGTATGGCATGTTTGGTATTGAAAATGAAATGCGTACTATTTACAGTTCATTTACAGTAATATTCAAAAGAATTCCGTTATATTACGGTCTATGGGGAAAAATTGTTTGCGGCATTTTTTATTGATGTTACATTATTTTAAACATTGATACATATCACTGATGTGCACTAAAAGGCGCTCACTGTAGAATATGGTGTGCATAGAATGTATCGTTCATTTACAGGGACATTCAAAAGAATTTGGTTACAGTACTGCCTATGACCAATAATTGCTTGTAGCTTGTTTTCAGTTGTGGTTCGCGTTTTAAATGTAACTAATGTTTTGCACATTAATTGGTGTATATAAATTCTATAGACCAGATACAGGGCTTCTCAATTGGTCTGACGTATATTTCCGTTTATTGACGGAAATTGCTGAAGGTGAATTTTCAATTGTGCTATGTATTTCCTAAAGTAAATTTTGGAATACTGTGTAGTATAACATTCAAATCTGTGATTCACATACAGGGCAGCACAAAATAATTCGGATATTTTGTTCGACTATTTGTAGTAATTGCTGATATTAGATTTTCAAATGTGTTCTGCGTTCTCTAAATTGTTTATTTAGTGAACTGTGAAGTTTCGTTACAGTATTCTGAATGTGTTGGAAAGTATTTCATAATCTATGCTTGACGCAGGATTTTTCATTTTCCTTTATATTAAAATTAAGAACAATTTGTTTAACCACTTTTTAAATTCTGTATTTAATTTAACTGTTTCCCCAGGAATTTTGCGCTGATTAACATTTAAAATCAATTTTATCTCACTTTAAATTTTCCAAAATTTACTCCTCGCACATAAATAACAGTAAAGAAAAATATACAAAACTGGGTCAAGTAATTTGTATTCTCTATTTCTATTTAAAATACTTTGAAAAAATATTTTCGGTAATTAAAATTGTACAATTTACAAAAATAATTATTTTTTGCTGCTTTAAGATAGTACACAAACAAAAGACTATTTGTTTGCTATTAAAAGTGTAAGAGAATATCGTGTTTTAACAAAATATTTCGTATAGGTGCACATGTTTCATTATTTACGAAAACGTAACAATGGTTTTATTTGGGCGTGAAAATAAACATTTCAGTGAACGAACAATAGAAGATCTGCAAGAGCAAATCTTTTCTGAGGTACTGAGATGAACATATAGATTTATTGTGTTTTACCCGCGGTGAAAAGTGGATTTGGTAGTACAATATAGATGTGCGAAAAAGAGTTATTGTACTTTACGCAGTGTGGGTTCAAGAAATCACACTAAGGTTGACATATATTTGTTAAAAATAAAGTGAAAATGAGTATAATACTGATTGTTTCAAATAAATAAGGATATTTTTTTGTTATAGGGGCCTTGGCGAGATAAGGAAAATGAAGTTGACAAGAGTAAAACATTTTTCATACATGTTTTCTTTCAATTTGTTTACTGTTTGATACATACAAACATTTTTTTTAAACATTTATACAATTTATCTAGTATAAAGAGGTTATTTATCTATTTTATGTGCATTCATAATTATATAAATACACAGCATAGGTGGGAGGCAGGCCGTTGTATGTCCCGTCCAATTTATGCGGCAGTGCGTGTATCACTTCTTACCAGGTCTTTAACTTTATCGATAAGTTTCGGTCATGATTACTGTGTTTGCCTGCCCTGGTCTCGAAACATTACTCAAACACTCTCGGATACACAGTCTCCCCCGTAAACGGCCACCATCCGAGAATGAATATTGACTGAAAGATGTCTGATAACACCTCGCTGCTCCGTAATCGTCACATTTTGCAGTGGGAACGCCATGATGTCCTCATACGCTCTGCCGCGTCAATTGGACGGGACACACAACTGCATGCTTCACTCCTGCTTCATGCGCGGGCGCCTGTGCATGCACACAACCACGCCGGACACTCCATTCACGTTCCTAGATGTCTCGCTACATTATCCCAAAGTGGCATATTCAAATTTCAAACAACTTGTTTTGTTACGACGGACGTTTCGTACCTTTTCATTTGAACACCCCTCGCATAAAATTGTTGCAGAATTTTGTCGAGTCATTTCATATTTTATGAAAATAGAATCGAAACTACTAATATATTAATAAAAATATTTTTTAAATAATTTGAATTTTGTAAAAATCGGTACTTCTTTTTTACTGCTTCTGGCAGCTTCTGAGGATTAATCATCAAGCGACCGAGATGTATCGCTAAGTTATCTGACATGCATGACATTATGGACATATATGACGTGCATGACATTTTATAACCTCTATGACCGTGTTATAGTCACATTCTTCAGTCTATTATATCCTGTCATACGTAATTAAATCAATGATATCCCATGATAAGTAATGATTCTTGGTTGAATGGTGATTATGTCCTATGTAAAATGGAGTCATATTATTTCCGTACTACTGAATTTAAAAACCGAATTAGTGTACTAAAATTGTTTAATTATAGCAATCATATTATCTGCCGACAGTTTTTTGAATAGATGTTTCAGAAGAAATATATATTAAATGGAAAAAGAGTCTAAATATGAATTTCAAGTTCTTAAATTTTCAAAGCTAGACTTAAGTTTCTCATAGGTTTCTCTCATCTTTTCGGAAAATGTCAAAAAAGATAAAATATTGCCAATTTAAATGCACTTATTTTATTACGGAAATTAATCATATCATAATAACAGACGATATAAGTCATTTCACTGAAATAATAACAGTACGAATGCACCTAATTTGTCAATTTTGACATACAATTTCCGACTTGTTATATACAAAGAAAAGTAATTTGCAATTAAAAAGCAATAATAATATGTCTATCTATCTATCTATCTATCTATCTATCTATCTATCTACCTATCTATCTATATACGAGTAGGGAAGAACGAACTATTCTCGGTCAAAATTAGCTTTGAGTTCAAATATCATGACTCATTACCAAAATGACCCACTAATCACATTTTCTCGAGCATGTGCCAAGCCCAATTGTTTTCTCGTGCCTGAAACCCGTAGGATATAAAATTTAGTCGAAATAGTCTGAGCCGTTTTTAGATAAAATTAGCTTGACCCACACTGACCCAAAAATGACCCATTAATCGGATTTTCTCGAACATGTGACCAAACCCAAAAGTTTTGTCGTTCCCTAAAACGGTAGGATACTAAAACTAGTTCAAATCCTCTGATTCGTTTTGAAGATAAAAATAGCTTGACCCATAATGACCCTTGACCAAAATAACCCACTAATCGAATATTCTCGAGAATGTGACCTAGCCCAACAGTCTTCTTGTGCCCCAAAACCATAGGATGCAAAATTTAGTCGAAATAGTCTGAGCTGTTTTTTTTAGATAAAATTAGCTTGACCCACAGTGACTCAAATATATATATATTTTTTTTTTGTTGGGTGCTTTAAGCAGAAATATCTGGTTTAAGGGCTAAAACAAAAACAGCTCTAATTACACTTCAAAGAATCGCACGAAGAAAACAGAAACTGATTTGGATAGCTAATTTTACAGTCTTCAAATAAATCAATAAGAAAGCTGTACAATTTGTCCCAAATTGGCTATTTAAACGCAGTAGAATACTTTAAGGATAACGCTATATTTAAATATCTAGATTTTTAATGCTCTTGGAATTCCAAAGGCTTTATAAATTTTTGGATAAAAAATACTTGTTACTCCTATTAACAGACCAGTATTAGTTATACTGGGACCTACTATTTCCATCAGAATTGCAGAAATGCCAGAATTACATAAAACATATTTACAATCAAATGCCAATGTTGCACAAATATTTGATTTACAATGAAAATATGGGCAAGAACTGTACAAATTCCCCTCTACTAAATTGACTTACTACATAAATTGATCTATTCTACTAAATTGAAAGGACTTTGCTACTAATTGTACTGTCATGGAAAATGGAGCCATAGGAATAGCCCAGTGTCAAGACTTATTCTAATAATATCAAATTGTCGCAAAAACACGGCATTTAGGCGTAGAAATTAATTGTAAAAATCATTTCCATTATGTGGGAATGATCTTCTGTATAAATATTTAATACTTCACTGAAGGTTTTTTGAACTTCTGAACTTTTTTTTTATAAAAGGCGAACTATCAAACATAATGTAACGTCAACAAAAAATGTAATTTCATTTTTTTTTAAGAAAACGGACTAAGTAAAAGAAAATTTAAAAGCCAGGAAATTTTGGGTGTCGACTTTAAAAATTATTTTTTCGAGAAAATCACGTTTAATGTTCAGCAACAAGTACTGATAGCTCGTGCAATGTGGGAAAAGAATCACTATAAGGTCAATGTACCTAACTGTGATTCCCCATAAACGCAACAAATTTCGTATATCTGAAATCTTAACACAAGATCAATTATATAATCAATTATATATAAATGTGACATAATCAACCATCCACATTCCAGAAACAAAACGCAAATCCTATTACTGCATTAAAAGCGTTTCTTATTAATGAATTTTTTGTTGTAGTACACACCGTTCACTATCAAAAATCGACAACAATTCCTGAGGGGAATAATCCCGATATCGAGTTCAATATTTCGTTTTTTATCTGTGAATGTCAAATTACTCCATCGACGACGTCACGAAATAACGTCTGTTTTATCTACCGAAACAGGGTGGCTAGTGGTCAGGGAAAAATACCGTCAAAAAAGTGATAAACACCAGTATATTCTTATAGAAAAATTTATGTTGATTATTCGATCAAATAATCAATTTGAGTTTTTCTATAAGAATATACTGGTAATTATAATTTTTTTTACTGTATTTTTCCCTGACCACTAGCCACCCTGCGAAAGATAAAAAGGTAAACGAAGACTCATTTTAAATTTGAGTTCTAAAATATTCATGATGTGATAGGTCAAATCGATCACCATTGATGATAAATTCAATCCCAAATTCATTCCTCCTAACCCATTACGACAAAAAGTATTAAACTTTTTTCACGTTTTAGCGCGTTTTCATCCATCGCAAAGAAAGCTTTGTTGTGGATAGCCAACAATGCTCAAATCCAGCCTACATGTGAAGTCGGTCTGAATATATAACATTTTAATGTATCTGTCAACGTGGTAAAAATGAAAAAAAATATATAAAAAAAATCTTGAGATTAGGTGCAAAAAAATTCCACTAGTATGCAAAGAAAAAGCTAAATGTTGACAAACCAACAAAACTGGATGACTCTACGTTATGTCAACTTGCTTTCAGTGATTAATGAATATAAGAAATGTTTGCATCAGATTCCTTACTAGCAATATAAAAACTATATCTTGTCATACATAAACATAATAAATCTAAATCCACATACATTAACGGGAAGTCATTGCATTGCTGTAATTTTTAATGATGATGATAACACAAATTGAAGTTCGTGAAATAAAATGTAAGTATGATATCTTACATCAAAATATGATTTCAATATTATTGCCGTGTTACATGTGATTATTACTATTTCCATTTTTTATTTTAGTGTGTTTGAAATTTGAAATTAAGTTGGTTGTATGCAAATGATATAAAAAAGAAACGAAGTCTTTATTAAAAAGTTTATACGAAAAAACTTTTAATCGAAGTTTATGTTCTTATTTCAAGTATAAGAAGAAACAGACATGTGCTGCATTTATAAATATGCAGTTTTCTCAATTATATCATCATCCATTGTATTGTGTGATAGTCAAACAGTATGGAACGCTAAGGTTATCGCTAAGGCATCTGAAATTAAGACAGATAATTTGTCTCCCAACGGAACAAATTTGTATCACTCGTGTCCATCATTATTTGTATAAAAAATTAAGTGACTGTATGTGCAGTTCAGTAACTTAAAAAACAATTAAAGTAAAAGAAACCCACCACATCAAAAAAAAAAAACATAGAAATATTCAGATATGGTTCAAGAAATTCATAATACATAATCAGAATTAACATACGGTTATTTATATTTATGTGCTAAAAAGGAAATGAATACTAGTGACATTTGTACTGTATACAAGCATACTAGTTTGTGTAATGTGTACATGTGAAAAAATTGTAAAGAAAATGGCTTCACAAGGACTCTAGTCTAGACAGCGCTATCAAACAAAGATATTTTATTTTGATAAGAACCTTTTGTCAGAGCTACATAGACATTTGCGTGCGTAATATTACTTATTCTTGCTTTTTATAAGAAAAAATGTTTCTATATGTATTTTGTATTTGTGTGTTTATTTTTTTCATTACATAGAAGACATAATTTAAAACATATTATTTAAATATTACCTTTCTGTTCTTACCTAACTTTTTTTTTACATTTTTAGTTATGCACAATACAAATGTTAAAAATAAGAATAACTAGCGAAAATACGAGAAAACATGTATTTACTAGAAGACCTTTTTCATGCATGTACATTGTTAAAAATAAGTCGGTTAATTCACGGTAAAACTACTGGCAGCAAAGTTGCCGGACTTTTTCCGTTCCGTTAGTACATTTTCCGTTTTGAAAGATAAAGGAAGGGAAAACTCCGTTTGAAGAATCGGTAAGTTTCCGTTATAAATAAACTCGGTTTTAAAAAATGTCATCTCTATTTGTGCTGCCATCTGTTGATTATTACGGGGGTATTTAATATTTGATATAATGCAAGAAAATTTTCTGCCCGACCTGAGGATCGAACTGGGAACGATAATGGCTTGAGCCGAGTGCTTTACCGTAAGACCAGCGGGTCCTTGCTATAGTAAGAGTAGGAAACGATGATACGGGATTTCTTCAAATCGCAACTTGGGACTTAAACAATTTGGGGTTTAGAAAACTGGTAATTGTGAAGTTAATTGCGGGGATATTTCGTAATAAGATGATGGTTGAAAACTATAGTATTAATAGAGGATAAAAACATGAATTATATATATTCTTAATTTGATTGTTAGATTAAAATATAAATATTATATTTTGAATTAAATTCTATATATTTTTTTTTGCTTTTTTGCGAAAATCTATTTTTAATCAACTGTTATGTATTTTTTTAAATGTGTTCGTTTAGAATATATTTTCAGTGTGAGTGTTTTTTGTAACTTAAAAAAATAAATTGCGAATAATTTTAAAGGAATGAGTTTAATTCGAAAGCATTATTTTTGTTTGTTGCTTTTTTAAATAAAATCGATTTTTTTTCACTTAATTTAGCTATTTTAAATTTATATTAATTTGTTTGTTTAGAATATATTTTAAGTGCGAATACCTTTTTATAACTTTAAAAAATGAATTGCAAATAATATTAAAATAATGGAAAAAATTAATTTTTGCTTTTTTAAATTCGAAAGCACTATTTTCTAATTGTTGTTTTAAATAAACTCGAAATTTTAATTCATTAAATTTTTAGTTTTTCTGTGCAGCAACATGTCAGTTTTTGAAACATTGAAAATAAACATGCAGCAGATAACGGAATATCTCCGTTGGCTGCTTTCTTCTCCGTCCGTTCCGATGTTTTCAGGAAATATGAGGAAATATTCTGCTTTTAACTGAAAATGCTCTTTTGTCGTGAAAAGGGACTTTTTCTGGGAAATTCAGGAAAAAAATACCCGTGAATTTCAGATTATTTTTAACAGTATACTGTAAAAAAAATCCATCAATTTACAGAAAAAAGACTGGCAGCAGAGTTGCCAGAATGTTTCCGTTATTTGAGGAAAGTTCCGTCTTTGTAGTCCATAAATAGCGCAATACAGACGCGAAGGTGTTGAAGCGCATGTGTGGCAATCAAATATACTGCAATCCCATTGGATGATAGTTTTTACATTAATAATTCCGTATTTGAAACTCTGTAATCTTAAAAGTCTAAAAAGTGTACAATTTAGGGATACAATTTATGCACTTTTTGTGCACAATTCAGTTTGCAGTTTTTATGCATAAGTAGAGGTGCCAAAATACGCTCTGATTTTGTTCACTTTTTTTGCAAACTCTTTCTAGCTGGGTAGCAACAGATATACGGGAGAGATTCCATTTTTCTAACAAAACGGAAACTTTCTGATCAAAATTCACTGAAGACAACTTGTCAATAAACGAAAATTTTTAACAGTGTAACATATATTTTCGGATGAAGACTTCTTTCTTTATCTTTCACGGTTGAATAAAGTTGAGAGACCCAAGCAGCACAAAATGGTTATGCCAACAGCGGCTAATTGCAGGCTAATTGCTGTCTCAGGTTAGCCCATCGTAAGAAATGTCCACCTTTCCGTCATTTAGCCAACGATCCATTTGTCAAGAAAGTCCCAACAGTTGCCCAACCATTAACTCCTAAGAATCCTGCTCAGACACGTTCCAAATTAGAGGGGTCTCTGTACTTATCACTTCCCAACTCTACCATTACCAATGGTTTCCACAAACTGCCAATGTTGGGCCAACAATCTGTGCTACTTGGGAAGAGAGGAAAAAAACGTTAACCTGGAATCCTGTTAAACTATGTCCACTATTAGAAATGGAAATATTTTTTAACACCTTTCAAAAGGAAGAGTCATCGGGAACTTCTGTTCGCTTTTCGTTTCTTGTTCTAAATAAATCTTTCGTATTGCGAATGTCAAGCGGCGAACTTTCGTTGTATTTATTTATTTCTGTTTCATACAAAAAAAGAAAAAAAACACAAAAGCATGCAATCAAAAGCTTAATGATCAAAACTTAAGAATTATATATGTAAAGGATTACCACCATAAATAAAAACATAGTGTGTACAAACATAAACTTACTAGTGATTGACATCTTTTTTTCTATTTAAAAATGTTTTTTTCATTCTATTATCAGAAAAGAAACATGCAAACATGCAATCATAAAACTAATTGATAGGAAACATATGAATTATACGTTTTATAAAAAACAAACTACAGCTATTAATAAAATCATTACATGCGCATACATATACTTACTAGAGAAAGTTTTTTTATGCGAAATTAGAGCAGGTTGAGGAAAAATAACATATTTTTCTGCTCACAATTGGACGAAGCTACTAGCTGATACCCATCCTTAAGTCCTGTTGAGATATTTTCACTTCTGGAAGGTTACATGTGACACATTTTCAATGAAGAGAGCCAACTGGAACTTTTGTTCCCTTATTTTCAGTAGCCAAAAAAAAACCCTACAAACGTACAATCAAAAGCTAAGTAAACATTATACATAGGTTACGCATGTAAAAACTACAACCATCATACATAAAGTAGTAAAGATTTTTCTTATGAAATGAAATAAGTGTAAGCAGGAAAAGGTTTTTTTTTTTTTTACTTCTTTTTCAAGAAAAATAAACATGGAAAAAATACTTATAATTATTATGTATATATATATATATATATATAGGACGGAAGTGTGACATCATCGACAGAATTAAATGGTTGAAATGAAAATTGGCTGTGCATATTGCATATTGCAGGAAGACAAGACAATATATGTTGAAGAATGGGACAGCTGATTGTATTTTCACTCAAATGAGTGTTTAGTATTTATTTAACGCGTAAAGTTTTGCTAGTTCATAGTATGTGATTGTGTCTGAAAATTCAGCAAATCCCATTTTTATGCACTTTTACTTTTCCTTTTTTTACTATCCGTCATTTTTTATCCATGAGGTTTGAGTGAATTATCCTTTCATTGGCATGTTTGGACTGTAAATATAGTTGGCTCTGATGTTCAAATCTTGTTTTTTAGGTGCGTTCGTAATTATATAAATACGTAGCACCTATAGTCGTCGTTTGGTCCGTCCGTCTGTCCGTCCGTCTGTCTGTCTGTCCGTCTGTCTGTCTGTCCGCATATAACAACGCAAAAACTACCCAACCAAATGGTTTGCAATTTAAAATATATTATCTTTGCAGAATTTTGTCGAGACATTTCAAATTTTATTAAAATCGAATCAAAACTTTAGGAGATATTAATAAAAATATTTATTAAGAAATTTGATTTTTTTTTTTTTAAATCGGTGCTTTTTTGTTATAGGAGCTTCCGATCGATGTTAAATCGTCAAGCGACCGAGATACTTATTTTATGACAGAAATTAATCTGCAGACGATATAATTCATTTCACAAGATTAAAAATCATCAAGATCTGAATATTTATATAACTAGCTGATACATATATATCTGAATATTTGTATAACTAGTTAAGATATTTGTATGAAGAGTGTCATAAAATATATACTTAACTAGCTGTTTAACCCGTTCTACGCACGGGATATCATGAATTTAATTCTAAAACGTGCGTACGAACGCACCTCGTTTGTAACGTTTGACGTACAATTTCCAACTTGTTCTATTTCCATTCACGCCAATGTCATTCCATCGCAATATAAAACTTTATCCGGCCTACGCTGTTTATTAGAAAATAATGAAGATATGTATAACAGAACTTATATCTCTCTCGAAATAGAAAACTCAAATTTCTACAAAATATTTGCAAATTTATAAGCGATGAAATAAAGCTTCGGACAAAACGGAACAAAGCCTTCTGTCTGCAGAGTTATTTTGTAACATTTTAATATCGTCATTCCGCTGCAAGTCAAACTAAAAATGATAAAAAAAAATTATGATAAGTATTCCTGTTACCATCTTAATGTCTCTTTAATTTGAATAGCACATAGTTCAGATACTTAGTGTTTTTCAAAAATATTTTAAATCTGAAAATATGAGATAAAATGATATTTTTAGTTGCATTTGTATCTATTAGAGAAAACCAGTTATACTGAAAAACTTAAAATACAAATGCATGAATTTTAAACACAATTTCGCAAAAATTACTTTAAATACAAATTGAAATGATTCGGAACATTTTTTTTTCATAAATTTCGGATATAAATTTTCGGACATGGTAATTTTCTGTAAAATTTAATGTTATGTATGCAGTGATCAGAATTACTTTTTTTTATTTTTTTTTTGAAAAAATCAAAAAATTATGCAGTGTTAAAAAAAAAAATGTGATATATAAAAAAGACACGTACCATTTATTTGAAAACTCCTTTATATTACTTGCCCCACCAGTGGCTGAGAGGTTCTGCTCTCAAAGCTGGTAGACGGGAGGTGCTGGGTTCAAACCCCTGTCGCGCTCGTCGACCTAACCGTTCGGAGTTTTCCGTGGTTTTCTTCGAACCTTGCCATAAATACGGATTAGGATACCTTAGAAAAACCCCCACGGAGGGCACTTCCCCCCTAGAGCCTATATCCCTCGTGTTGATAATTGGCCGTCATAAATCAACCCAACCCTTTACATTACATAAATCTTTTGTGCACAAATTACTAAAATGTATATCGTAAATATCAAGGGCACTACTATTTAAAAAATATTTATCTACTAAAAGCATTGTCAACATTTTCATTTATGAAATTCTTGATTTCTTCTTTTACAATAATGTTTTAAATGAAACACATTTAAAACATGAAAAACAAAGTGTAAAACTACATGCTAGAATGAAGTAGAAACGATTAAAGTGTTGTATTTCGATGTTAAGTTTTTATTTTTTTTTTTGTTTGCTCATATATGGAATGGAAAGGAAACATTGTCATCTACACAACATGTGGCTTTCAAATGACAAAATAGAAAAAGTACGCGTTTAGATATCTATCGATTTATTTACTATGCAGAGATCCTTTTACCATTTAACGCATGTAGCAATATATATATATAGGTGAAAAACAAACATATAGATACACAGAAATATATAGGTAACATTTAAGCTTTTATTAGTTCTCTTTGTTTATAGTGTCCCAATAGGATTTAGAAGAAAAGAGGTACCTTCCTTTTATTTATGAGCATTAGAACAAAAATGCCTTTAATATTGAACAACGTTTAAATTTTCTGTATATACATTTACGATTGTAAGGACAGATGTTCACAGAATACGACCATCCAGATAGAATGTGTAACGTTTGTCTTTTTACTTAACGGGTTTCGATGAAAACACACATTTTTCTTTTATTTATGTATAATACAACAAAAATATTTCTCTACTGTAGAACGTTGTTTTAAATTTTCTGCATACATTTGAAATTGTAAAAAAAAAAAAAAAAAAAAAAAGCATTCAGTATGAATGTGCAATTTTTTTTTTCCTTATATTTATAGATTTCGATCAAAAGAGGTACCTTCTTTTTATATCTGAGTATTACAACAAAAATATTTCATTAATATATAATAACGTTTTAAATTTTCTGTATATATTTATGATTGTAAGGATAGATGTTCACATCTTGCGAAAATTTATCGTGCTAACTTTATCGCTGTGAATGGATGGTGAGTGTACTAGCGTTATTTAACAATCCGAGATAGATTGAGGCCAGTAAGAAGTTCTTTGGAATATGCAAGTAGAGTTAAATATTACTGATTGATTTATACTTACAAATGGAAGAAATTTTCATAAATTCTAAGGTTTCGAACGCTAAGCCGATTATAGAGCAGTTTAGAATCGATTATTTGTTGTTCTTCGAGATCCAATAAAACATTATACAGGGTGATTACAGATGAATATGCCAACTTTGAAGGGCTATATTTTCTGATCAATAAAAGGTAGGGTTCCATTTCACACATCGAAGTGAGTGAGAAGTTATGAAGTTTCGCAAATGTAAAGATTCGTTTTTTAGCAAGAGACGCCGGTGATTTGAAAGTGAACCGGCATATTCCGCTGCAAGTTTATTCAGTCAGTTTCCGCCGTGATACATGAAATATAAACTGTTTTTTCCTCCTCTACCAGCTGACATTGCTGAACGGAAAGCGATGATAACTGCAGCTAATGCAACTGTAACACCCGACATGCTGAAAATCGTGTGGCACGAATTCTTTTACAGAATGGATGTCGTTAATGTTTCTGCTGGTGGAAAAAACTGGCTCTTGTTTCTTCTTCTTTCTACATTTATGAAACTTCAGAACATCTCACTCATTTCGATATGTGGAATGGAACGCTACATTTTATTGTTCAGAAAATATAGCCCTTCAAAGTTGGGATATTCATTTGTAATCATCCTGTATTATTAAGGATTGAGCTTACACCTTTTTGGAGTTATACTTTGATAATATTTTAAATTAGAGCAGTAAAGTTTGAATTTAGAGGAAAAGAAATTTTTGACGTAATAAAATTCGAGTCACTTTGTATTCTCTGCTTTATAGAAGTGATAAACATAGTTATATCTTAATCCCTTGTGTCACATTGTTGCATATCAGACACATACATAAAAGTCGATATCATTTCCACTGTAAGTTTTAAGAGACGATTGATTGCTACTTTGTTGCAATACTACCATTAATACAGTTTGTTCATAGAATTCCCAAGAGATGGCGATCTGAGTTAATATTTATTAATACTAAAATTTAATTTACTTTTTGAGCAGTTGCACTTAGTTATTGTTGAAATAAACGTCGAATTTGGTGAAATTTAAAATACTAGAGACATCCAGAAATAGCTTTTCCATAAAGGTCAGATCAAATTCTTAACAATTTCGTGCTAGAAGGTTTACACTATTTATAAGAAATATATAATTTTCTGGTTGTTGCAGAAATGATACAAACACTTTTATTGTAATAAATTTATATTTTAAAGTTCTAATTTTTTTTATTATTTTTTGAATGCTAAAAAATGATGTACTTTGATTAAATATTTTTCAAATCAGAGTTATTTTTATACGAATGAAGAGGGTAACAGGTGAGAGGACAACAACAGTTACGAAATCCTGTGAAAAACAGCTGATTTTAACGTACTTTGTGACATGCCCTCGGGGCTGGCAATTTTAAAAGGAGCCATAACACAGATTTTAATAAAAACACAATTTATTTTAACAGTAAGCCAGGAATCAGCAGTGGAGCGGGTGTATTTAATGCAGACGATCAGAAATAAGCTCACTTTAAGAAAGACTGAGAAGAATCCTTTCCCAAAACTTATTAAATTTACCTCAGTTAATTCGGTTCCAAAGGACCGCACCATTCATTCTGCATAAATCTAAGAAATTCACTTTAGGAGATAATATTACTATAAATGGAATCCCATGGATTCCGATTTTGCTCTTTATTTCAAAAAGAAAACTAAATTTATTTCCAAATCGTCGAAACTTACAGCCGATTACTCGCAACTCCACTTACCGTTAACATGCGGCTGGAATGCACGAAAGAATTAAATAACCCGAGAGCAAGATGCGTTCCAAATGCACTTATTCCATCTACTAACGCGCTGTATATAGCTACTACACAATCACAGTTAACTAATTAACATTTCATTTCAAAAACAGCTAAAATAACCCTAACAACCAGATTCCCGAAGATACATAGTACTTTGAGAAACTTAAAGCAATGGTAGAATAGATCTCATTCACGCACAAATGCTGGAATTTACGCTCACCACGATCGCGCGCAAAATTTCAATCTCGCTTGTCCACTAGATCACTCTTATAAAACACTAACTAGGCACTCTGTGGCAATCGTTTTCTAGAGAACTACTGAAGCGTTTTCAGTATTTTTATTATTTATGGTATTATAATTATGTGATATATAATATTAATTGTTTAGTTTTCCTGAAAATTCAATGTTTTTTGGAAATGTTAACTGAAAATCAAAAAAAGAAAAAGTAAAAATTGAATTTATGTTTGCTAAATCACGTCACTTTTATAGTTTACGTACTATCAAAACTGTAAAAAAGAACTGTTGAAATCGCTTTATTAGTTCCAGAGAAAACAATTACCTGAATATCAGCTATTTCCCATAAGATTTCGCAAGTGGTGTTTCCCGCTTAACTCACTGAATTGGTAATGCCTACACGCATGTGTAACATGTTTTGTTATAGATAACTATACATAGAATAATGTAGGGTTAGGCTTTCTTACAATCTGCTTAAATTAATATTGTAAATTTAATCTAATTTTAGATTTTAAAGATTTATATATTCTGAAATTACAAAATTTTAAATATAAGAAGTTAGAACAAATGAATAAATTGTACCTCTTACATACATTTTGATGATACTTTACAATAACAGCACTTGTAAAACTGATGATATTTTAAAACCATACAATGGTCAATATCTACAGAGAATACTTTTCTAGACTATCAGATTATAACACTGGTGGACAAAACTTAAGGACGACTGATATTTTCAAAGATTTCCGCAGCAACGTGTGTAAATTTGCAGGAATGCGGGATGTATTCTACTTTGTGAAACTTATGCAAATTTTGTATTTCCGTCACGTGACAGCAGAGTTAAGAGATTTCAGGCAATCGGCGCGTGCTGTGAGTTGTCGTTAAATGTAAAAATAGAAGGAGAAGTTAAGTTAGAACATTGAAGTTTTGAACATGCCTTCCAGGCATCATTTAGATGATTTTACTTGTGGAAGAATAATCAAAAAGCTGGAAGAAGGACGCCAAATGAGAGACATTGCCCGTAAATTTAGCATCGTGTACAGTTTCGTTTCTAGGCTATGGACAGCATTTCAAAGGAGTAGACTGTGCACCAGTTGCATGGGCGGAGGTCGACTTAGCAGTACGAAGATCGGTATATTCTTATTTTGGCAAAAAGGAACCGACGCCGCTGCACAACTGATCAATTGGGGAATCAAATTTGTGCTGCCACAGGAACTCAAATATCCAGGAAAAATGTTGCAAGACGTTTGAAAAAGGGTGGACTATACGCCCGAAGACCTGTTGTGTGTGTCGTACTCTCAAGTCGTCACCGTAGCGGTGCCGTATGCATCGCAATTAGACTGATGACGACTAGTATACCAAACTCTTCTTAAATGAGAGTAGATCCAGTCTATCGTCTGATTGTAGACCTAAACGGATATGTCGCGAGATTGGCAGTGCTTACTGCCGCGAACATATTTTGGAATGTGATCGATATGCGACTTCCAGTACCGGCAGGCATCATTGTCAGTGGTCACAATGGATTTCTATGTGATTGACCAAGGGTCTATGACCGGCCAACGGTACATTGAAGATGTTCTTCTCCCACATATTTGAGTTTTTCGAGGTGCTTTCGGCGGAAAGTTTCATTTTATGGATCATAACGCAACTTGTCATCGCACACAAGCTGTAAAATTTTGTCTTGATGATGAAAATATTCATCGAGTAGCCTAGCCTGCATTTTTCCCTGACCTGAATCTCATTGGAAATATATGTTATACCTTGAGGAGACATATTGTTTCTGGACAATTTCCCCCAAAAAACAAGGATACCCTCATCGTTGCAGTGAAAGAGAAATGATGCAACTTGGCCTCAACAGTTACTGGATCATGTTGTTCTGATTATGCCACACCTGCTGAAAGTTGCCTTGTATTACTCGGTGGCCATATCTTACTGACATGGCACTGATGATTGTTTATTGTAAGTATTTTGTTTTCTTTGTAGAGTCATATAGTCGGACAATATGCAAATTTTAGAAAGACAACCTCTTGTAACACCCCGTATACATCTTTTCAACAATTTTTTATTAAGTCATGTTGAACATACTGTCAATACTATTGTTTGCCTCTTGATCCACAATCACACGTAGATTTTCATTTACATACCAATTACTTCTTGGTCCTTAAGTTTTGTCCACCAGTGTAAGTAGGATAAATCCCGAGATTAAGAAGAAAATTATTAGTTATTATATATAATAAAATGAAATTCCCCAGATCAAAGTATCTGATGTAAATTCCCGTTGAGTTTGTTGAAGTGTTTTTCAGGGGAAAAAATCAAGATCAACACTGCCAAATAACAATTAATTAATTAATCAAATAAAGAACCAAAAACGCGTTATTGTTAATGTATTTTCTATTTAATACTACCTGATTTATACAGCAGAGTAACAAAAATAAAAAATAAAATATTCTTTAAATGTTAAATTACCTACATACAAGATAGTCCATACTTTTAAACATTGGTACGTACATACTTTCTTACATGATTACATGTACACATCTTATAACATTCATACAACTTGTAGTATGAATACATACTTGCATACAACTTACATTATGTGCAACAATGCTTATTTAACAAATGAAATAATAGAGAACACCTGTTCCTATCGAGTAATCTTCCAAATCTAGCATCTTCCATTATCCTGATTGAAGTAAAACTTAATAAATATACATTTTAAATAAGAAATCTTCCATAATCAGTATGTCCGTTAACTTTTCATATATATATATATATATTACAAAAGAAAATATTATATATTTTGCCGCTAGAAAAAACTGTACCCACTTAAATTATACACCCACTTAAGTATCTATTTCCACAGAAATGCATTGCTTAAGCAAAAAATTCTTTAATAGTACTAAAGAAAATATTTTGCAGTTTTAAGGATGCCCAATACCTGTCATTTATCAAAAAAAGTGGCAAAAATGTCGAATAGAGCTCTAAAACATTGCGTCCAAATTTTTTCATTGTTAAGTAGTAAAGAAGACTATCTCTTTGTTTCGTAAATGAAATGTTTAAATTCATTTTTCGTTCGTATTCTTCCATATTTTCTATATAATCAAAATGGTAAGGCTTCCACAATAATTGAGAAATTTGTCTGAATTTTGTTTATGTGTCTTTAGATTCTATAAGCGAAAACCAAATATCTATTTTTTTATATGTTTGAATTTTTTTTCTTTTAAATCTGAACATAAATATATGCGGTTTTTATAGGTTTACTTTATAAACATCCAATTATTATTATTTATCTTCTGAACTAATCTTTGTATAAAAAAAATCCGATACTTAGGTTTCTAGACCAAAGTACCGTAAGTATAAGATAAAAACGTCAGTTTAAAGTACCAAAATTGGAAAAGAAGAGGCAATTTTAAAATTGTTAATAAAAAAAATCAACTTAAAAAATATATGAATATATTGACAATTTCAGATTTTTTATTATCTGTTTGCTTTATTGAAACATGGTCCAAAAACTGTAATAAAGGTGTTATTTACGGAATATATATATTGTTTTGGTACCGAGTCCGCTTTAAGTTAAAAATTTAAGGATAGAGTTTTTTAAAATCAAGCCTCAAGATAACAACTTTGCGAATATTGCGCTAATTGAATTTTTGTGGCATCCTAATCCAATGGCACTCGCTAAAATTTCTGTAAGAGTTAAAATCTGCTAGTGAAGTAAACTCGGAAGCGCAATTAAATTTTCGCAATTTTATGTCTATATAATAACAATGACTTGCTAACTCATACTAGTTATTGATATGTAATTATTAATTTTAACTAATACTAACAATTTAACTTTAAATTCAGTTATTAATAATTTTGTTTACTATAAATATTAGCAGCATTTAATATGAAAATACATAATTGTTGTAAAATTTAATTCACATTATAGACTTTTATAGATTATTCACCTTTTGGGATAAATGATCGAAATCTGACAACTTTTTCTAAAGTTTTATGAAATTCTTCAAGTTTCAGAATATTTTCAGGTTTTCCATGTATCAGTTAAAGCGTATGTTTATTTTTTATTAATCTCAATTAACTAAATTCTGTTTTATATAAATATGTACAATAAAAGAGGAAAAAGTCTTTTAAGGACAAAATGGTAAATTCTGTTTTTTATTCAGCAGCTAAGTTCTAAAAATCTGTATTAAAAAAGAAATGTATTCTCTTGTGGGGCCGCATGGAATAACTTGAGGACCGCATGCAGATGACCATGTAGTAAATACTACTGCCCTAGTCTGAAAGGAATTTAATTAACCAAAAGAATGTTCAATAATTTAAATGTCAATGAACATAGATTTTACTGTTTTAAAACTTTTACATTTTTAAAAAGTTATATTAATTCTAAGCGTTTGGCTGAACTAGCTGTATCTACTTATATGTTTGAAAAGCTTGCTATAGGAGGCGCTAATTTAACCAAATGATTATTCAGTATTTTTAACCGATTTCCATCAAAGGAGGTTATACAATTATTTTTCTTATATGTATGATCAGGCAAAATATTTGAACGGATGGTTCGATTTTCATTCCTTATTTTGTTTGTTTTTACATATTGTCTCAATTTAATATCATTAGCATATAAAAGAGGTATGTTTAACTGTTTGCTTTCCTGTCTTTTTAGGGTTTCGTTCATATCACGAAACCCTATTACTCCCACTCCGTTGTCTGTCTGTCACAGAGCCATTCTCAAAAACTATGTAACTTACAGAGTTGAAACTTAGTGTATATAACTGAATATCAGCTATAAAGAGCTCAAAGTATTAAAATTTGAAAAATTCGTATTATTTTAATAAATAGAGATAAAAAACCAAATTTCTAACAGCCTTTTCTTATTAATTTTAAACACTTTTCGTTATAGCAGATGCCAAAAATTAAAAATCCACGATGAAATTCTTTCTACAATAATTAATTTTCTATCAGACGATTTTCACCTGAAAAGTGAAAATGACATAAAAAGTTTCACCAATTGAAAAAAAGATTAATATGAAATAAAAATGATTGACGTCATAGTGGTAATAAAACGGAAAGATTTCTCAATAATACAAAAAGTATGAGTATGTGTGTATGTACACAAAGCAGATTAATATCACGTCATTAGAGAATTAAAAAGAAAATTTGACATCATATCGGAAGTTTAACGGATTTTTCAAATGTTTCAGAATAATACAAAGCGAGTATGAATATGAGTAATAGAGAATAGTAAATATATGAGCTTGAGGAACGTATTGAATCATGATAAAAACCCGATTATGGAAATATTCGCATATTTTAACGTTTTGAAGGTGTACAACATGTTTAATTTTGATTTTTTTTTTTTATATCGCATTTAGTCCACATGACAGATATTATTATGACAGAATATAATAGCTATCGGGCTGGTTTAGAAATTCAAAAAAACGAGAAAAATAGACCGGTAAATTTTTACTTTATAAAAAACATGACTTTTTTTTTTTTTTTTTTTTTCTGGTTGCTAAATGAAATTTATTTGGATTTATTAAAGAAAGGATAAAGTGTTTTGAAAGGAATATTAAACGAAACCCTTTGAGCGATCTTCGATCACACTTACCCACTTGTTTTTTATTTACTATAGGTCTCCGACTCCCATCTATACGAGACTCTAAAAAGACTCTAATTTCTTTGTTTTAAAAGGTTACCCAATTGAGGAAGTTTGAATGATAATGTTACGCCAGTGCCTGATTAAGAACGGGTCAAAGTTCCACCAGTACACTCTCAGAAAAAACTGTAAATTTATGAGCGTTTGCCTTCAATTTTCACGGACAACAGCCTTATTTGATGAAAAACGGCCTGATCCACTAAATAAGCGGCCTTATCCCTTAGATACTTAGAAAATTAAGGGCAATCCACATATTCTTACAGTTCTAGCCCATATGTTAGCAAAAATACGGTACGACCCCATACACTGTCCTCCGCTAGGATGTAACCCTTCATTTTACTCGTGTTTCGAAAATTTTAACCCGCCAAAAAAGCGATTCTGTGATAATTATCTAACGCGCTACGTGCTACAGAGCAGTAAGTAAAGTGTTATTGTGTTTTAAAGTGCATTATATCCTGTGCATTATAATGCTGTATTACTTTGTCCCGTAAAATTACGGGCTGCACAAAATGATGGGCATGAATTGTTTTTTTTTACGGGCTATGACTGGAATCTCTGCTGCCGGCCTCTGCCCGTAATTTTATTGCAATTTTTTTTACAGTGTAAATTTTAATGAAACTTTTCGACGTACTGAGACGACTTATTCATGGAGAATTTTAGTTACACATTTGGTAAACATTTACATTCGTTTTTACTGGTGAAAGTCTGTTCCGTCGATAATCAGGCCCTGCCAGTGACGATCTTCTGTATTAGGATTGCCATTCATTTTACTTTGACTGGAGGATTTTTTTATTTCCCAAGGCCTTATCTACCACTGTTGTGACAGCGAAGCTACAAGGCAGCTGAATTAAAAGAAGAGATTCAGTAGAATACCTTCCAAGTTGACCAGAACTCCCTCCACTGGATTTTTAATTATGTGCACAAATATTCAATGAAAAATTCTCGATGTTTGCAATCCCATTGCTTCACGTTATAATCAGTATCTGGATCAAAACGTCCATCAGTTTAAATGCAAACGTTAAATGAAAAATTACTTTATAATCATTTAAATTGTAAATACATTTTTAGAGGACATCGGGCGTTTAACTCTTACTTTTTTCAGATGATTACATCATACGAAGGGAGAATGTGAGGAAAATATAATTTAAATTTATTCAATTATTCATTCAATATAAATTTATTCAATTATTAAATTCATTCAATTATTCAATTATTATTGCCCATTACAACTTATTAGAAATCAGATCATGACTTCTGAATAGATAAATATATATTGAAATCATAAAATTAATAATTCATTTCGGATATATTAAGACTGAATATACAAAGCATTCAAACGAAATTCATGCTATCGTATTAATATTTCACATAGCATATGATCCCTTCTTCATTTCCTGAAAATAAACTATTCATAGTGTTTACAGGAAAAGACTATATACCCTGTATAACAACTATGCTAGAGAGATAGAGAATCTTTTGATAACTTACATAAAATATTCTATTATGAAAATCAAATCTTCTCTACATATGATTTATTCGAGAATTTGATACTTCTCAGAAATTGCATTTAGAGGGAAATTTAGTAAACATTTAAATAATAAACTATACGTATTTTTCAAATATTACACAAATATTTCATTGTACGACTATAATATTAAATCGGTCTTAATATAAATAACTGAGTTATATTTATATCATAACGAGTTTACGTTTTTGTCTGTTAACACTATGATTTAATGCGATTCATACATATGTTTCCAAAAATAAAGGAAAGTTTCCAGATATAATAGAAACATTTACGAAAATGAAATGCAACAATGTAATTACTGAGATTTTGCAAAGCTTTTAGATATCTTTAGAAAGCATTTGTAAATGGATCTGTAAAAATCCTCAGAAAACAATATATTTCCGACGTTTGTGAAAACGTTTCTAAAATAAAAGGGAATCATTGTTGTAGGTAAATTTTAAAAATACTACGTATTTGTGGAGTTTCTTACTAGTTATTCTAAATGTTTCTAAAGAGAATAGCGTAGATTCCCGAATAGTGGATAAGTACAAATTTACACTGAATTTGCATGAACGCTTGTTTTTACGAGGAAACATTTTTAGATTTTTTTTATTACATCATTACTACATTATGTAGCCCCGTGAAGTACAGCAATTTTATTTACTAGCGTTTTTGATCCTAATAAAAAGAAGTTTAGCATGCGTAACCGAACGTAGAAGCGTAACCGACGAAATAGATTTTAGAATCGATTTTAGAAAATTAAAAATCGATTTTAGAAAATTTTAAAAATCGATTTTAGAAGCGTAACCGACGAAATTCTGAAAAAGAGCCATAAACAACAATAACTAAAATGATATTTTAGAGTAATATATTATAGAGAAGACATTTTTGTGATAAAAGAAACATGAACCGTTAAAACTAGAAAATGGTACCAGTGATAGCTAAATAAGTTTCTGGCAATTAGGGTGTTAAGCAAAACTTTGATATATCAGCATCAACACTTGTCTTGTATACAGGTTGGCCCAGAGAGTAATATTTGAAAAACATTCTTAAAAATGATGCTACGTATTAGAGGGATAAATCTTGCATGGTTCAGGTCATATTTACAGTAGATAATTGTTGCTTTCTTTGCGTTTTGTTAATGAGTGGTCAGTTTAAGTTTATCACCTGAACAAAACAAATTATTGCTACTGTCGTAGAGAAAGATGTAAAATAAATTTAGTTTGAAGACACCATAGAAGGAAACTACTCATATGGTATGCAATATCATTGCATGAAGTTTTTTACAACTTTATATTGCCCATGCGATGATATAGCATGCCTTATCAGAAGTTTTCTCAGACAGAGGTTTCAAACTACAGTGATTGTCGATCTTTCTTTGACACAATAGCAGTAACATTTTATGTTCCGACAAAAAACTTATTGTCGCCGCTCACTAATAAAACACGCGAATCAACAATTGCCTACTACGAAGATCACGTGCATCACGAGTAATTTATCTCGCTAATATCTAGCATTATCTATAAGACATTTTTTCAAACATTACAATTTGGACCATCTTGTATGCAAAAGTATCTAAACGTGGACGTCAAATAACAATAATCTATGTGCGTTAATGGACATTAAATTACTGGAACATTAATTCTCTATTTTACTGGAACATTTGTTACCCATTATAATGAAAAATTGGTTGTCCATTGATTTTTCATGTAAATACATCCCTACAACCCCCTATGACACCTTCTTAGTTGGTAAAGTTTAATTTCGACAACCTGTATTTTGTAAATACCTCTATTTTTGTCTGGATGTAATGCATTTAGAATGCAATTTTGTATATTAATTGAAATATGAATCATTACATTTTATATCACATTACAAGTTTCCGTGTTAGGATAAAAGTATAGTGTTCGTAAATAACTAAAATTGATTTAGAGTATTATCATAATATTTTACAGAGATATCCTAGAATACATATGGTAACTTGTACTCCTACTCCTTTCAAATGATATTTTGCATGTTTGATGAATAATCAAAAGCTGAATTTATTAGTCGAATATCTTTCGTAGATTTTGAAACAATCAACGGGTAGAATTATATACTTTAAAGCATACTTTAAGCCTTTTAAACTTACTACACATTTAAAATGATATTTTTTTATCTTAGTTATACTTCCCAATATTTCTATTTCGCATGTCCGACATAGTTATAGTGTTTTGTATTAATAGCAAATAATTTTACTAAACTATTTTACATAATTTTTGCATTATCCTAAAAAAACCAATAATGTTAGAGCACCTGCCGTTATTGGTGATTTTATGCAAAAGAAGTTGAAAAACACGTATTATATAGCATCAGTATAAACATGGTGTCAAGTCAGGCCTAAAAGGTTTAAAGTGAATTCTGCCGAGCTACGAACATCGAATACCGATTTAAACGCACTATCTCTGAATCAATAACCTCTAACTCTAGCTAGTGCCCAAACAAATATATGTGACTGTTAAAATTGGACCATTGTCCTTAGGAATATGTGAAGAAGCTCCACTGTATACGCAACATGTATGTGTCGAAGATCAACATAAAACACAGTGAAGATGAATGATTTGGTGAAAATTGTTATAAATCCTTTACAGTTTTAAAAACAAGATACAAAAACACACAACCTGTTGAGTTATTAAACTCAACAGGTTATAATTAAGGTATAATTACCATTATACTTTATCAAATTAATTGTAAATATATGCAAGGATAAACAAACGCACACTTCATATAAAATATGTCATTTGTAAAGATTACATTAAATATAAAGTAGAAGGTATATTTATTTGGATCCATTCATTGTTTTCTTTACTTTCATTTTAGGTTGGTTTCTTTACAAAAATATCTATTTCGATCGCTTTGTATATATATGAATACACTAAGAGGCAAAACTATGAGGAACACTACTCACTCAAATCCGCAGCGATGCAATACACGGCTAATGTAATAAACTGTATTTTCTGATAAAGAGGTTTTCCCTCATCAGAAGCACCAGTAAACTTTACAATTTTCTATTCATGGGGAAAATAAGAGATTTCAGTATGGGGGACAGAAGAGCCCGTTCCAGAATGTATGAAAACACTAACCTACTAGACTTTTCTCGGACTACAACGTCTGAACAGAATAGATGTCGCAGACACACAAAGGTATCTTTTTGACGCGAAAATGGCGATTTTATATATCTTCAACACGACGATTTTCACGAGATTTTGCTTCGTATGGCAATCCAGTAAAGCATATTACGTGTGTTTTATATTAAAATTTCTGATACGCATGGTGTTGCCCGGTCCCGTCAAAAAAATAGTAGGAAATGCGAAAACACTCTAAATATCGCTGCAGGAATACACGCTGTACAGTAAAATGCGATATTTAATAAAAAGTCGTTCCCTCTCCCCGACCCCTCCCCATCACCGGAAATATAAAAAAATCTGTTTAATAAAAATTTTCTTTATTTATTCCGTCCATTGTCAAATATCGATTTATTTATTTTTCCATTTAAAAAAAATTATAATAATAAAAAAAATAAAAAAATACGATTTACGTTGTTACACCTTGCTATGTTATGGGAAGGGATGGTATTATTTGATTAAGGCTAAATATATACAGCTGTCACATTCTCGTGCGCGTAATTGCCAAGTCACAAAATAATCATTAACTAAAGATGTAGAGATTAGGAGTGATTTGTGAATGAAAATTTCAGAGTTAATAAGATACCTGAACTTGGCTTTACACGATCTCAGAACTTTTTACGGAAAAAGAGTCACTAGACTTGGCTGCATTTTTTACCTGTGACGTTTCAGATGAGATTAATTATACAGAAAACCACTTTTTCTAAAATATATCAATTGGTTGTAGACCCGATTACTAAATTAAAAAGTAGAAAGTAAAAATAATAAAAAAAACACTGTTTTATGTACTTAAAAGAAGAAGGTATTTTTTCAATTAAAAATCTGTTAGTAATCTTAAAACCGCAAGGCGCTGAAAACAATACTGTAAAGAAATTAAGCGACAATGAAGTTCATAAGAAAAATAAAAGCCTTTGCATTCATTGAAAATTCATATATGTCAAGAAGTGTGATTAAAATTCCAATTTGCATAAAGTATTTCGACCAGCAACAGACGCTTTTCCGATTTTTGTTTCAACCTCCAGATTATTGATAAAAAATATTATTATGTACTTTTGAGTACACTAATAAAAATGTGTATTAAAATCAATTCTTTATTTCATTTTGAATTTATTTTCACAGTTACTTTTGATGCGATTTTGCATAGTAACGAATCAATAGTTGAAATATAACATTGCGAAAATAGATGTATTTTTTACTGTTCTTTTAAAAGTGAAGTATAATAATAACTAAATATAGAGTCAACAGTTAATAATATTCACAATATTTAAAGGTTAATATAATCAAATACTTTTTTTGTATATATAATTAAGCGACAATGAAGTTCATAAAAAAAATAAAATCCTATGCATTCATTGAAAATTCATATATGTCAAGAAGTGTGATTAAAATTCCAATTTACATAAAGTATTTCGACCAGCGACCGACGCATTTCCGATTTTTGTTTCAACCTCCAGATTTTTGATAAAAAATATTATTATGTACTTTTGAGTACACTAATAAAAATGTGTATTAAAATCAATTCTTTATTTCATTTTGAATTTATTTTCACAGTTACTTTTGATGCGATTTTGCATAGTAACGAATCAATAGTTGAAATATAACATTGCGAAAATAGATGTACTTTTTACTGTTCTTTTAAAAGTGAAGTATAATAATAACTAAATATAGAGTCAACAGTTAATAAAATTCACAATATTTGAAGGTTAATATAATCAAATACTTTTTTTTGTATATAAAAATTAATTTTATTATTAAATTTCAGTGTGTTTTGCTATAATATCTATTTCCTGGATAGATGAAAGCAGTATGGTTGCAAAATATATATCTGATTTTGAATTTGAATGTAATGAATATCTTGTTTTTAACTAGTATTCCCAATTAATTGAGTTTGAAATCAAACTAAATTACAAAACATAACATTGAAAAAATAATAATTTTAAACTTCGTATAAAACCTTTCCAAAATATCATAGTTTCTAAGAATATTTTAAAACAACAAATATTTACCAGGAACTTTTATTTTATCAGATTGGAAAATAAAGTCAAGCCTTTTTATTCGTTTAATTTTTTTATTTATTAAAATTAACTCTATATTTGTAAAGACAGTCTTTTTAAGGAAGAAGAACAAAAAACATTTTTCACTGACAAACATCTAATGTTTATATTGTCAAAAAGCTAGAAAAAAAATCTACTGTTATCAACTCAATGCTGCATAACATGATATTTTTCAAATTAAAAAAATATATACATAATTGTTTTGAAATATCATAAACAATACGTTTGACGTCAGACGTATTGTTTATGTGACTTAAAAAATATGTACATTTGACATTTGAAGGAGGGGTTCTTCGAAACTTATAAGCTACAGGGCTGTTATTTAGAATGATCCATATAGTGTGTATTCCCAGAAACAAAATATATGTAATTATTGACCAACGAATATTCATTACTTCACTGTTCCTATTGTCATCTCATGTTGCATGATTTTCTGGCCAGTGACTATTTTCAACATGTATAAATGTGATAAATTGCCAGGCAAATAAAACGTCCGGAATAGCTCTGTGGTGAGGACCACAGCACGTTACGCTGAAGGTCCCAGGTTCAAGTCCTATCCCAGGTGAATTTTTCACTCATATTGGGCTTGTTGTAGTTAAATGTGTCTGAATTAATATGTTCTTAAATTGTACTTATAAAAAATTGTTGTTGATTCTTTTGAAATAAATGGTTTTATAAAAAATAAAGCAAATGTTATTTCGAATATAAAGACTGGACGATTTAAATATGTTTGCTTTAAAATATTGAATTTTAAATTTTACTCTTTTTAACACTTTCCAACTTAGTTGAAAAGTGTTTATGACTTCAGTTTGTCTGGCCGTCTGGTCGTCTGCCGTCTGTCCGTGCAATAGTATTACGTGCCGCGTATATTTACTCACGTAAATATACTCAGATTGCCTTGAAATTTTTGTATGTTATTTTCGTTTACTATAGAACATTCCATATTTCAACTGAAGTGTGTAGCACTTATAGTTTTTTTACAGGGACAGTCAAAAGCATTCCGTTACATTACAGTCAATGGGAAATAATCGTTTGAAGTGCATTTTGAAGATGCTACGTGATTTAAAACATGATGAAATTGATATATAATTATGAAACTCATTAAAACATGTTTTTTGTAGAATATGGGATGCAAAGCATTTATTATTCATTTACAGAGTCAAACAAAAGAATAATGTTACACATTGCTCTATGGGGAAAAATCGTTTGCAGTGTAATTTAGTGATATTTCACTATTTCAAACTTACTGAAAATTATATGCATTACTGAGGTGCACTATAAACTGCTCTCTTAAAAGTGTGGTGTGCATTACGTTTATTTACAGGTTCACACAAATGATATCGGTTACAGTACATGTGCGATATTTACAGTCTATGTGTTATAAGTGCGTTTTCAATTTTGGTTTGAGTTTTTAAGTTTAACTAAATTTTTTCATAGAACGTGTGTGTTTATAAACTCGGTTGTTCATATACAGAGCTACACAAGGCAATCCGTAAGTATTAGAGACAATGGGAGCGAATCGCTTAAAGGTATTTTTTAATTGTGTTACGCATTTTCCTGCGGAACTATATTTAGTAGACTAATAAAAGTTTGTAGAATATAAATAAATTCATAAACATGGCTACTCAAAGAAAAAGATACATTGTTGTTTACGGTTGGTAATTGCTGAGAGAGAATTTTAAGTTGCCTGTTATCTTAAAATTTGGTGTGTGCGAAAGTCTTCAGATAATATACAGGGCTGTACAAAAGATTTCAAATGCATTTCCATTGATTGGCGAAGTATGCTGAATGTGAATATTATAACAGAAATAAATTTTATCATACTATATATCCACATCTATTGATCATATACAGGGCAGCATAAAATAATTTGACTACATTTTTGAGACTGGGAGGTAATTTTGAAAACTGTATTTTTCAATGTGGGATATGTTTTCTAAACTGTTTACTTACGTAGCTTCTTTTACCTTATTTAACAGTGAAGTTTCATTACAGTTTTCTGGCTGTGATGGAAAGTGTTTCATAATCTATGCTTGATGCATGATTTTTCGTTCTTAATAATCATATGTATTGTATTTGCAAAACCTCTTCACTTGTATCAAATATAGAGAAAAAGAAAAGCTAGATAAGAAAACTTCCAACTTTTTATACAACTTTTATTACCTTGACCATAATGTACGGTAAAAAAGAGAAATGTTTCTTAATCAAAAACGAATATTTACGAAAATATAATATAACCTCTTCCGAGTGACTCACTGTTCCGAAAAGCATTTCTTTATCTTCATAAATCTCAGAAACGAATAGAAGTTCGAAATTTAAAAAAGCATACCTGAAACAAAAGTTTGTTTTGCTGTCCGTAATTTACGAAAACGTGCCCGATTTGTTTTTTACAGAGCATTAATAAGTTTTCTCTACCCGGTATCAACACGAAATATCGGTTTTTTGGAGACTATCAATTCTCAAGTATTTATTTTCATGTTCAGTAAACATATTCAACAGACAAATATGTTAAATTAGCAGCATAAAATTAACATTATTTTACTACTCCTGCATGTTTCAATTTTGAGAATTGGAAACATAATGCAATATTTGTGAATTGCAAGCAAGAATTTTTTAAATATCTGTCATCGTTTGCATGTTATTGATTTTAAAATCACTCAGTCCATTTACAGAAAACCGGTATATTGGAAAGTGTTAAACTAGTCGTTGGAGGCCACCTTAATACTTACCCAACATGGATATGCATAATATAAAATATGAAAATAAAACATGTGTAAACTATTTATAAAACGCATTGCAATTCGAATAAAATCATGGCTTGATGACCTCATAAACTTTAAATGCTCTATTACTGAATTGCGTAAAAGAAACATCCTTATAACTCCAAAAACAATAATCCTATTAACTAGCGGTTTACTGCAACTGATAAAGCGCCTTATTTCCAATTAAAATATATCTTTGAAGTGAAATTTGGTTGAAATACAGGGTCATGAAAAATGGAAGAGTGTGGAAAATAGGATTACAAATATCTCGGTAACTAATTATCCGATCGGTTTCATGCTTTATGCAAAATTTATGTTTTTTTATTGTATTTTATATTCACTCCTTAAAATAAACATTTTCGAAAATTTATATGTACCTTTTATCAGAACGAATATTTAGTCCGAAAAAAATAGTTCCGGATAATCGAGGTTACTGAAATTCAATAAGCTTCTTCCCATTATTACATACTAAGTACATACTAAATTTCGAGTCTTTATCTCAATTTTTTCGGGAGATAGATCGTTTACAGACACACAGACACACAAACGGATGGCAATTTTTTTTTTTCTAAAAGTATGTTTTTCGGAATCTCTAGTGTCTGAAACGTGCAAATCCGTCAAATTTTTTTTTCGATGTTTAAAACGATTACAAGATCTGCCCTATAGTATGATGGTTAAGTAAAAGGAGTTTAAAAATGAGTCCGTGATTCTGTCAAAAAGTTTCATGTTTTTGGGATGAAAAAAGGTATTTTTTTTTAATTATTAGAATCGGGTTAATTCTTCCGTAAATAGCTATTGAGTCTTTATGCTCATTCATAATTGTATCAATTATCAGTATATATAAATTTGCAAAACCTGACTAATTGAAAGCAGTTTTATTCACTGTTTTATTATAAATTTTACATCCAACGCATTTGAACGTCGAATAAACTTGAATTAATTCGCATGATTAAAACTTTATACACCGAATTCCGATCCGGGTATATTTGAAATTTATTTTTTCAATATTTCATCTCATACTTTAATTTAAAGATAATAACAAGATTTAAAACATAGAGAAAAAAAAATTATATATAATTTTTAACATTTGTATAATTTTCTATGATTTACAGTCCCTGGCCAAATTATTAGGCGCAATTGTTTTTATTATAATTTATTAAATATCTGGAAAGATACATGAGGAATTATCCTGAAACTTCAGGAGTGTAAACAACATAATAAACGTCATATATTTCCGCGAAGATTTTTTTCCCGAAACCCCATAAGAGGCCGTCAACAAATTAAAGAAAAACGAATATCTTTTGGATAACCCTGTACAATCTAATGTTGCAAAAAGCATTCAAACTGTAGATTATGATTAAGTGGCTTATTGTAATAATTTGGGTTCATTTTTATGAAGATAGCATGTATAATCGAAGAGAAATTCACGTTTTTATAAAAACAGTCCCAAATTTTACCAAGTTTTTTGCTTATAATTTGCAGAATTTTTAATATAAAAACAAGTTATTTTCAGAAAATATGACAAACAAAATTATACACAATACCCTGCAATCAGAATTAAAAAATAATAAAAATTGTATGAAAAATGAGCAGATTTACTAAATATTGTTTCACTGCGCATGCGCGAATTCAATCAAAATATACTGTGCATAATATAATAGCTTAATGTATAGACCAACTTTTATGAAAGTCTCAAAAACATAGCTTGAAAATTCTGATAGTAGTCGTCGATAGAATAAGCTCGAAATTCGCTGTTCCAAAAAGGAAGCAAAAAGATAAGGGGTTGTATCCAAATATACAATGAGAGACACTTCATTCTTATTATGTCAACTTTCATAAGCTAGTATATTTGGATACAGCCCCTTATCTTTTTGCTTCCTTTTGGGAACAGCGAATTTCGAGCTTATTCTATCGACGACTACTATCAGAATTTTCAAGCTATGTTTTTGAGACTTTCATAAAAGTTGGTCTATACATTAAGCTAATATATTATGCACAGTATATTTTGATTGAATTCGCGCATGGGCAGTGAAACAATATTTAGTAAATCTGCTCATTTTTCATACAATTTTTATTATTTTTTAATTCTGATTGGAGGGTATTGTGTATAATTTTGTTTGTCATATTTTCTGAAAATAACTTGTTTTTATATTAAAAATTCTGCAAATTATAAGCAAAAAACTTGGTAAAATTTGGGACTGTTTTTATAAAAACGTGAATTTCTCTTTGATTATACATGCTATCTTCATAAAAATGAACCCACATTATTACAATAAGCCACTTAATCATAATCTACAGTTTGAATGCTTTTTGCAACATTAGTTTTTACAGGGTTATCCAAAAGATATTCGTTTTTCTTCAATTTGTTGACGGCCCCTTATGGGGTTTCGGGAAAAAATCTTCGCGGAAATATATGACGTTTATTATGTTGTTTACACTCCTGAAGTTTCAGGATAATTCCTCATGTATCTTTCCAGATATTTAATAAATTATAATAAAAACAACTGCGTCTAATAATTTGGCCAGGGACTGTATATTTTCAATTGGAAGCATGGAAAATAGTATGTAACAAACTACATGAAGTTCATGCTTTAGAAATATTAGGGTAGACCGGGGCACATTTACGCGTTTCTTTTTTCAATGAATTTTCTAATTTTTATGTTTTAACTTAGGAAATTTTAGACATTGTGGTTTTATAAAGCAGTTAACAAAGTCAAAATTTGTGTTTTCAGATGCTGCCATATTTGTGTTTTTAACCGTAAAAAAATTGATTTTTAGGCCCAAGTTTACTCATCAAGTGGGGCACGTTTACGCATATTATAAGTGATACCAAGGAGTAAGTGAAATAAATATTTAATCAAATTGAAATGTTTTATTTATAACTTAAAATATTTTTTTAAAAAATTAAAGAAAATTAATTAAAGAACATTTTATAGGCTAAACTGAAAAGATAGGGCTTATTGCTAATTATAAACCGAAACTATTTAGTCATCTTCATCGTCACTGTTACAGTTTTTAAAAACAAAAAATAAAGTATTTCCTTTTGCACACTTGTCATGGGACCACCTTTGCATCTAAGACATTGAACCCAGTCTTGTCCTATTTGGATTGGCTGTATGATTTCAAACAATAAACACACACACAGTTTTAATCAACGTCATCAGATTCATTCACTATTTTATTTTTTTCGAAGTGTACTAACCTTTTCCCTTTTGCAGTTTTTGGTTTCATCCTTTCTCCTTTGCTGCCTTCTTGTTCTGCTTCCATAGAAACTAGTAAATTTTTACGCAATTTCTTCTTTTTGTTTTGTTGGGCCATAATTTTTTTCTTTTTCGCTTCTAACTGCTCTTATCTGAGGGCTTCTTTAACCGGGCTATCAGTTAGAATTGCGGACTTCCTCTTTTTCTTCCCTTTCTCGGTGCCAAGCCTTGGTCCTGCCTTTTCAAATGGTCTTAGTTGTTCAGGTGTTGGGCAGTCCACATGTGACGAAGTGGAAGGCCTACTGGGAAAAATACTTGGAGGATCGATAGGCATATAAGTCTTAGAGACTTCTGCTGCAGTGCCAGAGGCGTTAGTAGGCCTATTAGTAGAGGGCGATGTTGGTTCTGGTCTGTTACTCACGTACGATAGCATGAAATCAGCCTCAGAAAATGTCATAAAAAGTGCATTGCGTAAACGTGCCCCGGTCTACCCTATATATCTTATGTTCTTTAAGTATTGTGAGTTATTTTAAATCATCTACCGTATTTTATAAATATAGCATAATGTTTTTCAATTTTATATGAATTATTAAGTTTTATATTGTAAACAATGCCAAAAAATGTCATTTTTATCATTTTCCCTGCAATTCTTATTTTATGACTGTAATGTGATTCAAATGCATAACCCCTTTCTGTTATGACTGCTAACTTTCAATCGTGCTAATGAAATTTAATTTGTAATTCATTTTCATTTCAATGCCACTGTTTGGAAACAGTGAGATATTAAAGGTTAAGTAAAACGTCACAAACGCCTCAGAAGTTGATGACGTTGTTTGTGCTACAAATGAAAAAAAAAATGTCACATTTCTGCACGTTCTAATTGTCATTGCACCGTGTTTCTGCTTTTTTTTACATATCTATATTACAAAGCAAAAATATGTTCATGAGTAAATCTGACGTCATATTGACAGTGGCTTCGCCTGTCCAATGTATTTTGCCTTTATCGTAATATTTTTAATTTCTAAATATTGGATAATTTTTATTTTTACCCCGTGGGATAGAAAAAAAAGTACTTACAAATGCTTGTCGTTCGAAAACTGCATCTAAATCTACTGATTTTTTATGTTTTAAAAATAATTTTCAAACATATATATATAATTAAATTTATCTCTAAGGCATACAGCCCCATTGCGAAAGATTAACTCGTTTACATTTAAAATAATATAAATAGTTCAGCGTCTGTTTCCGGCTAATATACCATAGCGAAAGTAAAACTTAATCAATAAATAAATAAAAAATGTCACGACATTTCTGCACGTTCTAATTGTCATTGCACCGTGTTTATGCTTTTTTTTTACATATCTATATTACAATGCAAAAAGATGTTCATGAGTAAATCTGACGTCATATTGACAGTGGCTTCGCCTGGCCAATGTATTTTGCTTTTATTGTAATATTTTTAATTTCTAAATATTGCATAATTTTTATTTTTACCCCGTGGGATAGAAAAAAAAGTACTTACAAATGCTTCTCGTTTGAAAACTGTATCTAAATCTACTGATTTTTTATGTTTTAAAAATAATTTTCAAACATATATATATAATTAAATTTATCTCTAAGGCATACAGCCCCATTGCGAAAGATTAACTCGTTTACATTTAAAATAATATAAATAGTTCAGCGTCTGTTTCCGGCTAATATACCATAGTGAAAGTAAAACTTAATCAATAAATAAATAAAAAAATAAAGTAATATAATTAAAATACAAATTTAATAGACATGGTAATCGCATTATATGTTTAAATAGTGAAATAATCAGAATCAAAAAGGTTGCTGTAAGTAGCGAAATCTTTGGCGATAAAATGGTTTTCACCTATGTTCTGTAACCCGAGAAGCCCGGGTTTGATCTCCTGGATTTATTAAAGAATTCATATTTTTTATTATTATTTAAGATTGAAAATATCATCACATAAAAACAAATATATACGTATTATGTTTTATTTCTTTTAACCTTCCAAAAGTTCAAAAGGATTATATATACAATGAATAATTTTTCTACCCACTAATTTACAATTGGCATATAAAACAATTTTTTAGCATTATTTATCAAGTTTTACGTACTCATACAGGCTTATTTCTTAATAATTGCTTTTCTTTTTTATATAGATCTGATAAAGTTTTTATACAAAATGTTATATGCATAAGCTTTCTTCTTTCTCATATGCATAAGCCTTTTCACGTAAGCTATCTTAAAAACAAAACTAATTATGTATAAATATCAGTTTTCTCCTTTCCCAATTAAAATTCTTTTGGAAAATGTGAACTTACTTTCTGAATGAAAGTAATTACAACTAAAAAAACTTCTTTTGGACAAGGTCGTGAAGAATTTATGAATAAAAGGAAATTAAGCACTAATGAAATAATGACGTCATTATTATAGAAACAACATAAATATTTAAAAATAGTTTCAATGAAATTTTGTAAATTAGTGTTTGTAAATGTGAAACTAATTAACAGCTATTTAGCATACTTAGGTGAATTCATTATATAACTTCTGTGAAACTTTAGTGTAATTTTACGTAATTAGACTTTTTATTTGCATTACAAAATTAGCAATGGATAATTATGGAGTTAAATTTTTTTAAATACAATATGCAATCACTAGCCCCCCCCCCTAAAAAAAAGGGCCTAAGGATAATTATATACATTGAAACAAATTTACAGCAATGTTGTTTTTACTAGAATAAATTTCTTTCAGGTTTTTATCCTTACTGTAAGTTAATAAACATATTGTTTTTCTTTACATAAAAATATATAACGTATACTGTGATTTTATACATACTGCACAGATAGTATGGATTCAGAAGACTATTTACTGCTCAAAATTATCAGGGAAGAAAGTAAAAAAAAAAAGTGGAAACTAGTCGTTGAGGGCCACCGTAATACTTACCCCTCA
The DNA here is from genome assembly GCA_963931845.1 of Maratus michaelseni. NCBI lineage: Eukaryota > Metazoa > Arthropoda > Arachnida > Araneae > Salticidae > Maratus > Maratus michaelseni. The sequence continues at coordinate 94,495,812 of OZ007591.1, forward strand.
TGGATATGCATAATGTAAAATATTAAAATAAAAAATGTGTAAACTACTTATAAAATGCAATGCAATTCGAATAAAATCGTGACTTGATGACGTCATAAACTTTGAAGGCTCGATTACTGAATTGCTTAAAAGAAACATCCTTATAACTCCAAAAACAATAATCCAATTAGTTAACTAGCGGTTTATTGCATCTGAGTAAGCGTCTCATTTCCCATTAAAATATATCTTTGAATTGAAATTTTGATGAAATACAGGGTCATGAAAAATCGAAGAGTGCGGTAAATAGGATTACACATATCTCGGTAACTCATTATCCGATCGACTTCATGCTTTATGCAAAATGTATGCTTTTTTATTGTCTTTTATATTCAATCCTTAAAATAAACAATTTCGAAAATTTTTATGTACCTTTTACCAGAACGAATATTTCGAGAGTCCGAAAAAAATAGTTCCAGATAATCGAGGTTACAGAAAATCAATAGGCTTCTTCCCATTATTACATACTAAGTACACACCAAATTTCAAGTCGTCTCTATCTCAATTTGTTCGGAAGATAGAGCGTTTACAGACACATAGACGGGCGACAATTTTTTTGTTTCGAAAAATATGTTTTTCGGAATCTCCAGTGTCTGAAACGTGTAAATCCGTCAAAAAAAAGTTTCGATTTTCAAAGGGATTACAAGACTTACCCTATACTACGTATGATGGGTAAGTAAAAAGCATACGAAATAGTCATGCATGGTCATAAAATAGTAAATACGTATTAAAGTGTAATGTAGAAAACAAAACACAAAACTTGTAAGGGTTGTTTTTTATATTTTACAATACTCTCAAGAACATGAATTTAAGTTTCAAGGCACCAAATAGGATAGAACTCAGAAATAAAGTTTCTTTAAGATAGTGAACGATTTTCAGTATATGGTTTGTGGTCCTCTTGAACAACTATGTCAGTTGCACAGCTATTTCTATGGATTAGATAAGATTTTCAAAGAGACTTTAAGGATCTCGTTCCGCTATTCAAGAAATGCTATCTCAAGAATTCGATCTCACTGGAGGTAATTCATTTAATTGCAATCTATTGCTGGACTATGACACAGAGATTCTCGATTGGACTTATATGCGGAAAGCATACTGGCCATTCCATAAGCTGAATTGCCTCCATTTCAAGAATGTTCTCTACTAGTTGAGTTACATGAGGTCTCGCATTATCCTGCGTTAAAACACAGGAATCGCCAATACCTGCAGCGTAAATTACGACTTGTGGATTAAATATCTCACCTGCATACTTTGAATCTTCAAAGTTCTGTTCTGGATAAATTCAGGTAAACTAGAATTCAGGTTCGACACACCCTCGTCCACTTATGCAGATACTAGTCTAAACCATCAATCCACCTCGCCTCTACCTTAATCTTTTCTGTACTCGTGCTGGGTAATTTGAGCGTCATATTTCTTCTATACTATCCCATATAGCACATGTGCTTCCCTAGGACATCCCCAGGAAGATTGACATTCATCCTCCAGGCATCCCTGAGGATGCAAAAATTTGTCACCAGGAGGTCCCCAGGAACCGAAAATGTCCGCCTCATAGCATCCCGGAGAGCTCCCCAGGACCTCCTTCAGGTTCCTCCCCAAGTTGTTCTAGGGAAGATTTCAGGAAGTAATACCGGAGGGAATTTGGGAGACTTCAGAGCCACTTAATGTGCATAAAAAACATCCGAAGTTATTATTATTCGACGTAATGTAAAAAGTATTTTTTTTAATAATAAATACGGACATTATTTTATAAAAATTTACATAACACATATAACAGACATTACTTTTTTTAATCTCGCACACAGAATCACATGAAAGTTATAGTACAGATTTTACGGAATAAACTTTCTTACCGCCGACTGGATTTGAACCTGGGTACTTATGCATACGAGAAGCACGCTCTAGTGATTACGCTACACGGCCGTTGTACCTGAATCGTTTATAAGGTATTCATGTATTTAGAAAAATGTAAAATGTAAATAGAAAACATGCATATTTTTTCTCTTCGTATAGCAGGAATTCTGTAACTTTTATTGCAAATAAAGATGCATACCCTTTGATATATATTCAATACAATTTAAAATTGATAACTAGAAAAAAGCGTATCAATTATTTAAGGCTGTTCTCAAACCCAAAGGAGCTGCTTTCTGACACATTTTTTAACTCGTTTTTGTTCAGAAGTGCATTAAATTGGCAGGTGGTCTTATTTAGAAACTATGTAATACTAGAAAAATATTTTTCTTTCTTTCTTTCTTTCTTTTTTTTTTTTTTTTTTTTGGAAACGCAGATCTTTTAGAAAATACTATGAAAGTCGTCGTTTTGAACCGAATTCCCCACACTGCAAAGGGAAGGGGTGTTTTATCATTTGCAACAAAATTGCGTATGTAATTTTTAAAAAGATCAGAAAAAAATTATTAAAAGAAGAATAATAATAAAAGTAAATATGCTCGATATGACTTAAATATGATTCGATTTTGAAACTTACATGAAAATTAACTTTTAGAATCGAAATAAGATTTTTTTAAATAGATTGTTTAATTTAAAAATGCTTATCTTTAACTATTAACTAGCAAATTCTGAATATATACAAATATGTAAATATATATTAAACTGTTGATAAAATCCTTATTTGTAACAAATTTTTGATTCCTTTTGATTTCTTGCAGTTACGAAAAAAAGAAAAAAAAAACTCATTTATTAGGAATAATAAAAGAAATATATCTATATATATATGATAATTTAAAATGGTCAGCGAAAAAAAAATCGAATTTATATTTTAAAATTAAATATTGATCCAAAAATTATTTATATATATAATTCAAATTAATATTAAATGATTAATTATTTAATACAAATAATAATAATAATTTAATATATAAGACTATATTTAAAGGATCAGAAGAAATAATTTTTACTAGGTATTTCTAATCCTTAATTTATAAAATATGGTTATATACAAATATATAAATATATATTAAACTTTTGATAAATTTCGTGTTTCGAAAAAAAAAATGTGATTTCTTATAATTAAAAATAAAAATAATTTATTAGGAGAAAATAAATCAATTTTATATTTAACATTAAATTATTTCTATAGAAACTAATAACGTATATAAGTGAAATCAATGTAAAATTATTAGTTAGATGAAAAAGTAATAGTAAAAATATATAAATATATAAGTAATTGTTGAAAGTTCAGAAAAAAAATAATTAATGAATGTAATAATAAAATGAATTAATATATAAGTTAATTTTTAAAAGATCAGAAATAAAATAAATAATAAATTTTCAATTTATATTTAAAGATTAATTTATTTTACTTATTAATATATGATGTGGAATATTAAATTTAATTTTCTATATTCAGTTTATTTAACTACATTTTGATTGCATTTTATAAATTAAAAATATATCTAAATAAGGATAATTAAATATTATAACAATAATTAAAAGTTAAACAATAACCAGATGTGCGTAGGAAATAAAATAAATCAAATAATAATATAAACTTTATTAATTAAAAAATCGAACCACATCAAATAAAAAAAAAAAAATTCAAAAAAAAAAAGTTATAATAAGTTATTTTAGTGTCAAAATCACCCATGAGATGGCACCAGCACTGTCTCTTCCTAGGTACTTCCCCGGGAATATCATCCCCAGGAGACTGCTCCCTGGGAAGAATCTGGGAGTTCAGTCCTCGGGAAGTGATTAAAGCATCTCCCCCAGGAACGCCTGATAGCGTCATTGCAATTTCAGGAGGAATTTGGGATGAATTGGAGCGCCTGGGGAGGTTTTCAGGAGCTTTGGTGCTATATGGGATATTACAATAGTTTTTACACTGCACACACAATAAGGGATCCTCAGTGAAAAGCGGCTCTATTTACTTTGGCTGCATTCTAGATGTGCAAATACCATCTTGTTCGATCTGCAAGGCGTATTGTCATCAAAGCTTTTCACATCATTGATCATAGAGACCACTTGATGAACTCCATTTTTAACTAAGCGACTTGATTTACACTTTTACACTTTTACACTTTTACACTTTAAACGTATTTACTTTGAGAGTTGTTTAAATTTGAGATATAGAAATAATACACTAAATAGTATTGTGATTCATTACAATCTACAGAAACACACATAGAGAAAGGACCATTTTTTAAACATTACTTAGCGACTTTGTTCGCACTGTAACATTGCCGAACAAAGCACTTTTTATATGATAATTAACATTGCTTTGTTTCGATATACTGTTAACGCGAAGTACCTGTTGTCGGTGAAGTAGTAGGTGGGTGCGTTTGTCCAGGCGACGCATAATATTTTCTGTTTTTTAGAATAAAGTCCACAACTGAAAAATTACAGTACTCACACTGAGAAAAATGACACCTTTCAAATCTGAGTAAATCGATGTTTTTTTTTTTTTATGAAACCTCATTTTTTGACGACCCAATGCTTTCAATTCTGAAATACCAGAAATACTCAGAATATTGAAACATGTACATACTCAAAACTGAGCACATAGAGGTCAGTTCGTACTCATTTTTGAAACATGGACACACTCAAAAATGATTAGGGTCAGTTCATACTCATTTTTGAAACATGGACATACTGAAAAATTATTAGGGTCATTTCATACTCATTTTTGAAACATGGCCATACTCAAATATGAGCACATGATGTTTTATTCTTAAGTGTGTGCATGTTTTCAGAAATGAGTGTATACATGTTTCAAACTTGAGTAATTTTGATTCGGAGCCATTTTGATGATGCGACATACTCAGATTTCAGTATTTTTTGCTCAGTTTAGAAAATATCGTTTTTAGAATGCAGATTCCACTACACTCCTATTTGTTTGTCCGGCTTCTAGTCTTCCGTTATTTGCCAGGCCATCGATTCTTGTAAGTTGTGACATTTTTAAATCAACATTTCTCAAAATATTTTTATGATTTGCGTTTTGCGAACGAAATAGTGAGGGAAAAAAAAGTTTCTCAATTTCAGCAGTTATATCTCTTTAATGGTATCTAACATCACGTACTCATACAACGTTTATTTCCATATGAAAGTTTCTCCCTCTACTTTTTGTTACACTTTAAACGTATTTACTTTGAGAGTTGTTTAAATTTGAGATATAGAAATAATACACTAAATAGTATTGTGATTCATTACAATCTACAGAAACACACATAGAGAAAGGACCATTTTTTAAACATTACTTAGCGACTTTGTTCGCACTGTAACATTGCCGAACAAAGCACTTTTTATATGATAATTAACATTGCTTTGTTTCGATATACTGTTAACGCGAAGTACCTGTTGTCGGTGAAGTAGTAGGTGGGTGCGTTTGTCCAGGCGACGCATAATATTTTCTGTTTTTTAGAATAAAGTCCACAACTGAAAAATTACAGTACTCACACTGAGAAAAATGACACCTTTCAAATCTGAGTAAATCGATGTTTTTTTTTTTTATGAAACCTCATTTTTTGACGACCCAATGCTTTCAATTCTGAAATACCAGAAATACTCAGAATATTGAAACATGTACATACTCAAAACTGAGCACATAGAGGTCAGTTCGTACTCATTTTTGAAACATGGACACACTCAAAAATGATTAGGGTCAGTTCATACTCATTTTTGAAACATGGACATACTGAAAAATTATTAGGGTCATTTCATACTCATTTTTGAAACATGGCCATACTCAAATATGAGCACATGATGTTTTATTCTTAAGTGTGTGCATGTTTTCAGAAATGAGTGTATACATGTTTCAAACTTGAGTAATTTTGATTCGGAGCCATTTTGATGATGCGACATACTCAGATTTCAGTATTTTTTGCTCAGTTTAGAAAATATCGTTTTTAGAATGCAGATTCCACTACACTCCTATTTGTTTGTCCGGCTTCTAGTCTTCCGTTATTTGCCAGGCCATCGATTCTTGTAAGTTGTGACATTTTTAAATCAACATTTCTCAAAATATTTTTATGATTTGCGTTTTGCGAACGAAATAGTGAGGGAAAAAAAAGTTTCTCAATTTCAGCAGTTATATCTCTTTAATGGTATCTAACATCACGTACTCATACAACGTTTATTTCCATATGAAAGTTTCTCCCTCTACTTTTTGTTACACTTTAAACGTATTTACTTTGAGAGTTGTTTAAATTTCAGATATAGAAATAATACACTAAATAGTATTGTGATTCATTACAATCTACAGAAACACACATAGAGAAAGGACCATTTTTTAAACATTACTTATAGTAAATGAACAATTTTAAGAAACCATTATTATTACTGATAATATAAAGCAATTGCCAAAAGCTCTGAATTGAAAAATAATTACAACGCAAGAACAAAAAATATTAGGTTAAAAAAAAAAAAAAACTTATTCTAAAACCTTTAGAGAATAAATGTTATTTCATCTAAAGAATATCCCCATTTACAGCAGTAAAAATATATTTTGCAATAAAATGTTTCAAACTGGAAATCACAATTTATTCTTTGTAACATAATACAATGTAAGCATGTTATGTTTAAAAAAAAATACTTTTAGACAATTGAAAAATATATTCAGACAAAACTCATGTAGTTAAGAGTGAAAAATATTTTTTCCTTCTTCTGTAATTTTGTGGAAAAAAATCACAGTTTTTATTTCAATAAGTGCGCTAATATATATTTCTACATATTTTTAAAGGAAGTACAGACACACCGGTTTTGGATACTATGGGAAAAGCCCTGTGAAATAAGCGGAAATTTTATAACTATATTCTAAATGTAATTTACGGATAAAACATCTGCATAATTCATAGAGCATTTTAACACATTTTATTGTTAATGAATTTCAGAATCACCGCAAAATACTCACAATTTCTATCAGCATAGACATACTAAAATAAGATGAAACTAAAACGCAAACACATTTAAAGAATGCTGAAAAGAGAAAGCGAGATAAAGAATTTATTTTTCCCCAACAACTTGCACTCGCTCAATGCAAACCGGTGCTTTTTCGTCGTATAACTTGTAACATATATAGAACTGAATTGGCTTTATCACCTTACTTACAAAATACACCCTAATGATAAATAATTCTACCAAATCATATTATTACATATATCTTTTAACCATTATAATGTAGTATAATTAATTTAAACAATATCGTATTCAAAGTCTATTTTTAAATCAATGAAACACAAAATAGTTTAATACCATCTATTATTTTAATTATGAAATAAATCATTGATTTTATTTAAATCCTTGCGCTAAAGTATATTTCTAAATAGTCTCAATGAATATATTTTTACGAAATTTCCTGTTTTCGCTCATTTGAAATTCCATTTCAAATGATTGAAAGATTGAAAAGCAATTTTTAATTTACGACTGTAGTGAGTAAAGGTAAGTTGATACCGAAAAGGAAGATAAATATTTAAAAAAAAGGTGGTAGCTGGGGTCTAAGGAAATGTTTAGTATTTTATAAAGTAGCTGAAGGATCCTAGAACTCTGTTAAAGAAAATAGGATCATTTTCATTAAGGACCACAAGAAGCAATTTAATATTCAAAATCAGTAGCAGCTGAGGTTCGAGAATTTTTTTCCTCGTTCATGTAGTATAGCTGAAGACATATAAAGTTGTTAGAAAAAAAGATTAGTGAATCGGACGATTTTTAAGAGAGTTATAGTAAGGGGACCAAAAGGGGCAAACTGATAGTTTTGAACAGGACTTTAAGATGAAAACATCTTAAAATGTCCTAGTACTTAGCGCTGCAGATATAGAATTAGTTGAAATTAAGCATAAGGTATAAATTTTCATTAGAATAATTTTTTAAAGAAACGCTTTTAAAAGGGCCTTATGGCCTCAATAAAAACATAAGGGTGTTGGCCCGGGGAGAGAAGTCTAAGACTCAACTTTAAAGTTATCCATTGAGAGGGTGACACAATTTGGGTAGTGAAAAAAGCATGATGCACAAAAAGTTCAAGGGCCCCGGACCGAGCCCCAGGGGCACAGGGTTCTAACAAAAATGTAGAAATAGGGGAATTACTAAATAGAGAAAAGGCGCTAAAATCGAAGAAGATCGGATTTAAAGGGGACAAGTTATTAACAAGTTAGGGAACAAAAACTTCAAGGACCCCAGGGGGCCCAAGTCTTGTCCGAGAAATTTTTTTTGCCTTCATGTAGTAGATGGAAGTTCTAAGAAGTTGTTAGGAAAAAAAACTAGTGAATCGGGCAAATTTTAAGGGAGCTATAGTAGGGGCTCAAAAAGAACCAGCTGATAATTTTGAGCAGGACACTAAGATGAAGGGTCCTATCTGAAATCTAGAAATGGGGGAATAACTAAATGAAGAAAAGGACCCCAAAACGAAGAATATCGATTTAAAAGGGGGCAATTTATTAAAAATTCAGGAAACAAAAAATTCAACGCTCCGTACCGACTCCAGGTGGCCAGGGCACCCAAAACGAAGAAAATCTGATAAAAATGGGGTAAGTTATTAACGATTTAAGGCAATATTTTAAAAGGACCCAAGGGGCCCAGGTCTTTAAAAAAATAAAAATATGAGCTTCAGGTGCATTCGGACTTGCCTTGGATTATCCGCACCCAGATTTTTAGACTTCTACGTACGGTAGATTTCGCTAGCCCTCGTACACACACACACACAGAAAAACAACTTTCCCTTATTAGTATAGATATCATTTATCAGTGCAAAGATTTTGCACTGCTCTCTAATATTTTGTACTTGTAGTTTTAAACAGCTAAAGAAAAATTAATGCTAAGAATATCAGGAAACAACGGTACTCAAGCCAGAATATCATTTCATTTATTTCATCAACTTTACAGTAAAAACTGATCAAAGATAGCAAAAGGCATGCGAGAGAAAGAAAATTAACCATCGTATTTTAACTGCATTATAGGATGACGTCATCCGCTTCTGGAAAAATACGTGACAAAGAAAAATAAATTGAATACATATAAAATAGAATTTAATTTAATATAACAAAGCATACATTTTAAGCTACACGTGAAATACAACTACTCCGATCGATCGATGGCGTCTTTTCCTTCTATACATTTGAATTTGAATCTTGTTTTTTAATCATAAATATAAAATAAACCCGTACAACAACAATGTCCCTTTTTATCTTTTTTTGTACTACTTATTTTTTTATAATCATTGTTGAGCACGATATAATAATGTATTTTATTTTTGTGGTAACATTGATTTGAAAAAAAACCTGTCATTTAATTTATGAAAACATTGCTGATTTAATTTTTAATTAACTGCAATTTTTAATCAAAAAACATGTTTTAACGAAATGTGAGTGTTATATGTGAGACGCCGGTACAAAAATTTTTCGAATGATATCTTATTCATTGTTGTGCGTTTTGTAATTGCATAGTCAAAGGCATGTTGACAACAGAAATAATATATACAAGTGAACCCGTGCTATGATTTTGCAGTGCAGTCTAATAAGTTTTAACAATATTTAATATTTTTTAGTTTCAAGTTTAAATTTCCAAAGAAAAATTAAAGATTAAAATATCTGCAAACAACAATATCTGCATACCTCATTCATCATTTTGTGTTTTATAAATGCATAGAAAAAATGATGTTGACAACAGAATTTAGTCGGAAGTGCCAGTCCTAAAACTTTCTTCTATCTCACGCAGGTTTCGCTTGCACTAAAAAGAATCAGCCCCAATTTATATCAAGGTCTAACTGGATCTAAAGTTTTATTAAATTCTGTGCATTAGTTCTTGAGGTATGACTATTACTAAAATCGTTTAAATCCTGCAAAATGCAGCATAGCAGTGCCACCTGTTGGAAGAGTTAGACCGAAACCTAATTAAGAACAACTTATGTCAGCGTCTAACTGAATCTGAAGTTTGATGAAAATTCGTGCATTAGTTCTTGAGATATAGTTATCGTGATAATAATGAAAAAAGTAGCATAGCAGCGCCACATGTTGGGCTATTTACACCAAAACGTAAGCAGCATCTATTTATGTCAATGTCTAACAGAATCTGAAGTTTGATGAAATTCCGTGCATTAGTTCTTGAGATAGAGCTATCGCAAAAATAATGAAAAATGGTATAGCAGTGCCACCTGTTGAGATATCTACACCAAAACGTAATCAGCGTCTATTTATGTCAAAGTTTAACTGAGTCTGAAGTTTCATGAAAATAAGTGCACTAATTCTTGAGATAGAGCTATTGCGGAAATCGCAAAAAATGCAGCATAGCAGCGCCACCTGTCGGGCGATTTTCACTAAAAACTAATCAGCACCAATTTATATCAGACTAACTGAATATAAAGTTTTATTGAATTTCGTGCATTAGTTCTTGAGATAGAGCGCCCACAAAATTTTTGTCACATACATACATACAGACAGACAGACAGAGTCACAGACTTACAGACAGACATTTTCTAAAAACAGTCAAATCGTGTTCAGGACCTTCTAAAACGTATAAATCCGTCGAAAACCGGAAGTCGAAAATTTTCATGAATCGAATTCTTTCCGAGATAAGTAGGAGACTTCTAAAGATAGAAGAAAGTAATAATATACATGATTCTTAGTAAAAAAACAGTAATTTAAGTCTTAAATCCTAGTGTTTCGCGAAAATAGAGGAGGTACGAAAAAAAGATTCTATGATATCTAAAGTTTAAGAATCTAAAGTTTAAGTCTACTCAAATTGCTTTTAACAAAATTAATATTTTTAGTACAATGAAAGTGAAAAGTAAAAACTTTTTCAATTTCCAAAAATAAAAACAAATGTTGCAATATGAAAATGCATGTGTAATAAGAAACTTATATACTTTGTTATCAAAAAGACGTACAAATGATATCTTCTTCCAAACTTAATATATTAAAATTCTTCGGTGGCAGCATAATGTTTAAAAAGCATCTTCAACAACACAGTATGTTTTTGAATTATTGTTACCGATATCAAATGACTTCTTCTAAATTTTGATTTGCAGTTAATTTATTTGCAATTTTTTAATTAAAACAATCACAAAGTCTGTATTAGTTTTAATTTAAAACTTACAAATGAATTACCTGTCAGAGGTGTCGATTGTTATTGAAAAAAAAATAGCATTAAGAGATTATTTGTATGAAATTGATAACAATAAAAGTAATGGCTAATTCCTGGCATTCTTTCGTGAGAATTTAAGTAAATGGGGAAAACAAAAACAAGAAATAAAACTCATACGTCAAGAATAGATTATGAAACACTTTCCAGCTCATTTAGAATACTGTAACAAAACTTAAATGTTATCGGAAGGAGAAGTTGCGTTAGAATATTCTGAAAAGGCAAAACATTTTAGAAACTATTCGAGACGCACTTTGTTCTCTTTATTAACATTTTCCAACATAATTGAAAAATGTTTATGAATTTGGTTTGGCTCTCCGTCTGTCTGTCTGTGCTCTAACTGTCGTATCTACAATGCGATTTCATGTATTTTATTTATGTTATTGAGGTTTATCATGGCGTCTTCTGTATTTAAAATGAAGTGTGCAGCATTTATAATTTGTTTACAGGGAAACTCAAAACAATTCTATTACATTATGGTCTATGGAAAAAATCTTCTGCGGTGTAGTTTAATGATGTTACACTATTTCAAACACAATGAAATTGGTAAGTATTCGTGAGATGCATTAAAACATGAATTCTGTAGAATATGGAGTGCAGAGCACTTATCATTCTTTTACAGGGTTATAAAAAATATTCAGCTACTTAATGTCATAGGTTAGAAAAATTGTTTGCAGCATATTTTAATGATGCTACATTATTTCAAACAAAATGAAATTTATGTAAATTGTTATTGAGACGCACTATAAGATGCTTACTGTAGAATATGACGTGCATATTATCGTTCATTTAGAGAGACATACAAAAGATTTCGGTTACAGCACTGTCTATGAGCGTTAAATGCTGGAAGTAAGTTGTCAGTTGTGACAAGCGTTTTTAAATGTAACTAATTTTTTTTGCATACTATGCGGTGTGTGCAAAATCTATAGATCATGTACAGGGCTACACAAAATAATTCGTAAGAAAACTTGTGATGGGCGTGAATTGCTTAAAGATGTTTGTAATTGAGTTATGCATTTTTCAGCGGAACTATATTTAATACCAAAGTTGTATATATAATAAAGTGAAAACACTCCCGTGTTAAGAGGCGGCGCAAAGTAGTGCCTCTGTAGTTGCAGTGGTTGCGATTAGAACTAAAGTGGGCGGGGAGGGGAGCTCAACGCTCAGGCTTTGGTTCTGCTTTCATGGCCGGAAATGTAAATATCGAAATTTTCGTTTATTTCGCGTCAGTATGACAGTGACGGCAATCAGAAATTTTCAATCGTGTCATTAAACAAACTTAGAGTGAAGAAATATTTCAATTTTTAATGAACTAATTAGATTATGTATTTCTTTTAATTTTAAATCTTAGTTATTTTCTGTTTACTCCTTAAAATTTATAATTTCGTGAAGAATACGAATATTTTAAAAGATTAATTTCTAAAAGTGGATATATATTTTTTTAAATATTGAATTTTATGTGTTCAACAATTTCATTCAATTGAATATTTATTATGAAGTTAATATTTACAATAAATAGTTTTTTTACAAAAACATTTGTATTCTTCAATTATAACAAGTGAACAGAAAAATCTGATTAGTTTTCAATCACTCTAATTTAATAACATGACTGAAAATTTACGATTGCCATTATTGCCATACTGCTGCGAAATAAACAAAAATTTCATAAATGACCTAATTAAAAATGTATTTTGTACCCTTTTTATAAACTAATGAAAAAATTGCCATTTTTGAAAATTATTTTTTCTCTTTTAAAATGCTGATAAGTAGGCATGATATCAATATGTATCAAAATCTCACGTTAGATTAAATAA